>JAZKJV010006954.1:0-665244 GCA_037367405.1 Ottelia alismoides | reverse complement strand
ACCCCGAACCGTGAAATAATATTTTCCTCAAGAAACGACATACGAATTTTAGCATCTGCGGCTCGGGCGGGGATGACCTCAACCCAACGACTAACATAATCCTCAACAAGAAGAATATACTCAAACCCATGACTTTTAGGAAATGGGCCCATGAAATCAATTCCCCATGCATCAAAAACCTCACAAAAGTGAATGGGCTGCATGGGCATCATGTCTCTCTGTCCGCAAGTACCCATCTTCTGACAGTCAAGTACACCTTCTCACGAACTCATCAGAATCCTTGAAAAGGGTAGGCCACCAAAGGCCGGATTGGAGCACCTTCTGTGCTGTCCGTCTCCCAGAATGATGTCCTCCTGCCTCAAGCTTGTGACAGTAGGTGAGGACGCTATGTTGCTCATCTTGAGGAATGCACCGTCTCCAGATACTATCCCCTCCCTCATGATAAAGGATGGGATCCTCCCAATGGTACGACTTGGCCTTCGCAAGGAAGGTCTCAAGACGCTGTCTGGGCCAACCTTGTGGAATGGATTTGGCAACAAGGTAATTCACAATGTCGGCATACCATGGAAGAGAGGTGATAGCAAGGATCGCCTCATCTGGAAAGTTTCAGTGATAGGTGCTATGGGCTCAGATTCCTCAAGGTTTTCTAGGCGGAGAGGTGATCTGCCACAACATTCTTAACTCCAGGCTTATCCTTAATTTCAATATCAAATTCCTGAAGGAGAAGGATCCATCTGGTCAATCTGGCTTTGGCATCCTTCTTCGACATCAAGTACCGAATGGTAGTGTGGTCAGTAAAAATTGTCACTCTAGATCCAAGAATGTAAGATCTGTACTTATCCAAAGCAAAGACTACCGCTAGCATTTCTTTCTCAGTCACTGTATAGTTCCTCTGAGCTGCATCCAAAGTCCGGCTAGCGTAGTGTATGGCATAGGGTAATCCATCCCTCTCTGTCCAAGCACAGCCCCAATGGCATAATCTGAAGCATCCGTCATGATCTCAAATGGAAGAGACCAATCGGGTGGCTGAAGGACAGGAGCCTCGACAACTAAATTCTTGAGAGTCTCAAAGGACTTAAGACACTTATCATCTACAAGGAACTCGATGTCTTTAGTCAATAAATTCGTCAACGGTCGGGCAATTCGACTGAAGTCCTGAATGAACCGTCGGTAGAAACCGACATACCCCAGAAAAGACCGCAACTGTTTCAAATTGGACGGTGGATTAAGTTTTCTAATGATATCAACCTTGGCCGGATCAACCTCCATGCCCCTGTTGGAGATGATGTGACCAAGGACCGTCCCTTGAGTCACCATAATGTGACTCTTCTCCCAAGATAGTACAAGGTTTACCTCTATGCAGCGCTGCAACACTCGGTCTAGGCAGTCAAGACAAGCATCGAACCCCTCGCCATAAACCGAGAAGTCATTCATGAAGACCTCCAAACAGTCACCTATCATGTCCGAAAAGATGGACAACATGCACCTTTGGAATGTCGCAGGGGCGTACATAGACCAAAGGGCATCCGTCTGAAAGCATACGTCCCAAATGGACAGGTGAACGTCGTTTTATCCTGGTCTTTGGGCGCGATAGCTACTTGGTTGTATCCGGAGTACCCGTCAAGAAAACAGTAATGACTCTTCCCGGCTAGCCTCTCGATAATTTGATCAATAAATGGTAGCGGGAAGTGATCCTTCTTGGTGGCCTCATTCAATCGTCTGTAGTCCACACAGACCCTCCAAGAAGTGGGTACCCGGGTGGCGATCTCTTCTCCAGACTCATTCACAACTGTAGTGATACCCGTCTTCTTGGGTACCACATGTAAAGGACTAACCCACTTGGAGTCGGAGATGGGGTAGATAAAATCGGCGCTCCACCATTTAGATATCTCCTTCATTACTACATCTCGAAGATTCGGGTTCAGCCGTCGTTGGAACTCACGTGAAGGCTTAGCATCCTCCTCGAGGTATATATGGTGGGAGCACAGGGCCAGACTTATCCCTTGAGATCGGCCACGCTCCATCCTATTGCCTTGCGGTTTCGTTCAAGAACCTCCATCAGTCGAGATTCTTGTTCTACAGTCAAATCTCCTGAGATAATCACTGGGTGCATTTCTGGTTCACCCGCAAGGAATCTTATACTTGAGTGACTGCGACAAAGGCTTCAGTTCTGGCTTGGTGAGAGCTGGCAAAATCTGGCTTCTGATATGTTTGCGTGAAAGCAACCAGGTCTGCATGTGAGAACTCTCGCTGTACGTGATCATCTGATGAAGGGAACCCTGCTGGTGTGTCTATCATCTGTGCTGGCTCGCTCTCCGTCCTATCTATCGGCTCATCAGGAAGCAGACATGGCAAATACGCATCGAAATCCTTCCAATCAAAGTCTGCCTCCGAGGGATCTGAATCAGAACAAACATCAATGTCACCACTCAGTACGCAACTGTCAACCTGTGTGGTGTCCTCTGCCAAGTGTGTGCTCTCCGAACTCTCGTTTGCCATAAAAGGTATGTACTCTGAATCTACAGACAAGGCGAGTGCTCGTGCTACTGGATCTTCCCAAACTGCTTCATCATCGGTCATCACAAAGTCACACTCCTGGTGGACGTCTAACTCAGCATCTGTCATCTTCCCTACATCACTGTTCTGCTCCGAGCAGGCTGAATCTCTCGCTTTGATCTCGTCGATCATCTCTATTTGTATACTTTCACCCTCTACGCGAAAGTACACCTTCCCACTATCATGGTCGGATACTGCCTTGGCTGTGGCCAAGAATGGACGTCCTAGTATGATGGGGGCATTAGTCACCGATTCAGGGATCTCCATGTCCAGTACAACAAAGTCCACAGGGAATTTTAGGCCCTGAATGGTGACGCCCACGTCTCTCAACAACCCCTTCGGCCTCTTAATCGATCGATCAACAAACTGAAGGACTGTCCTGCTCCGAAAAAGAGGGCCAAACTCGAATCGGTCGAGTAAGGCTACCGGAAGGAGGTTGATAGAAGAGCCGCTATCTAATAGAGTACGGTCGAACTGCTGCTCATTAATCTGGCATCTGACATAAGGAGCTCCTGCATCTGGGCGTTTGGCTGGCTGCTAGTTCTGAATGGCACAACATGTGGCACGGGTGAGCACATGGATCTCTCCTCTATTGTTCCGCCTCTTCCTGCGTACAGTGGTCTTCTCTCTCAGATTCTTTTGAAGAGGGGGATGTGCTCAAGTGCCTCCTGTAGAGACAGCTGGATCTGAAATCTGTTTATCATCTGTTGGTTGAACTCTAACTGCTGGGTCTTTTTGGGATTTTCTTTTTTATTCCCCTTAGTCAAGCCGAGTGCTGGAGGGAAGGGGATAGATGGGCCCTCCTCAGACAGAGGGTTAGGAGAGGACTTCTGGGCCTGTGAAGGACTGACATCCATGCAATCATCATCATTCATCACACATGGACTTGGAATAGATGGAGAAGCCTTTCCTTTATTTAATTTTTTGTTCTTTTTCATGGAGTCCAGAGATACAACAAATGGTAGTACAGAAGGTTGGAATACAGATGGATTCAAAATGGGGGTATCAGCACCACCCGCAATATTCTTCTTTGCGGCCTCAGCACCGCACTCTGGTTCATTATAAAAAATGGTGGCTTCATCACCACCGTCTGCATCTGGTACTACGACGGCCTCAGTACCGTCGTTTGGAAGGTCATCCTTGGTAGCATCAGCACCACCGTCATCATCCTTGTTGCTAGCGGCATCAGCACCGCTCTTCTCCTCATCTGGGTCTCTCGAATCTCCCATGGTATTGTCCCTCAGATGAGCCGCCGCCGGCTAGTTCCCTACCGCTCCTAAGTGACACGAAATGAGTATCAAACATAAAATGCATGTCATTCAAATAAGCACTAGGAGTGGTACCCTCTGTAAACTGTACCTGCTCAGATTTTCTCTTTAAGTTATTCGGATTCGGCTCGCTCTGTGCAGGTATGGCGGCTTTGCCTTTCCATAATGTCCCTCATTTCCTGCCGGAACTCGTCCATTTCTCGCCGGAAGGATGCCTGCTGTTCAGAGAGCAAGCGGGCGAGATCGTCAAGTGCTGGATTCTCCATGGCGGCGGGAGAACCGGGAGTGTTCCCTTGCTGGAACTGAGGTTGCTGGTGGGTCTGAGGATACTGCTGCTGGTAAGGCTGTTGTCGCTGCCTCCACTGCTGTCCCTGATAGGTGGGACGAGGATTATGATGATTCTGTGACTGGTGGGAGTACTGGGGTTGTTGCTGCTGCTGTTGGCTGTATTGATTGCCCTGAGCTGGATGTTGTTGTTGGGATGAAGTGCCTCCGTTGGACCAACGAAATCCGGGGTGATCGCGGCGAATCCCGGGCTGCTGGGGGTACCGGTCGTACCATATCCCGTTGACTTCCATCAACGACTCCTGCTCGAAGGGTGGTGGTGGTAGTGCTACCAATGGTTGGTCCGGCTGGTAGACCACCATCTGAGTATCCTGAGATGGTGGCTGCTGTGAATACTGCGACGACTGCTGTATCGACACCTCCTGAACATGGTGAACTTGGTGGTATGCAGGAGGTGGTGGGGTAGAACGGCTGCCTCTGGACTCAGCTAGTGACCTGGGAGGCTGATGTGAAAATGATTGTGCCTCCTGAATACTCAAGATGTGAGTCTTCAGGTCACTCATGGTCTTAGCCAACTGGTCTATTTGTGCCATGCCCTGGCCCCGCTTCTTCTCCAAAATCTCAAGGCGGTCCAACTTTTCACTGATTATGCCCATATCAGCTGCTGATGATTCATCTTGAGCTGCTGCTGAAGGAGTATGGGGACCGGCATCGATGCGGGCGATCCTCTGGTATGATCCTTCAACTTGGGGAGGTTTCTGCTGTGTGTAGACTCTGGCTTGGGCCATAACTGTAGAGTTTTCTGCCATTCCTTCATAAATGGCCCAAACATCATCTTCACCCTTTGAAAAGTATGATCCTCCACAAGAGGCATTAACAAGCCCCTGCAGCTCCGGTGTCAGCCCACAAAAGAAACTCTGAACCAAGTTGGGCTTTGATATGTCATGATGTGGACACCGGTCAATGAGCTCTCTAAAGCGATCCCAGGCTTCATGGAATTGTTCATTTGGGATCATTGTGAAGTTGCTGATCATAGCTCTTGCTGCATTTGTCCGGCCGAGTGGGAAATACTTATTTAAGTATGCGGTCCGGAGCTGTTCCCAAGTGTCGATGTACCTTCCCAAGTGTTTGAGACAATAGGCGGCTCTATCAACCAAGGAGAACGGGAAGGCAATCATTTTGATGGTATCCTCAGTCACAAATCTATCATGGATTGTACTGCATATCATCTCGAATTCTTGTAGATGGAGGTGCGGTTCTTCGGTGGCAAGCCCATGGAACTTCGGCAGTAGCTGAATAGTATGTGGGCGAAGCTCGAAGTCTCCATATATGGGAGGGATTCTGATCCATCGATGAGTGAGTGTTGCAACTGGGTTGTGCAACTGCCTCATGGTTGCCGGTGGCGGCCTCTCCCGATTAGGTTCTTCATCTGGTATATCATCGCGCCCATTTCGGTCTTCTCTTCCGTCACGCATCTCCCTCATGATTTCACCCATGACCACTCCCTGGTCTCTGATCTGTTGCTGCATGGTTTCCAAGGAGGCTAGCAGTGAATTGTTGATGGCAGCCTGATCATATATGTATGGTGGTGGTCTCTGCTCATCTGGGTGCTCATCTCTGCCTTCCATTTCTAGGGTTTCTGCAAAGTCAAAAGAGTCCATCTCAGGTGCCGTCAAATGTTCTGAACTCTGTTCTGTACTAAATTCTGACACCACTGGACTGATAGAAGAAGAAGGGTGGTCGAGGGGGAACATGGTGGATGTAAACTCAGGCTCGGAGAGTGGGTCTGGACTCCCCGAAGCCGACCTAGATGAAAAAAGGAGGAGTGCTCGATAGCGGTGCCACCAGACGTGGCCTAAGGGATCTTCCTTCCCATCATCTTGATCTAGAGAAATGCGGATGAGATCTGGAATGCAAACAATATGTGAAATACAAACCCCTGTTCACCTACGCAACGCTTGAGCTGACGACCGTGAAGGTTCGGTCTGTTATCTTGTCCAATTTTATTAGGTGATCAATCAATCTATCAGAGCTTTAGAGCGAGCTGTTAGGTACCTACTTTCCTAGCCGACTGTCCCGATCCACGTTAGATCTTTCCCAGCCAGTATGAATTGCGGACCGTAACCCGGTTGTTCCCGCAAATTCAATCTGCTAAGGACGTAGCGGTCCGCTTTACCGGTTACCGGAGAGATCCTCACTGGAGAACGACTAACCACGATCAGTAGTCAACCAGAATTTTAGGCGTGGCTCTATCCTAGTGTCGGGTCACTCTCTCGCTGCAGATAAATCAAACAAGGAGAGGGTTACTCTCCCCAAGACAAAATTTTTGGTGGGATGAGTTTTAAGATCAAGTTTGCATTAGCAGTCCCAATTTTTATTATTTTCACTTTTTATGTATTTTTCTGAGCAATCATCGTCTAACGAATTTTCCAATTTCCTTGTTATTTAGAGTTCAGTAAAACTGGGGGAGGGAAAGCGGAAAAGCTGATGCGCGATCAAAATCTATGATGCATGCAGGGATAGAGATGCGTACCTTGTCGCCAGCACTCTACATGCAAAGTGATCCGCGCATAAATTAAAGACAATAAATTAAACTACCTAGATGCATGCATGAGGAAATCGTCCTAAGATGAGCAGCTTCTATTAATGTGAAGAACAAGTAGCTATGACAAAGAAGAGAGTCCGGAGTCCGGTCTAGGCTCACCCTTCCTCTTCTCGACACATCGAGTTCAGGAGTAGCGCTTGACAGGGTGGGCTCGCGGCACGTGGTCTCTAGTCCAAGTCAAATAGCGTTTTCAATGGATTTTTAGCCAAGTCCAATTACGTTCTATAGGTACAAGCAATATATTAGAGATTGGGCCTTAGCTTCTTAGTTCGTCACAGTCAACAAAAACTCCTATGTCTAGGGGCTAAATCCTCGGGAAACAAATAGAAATGAAAGCGAGAAAAGCCGCGAGAAACACAAAACTGCGGTGAGCCCCCAAGTGAACAAACACTTGGAAATTAGGCCCGAGTGTCCTAGAGAGTTCAAGTTATTACAAGTTAAGTCTCTCTCTCACTTCAAATTACAAATTTTTAAACTACAAAAATTCTACAAAGATGATGATCTTCTCAAGCCTCCAAGTCTCTTTGATGCTAAGCAAGCCTTCACGTGGGTGCCCCTCGCTCGGCGGTACCTCGCACAAAATTCAACAAAAAGGGTGATTAAAACAATCAACAATAGAGTTCAATGAATGTATAAAAAGATAGGCAAATATCCACAATTAATCACAAAAGAATGCTCTATACGCTGTTGCTCCCGGCAACGGCGCCATTTGATAACCACGAAATTGAGAGCGGTCGTATTGATTCACAAGGCGAATCAACAGTCGATGTCTTGACCACTACAAAATCCCGTAATTAATCAACAATGAACCCACAATCAAATATCAAACAATGACAAGCAAATGTGGAGTCAAATTTATTTTTAACTCTACATAAAAGATGTATAGGTGCAAGTATGTAGAGAGTTCGAACACAGGGAGCAAGGCAGGATAGATCAAGCTAAGTGCAAAATGTGATTGTGATCAAGTGCCTACAAGTGCTATTTTTTGTGGGTTTTGAATTTTATATTTTTTATTTAATTTTTGATTTTATATTTTTATATTTGGGTTTTTAATTTACTGATTTTGTATTTTCTTTTTATATTTTGTACTTTTCTATTTTCTTTTTCTTTTAATAAAGATATAATGTATATAGGAATATATATGTACACTAGAGATAAGAGAGGGATAAAAATAGGGGGAAATACTCAAAATACAAGAAATGGAATGTTTTTGTGATTTTTATATTTTTCAAATATTTTTTGTGATTTTTCTAGATTTTTCCTATTTTTTGGTATTTTTAAGGGCAAAAATACTAGTAAATAATGAGATAGGTTGTTGGCCGAAATTAAAATGAGGATGAAAAATATCAAACAGAATCAAAACTTCCTCAACTTAATTTTTAATAAAGATAACAAAATAAGGAAAATTCAGAAACTGAAATTGTATTTTTAGGATTTTTTAGAATTTTTAAGATTTTTTGAAAGGTTTTTGGTGTTTTGCTATTTTTAGGGGTTTTCTTTTGAAATTTTTAATTATTTTTGGTCTGAAGTTAAAACATACAAAAACAAACAAAATATAATTTTTTTGGAATTTTTTAAAAGGTAATGAATATATTCAAAATAAAAGACTGCAAGAAGGTAGAAATAATGTTTTTGATTTTTTTGACTACTCAAACAAAAAGATAAAAATACGACAAAAATATCTGATTATAGAACAAAATTAGGGGCATATGGACATATTTTTAGATTTTCAAATAGATGAAAGATGCTCCAGAAATAAATCAATCACTAAAAATATTGTAGAAATTCTACAGGACACAAATCGCAATATTTTTTTTTGAAATTTGAAACCAAATTCGGTCCTGCTAATTACTACAACATATCCAAAAATGAGCAAGTGATATTGAGTATTTCAAGCGTTATCAACAAAACAAGCCCAATCAGTACTCTGACTTCATAAATTCGCCATAAACATTCCGTACATCAAAAAATTCTGAAATTTGGTTATGATGTAGAACTCTTAAACTACTGTCTAATAAAAAAAATCTCACATGAAACGGAGTTCAGATGAACGAGTTATGAGCATTTGAGTGCAGGGGTACAGATGAAAACATAAGAACGAAACTGCAGTTCAAAAGATACTCGAAAACTTCTTGAAATATACCAAAAATGCAGGGGTATAGCTGCAAAACTTGCCACCTATCCACGTGGCATCAAGCTCCTCTTGGTTAGTAAGGGTATGTGCGTGAAATTTCAAAATGGTGAGGGCTTATATATAAAACTTCTACCCCTTGGCTGGATGGTTAAGATTAAAAGGAGGGGGATAGATCCAACGGTGGCTGCTATCCACCCCCTCCCTTCTTCTTCTTCCTTTGAAAAACAGCAACAAAAACGTCAATCCGAGGGCCGGCGAAGTGCCACGGTGTGGAGCTCTGCGTGAGAGATGGTGGTGCGGCTGTAGGACGTTCGGACGGTACCTGCGAGTAGAAATGAAAGCTCGAGCGTGGGCTCGGCTTGCGTTATGCACACAAAAAATATATGGGGTGTATGGGTTCTCCTACGAAAATGGTAGAAGGAGATGGTCTCCGGTCACCGTGCGTGGTCGGAGTTGGTTGATGTTGCGTGAAGGGAGTACGAAGAAGTGGATGAAGGCGGCGATGAGGTGGTTAGCCGCGACGAATGAGGATGGAGAAAAGTCGAAATGATGGGATCGAAGCTCGCCGGAGCTTGCTCCGGCGAGGGATGAACTAGGTGATTAAGTGACTAAAAAGCAAGTAAACGAAATGCTAGAATAAATCTACGATCTACAAGTGAATAAAGAGCAAGAAAACAAGAGAAAAAAATGAAAGAAAATACGAAACCTCAAGCCAAGAATGGCGAGATGGACCTCACGGCTAAGGTGGCCGGAGATGGTGATGGAGCCGCCCTTCGACTTGCCTAGCCGCGCCTCCGGGGAGCTAGGGAGATCACTGTCACTTCACTCTATCTTGAGCTCCAAGGAGGGTGGCCAAAATGGGTCCAAGAGGGTTCAAAAATGAATTGGAAGAAGATGTGGTCTTTTTGTACATGTGAGGTGGGCGGCTCCAAAGAACGATGGATATCTAGAAAATCCTTGATCCAATCCTTCAAGCAACCTCTGGGCGTGTATGAGGGTACATCAAGGAGAAAAAGTTGTGAAGGAAGCTTAGCCATTGGGTGAAAGGGTCGGCCTTGAAAAATCCGCGAAATCGGACAAAAACAAGGATCTGACAGGAGTGGCAGAGGCTGGTTAGAGAGTTGATGTGGTGGCAAGAAGATCGGTGTGTATCTTGAGAATAGACAACTCAACTCTAGATATAAAGGTTGGGCGTGTATAATGGATGTATGTAGAGAAAGATTCTAGAAGGAAGCCCAACGATTGGGTGAACGAATCGGCCTATAAAAATTCACGAATATTGGCAAAAACTAATGTTCTGACGCACAGCAGAGGGGGGGTCAGACAACATGATAATCATGCTCCAAAGCTTGAAGAAAATAGGGCAAATACATGATCCAATGCTAAAACTATATACTGGACGTGTATAAAGGATATAAGAGGAGAAAGAGTCAAGAAGACTTCATCGTGAAAAGATGCACGATGCATCCTCCAAAAATCGGCGAAAACGGCCAAAAACGTGGTTCTAACACAGTACATTGGTAATTTTTCTAAGTATTTTATACAAGAATTTTATTTTTTTTTAATGTTTTATTTATCATTTTATTCCAGTTTTAATATGTACATATATAATAATCTATGAAATGATAAAAAAATATGAATAAAATAATGAATAATAAATAAAATGAATATTTTAATTGGTATAATATACAATATGGGTCCAAAACACAACTTTCAAACCGTAACTCCGAAAAATACGAAACCACCTTCATTAAATAGATTATTGAAAATTATATACAATTAAAGGTGAGTTTGATAAATTTTGAGTTTTTATTTGAGAGATACGGGTCTGGAAAGTTGGGATTCCGGAATCTTATTCAGATCATAACTTTTTATCTGTGCATTATTTTTTAGTGAAATCAATTTTGTATTTTTCATTATTTAATTATATACAACTTTTATGTACAAAGTTTCTTTATTTAAAGTATAAAAGGTGGGACTAAAAATAGGTCTCAAAATAATTAAAGAAAGAATTAAACAAAAGGAATTTTTATTGTATTTTGGCCCTTATCTCCCCCTACTTTATTCCTTGTCGACATAACCATCGAGATGCCTAGGTCTCGGGGTTTCGGATCATAAAATATTTATAATATTTTATTCTTTTTCTTTTCTTTTATTTATTCTATAATTTTGACCTTAATTACAGTATTTTATACACTAATTACATGCACATGCATGAATGCTAAGATATGGAAATTAAGGGTATTTACACGCATTTGCTAGGATTTTTGATGCCAAAATGATAGAATAAAGATGATGAAATGTGGCTTCATCATTTCCTATACTTTACCTTTGCTAGTCCCTAGAAAACACTTATGCAATAAGTGCAGAAAGAAAAAGAAAGAAAAGAAAAAGGAGAAGTTGGATCAAATTTGATTATCAAACTTGTCTTCACAAAATCAAAGTTTGGAGCTTAAGTCGGACCTTTAGAATTTTAGTGCGGATGGAACATTAATGAGAACTGAATTTGAAATCCAACAGTCCCTGAGAATCCCAAAACTCTGCCCAAGTCTCCTCAATAGCCAGGTCAGAAATACTTCAACTCATACGCAAACTCTTACGACTATGATTCTGCCTCGTACAGTGTAAGTGATGGTGGCTCTCCCCAACTAGAATGGCAAAGAGACTGACTTCTCCAGTACGACAACCCAATGATTCCCCAATCCAATAACTCCATCCTCGAGGAGCGGGGTATTCCCTTCTAAGTTCAAGTGGCAACCAGCTCAAGAGGAGGGGGTGAAGAGAAGAATGGACGGTGGCCAGTGTAGCTACCTATCCTGAGATGCAAGACCAGTGTAGTCAAGTCATCCTGCTGCAGGCTCACATATATGACTTTGGAACTCAAGCTTGCTTATTGGCTTTACAACATATGTACATACTTTTGCATGCATTTTATTTTTGTACAGGCCTGTCTCTTTTTTTTTCTCTTTTTTTTTCTTCTTTTTTTTTGAAAAACTATTCACAGTAGCATTTACATAAGGAGTTTTTCCTCTTGAGCCAGTAGACTATCCCTCTTTTGAAGCTTTATTGCAACCCACACTCTCCTGTCTTTAGACTTCCTCATCACTGGACGGGTTGGGGTGCACTTCCCTCCCTAGAGGAGGACAAGTGTTTCCACTTGTGTGCGTCTCATACCGACAAATCCAATCCCCTCACCACTCCAACTGAGTTGAGCCATGTGAAAGGTGCAAGTGTCCAAGTTAGGTCATTATCAACAAGAGTCGTGCGTGTGCTCCGAAATACTCTATTTAGGCAGTCAAGAATCCATTGAACCAAGTCCCGTGATCCTCAAAGAATTAAGTCAACTAGACCTGAAGTACCTCAAACCCAGTTCCTATAAGGTTCCTGTTATTAGGTAGATTTTTAAGGTCCAATCAAGCTCCAATCTCCGGATTTTACTTACACTTGTTCAACTATCAAACTCAATCCGAAAAATGCTAATGCTATGCAATGCAAAATGCAGAAAATATTTTTGTGATGCAATTTTCAAAGATTTTGAACTTTTTATGGATTTTTGAAAACATGATGAAGATGCATATGCATTTTTTTGTATTTTTCAAAGAGATTTTTCAAATGTTTTTGGATTTTAATTTTGCAAATATTTTTGGGATTTTTGAAAACAAAAAAAGATTTTGGCTAAAAGCTAGGTGAAAAATATTTACACGGGAGTGCTTCTTATATTTACAAGAAGTGGGTTTTAATAATTTACAGGGTAAGTGATCTATTTTATACATATATATACATAAAGAATTTTAGGTGTGATGTATGTATTCCTCAAACTTATTTAACACAAGCTTTTCCAAACATTTTTTTTTTGAAAACTATAGTCCAAAATAATTTTTACAAATATTTTACAAATTGAAAATCATTTTGCAAAGGTTTTCAAAACATTATATATAGGTTTTTCAAAACATTTTTGCAACCATTTTTCAAACCATTTACAAATCATTTTTCAAACATTTTTATTTCACACAAAGAAAAGAAATTTTACAAACCACACATTTTTACAAAGGTTGAAAACATGTAACAAAACATTGTCAAAATAGTTTTCAATAAATGTTTACAAGGATTTTCAAACTATTTTTCAAACATTTTGCAAAAAAAACATTTTCACCTGATTTATTAATCAGTAAATACAAAAAGAATTTGAGGAATAACCACATCTTTTTATTAAGGATTTTTAATGAATTTTAAAGAATTATTAGCCATATTTATTAGGAAAATACGAAAGTACGAGTTATGGCTAAAGTATATACGCAGTATATACGACCCCCCTATACTTAGCTTGAGCTATGTCCTCATAGATCGGAGAGAAAAGAGAAGGCATAACTCGTACTGAGTATAGAAAAGGTCTAAAGAATAAATAAAATGAATAAACGAATGTGAAGTTGACCGTCCCCCCTATACTTAGGATCAAATAATCCTAAGTATAGCAGACTCTACACTGAAGGGAGGGTCAAGGGTGGGAATGAACAGATCGTACTCAGACTGTCTCCCCCTATACTTAGGGTGAGATATCCCTAAGTATAGACAAGAAGAGGAGACAATGGAGAGGATCTAATGAATAGAAAAACTCAGGGTGCACACCCCCCATACTTAGGACAAAGTACATCCTAAGTATAGCAAAATCAAATGATGACGATGGGGTGTGAGCCATAAAGAATGAATGATCGATGTACAGATGAATATATACAATGCCAGATCTCAGTGATAATCATGTACGAGATGCCGAAGGTGTGAGTCAAAGAATCATCTCATACCAAATGAATCGGGGCAACAACAACGGTCGGCGGATCATGATCTAGATATGGTTTCAAGCGCTGACCATTGACTCTAAAGGTGGAAGATGATGAAGGTTCGGATATATCAATGCTGCCATTATCATGCACCTTCCGGACCACATATGGTCCTTTCCATTTGCTTTGTAATTTCCCTGGGAATAATTTTAGCCTAGCATCAAATAACCATACTTGTTGTTCTGGCTCAAATTGTTTATGGCTGATTCGGGAATCGTGCCATACTTTCACTTTTTCCTTATACTGTAGGCCACTTGCGAAGGCTGTATCTCTTAATTCTTCCAAGGCTGCCAACTCTGCTTTCCTCTGATCTCCTACACTCTTGGGATCCAACAATAGCTCTGTAACTGCCCAAAGTGACTTATGCTTTATCTCCACTGGTAAATGGCACGGCTTGCCATAGACGAGACGAAAGGGAGATGTCCCTAATGGTGTCTTGAAGGAAGTTCGATAAGCCCACAAGACCGAGTCCAAAAGTTGTGACCAATCTTTTCGGTCTGGGCGGACTACCTTCTGCAAAATTGTCTTGATCTCCCTATTCGATACTTCAGCAAGACCATTAGTCTGAGGGTGATACGGTGTGGCAATACGATGGTCAATACTGAACTCGTCTGTAAGGGCCCTGACCTTGTCGTTAATAAAGTGAGACCCCCCATCTGAAATCAAGACTCTAGGCACCCCGAACCGTGAAATAATGTTTTTCCTCAAGAAACGACATACGGTTTTAGCATCTGCGGCTCGGGCGGGGATGGCCTCAACCCAACGACTAACATAATCCACAACAAGAAGAATATACTCAAACCCCTGACTTGTAGGAAATGGGCCCATGAAATCAATTCCCCATGCATCAAAAACCTCACAAAAGTGAATGGGCTGCATGGGCATCATGTCTCTCTATCCGCAAGTACCCATCTTCTGACAGTCAGTACACCTTCTCACGAACTCATCAGAATCCTTGAAAAGGGTAGGCCACCAAATGCCGGATTGGAGCACCTTCTGTGCTGTCCGTCTCCCAGAATGATGTCCTCCTGCCTCAAGCTTGTGACAGTAGGTGAGGACGCTATGTTGCTCATCTTGAGGAATGCACCGTCTCCAGATACTATCCCCTCCCTCATGATAAAGGATGGGATCCTCCCAATGGTACGACTTGGCCTTCGCAAGGAAGGTCTCAAGACGCTGTCTGGGCCAACCTTGTGGAATGGATTTGGCAACAAGGTAATTCACAATGTCGGCATACCATGGAAGATAGGTGATAGCAAGGATCGCCTCATCTGGAAAAGTTTCAGTGATAGGTGCTATGGGCTCAGATTCCTCAAGGTTTTCTAGGCGGGAGAGGTGATCTGCCACAACATTCTTAACTCCAGGCTTATCCTTAATTTCAATATCAAATTCCTGAAGGAGAAGGATCCATCTGGTCAATCTGGCTTTGGCATCCTTCTTCGACATCAAGTACCGAATGGTAGTGTGGTCAGTAAAAATTGTCACTCTAGATCCAAGAATGTAAGATCTGTACTTATCCAAAGCAAAGACTACCGCTAGCATTTCTTTCTCAGTCACTGTATAGTTCCTCTGAGCTGCATCCAAAGTCCGGCTAGCGTAGTGTATGGCATAGGGTAATCCATCCCTCCTCTGTCCAAGCACAGCCCCAATGGCATAATCTGAAGCATCCGTCATGATCTCAAATGGAAGAGACCAATCGGGTGGCTGAAGGACAGGAGCCTCGACAACTAAATTCTTGAGAGTCTCGAAGGACTTAAGACACTTATCATCTACAAGCAACTCGATGTCTTTAGTCAATAAATTTGTCAGCGGTCGGGCAATTCGACTGAAGTCCTGAATGAACCGTCGGTAGAAACCGACATGCCCCAGAAAAGACCGCAACTGTTTCAAATTGGACGGTGGATTGAGTTTTCTAATGATATCAACCTTGATCGGATCAACCTCCATGCCCCTGTTGGAGATGATGTGACCAAGGACCATCCCTTGAGTCAGCATAAAGTGACTCTTCTCCCAAGATAGTACAAGGTTTACCTCTATGCAGCGCTGCAACACTCGGTCTAGGCAGTCAAGACAAGCATCGAACCCGTCGCCATAAACCGAGAAGTCATCCATGAAGACCTCCAAACAGTCACCTATCATGTCCGAAAAGATGGACAACATGCAGCTTTGCAATGTCGCAGGGGCGTTACATAGAGCAAAGGGCATCCGTCTGAAAGCATACATCCCAAATGGACAGGTGAACGTCGTTTTATCCTGGTCTTCGGGCGCGATAGCCACTTGGTTGTATCCGGAGTACCCGTCAAGAAAACAGTAATGACTCTTCCCGGCTAGCCTCTCGATAATTTGATCAATAAATGGTAGCGGGAAGTGATCCTTCTTGGTGGCCTCATTCAATCGTCTGTAGTCCACACAGACCCTCCAAGAAGTGGGTACCCGGGTGGCGATCTCTTCTCCAGACTCATTCACAACTGTAGTGATACCCGTCTTCTTGGGTACCACATGTAAAGGACTAACCCACTTGGAGTCGGAGATGGGGTAGATAAAATCGGCGCTCCACCATTTAGATATCTCCTTCATTACTACATCTCGAAGATTCGGGTTCAGCCGTCGCTAGAACTCACGTGAAGGCTTAGCATCCTCCTCGAGGTATATATGGTGGGAGCACAGGGCCGGACTTATCCCCTTGAGATCGGCCACGCTCCATCCTATTGCCTTGCGGTTTCGTTCAAGAACCTCCATCAGTCGAGATTCTTGTTCTACAGTCAAATCTCCTGAGATAATGACTGGGTGCATTTCTGGTTCACCTGCAAGGAATCTATACTTGAGTGACTGTGGCAAAGGCTTCAGTTCTGGCTTGGTGGGAGCTGGCAAATCTGGCTTCTGATATGTTTGTGTGAAAGCAACCAGGTCTGCATGTGAGAACTCTCGCTGTACGTGATCATCTGACGAAGGGAACCCTGCTGGTGTGTCTATCATCTGTGCTGGCTCGCTCTCCGTCCTATCTATCGACTCATCAGGAAGCAGACATGGAAAATACGCATCGAAATCCTTCCAATCAAAGTCTGCCTCCGAGGGATCTGAATCAGAACAAACATCAATGTCACCACTCAGTACGCAACTGTCAACCTGTGTGGTGTCCTCTGCCAAGTGTGTGCTCTCCGAACTCTCGTTTGCCACAAAAGGTATGTACTCTGAATCTACAGACAAGGCGAGTGCTCGTGCTACTGGATCTTCTCAAACTGCTTCATCATCGGTCATCACAAAGTCACACTCCTGGTGGACGTCTAACTCAGCATCTGTCATCTTCCCTACATCACTGTTCTGCTCCGAGCAGGCTGAATCTCTCGCTTTGATCTCGTCGATCGTCTCTATTTGTATACTTTCACCCTCTACGTGAAAGTACACCTTCCCACTATCATGGTCGGATACTGCCTTGGCTGTGGCCAAGAATGGGTGTCCTAGTATGATGGGGGCATCAGTCACCGATTCAGGGATCTCCATGTCCAGTACAACAAAGTCCACGGGGAATTTTAGGCCCTGAATGGTGACGACCACGTCTCTCAACAACCCCTTCGGCCTCTTAATCGATCGATCAACAAACTGAAGGACTGTCCTGCTCCGAAAAAGAGGGCCAAACTTGAATTAGTCGAGTAAGGCTGCCGGAAGGAGGTTGATAGAAGAGCCGCTATCTAATAGAGTACGGTCGAACTGCTGCTCACTAATCTGGCATCTGACATAAGGAGCTCCTGCATCTGGGCGTTTGGCTGGCAGCTGGTTCTGAATGGCACAACATGTGGCACGGGTGAGCACATGGATCTCTCCTCTATTGTTCCGCCTCTTCCTGCGTACAGTGGTCTTCTCTCTCAGATTCTTTTGGAAGAGGGGGATGTGCTCAAGTGCCTCCTGTAGAGTCAGTTGGATCTGAAATCTGTCTATCATCTGTTGGTTGAACTCAAACTGCTGGGTCTTTTTGGGATTTTCTTTTTTATTCCCCTTAGTCAAGCCGAGTGCTTGAGGGAAGGGGATAGATGGGCCCTCCTCAGACAGAGGGTTAGGAGAGGGCTTCTGGGCCTGTGAAGGACTGGCATCCATGCAATCATCATCATTCATCACACATGGACTTGGAATAGATGGAGAAGACTTTCCTTTATTTAATTTTTTGTTCTTTTTCATGGAGTCCAGAGATACAACAAATGGTAGTACAGAAGGTTGGAATACAGATGGATTCAAAATGGGGGTATCAGCACCACCCGCAATATTCTTCTTTGCGGCCTCAGCACCGCACTCTGGTTCATTATAAAAAATGGTGGCTTCAGCACCACCGTCTGCATCTGGTACTACGACGGCCTCAGTACCGTCGTTTGGAAGGTCATCCTTGGTGGCATCAGCACCACCGTCATCATCCTTGTTGCTAGCGGCATCAGCACCGCTCTTCTCCTCATCTGGGTCTCTCGAATCTCCATGGTGTTGTCCCTCAGATGAGCCGCCGCCGGCTGGTTCCCTACCGCTCCTAAGTGACACGAAATGAGTATCAAACATAAAATGCATGTCATTCAAATAAGCACTAGGAGTGGTACCCTCTGTAAACTGTACCTGCTCAGATTTTCTCTTTAAGTTATTCGGATTCGGCTCGCTCTGTGCAGGTATGGCGGCTTTGCCTTTCATAATGTCCCTCATTTCCTGCCGGAACTCGTCCATTTCTCGCCGGAAGGATGCCTGTTGTTCAGAGAGCAAGCGGGCAAGATCGTCAAGTGCTGGATTCTCCATGGCGGCGGGAGAACCGGGAGTGTTCCCTTGCTGGAACTGAGGTTGCTGGTGGGTCTGAGGATCATGCTGCTGGTAAGGCTGTTGTCGCTGCCTCCACTGCTGTCCCTGATAGGTGGGATGAGGATTATGATGATTCTGTGACTGGTGGGAGTACTGGGGTTGTTGTTGCTGCTGTTGGATGTAATGATTGCCCTGAGCTGGATGTTGTTGTTGGGATGAAGTGCCTCCATTGGACCAACGAAATCCGGGGTGATCGCGGCGAATCCCGGGCTGCTGGGGGTACCGGTCGTACCATATCCCGTTGACTTCCATCAACGGCTCCTGCTCGAAGGGTGGCGGTGGTAGTGCTACCAATGGTTGGTCCGGCTGGTAGACCACCATCTGAGTATCCTGAGATGGTGGCTGCTGTGAATAATGCGACAACTGCTGTATCGGCACCTCCTGAACATGGTGAACTTGGCGGTATGCGGGAGGTGGTGGGGTAGAACGGCTGCCTCTGGACTCAGCTAGTGACCTGGGAGGCTGATGTGAAAATGATTGTGCCTCCTGAATACTCAACATGTGAGTCTTCAGGTCACTCATGGTCTTAGCCAACTGGTCTATTTGTGCCATGCCCTGGCCCCGCTTCTTCTCCAAAATCTCAAGGCGGTCCAACGTTTCACTGATTATGCCCATATCAGCTGCTGATGATTCATCTTGAGCTGCTGCTGAAGGAGTATGGGGACCGACATCGATGCGGGCGATCCTCTGGTATGATCCTTCTCCTTGGGGAGGTTTCTGCTGTGTGTAGACTCTGGCTTGGGCCATAACTGTAGAGTTTTCTGCCATTCCTTCATAAATGGCCCAAACATCATCTTCACCCTTTAAAAAGTATGATCCTCCACAAGAGGCATTAACAAGCCCCTGCAGCTCCGGTGTCATCCCACAAAAGAAACTCTGAACCAAGTTGGGCTTTGATATGTCATGATGTGGACACCGGTCAATGAGCTCTCTAAAGCGATCTCAGGCTTCATGGAATTGTTCATTTGGGATCATTGTGAAGTTGTTGATCATAGCTCTTGCTGCATTTGTCCGGCCGAGTGGGAAATACTTATTTAAGTATGCGGTCCGGAGCTGTTCCCAAGTGTCGATGTACCTTCCCAAGTGTTTGAGCCAATAGGCGGCTCTATCAACCAAGGAGAACGGGAAGGCAATCATTTTGATGGTATCCTTAGTCACAAATCTATCATGGATTGTACTGCATATCATCTCGAATTCTTGCAGATGGAGGTGCGGTTCTTCGGTGGCAAGCCCATGGAACTTCGGCAGTAGCTGAATAGTATGTGGGCGAAGCTCGAAGTCTCCATATATGGGAGGGATTCTGATCCATCGATGAGTGAGTGTTGCAGCTGGGTTGTGCAACTTCCTCATGGTTGCCGGTGGCGGCCTCTCCCGGTTAGGTTCTTCGTCTGGTATATCATCGCGCCCATTTCGGTCTTCTCTTCCGTCACGCATCTCCCTCATGATTTCACCCATGACCACTCCCTGGTCTCTGATCTGTTGCTTCATGGTTTCCAAGGAGGCTAGCAGTGAATTGTTGATGGCAGCCTGATCATATATGTATGGTGGTGGTCTCTGCTCATCTGGGTGCTCATCTCTGCCTTCCATTTCTGGGGTTTCTGCAAAGTCAAAAGAGTCCATCTCAGGTGCCGTCAAATGTTCTGAACTCTGTTCTGTACTAAATTCTGACACCACTGGACTGATAGAAGAAGAAGGGTGGTCGAGGGGGAACATGGTGGATGTAAACTCAGGCTCGGAGAGTGGGTCTGGACTCCCTGAAGCCGACCTAGATGAAAAAGGAGGAGTGCTCGATAGCGGTGCCACCAGACGTGGCCTAAGGGATCTCCTTCCCATCATCTTGATCTAGAGAAAGGCGGATGAGATCTGGAATGCAAACAATATGTGAAATACAAACCCCCTGTTCACCTACGCAATGCTTGAGCTGACGACCGTGAAGGTTCGGTCTGTTATCTTGTCCAATTTTATTAGGTGATCAATCAATCTATCAGAGCGTTAGAGCGAGCTGTTAGGTACCCTACTTTCCTAGCCGACTGTCCCGATCCACGTTAGATCTTTCCCAGCCAGTATGAATTGCGGACCGTAACCCGGTTGTTCCCGCAAATTCAATCTGCTAAGGACGTCGCGATCCGCTTTACCGGTTACCGGAGAGATCCTCACTGGAGAACGACTAACCACGATCAGTAGTCAACCAGAATTTTAGGCGTGGCTCTATCCTAGTGTCGGGTCACTCTCTCGCTGCAGATAAATCAAACAAGGAGGGGGTTACTCTCCCCAAGACAAAATTTTTGGTGGGATGAGTTTTAAGATCAAGTTTGCATTAGCAGTCCCAATTTTTATTATTTTCACTTTTTATGTATTTTTCTGAGCAATCATCGTCTAACGAATTTTCCAATTTCCTTGTTATTTAGAGTTCAGTAAAACTGGGGGAGGAAAGCGGAAAAGCCGATGCGCGATCAAAATCTATGATGCATGCAGGGATAGAGATGTGTACCTTGTCGCCAGCACTCTACATGCAAAGTGATCTGCGCATAAATTAAAGACAATAAATTAAACTACCTAGATGCATGCATGAGGAAATCGTCCTAAGATGAGCAGCTTCTATTAACGTGAAGAACAAGTAGCTATAACAAAGAAGAGAGTCCGGAGTCTGGTCTAGGCTCACCCTTCCTCTTCTCGACACATCGAGTTCAGGAGTAGCGCTTGACAGGGTGGGCTCGCGGCACGTGGTCTCTAGTGCAAGTCAAATAGCTTTTTCAATGGATTTTTAGCCAAGTCCAATTACGTTCTATAGGTACAGGCAAGATATTAGAGATTGGGCCTTAGCTTCTTAGTTTGTCACAGTCAACAAAAACTCCTATGTCTAGGGGCTAAATCCTCGGGAAACAAATAGAAATTAAAGCGAGAAAAGCCGTGAGAAACACAAAACTGCGGTGAGCCCCCAAGTGAACAAACACTTAGAAATTAGGCCCGAGTGTTCTAGAGAGTTCAAGTTATTACAAGTTAAGTCTCTCTCTCACTTCAAATTACAAATTTTTAAACTACAAAAATTCTACAAAGATGATGATCTTCTCAAGCCTCTAAGTCTCTTTGATGCTAAGCAAGCCTTCACGTGGGTGCCCCTCGCTCGGCGGTACCTCGCACAAAATTCAACAAAAAGGGTGATTAGACCAATCAACAATAGAGTTCAATGAATGTATAAAAAGATAGGCAAATATCCACAATTAATCACAAAAGAATGCTCTATACGTTGTTGCTCCCCGGCAACGGCGCCATTTGATAACCACGAAATTGAGAGCGGTCGTATTGATTCACAAGGCGAATCAACAGTCGATGTCTTGACCACTACATAATCCCGTAATTAATCAACAATGAACCCACAATCAAATATCAAACAATGACAAGCAAATGTGGAGTCAAATTTATTTTTAACTCTACATAAAAGATGTATAGGTGCAAGTATGTAGAGAGTTCGAACACAGGGAGCAAGGCAGGATAGATCAAGCTAAGTGCAAAATGTGATTGTGATCAAGTGCCTACAAGTGCTATTTTTTTGTGGGTTTTGAATTTTATATTTTTTATTTAATTTTTGATTTTATATTTTTATATTTGGGTTTTAATTTACTGATTTTGTATTTTCTTTTTATATTTTGTACTTTTATATTTTCTTTTTCTTTTAATAAAGATATAATGTATATAAGGAATATATATGTACACTAGAGATAAGAGAGGGATAAAAATAGGGGGAAATACTCAAAATACAGGAAATAGAATGTTTTTGTGATTTTTATATTTTTCAAATATTTTTGTGATTTTTCTAGATTTTTCCTATTTTTTGGTATTTTTAAGGGCAAAAATACTAGTAAATAGTGAGATAGGTTGTTGGCCGAAATTAAAATGAGGATGAAAAATATCAAACAGAATCAAAACTTCCTCAACTTAATTTTTAATAAAGATAACAAAATAATGAAAATTCAGAAACTGAAATTGTATTTTTAGGATTTTTTTAGAATTTTTAAGATTTTTTGAAAGGTTTTTGGTGTTTTGCTATTTTTAGGGGTTTTATTTTGAAATTTTTAATGATTTTTGGTCTGAAGTTAAAACATTCATAAACAAACAAAATATAATTTTTTTGGAATTTTTTAAAAGGTAATGAATATATTCAAAATAAAAGACTGCAAGAAGGTAGAAATGATGTTTTTGATTTTTTTGACTACTCAAACAAAAAGATAAAAATACAACAAAAATATCTAATTATAGAACAAAGTTAGGGGCATATGGACATATTTTTAGATTTTCAAATAGATGAAAGATGCTCCAGAAATAAATCAATCACTAAAATATTGTAGAAATTCTACAGGACACAAATCGCAATATTTTTTTTTGAAATTTGAAACCAAATTCGGTCCTGCTAATTACTACAACATATCCAAAAATGAGCAAGTGATATTGAGTATTTCAAGCGTTACCAACAAAACAAGCCCAATCAGTACTCTAACTTCATAAATTCGCCATAAATATTCCGTACATCAGAAAATTCTGAAATTTGGTTATGATGTAGAACTCTTAAACAGCTGTCTAACAAAAAACATCTCACATGAAACGGAGTTCAGATGAATGAGTTATGAGCATTTGAGTGCAGGGGTACAGATGAAAACATAAGAACGAAACTGCAGTTCAAAAGATATTCGAAAACTTCTTGAAATATACCAAAAATGCAGGGGTATAGCCGCAAAACTTACCACTTATCCACGTGGCATCAAGCTCCTCTTGGTTAGTAAGGGTATGTGCGTGAAATTTCAAAATGGTGAGGGCTTATATATAAAACTTCTACCCCTTGGCTGGATGGTTAAGATTAAAAGGAGGGGGATAGATCCAACGGTGGCTGCTATCCACCCCCTCCCTTCTTCTTCTTCCTTTGAAAAACAGCAACAAAAACGCCAATCCGAGGGCCGGCGAAGTGTCACGGTGTGGAGCTCTGCGTGAGAGATGGTGGTGCGGCTGTAGGACGTTCGGACGGTACCTGTGAGTAGAAATGAAAGCTCGAGCGTGGGCTCGGCTTGCGTTATGCACACAAAAAATATATGGGATGTATGGGTTCTCCTACGAAAATGGTAGATGGAGATGGTCTCCGGTCATCGTGCGTGGTCGGAGTTGGTTGAGGTTGCGTGAAGGGAGTACGAAGAAGGGGATGAAGGCGGCGATGAGGTGGTTAGCCGCGACGAATGAGGATGGAGAAAAGTCGAAATGATGGGATCGAAGCTCGCCGGAGCTTGCTCCGGCGAGGGATGAACTAGGTGATTAAGTGACTAAAAAGCAAGTAAACGAAATGCTAGAATAAATCTACGATTTACAAGTGAATAAAGAGCAAGAAAACAAGAGAAAAAAATGAAAGAAAATACGAAACCTCAAGCCAAGAATGGCGAGATGGACCTCATGGCTAAGGTGGCCGGAGATGGTGATGGAGCCGCCCTTCGACTCGCCTAGCCGCGCCTCCGGGGAGCTGGGGAGCTCACTGTCACTTCACTCTATCTTGAGCTCCAAGGAGGGTGGCCAAAATGGGTCCAAGAGGGTTCAAAAACGAATTGGAAGAAGATGTGGTCTTTTTGTACATGTGAGGTGGGCGGCTCCAAAGAACGGTGGATATCTAGAAAATCCTTGATCCAATCCTTCAAGCAACCTCTGGGCGTGTATGAGGGTACATCAAGGAGAAAAAGTTGTGAAGGAAGCTTAGCCATTGGGTGAAAGGGTCGGCATTGAAAAATCCACGAAATCGGACAAAAACAAGGATCTGACAGGAGTGGCAGAGGCTGGTTAGAGAGTTGATGTGGTGGCAAGAAAAGATCGGTGTGTATATTGAGAATAGACAACTCAACTCTAGATATAAAGGTTGGGCGTGTATAATGGATTTATGTAGAGAAAGAGTCTAGAAGGAAGCCCAGCGATTGGGTGAACGAATCGGCCTATAAAAATTCGCGAATATTGGCAAAAACTAATGTTCTGACGCACAACAGAGGGGGGATCAGACAACATGATAATCATGCTCCAAATCTTGATGAAAATAGGGCAAATACATGATCCAATGCTAAAACTATATACTGGACGTGTATAAAGGATATAAGAGGAGAAAAAGTCAAGAAGACTTCATCGTGAAAAGATGCACGATGCATCCTCCAAAAATCGGCGAAAACGACCAAAAATGTGGTTCTAACACAGTACATTGGTAATTTTTCTAAGTATTTTATACAAGAATTTTATTTTTTTAATGTTTTATTTATCATTTTATTCCAGTTTTAATATGTACATATATAATAATATATGAAATAATATAAAAATATGAATAAAATAATGAATAATAAATAAAATGAATATTTTAATTGGTATAATATACAATAGGGGTCCAAAACTCAACTTTCAAACCGTAACTCCGAAAAATATGAAACCACCTTCATTAAATAGATTATTGAAAATTATATACAATTAAAGGTGAGTTTGGTAAATTTTGAGTTTTTATTTGAGAGATACGGGTCTGGGAAGTTGGGATTCCGGAATCTTATTCAGATCATAACTTTTTATCTGTGCATTATTTTTGAGTGAAATCAATTTTGTATTTTTCTTTATTTAATTATATACAACTTTTATGTACAAAGTTTCTTTATTTAAAGTATAAAAGGTGGGACTAAAAATAGGTCCCAAAATAATTAAAGAAAGAATTAAACAAAAGGAATTTTTATTGTATTTTGGCCCTTATCTCCCCCTACTTTATTCCTTGTCGACATAGCCATCGAGATGCCTAGGTCTCGGGGTTTCGGATCATGAAATATTTATAATATTTTATTCTTTTTCTTTTCTTTTATTTATTCTATAATTTTGGCTTTAATTACAGTGTTTTATACACTAATTACATGCACATGCATGAATGCTAAGATATGGAAATTAAGGGTATTTACACGCATTTGCTAGGATTTTTTATGCCAAAATGATAGAATAAAGATGATGAAATGTGGCTTCATCAATGCACTCACTAACCTTTGGGTCTCAGGGTTAAGTCCACTAACAAAAGTTTGGACCAACATCATTTTGCTTATCCCATGTCCGTGGAATTTCTGGATCAGGTCTATGAACCTTTTCCAGGTTTCATGAAACAGCTCGCTCGGGTGTTGGGTGAAGCTTGTGAGCTTGATCCTCATTTGATTATTTCTACTCACGGGGTAGAATTTCTTTAAGAATAATATCTTGAAGGTAGCCCATGTCGTGACCACTTCCCCCAAATTCTTCAACCAGTAAGCCACCTTATCAGTCAAGGCAAAGGGAATAGCTCTCAACCTTATGTAGTCCTGGCTAACCCTAGGGTGGCGTAGGTTAGCGCAGACTAGCTCGAAGTCACAGAGGAAGATGTATGGTTCTTCATGATTATTCCCTCCGAACTTAGGCAATAATGCGAGGAAATGCAGTTTGTGTTCGAACGCATGCTCGGGGGTACCGACCTCAACCAATTATAGTCTTCATCTAATTCAGGGAGGTATGTATCTTCTATAGCAGACTCACCACGTTGCATTTCTATCATATGTGCTCTAAGGAGTTCATTGTGCTGTTCGATAGTAGTAATTCTAGCCAAAAGTGCATGAATAGGGTCATTGTTGTTATCGTCCTTCTTTGGAGGCATCTTGTCTTCTTATTCACCTTTAGATGAAAACAAATCTGAGTTAGGCTCATGCTTGGAAGATTTAGGGGTTCTGCCAGAGGAGGAAGTTTCTTTGGCAGGAAGGGAGTAAGACAGAGGGTTAGCCTGGGGTTGACTAATCCATATAGGTGTGGGGTGAATCATAGTTTAGAGAAAAGGGTTGTCTCCATACCATGAGATTTCGAGAAGAGAGTCATCTCGAAATCGAGGAGATGAGTTGCTTGAGGAGCATGGGGATTTGTTTGAACGAAGAACTCTAGAAGAATCCATCGTACAAAGGAATTTTCCATGGAGCGTACAAATGTACAGAGGACCCGCACAAAACAAACGCAATTCAAAACTCGTCAATTTACCCACTCAACACTGGTGAAGGTACGTTAGGGCTCAGCCACTTATCTTTTCAATTTTGTTTTAATGACAAAAAAATCTTTGAAAATTAAGCGGAGCTGTTAGGTGCTGAAATATTTCACAAAGACTGTCCCGAGTTCATACAACTAGTTGCACCTACTTTCAGTCAGTATAGGTGTAAGTACGGACTATTTAAACAGCTACCCATGTTACTTGAGGACAGAGCCTTAAGCAAGGTCCTCTAAACCACCCACTCTGCTAAGGGAAGTCGGACTGTAAAATGGATACCCGAAACCCTCACTGAGAAGTAGCTAATTGTTTTAAAAAACAATAGTCTGAGTGAAAATTTTTCACTTTTTGGATCTGTTCTAAGTGTGCGGTCTAGTCCTTACAAACAATGAATGAGTTGTTCTCCACCAGATACAACGGTTAATTTTATGTCAATTTATTTACAGTCGTCTTGATTAGCAGTCCCAGTTTTAGATTAAGATTATCACTGAAGTTTTATGTAAGCACAGAAATTCACGTCTAACGAGCAGTCCCAATTCCTTTAATTCCTAAGTTGTAAAACTGACGAAGGAGAATCGAAAAAGCCAATGCAAACATAAATCAATGATGCATGCTTTAAGAAGAGGACTTACAGTGATTCCTCGCGTTCTTCATGGGGGATGCAATACAAGGAATTTAAATTACACTAAATGATATGCACAGTTTAAAAATATCCTAAGCAAATAGTTCTATTAGCGGGAAGAATTAATTTCAATTTGGCTAATGTTGAACGATCTATAGTTTGTGTAATTAGTGAAAGTGTGGCCTAAAAATTACGAGCACAATCAAAAGTAAAAATAAGCGTATATGTGCCTAATTCCTACACCACTCAAGTTGGGTCCCAACCACACAAAAGGGATTGAAACAGACACGACACACCACAAGGAATTTCATTCTGAATTATTACAAGGGTTCAGAGAGAGGGACCCTGAGAATAATGCAGAAATTAAACTATCTAAGATCTCTCACAAAAATAAAATTCAGTCTTCTTTGCAGACCCTTGAATAATATCAAAAAAAATTTGCTCCAAGCTATCTGCACAAAGAGACGATGCGGTTATTATATGTAGAAGAGAAAAAATGTAATATGAAATGCAGAAAATAAAATGCAAATAAAGAAAAAAAATGACACAAAAATTAGTTTCACAAAAATTAAAACCTTAAGAATTCATCGTTCCCTAGCAACATCGCCATTTGATGAACGAGAACATCGCCTTTTTAATTATCTAAAATTGTAGTATAGGAGACGATCTTCGATTCAGCAAAAACCACAATCATTGAATGTTGTGGAGTATTTATACTTGGCAAGTCTACCAAGGTCGAACACAGGGAATGGTGATTTTTAGTTGCTTGGTTTCAAATTAATTTAAATAATTAATTAATTGTTCGCTCAATTTCTGTATTGAAAAATAAAAAGAAAATATGCTGATGCAAATGAGAAGAAAATAGATAGAAGGGGAAAATGCAGGATTTGTGATTTATAAAAATCAATCCTCAAAGAAATTCATCAGTTAATCCTAAAACATTTATCACAGATCGAGTAAAAATTTCCAAGAAATATAATCAATTTAATCCAATCACAGGTTGAGAATCCAGATATATGATTAATCTTGCAGTTAGTGGATGACACAATGATTTTATCTCCAAAATCTCTCAAATTTAATTCACAAATAAATCAAGTTTTAATTGCAGAAAATATTGTGAATTTAATTCATTTTAGCTCAATTGAATCCCCTGCACAGATTAAATCCTCAAGTTAAATGATCAATAATTATGAGAGGAATGAATGAAAATTTCCTCGAAAATATCTGCGCAATTTAATAATTTCTCCTTGATCTCCCCCCTAAATAGATAATGATAATCATGAATCCGAGAGAATTGTTCTATTCAAAACTCTCAACCAAATCCCTGCACAAGACATCGTTAACTTTCCAAGATAATGCGCAAAAGTGTCACAAATCGGTCTGCATAGAGTAAATTGAATCTCAAATAATAATCATCTAGAAAAAATCTCATGTCTGTTTATAAACTATGCTAAATTATATAGCGTGAAAATAGATTCAAAATGACATATTATACGCTAGAATCAGAGTTCTTATGCAAAAGATGTGATAAAATGAATTTTTAAGGACTAAAATGTAAATAAAATATAGCTTTTTCTTCAAAAAGGTCTATGGAAAGACTTATCTATAAATTGCAAAATCTGGAGGGGTATCCCTGCAAATGGCCCACACGTGCACTCGTGGGGTGCGTGACTTTGGGATGAGAGGACTTGTATGTAATTTCTGGAACCTGGAAGGGCCATTCTGCAAATTACCCCCAATCCACGGGCAACACGTGACAGAGGCAGTTGGGACTTTTCTATAAAATCTGAATTTTTGAAGCGCTTTCGTGCAATTTACACCTCACGTACGTGTGTTGCACGTGCACGCGAGGTTCGGGCATCGCACGACATGCTCAGAAGCCGAGCCTCAACACGGTTGCTTCCAGGAGGCTCAGGCTAGTGACAGGTCTGGATGCAGCCTCGATCATCCCAAGCCTCGTGGCTTGGGTTGAGTCTCAGATGGGCGGCGTGGAGAAATGATGGTCGTAGGATCATGGGCTGGCCCTTGATCCAACGACGACTAGAGGTCGATGCTGGCGGTGAAGCGAGCGGTTTGCGGTGAGAGGAGGTTGGCCTCGCTCCGCGGATGGCCCCGACGGTGGATGTGTGGGCTCCAGGCAGTCGTAGGTGACTCGGCCTCAGGCGACACACGCCGGAGGCAGAGCTGCGGGCGGCGCAGCAGCCTTCTGTGTGCAGTAGTGGAGGTTGAGCCAGGAGGTTGTCGATGGCGGTGCTCGGTGGTGGAGGTCTGTGGCCGAGCGCGGAGGAGAAGAACTGCGAATGTGACATGCGAAGGGCCTCTGCGGAGAGAGGAGATGGGGGTAGGATGGCGGTGGTGAAGTGGCGCGGCTATATAGGCATCCTTGACGAGGCGAACTCGGCTGACACACGGGCGATCGGCCGTCACGCAGAGGTGACGAGGGCGGCCGGATGAACCTGCAAGCAAACCAGACAAGGGGGGATGCAGGATAGGGAGCAGAGCTCCGACGATGAGGGTAAGGGAGCGAAGCTAGGCTCCGACCTTTGCGAGGTTAGAGGTGGAGGAGATCTGGGGGTAGAAAGAGAAGTAAAGAGGAGGGTTGATGAGGATGAGTGCTTCTGGAATTGGGTTGCTGAATCGAAGAAGGAGAAGGCGAGCGGAATCTAGAAGATGAGGAGATACCTGTGGTGCGATGATGGAGAGCGACTTTTACAGAAATGTGGATTGTGTGAGCAGAGGAGCTTCGAGCTCCAGGTGGGATTTCTGCTCAAGGGACTTTAGCAGAAGAAACCCGAGCTCGGCAGAAGCTCTATGGAGCTATGTTGTAGGGATTAGAACTCCCTCGATCACGCCCTACGTACGTTCGTGGTGGCTCTACGATGACCTGGAGCTGTCACCTCTTGAAGGTCCTAGAGCTTAGGGAGAAAATGGCAGATGGGGAGGATGGTCGGTGACAGAGGTAGCTTTATAGGAGGGTGTGGGTGGCGATTAGGCATCGAGAGGCCGCTTTGTAACAGCTGGAGAAGGAGAGCGGGCACGGCGGTAATAGTTGTCGCGGGCGGCGGCGTTACAAGCAGGAGGTGACGGGGGATACAAGAGATGGGTAACGACCAAGAGGAAGAAGAAAGGGTACAGCTCACGTGTTAGGCACGTGACCTGGGGAGGGATGAGAGAGAGTGGGTTGCCACGTGGCATGCCTAGGGGCTGCCACGTGTCACCCCAAAAAAATTCAAAATCAAAAATGGAAAATAAATAGAAGGAGACATTGGATCGAAAAATTTCCTTAATAAAAGTTGTTCGTCTCGATGAGATCTACAATTTTCATGAAGGATCATGGAGCAAAAGAGGTCATCTGTGCGAAATGGTATTTTTGGTGTTCTCCAAGTGTATAGAAAACCGATTTTTTAGAGTTTTGTAATTTTTTGGTGATTTTTAAAGAAGATAAAAATTATATAAAAAATACAATAAAATACAAGAAAATTAATTACACACTAATCTATTTTTTTGGATTTTCAATAAATAATAAAAGAGGAAAATAAAATAGAAGTACAAAACACACAATTTTTGTACAGACTCGCAATGGACACTCAGACACAGTCAATTTCTTTGATTTCAGTCTTGATTTGGATTTGGATTTTTAAACCTTTTCATAAAACTTTCATCAAAGAATATAAATGAAGAAGAAACAAAATTAAAAGGATCAATTATGCACACAAAAACTCAGGACAAAAATAGCAAAATGTTAGAATGCGCAAAAAAGGCCCAAAACCCAACTTTCACATATGAGCTCCGAATTTTATGAAATTTATCTTGATTTAAAGGTATTTGAAAATGGAGTATTTTAAAAGTGAGTAGACCAATATCGGACACTGTACGAGGAAGATATTTGTATTTTAGTCCGTCAGATATGAAATTAGACTTTGGGATTATTTGACACTTATTTGTGTTAGTATTTTTTTTGTATTTTTACTTATTTTTGTTAGTAATGTCTACATAATGGAGGTGATTTGGGGTCAATCGGAGTTAGGATGAACTAATTAAAAACTGTGGAAGTTAGCTGCTTTTTGGGCCTATTTATACTTAGGGCTTCTAATGCAATTATGCATCATGAAATGCAAATATTTTTTACACATGTATGAATGCTAATGATGCTCTATTTATTATTAATTGCAAATGATTTGTGGGGAACATAGCCTAATAAATCAATTTCAGCAATGATGAATACGAGATTCATCAAGCATTTACACTATATGAATTTTACAGAAGATGAGAGGGGGGGATGCTTTGTGTATAGATTAGGATGTGGGGGGGAGTGATTGTGTGAAATATATAGAGAGAGGAGGGGGGATGAGTGTGTATGTGCAAGTATGTGTGTTGGGGGGCGGGGGGAGGGGTAGATCATCTCGTGATCTACGTTTTTTTACATCACACGAGCCCTCAAATGATGACCACTAAAAAAATGCACATGCAACACATTTTTTTCTTTTTCCCTTTTTACAACATAAAAAATGCATGACAAGCTGACTAAACTTCCTTGAATTCACCATCATTTCTTTTACGGCCTTCTCAGTGGAAGCTCCCAACTTCACACCTCCATGGAGATCAAGCGTCCTCGATCTTCATGTGTCCTGCCACAAAAGAGAAATGTTAGAAAAATAATGAGAAAAAGAATCAGCAGAAAATGATGCAAAATGCATGATGATAAGACCTGTAGATTTTGAAAATATTCAACACAAAAAAATACATCAAAATTCAACAAATAAATAAAGGTGAGTCGTGTCCCCGGTAACGACACCATTTGATGAACGTCAAGTTCGCCTCTTTATTAATCGATAATTTATTATAGGAGGCGAAAAACGATCAATCAAAAACCACAAACTTTGAATGTTGTGGAATATTTTTACTTGGCAAGTCTTCCAAGGTCGAACACAAGGACACGAGCTACTTAATCTATTTATCAAATTATAGTCAATTAGAAGCATTTGTGACTAAATCATAATTTTCAGGCCTTCATATAAATGTGCACAATAAAATGCAGAACAATGCAATTATAAGATGCGTGTAATTTTTAGTTGATTTCTCAATGCAATTATAATAAATGCAATGCATAAGGTATGAATGAATGCAAGAGAAAATCATGCAGATAATAGATTACTAAAATGCCCTAAAGAAAATGAGCAAAAAATGCGATTCAGATTCAGAGTCGTTTTGCGCATAAAATTACGAGAAAACTACTATTTATGGCAGAGGCAGATAGAGCAACGGACACTACAAAACATTAAAACTTCATCACATTTCATATGGTGTCAGATGAGAAAATTAAACATACCATAAGATAGACAATGGAATAAGGAACAAAATGAAACTGAAATCAAGTAAATTAGACCTACAATGCTCAAGTTACGAAGAAAACAATGCAGGGGCATAAATGTAATAAAAATGCGAGGAATAAAAGGATAAATTATAAAAAATACATCCCTGGAGGGACCTATTTGCAATAACGTAAAACTGACTGGGCCCCATTGTAATTTTGCCATTGTGCACCTGGCATATCTATAATTCTTGAAACCTACGAGGGCCTCCATGTAAAATACCCAGGTGCGCACTTGAGGGGCACGTGCATGGGGACCAAAGTGTAAATTCAGAATCCTGTAGGGACTTCAATGCAATTTTCCCAGTCCTATACATGCTGGACACGTGCAAGGGCTAGGTTCGGGAGGCGATCTAGCATCGGGAAAGGTGCCGCATCAAGGTCGCTTCATTTGCGGCCCGGTGGACTCGAACCTGGTGGCAAGGCGTAAGGCTTGGATAAGCCACGTGTCCTCATCTGGTCCGTCCGATCCAGATGATCAGACGATAACTGCTTCTTCTTCTTTCTCCGCCACAGACCGACGAAGGAGGCGGGGATCCAACGGCCTCCAATTTGCTCCACCGAGCTCCGAGGGCCCGTTTGAAGGTCGAGGAAGCTTGATGGCATGCTGGACGATACCCTGGAGTCAAGGAGGAGCTTCATCACGTCTGGAGCAGCAAGGCGAAGGAAGGTCGTCGAAGTGGAAGATTGAGGTTGGCGGGGAGGCACGACGTCCGACCATTGAAGTCTCGCAAGGTTAGGTATAGCCGAAGCAATGTGCGTGATGTGCGTGAGTGATGTGAGGCAAGTGGAGGCCATGGAGGCGATGGGAGTGGTGGCCACGAGGCTTCTTCTCCAGCGAGGTGGAGAAGAAGGTGGGTCAGAGTGGTAGGGGCTATGGAGAAGGGAAGGATGTGCACAAGGGGATCAACATGAATGTAGGATGTATGGTGAAGCTAGTCAGATGGATGGATGGAGGTGGGAGCAAGTGAGTGCATCTGGATAATACCAAGAAAATCAAGAAAACATGAGATGGGTGAAACCCGGAGATCGGAAAGGAGCAATTGGCGGAGGTAGCAGCTTGTGCTGGGCTTCAAAGAAGCCCGGGGTCGTCGCCCGGCAAGGACAGCCTGACCTCGGGGCTCAGCTACCGCCAGAGACATCGGAGCTAACATGGTGGAGACACCATGGATCTCACTAGGGGATAGGGTCTTCGTCGCCTCAACACTGCCCTCCGCTGTCACAGGAGGGAAGAGGGAGCTAGGCCAAAGCCCAGTGGGTTAGTGGATGGTTTCGAAGTGCGGCGGAGGAGGGACTTTTATAGGCGAAGATGGTGGTTACGGGCGAGGTTTGAACGGTATGGGTGAGGGCGTGGAGTGATGAGGGGGTGTAGTGATGAGGTGCACGAGGATGGCGGAAGAACGGTCTACATGATGGTGGCGTTATAAGATGGAGACAGTGGTTGGAGTGTTCTCCAGAATAGGAAGGGGGAAGCGCATTGGCGAGGCGTAACGCCTGGAGGCTAGGTGCCTGAGGTAGGAGATGATTCCTCAACCGTTGGATCTTGCGATCCAAGGGTCCAGGTGTTGGCGTGGTTGGAGGGCTACGATCAGATCCTTAGGATCTGATCGAACAACTAGAAGATGTGTGGAGGCGGGCGATCGAGATGGGCGTTAGGGTTCCATCAATGGCTGTGGGTGCACATGTGACGTGGCTAATGGAGAGTCGTCAGATGTTGAGGAGATCCCGCGGATGAGAAAAAGGCGCTAGGTATGGCCAGGATTTTATCTGGTGGTGAGATCCAACGGTTGTGGTTGCAGCGCAGATGGAGGGTGGAGATGGAAGGTGGGTAGGAGGATAGGATGGCTGAGGAGTGTGACGGGTGGCAGAGAAGAGGCGGGCTACATGGGAGGCCCAGATGGCACCACGTGGCCCAATCAGGAAATTAGAAAAGTAAAAATAAAAAATCTAAAAGAATTAGTTACAGGTAAAATTAGGAAAAAGTCAAAACATGAAAATTGTAGATCTCGATGAGATCTACAAGTTTCATGTTGTACAAAAAGCCAAAAGAGGTTATTTATACAAAAAGTATTTTTGGGGGTATTTTTTAAAGGGTTAAAAACACCAGTTTAGGGGTTTGACATTTGTTTTGTGTACTTTAGTTCTTTTAACGGGTTAGGGAAATTATAAATAATTATTAACCAAATTTTTATGGATTTTTAATGAGGAAATAATTACAAAGTAAATAATAGTAATTAAATACATTAATTATAGGTTAATTATACACAATATAGTACAAGATAATAATGGGGAATTATTGGCGATTTTTATTGGATTATTTAAGCTAGGGAATTAAGAATTAGATTTTAGCATGATGAATACGAGATTCATCACCTATGTAAGTAAAGATCTCCTACATGATTCAATGTGGTAATAATAACTAATTAAGGAATCTACTAGTACTCAAACGTAACTACTCATTAGTCAGCATGCATTCTTGTTAACAGCGAGTAAATGAAAGATTGAAGGGTTTGAAAGAATTAAAGCTTTTTTAAATGGAGGATATGAGCAATTACATGCTTAAAGCATGCCACCTATATAAATGAGACTATGAGATTTTAGTCATGAGAATATAATTTTCTCGAAAACATTTTGAAGTAGGATAAGATGTACCACCAGCAATAGTAATACAAACAAAAGATGGTCGTCAAGAACAAAACTTGTTGCTACTTGATGAATCTCCATTTCATCACCTTTATTCTATCATTTTGACTTTAAAAACATTATCTAAATGCATGCAAATAGCATTATTTTGAACAAATTAGCATTCATTATTTATTCTATTTATTGTGTATAAAATATAATTTTTAATGCCATGATTACATAATAAAGAAAATAAAAGAAAAAGAATAAAATACCAAAGGTATTTCATGATCCTAAATCTTGAGACTAAGTTAAGAATTGACTTGGTCGAAAAGGGATAAAGTATGGGGAGATAAGGGCCAAAAAGACAATAAAAATCCTATTCTTTTATTCTTCAATCATTCATTTTTGGGACTTACTTTATTTCCTATTATTTATTCATCATATCAATAAAATTTATACATGAAAATTGTAGATAAAAATGTGTAGAAAAATATAAAATTGATTTCACACAAAAATAATACATAGTGCACATTCTATACTCAAAATAAGATTCTAAATCACAACTTTTCAGACCTGTATCTTCTCCATATGAACTCAAAATGTACTAAAATCAATTTAATTGTATATAACTTTTAATAAACTATTTAATGAAGGTGATTTCTTTCAATTTGGAATTACGATGCAAAAGTTATGTTTCGGACCCCTATTATACAATATACCTGTATATAAATAAAAGGGGGAATTATTCTTTTAATTCTTTTATTTATTTTATATTTTTGTATCCTTGTAAATTTTATTTATATTCTACTAAAAATATAAAAATAAATTAAAATCATAAAAAATATACTAAAATAAAATAATATACAAAGTATATAGATGAATATACTATAACTATACATACATATTACATATACCTATTTATTTAAGTGTACATATTATATCAAAAAAATATAATAAAAATATATATGTATATAAAAATAAGTTGTAAATATATAGATTAAATGTATCAAATAATAAAATACAAAATACAAAATAAAATATACATAATATAGATGAATATGCCTACAAACAAAACCTTAAAAGCAACTTATATTGTATTAGAATACTACATAAAATAATAAACATTTTTTATTTTATAACTTGAATTTAATTAATTCATGTATTATTTATTAATGATTTTTCTCGGTAAGGTTTTTCGTGGTTTGTCCACGTCGACCAGCCAGATCGTGCCAACAGTTGACTATGGTCAACTCCTCTGCCCCCTACTATTGTAGCATCTGATCTCGTTGCACCCCCTCTTTCCCGAATTTCTCGACCATGGCAATGATGAACCTTCACATCCCAGACCGCTAAATAGTCCTACCAGATAGACTCATCTACAAAGTATGTACCATTTACTACTAAAGCCATTCTCGTACCATTTCTTAGAGACTGATCTCCAAAAGATTCAACCGTGCTATTTTGACTTTTCGACTTCACTTTTTTTGATGGATGTTGCACATGACACAAGAAATTCGACTCGACTTCTCTCCAAGAAGTTGCTGACTATCTGGAGAAGGTGCCATATCCGAGTGACTAAAGTAGAGTCTTGATCAGCCTAGTGCACCAACCACATGCTACGATGGGAACTTGACAGACCCGGCAAATGATGGCCCACCCCATCGACGAGCGCTTATGTCATATGGGCATGGCTGAAATCCTGATATGAGGCCTTAGATTGGAGTAGGAATAATAATCAGAAAAATCCAGGTTGGTTGGTGCACCTAGTGATGGGAGACTATCTGGCTTGGTTCGGAGAGCACTTGTTGGGTTCGTCGATTTTTTTTTTCAGAATTTCCTGGCTGAACTATTGACCCTACTTGTTGCTAGCAAATAGCAGTATGTTGAGTTTTGGATCTTCCAAATCATTCCCGTAGTGGATCCAAACCAATTTCTTTCTAATCCTTCGATAAATGGCTGGTACAACTACTCGATTGTCCACTTCTAATAAACGTGATTGACCCAATTCTGGATCATTTTCTGGAATCATATAACTATCAAAAATGAGGGAGTTTTCATCGGATCAACCAGGTGGGCTAGCGTCTATGAACTACTGAGGGTTTGAGATGCGGGGGGAAGGACTCGCTCATGTGGAGGAGTATGACTTTTCGCTCGAGTTAGCAGAGCAGACTATATACTCTGAATTTGTGTGGGGATATCAATATCGGTTCTAATGGGAGTTGATCTTGTTCTGAGCCCATGATATATAATAGCAGTAGTTCAGAGAAGTAGTGCTTTACTGGGTTAAATTGTGCGGTAAACAAGTAGTGTAGACTAGAGAAATTAGGTGAGCCTGAGTGGACGCCGGATTGACCTTCTGAGTTCTCTTTCTTTACCTCATTCTATGAGGTCATGGCTTGGGTGGAGCAGCTTCCCTGAGCCTTCTCATGCTTGTTGCTTTCCGCGAATCCTCCTTTTCGTATCTGATTCTTCCCCTTCTTTCCCCCCAAATATATAATGCCATAGCCCTTGATCCTCATCCTCATAGTCAACCTACAGAGTGCCAGCTTCCACTGCCCCTCCCCACTGTCCCTTTCCCATACCGAAAGCTAGATCTCTCAATGGAGTCGTTCAAATAACATAGGGAGATAGATAAGTAAGCTAAGGCTGTTAAAAAGACTCCGAGTTGTGGACATGAAGGAAACCTAATTTGACCCTTGGGGATGTCTGTGTCAGAAGGTCAGCTCTTCTAATTCATTAAGCTTTATATATGATTGCACTTTAGTAGTTGGTGGGAGGGTAAGTAAGAAATAGTGGAAGAAACCCAGACTTGAAGAAGAAAGCACTTTATACATGCGGATCATCCACAGTCAGGAGAGTCGGAAGGATCATCCCTAATCAATCAGTCAGCTTAAGAAGAGCACTAGGACTAAGATTCCCATGGGAAGGAGAAGCAGGTTTATGATCTTTCAAAGGAGTAGTGGAAGAGCTTCAACTATATATCTTCTATCTTGCATTTCATATATAACTGACCGTCGAATTCCCTCAGCTTAATATATTCTAGAAAGACTCAAGAGCTCGATATAGAAAATCAGTAGGCAGGGTATTGGACAGAGATAGAGAGGCCAAAGTGGGTTTGTGCGGCTGTTCACGATAGTTCTGCCTGCTATAGTTGGCAATTGAGGGTAAGGCAAGAGAGTCCTATTATGGAATGAACAGAGTGGAGTTTGAATTAGTAGAAGTACGCTGGTTTTAGGAAAACATGATAAGAAGGAAGACCTGCTTTGATATTAGTAGTAGTTTGTCTCCATGGACAATTATTAAGCCGACGCCTTAGTTGTCTTATTAATAACCTATCTAAAATAATTGCTCTCTCATATATCCCCTTTCCTCTCACACTAGATAAGCCCTTGATGAGTTGTTTTCCCTAAACTCTTTGATGACTGGAAATAGCAGCAGACTATAGAAAGTACGAAGGCAGGCAAACAATATATATAGTCAGTGTGAGGGTCCCCAGATGCTTTCGTTCATTCCCTCATCAACCGAGGGAGAAAGGATGGTATATAATTCTATCTCTTACCCTGTACTATTTATTGAAAGAAGGCTCTCACATACATATTTGTGATATTAGAGTGATGGTAGACTGCTACAAGAGGAAGGCACTGCTACAACTCCAGGAAGGTTGCTCATGGGACAAGAACTGAGGAGGTTTCACGCGATCGCCCTCCGTGCTCGGTTATTGACCTAAGCAAGTACAAGTGCTATTTATGCCTTCCTAGTTGACCTCCCAAATCAGATCTTAATAATTGTTGATCGCTCTTTCTTTCACACCCAAAGAACGACGCACTAGAGAGAGGAGGGTTGTCCAACTGCTTCCTCTTCATGTAAAGGCATGAACATCAAAAAATAGATAATGCAGCCTTCTTTCGGGTGAGGATGACTACTAATTGTCATCCCATGAGGTCGATTGAAGCAAGGGATAGAGTTAGATAGGGTCAAAAGCGCGCAAACTCAATCAACTAGTGGCTCTCACTGAAATCTTGCCCATATAAAAAAAGCGTCCAAGGGATTTGCTTTTCCCAGATGAGCAACTAGTTCAGGGAAGCAAGAAAGAGGGGACCCGTCTCGACGAGACGATAGATATATAGTCCATTTGTTCATTTACTGACTTAGTCATAGTCCTACCTTGCTTGCGAGCATAGACGATCGAGTCTTAGGTATTAGACAGCCTACCTCATCCCTGCCGGTCGATCCAGCTACGCCATTCTAGTACCTTACCTCATATATAAGTAGCGCTAGCCGTGTAGATGTTACTACCGTACCCTCCTGCTACTTGACTTATCCCGCCTTTCCCAACTATATATGTGTTGGACATGCGAGCCCACGGTGAGCCATTATGCAATAAATGTTATTGCGAATATCATTCCTTGATCCGAAATGAAGAATAATTAATTTACATAATAGGTCCCTTAGTACAATTAGGGTTATGTACCATGGCCATCTTAATGATCATACAACTGTTGATTCAATTATTGAATCATAGAGGCTGGTGCTTGGATGGATATCTAAAGAGTTAGATTGAGGACTCATCAAGTACCGTTAAATGATTATTAAGATGATCTCTAGCTTGAGTAGGAGATGGAAATCCTTTCTCACATAGGCTGATATCTGACCGACCTCTTGATGCAGGTCCTCTGCATAGGAATAGATATTCGGAGGTGTTGGATTAGTTAGGTCAAAGAGTTGACTTAACGAGATCGAGATAACCAAAGTCCTATATCGTATGCTGTCATGATATAGGCACACATCCTCTGATCGGAGACAGATGTGTTACTATATATCTGAGTATGTACATTTGGTAGACCAATAGGTTGATGACCTAACTAAGGTCTATACACCGGCGCTGGTATGCATATAAGGGCATATGAGTAATACGATCTCTCAAAGGTATCATACAGGTTTATTTACTGAACCAGAAGACATGAGCTCACTCATAAGATATTGGGAAGAATCAAATTCTGTGCGCATGGTCGTCTCGCTTTGGAAGCTTGACCAAATTTGCAGGTTTGATAAATACTTTGGAAAGTATATGATTAAGACCTAGGTATGATATATGCTTTTTGGAAAGTATATGACCGATACCAACTCCCAATGATCAAAATGAGAAACATACTGAGAAACCCCTGAAGTAGAAAGTATAAAGTTGATCTAATACTTCGGGTTTATTTTGAGTCTTTCAGTTTACAGGATGTACATATGTTGGGAATACCTGAGAGTGATGTGATCATAAACGATTGTATAACCATGATGCTTCCATTCCTAGGGAGTGATGAAACGAGTCTGGATTTTAGTGACTCCTCTCAGTAGAGAAGTAATCTGATCTTGGTCCAAATGTTGGACATTGATCTGAACGAGATTCAGATGCAATGAGAAGATTAGATCTACGGTCTTGATTTAATCAAGCATCTATGGGAGGTCCGCAAGATCTAGATTTGAGATTTGATCTCAATGTCCAAGTCACTATAAGTGGAACAATACAATCTTCATGTCCTTATCTCCAAGTATCCGCGGAGAAAGCGCATCATCCTTGAAAGAGTTCAGGGATAATTTCATTGTTGATATATGTATCCAAGTATCGAGAAAATTGATAATTAAATGTGATTTAATTATCATAGATAATATGAATTTGATTTATATTATAAGGAGAGATATCTAAGATAATTAAATATGATTTAATTATCAAAGATGTGAATAATGTGAATGTGATTCATGTTATTTGGGCACATGAGAATAGAGATCTAAGATGATTAAATGTGATTTTAATTATCATGGATATGAATAATGTGGATAGCACTATCCATATTAATCATATATATTATAAATGCGATTTATAATCTATTAAAGAGAGCATATTGTGATTTATATTTGTTGATTAATTATTAATGTGAATTAGATTCACATTGAATGATTAATTGAAAATATAATTATATTTAGTTTTGGGTTGTGAATGAGATTCACATAATTTTAATGGCATGGTTGATATTTTCCATAAGATAATTGGAATTATTTTCTGGTGAAAATATTGTCGACAAGAGATGATGATATATATCATGAGATAATGAGATCTCATGATAATTAGAAGAGATGGACCAAGTCCACCAAATAGAAGTGGACGGCTACAACTCTCCATGAGGAGAAGAGTAGCCGTCCCCTCTTTTGAGGAGATTGGTTTATTCTCTTCATTATCTTTTCTCTTATTAAAGATGATTTAATTTGAAATTAATTTTGTTGATTTATCAATGAAAATTAATTTAAATTAAATCGTTAGTTGTTGTGTTTTTACAACAACATCTTATCCATTGAAAGAAACACAAATCAATCATAACCATTGATTGTGTGTTGTCCATGGATTGGGATCCATGGACTCCCAAAACCCTATATAAAAAAAGGCACCCCTTTCTCTTCAATACACACAATAATGAATGCTCTCTCTCTCTTTTCTCTCTACACGCCCACTCTCTCTATCTCTCATGTGGCCGTCCACCATGGATGCCCTAGAGAGATCCTCCATCGCCGCAGCATCGTCATTATGCTGCCCGATCGTTTGCTCGTGGATCTCCGTCTACTTCGACGTACCTTGCTCGTGAAGAAGACGTCGTATCTCGTTTGTCGAGATCAGGAGATCCGTGGCTTCGATCGTCAACATGGATTACGAGAAGCACGTGTCTCATCCACGAGCTCGCAAGCGTCTCCTCCGTCGGATCGGACTTGAGACAGGAGGTCTCTTTGTTTAGGGACTCGATCGCAACTATGCTTCAAGAGGTAATCCTATTACTTGTTTGTGGTTTAGATGAAACAATCCGAGAAGTATTCTTGGATCATGTTATTTCGTCACATAGAATTTTTTAAGGATCATGTTCTTGGATCACTTGAAGGATCTTTCTCCATATCCTTCAAGTGGTATCAGAGCCAGGTTGTCGAAGGTTTTGGATTAGATCCATGAACCTACGAAGATTTGGGCTCGTTTGGGTTCGTGAAGATTTTAGCATTTCAATTTTCGCAGCGTTGTCTTGTGATAAAATTTTGGCCCTGTTTAAAATGTTTAACCACAAAATTTTATATTGAATAATGTTTCCCATTAATTAAAAAAATAGTAGGATTTGAGTTTGCATGATCTGGAATCCGATAACTCAAGTTATGACGTTTTTAATAACCATATGTCCACTGTTTCGGGGATGGTGGTTAGTGACGTAATTAAAGAGTTAATTACGGATCCTAAATGCTTGGAAATGCATAATTATCACTTGGGTTCTGTTTTAAATCAAATTGGCGAATAAAATAAATTTAGTTTGCATTAATTGGATTTAAATTGATTGAGTTATGTTGATTTTAGTGAGTAGGGGTGACTGCTGGAAATTATCAAACTTGATCATGAATCTTGTGATTGTCATTCAAATAAATTAATGAGAACTAATTGTTAATTTTCTAAAATGATTATTGATAAATATTTGTGAAATATTTAAAGATGATAATTATTTCCTTGAATGACATTGTGTTAACCAGAGTGATAAGATAGTTGGTCTTGATCACAATTGGTTAATATGAAATTTCCAACAAACATCGTTTTCATGAAAAATCTAGTTTATCCTACACTAGTTGTATGACAACTTTTACATGCAAAACCTTGTTGCTTGAATAGGATTTGGAATTTATTTAGAAAATCTCATTATAATACTAATCAAAATGGTGTTGATTATTATTATATGGTATAATTTCGGTTGAAAGACCGATGATCATCTCAAGTACAAAGTGATTGACTCGGCATTGTTTTTTCCCGAGGCGGATATGGTGTCTAGTCGGGGAGCGTTGGGGTAGCAGGTTGCACCGTGTGCGGTCTGTCCCACTCCTGTCAGTACTGGCCATGACAACGTGTAGGGAACGAATGATGCCTGAGAGGTCATGATGTATTTTCTAATTATTAAAATTCGAAATAATACGTATTTAAGATAATACCATATTTCAAGTAACAATTAAAATATTTGTTGGATATTAATTGGATCATTAATTTAATATGATTAGATTAATTGGAATCTAATTAAAATTAAGACACTCTATTTTTAATAGAGATGTTATTCCCTTGGAAGAATTAATCATAATGAATATGATTCATAATGATTAATTAGAATTTGAATATGATATGGAGGATCACATAAGTAACATCCATGATCTCCAATCAAGGCGAAGGGTTCCGTCGCCAGATATTGTATGTAGGAGGCGCCTGTCCGATGTGACAGCTCCTACATACAATCCATTTGGATCGGGCTCTTCGCTTCTCGAAAGAGTAAGGCCGTATATGTAGTGACCCCAATATCGAGTCCTCATATTATTGGGGCGATATTGGATTGCGTATAGCGAGTATTAAGCCTGTTGATGGTTGGTTCCATTGATGATGGGTCAACATCACCTTAGGGGTGGTGGGCCCAGATGTTAAAGACCGAATTGGGAAATGCAAGTTGGACTTGCAAGGCGGAATGAGTTTCCGCTTCTTTTTATCGGAGTCACAAGTTCTCATATTATTGGGATGTGACAAAGATAAGGAAGGAGATCCCAGATCTTGCTTGAGATATAATTGTATGTATATCTCTTACATTGAAAGTAATTAAGGGAATGAACTTTCAGTGTTGACAAGACATGACAACTTTGATATAAAAGCTCCTAAATCAAAGTAAAATATGTATATATATAAATATACATACACTTATGCAAATTTCTTATTTCAGATAATCCTTCATTAAACCCACTCAATGTTATACTCAATAATAACCAGTAAAATATCATGGATTGGACTCATGATCCAGATATTGTACTTGCAGTTGGACACATATTGTATGTAGTTGCAATGTGCAAGTTTCCTCGTAATAATGGGGAGTGGCAATTAAATAGATAATAGGACTACAACCCTAAGATTTGTATATCTCTATAGTCTTGATATCGTCAAATGTACTTTGGAAGTGACATGTCGATGATGATCGTAATTGTCAATTAATCCTTATAAAATTTAAGAAGATATTATGGTATACATATGTGTTCTCGACATTTTAATCATGAATGAAATGGTTCACTGCAACATGCAGAATGGTAGCTCTATAAGAGATGATGTATCCAAAATGTTTGAATACCTACGTCAACCAATGTTTTAAGAGTCTAGATGGATGTAGAAATGATGAGTGTCATCATTCTACTATCTATACTCTAGTCATTCATGAAGTTTCATAATATTCATATGGTATGAATTTAATGAAGCATGTATAAATGTTGAAATGCTCTTACATTGAATTCTTTTGAATTTAACATAAGAGATCCTTAGTCTTAAGCAATGGTTGTTTATAGATAAAGGGAGCGCAGTGGAAGCATGGGTCAGACCCAAGATGAGAAGGATAGTCAAAGAATTGACCATACTTCTATGAGTTGCATATGACATCTTAAGAGTTGGATGAATGCCAATACTGCAATAAGTTGGTGTGTTGATAGTATGACTATCAAGTCTGTCTAGAATCCTTAGAGAAGGGCTCGGATAGAGAATCAGAATAATCTACATAAATCATTGATATTGACTTGCTTATTGAATAAGATAAAGTCTTATAATTGTATCTCAATCTTCTAACAACACTTGCAATGGGTTGCATATGTTTTAGAAGACTGGAGAATTTGATCTTCAAGTTTAATAAGTCATCTACATGGATTTTGATGCAATTGTTGCAACAATCTCTATTGGATATACAAACTTCATTATTTCAGTGGGAGCCCATAGTCTTGGAGAATGTCTCTATGACCTGGATATTAGAATACACTCATAGTTTATTTCCAAGAATTGGAAATAAACATTAATTCTGGAATAAACCTGTCATAAAGAGTTATGATGGATATATTTCAGATAGTAATCTGGCATCTAGTGGACTCTACCAAATTAGAAAATTAATGAATGGTTCATTAAGATTTCTAATATTGAAATTCAACCTTTAAAATATTAATGTGAGGATGAAGATCATTTAACAATGATCTGGCATCAAAACTTGGACATTTATCTGTTGATTTGATCAATAGAATGGTAAGAGATGAAACTTTAGAATGTCTAAAATTCAAAACTTACATACTTATTTGTATTCAAAGTAAAATGTCCAATACACCCTTCTTTGGGAAAGGTATAAGATGTCAAGGTATTCAGGATCTCATACATATTGATGTATGTGGATCACCTATATCATAATAAACATTATGGATATGTGATATCTATTGATGAGTATGTATGATATGAGAGTTCTTCTCTTCAACTAAGCAAACTTTGAAATGTTCAAAGATTTCATAATTTTTGTTTAGAACCAAATTTTGAAGAATGATGAAATGAATTTGATCTAATCTAGGTAGCTTGTACCTGTTAGTTAAATTCAAAGAATATCTCAATCCTCCTAACACACCTAAACTCAATAGAGTTGTAGGGAGATACAATTGGATCATGTGTGACATGATTTGATCAATGATGAATTTTAGCATAATTTCCTCTTAGTTTCCTGGTATATATGTAGTAGAGACTACATTATATATCCTTAATAAGATTCCATGCAAGTAAGCTGGAATCGAGCACTAGAGAGTGCTGCTTCATTAGGAAAATAAAAGATGGTATTGGATACATACTTTATAACCCTGTGATTTTTAAAAGATCTCATCTCTGAGAATGTGATTCTTAGAGGATGACTCTCTTGAGAATCAAGATGAAAATGAAGTAAAGGAACCCATTTAATCTCGAAATGATAATGAGGCTCCTGAAATCGGAAACTAAAAGGATAATTAAAGATGAAGCACTAATACCTCTTCAAATGAGTTTGAGGGTGTATTCCATATGTCAATTAAGTCTGACAATGATCGGACTTCATGTGATGAAGCTCCTGAGGATCATGACATGGAAATATGAATGTTAGCAATAAATGTCTAAGGTAGACTTCATATACAAGTGTTGTATATGGACCCTCGAGGATCCACCTATAAGGGTTAGACCCATTAAGGTGTAAATGGATCTTCAAGAGAAAGAGGGAACCTAATGAGAAGGTAGAGACCTTCACAGCTCGGTTCGTAGCCATGAGCTACACACCAGAAGAAAAGACATTGCTTGTGATGAGACTTGCTCTTCAGTAACCATGCTTAAACCCATCGAATTATTGCTAATTGTAACTACACAACTTGGCTTTGACATCTTCGAGATGAAAGTCAAGATTGCATTCCTCTATGAATGCCTCTCTGAGGATATTCACATGAAGTAACCCCATGGCTTCATTGTTGAGGAAAGCAAGGTGTGCAAGCTAAAGAACTCTATCTTTGGACTCAAATAAGCTTCTTGTAGTTGGAACATAAGATTTGATGAAATTATAAATGTTATGATTTCAGATGGAATCTTGATGAACCGTGTGAAGCTTAGTGGGAGTGCCACTATGTTCATCGTGCTAAATGTAGATAATATCCTAATTATTTAGAATGATATAAGGATGATAATAAGTGTTTTATTGACAAGTTATTCCATATCTTGAGATATGATCTCAAGGATACCTCTTAGATCTTAGTTCTGAAGTTGTTCAGAAGCAAAGAGAAGAGGATATTGGGACTGTCACATTTGTAGTACACCTTGGACATGTTCCATTCTTGGAAAACTCCAAGGAAGGCTTCCTTTCCTTAAGATATGGTACTGACCTATCTAAAGGGATAGCACCTCAAAGAGTTGAGGAAGTGAATGCTAGAACTGCTTGCACTTGTGCATCAGTGACGAGAAGATAAGTGTATGCTAGATGTGTACGAAAGCCAGATATATGCCATGCAGTGGGAGTAGTAAAGTGTTGCTATCCTACTATGGAGAGAAAACACTTGATTGCAGTAATAACAAAATCTTCATAGATGACAAGATTTTTTGAGATAGTGATCTCAAAGTTTTATCTTCAAAAACTTAAGACTTTATAGGTAGAGATCTAAAAGGTCTTAACTATGGATACCCTAGGAGATAGAGATATCTAAGAATAAGGGTATTCTGATAAGGATTATGGAAACACTGGTTGTAATAATTGTTAAGCTATAGTGTTAAGGATACTATAACTGGCAAGATTGAGTATTGGTTGCATAAGATGCAACATTCGCATTGGATGCGAGCACTGTTTCTGGGGGATATGCAAGTGTCGTAAAAGGATTTGGTATAGTCTCTCGAGAATAGAGTGAATGATCAGCTTACCTAGCTATTATTTCTAAATATCATATGATTGTCACATGAGTGTGGGTTTAAATGATTAGCCCATTAATGGCTCTTTGGGCTAGTGGGAGATTGTTGGACATGCGAGCCCACGACGAGCCATTATGCAATAAATGTTATTGCGAATATCATTCCCTGATCTGAAATGAAGAATAATTAATTTACATAATAGGTCCCTTGGTACAATTAGGGTTATGTACCATGGTCATCTTAATGATCATACAGCTGTTGATTCAATTATTGAATCATAGAGACTAGTGCTTGGATGAATATCTAAAGAGTTAGATTGAGGAATCATCAAGTACCGTCAAATGATTATTAAGAAATGATCTCCAGCCTGAGTAGAAAATGGCAATCCTGTCTCACATAGGCTGATATCTGACCGACCTCTTGATGCAGGTCCTCTGCATAGGAATAGAGATTCGGAGGTGTTGGATTAGTTAGGTCAAAGAGTTGTCTTAACGAGATCGAGATAACCAAAGTCCTATATCGTATGCTGTCATGATATAGGCATGCATCCTCTGACCGGACACATATGTGATACTATATGTCTGAGTATGTACATTTGGTAGACCAATAGGTTGACGACCTAACCAAGGTGTATACACCGACGCGCTGGTGTGCATATAAGGGCATATGAGTAATACGATCTCTCAAAGGGATCGTACATGTTCATTTACTTAACCGGAAGAGCTCACTCATAAGATATTGGGAAGAATCAAATTCCGTGCACACGGTCGTCTCGCTTTGGAAGCTTGACTAAATTTGCAGGTTTGATATATAATTTTGGAAAGTATATGATCAAGACCTAGGTATGATATATGCTTTTTGGAAAGTATATGATCGATAGCAACTCCCAATGATCAAAAATGAGAAACTTACTGATAAAACCCTGAAGTAGACAGTAAAAAGTTGATCTAATACTTCGGGTTTATTCTGAGTCTTCCAGTATGCAGGATGTACAGGTGTTGGGAATACCTGAGGATGATCTGATCATAAACGATTGTATAACCATGACGCTTCCATTCCTAGGGAGTGATGAAACAGGTCTGGATTTTGGTGACTCCTCTCAGTAGAGAAGTAATCACATCTTGGCCCAAATGTTGGACATTGATCTGAATGAGATTCAGATGCAATGAGAAGATTAGATCTACGTTCTTGATTTAATCAAGCATCTATTGGAGGTCCGCAAGATCTGGATTTGAGATTTGATCTCAATGTCTAAGTTACTATACGTGGAACAATACAATCGCCATGTCCTTATCTCCAAGTATCCGCGGAGAAAACACATTATCCTTGAAAGAGTTCAGGGATAATTTCATTGTTGATATATGTATCCAAGCATCGAGAAAATTGATAATTAAACGTGATTTAATTATCATAAATAATATGAACATGATTCATATTATAAGGAGAGATATCTAAGATAATTAAATATGATTTAATTATCAAAGATGTGAATAATGTGAATGTGATTCACGTTATTTGGTCACATGAGAATAGAGATCCAAGATGATTAAATGTGATTTAATTATCATGGATATGAATAATGTGGATAGCACTATCCATATTAATCATATACATTATAAATGTGATTTATAATATATTAAAGAGAACATATTGTGATTTATATTTGTTGATTAATTGTTAATGTGAATTTTATTCACATTGAATGATTAATTGAAAATATAATTACATTTAGTTTTGGGTTGTGAATGAGATTCACATAATTTCAATGGCATGGTTGATATTTTCCATAAGATAATTGGAATTATTTTTTGGTGAAAATATTGTCGACAAGAGATGATGATTTATATCTGGAGATAATGAGATCTCATGATAATTAGAAGAGATGGACCAAGTCCACCAAAGAGAAGTGGACAGCTACAACTCTCCATGAGGAGAAGAGTAGCCATCCACTCTTTTGAGGAGATTGGTTTATTCTCTTCATTATTTTTTCTCTTATCAAAGATAATTTAATTTGAAATTAATTTTGTTGATTTATCAATGAAAATTAATCTAAATTAAATCATTAGTTGTTGTGTTTTTACAACAACATCTTAGCCATTGAAAGAAATACAAATCAATTTCAACCATTGATTGTGTGTTGTCCATGGATTGGGATCTATGGACTCCCAAAACCCTGTATAAGAAGAGGCACCCCTTTCTCTTCAATACACACAATAATGAATGCTCTCTCTCTCTTCTCTCTACACGCCCACTCTCTCTATCTCTCATGTGGCCGTCCACCATGGATTCCCTAGAGAGATCCTCCATCACCGCAGAATCGTCGTTATGCTGCCCGATCGTTTGCTCGTGGATCTCCGTCTACTTCGGCGTGCCTTGCTCATGAAGAAGACATCGTGTCTCGTTTGTCGAGATCAGGAGATCAGTGGCTTGAATCATCAACATGGATTGCGAGAAGCACGCATCTCATCCACGCGCTCGCAAGCGTCTCCTCCATCAGATTGGACTTGAGACAGGAGGTCTCTTTGTTTAGAGACTCGATCGCAACCACACTTCAAGAGGTAATCCTATTACTTATTTGTGGTTCATACGAAACGATCCGAGAAGTGTTCTTTGATCATGTGGTTTTGTGACATAGAATTTTTTTTAATTTTCGTTGCATCGAGCAACTAGTGCGACTAGTCGCTCCCGATCGCATTCGATGCGATTATCATACTTCCGTGATGCGCTTGAGGATCTTTCTCCATATCCTTCAATATGACGCAGCTAGTCGGACCCTCAGGTTATCTTATCATCTTTGACGAGAAAAGAGGCTCATTTTCTCCTTTACCAGACCGCTAGGGGAAGTATATAGAGTGTGAGAATCCAAGTTCCTAGTCTTCAGCAAATCATCAAGAGCTAGCTTGCCCGACCTTCCGATTCATTCAAGTAGGGCAGCTCTCTACTCTAGGAGAGATAAGGGTATGGGCTTTTGGTGCAATTAATCAAATAACCCCACTTAGCCATTTGTTAGAGATTTTTTTGGGGACAACTCTTGGAGGACTCTAGACTGGAAGTGGGAAAGTAGGAAAGAGCAACCTTATTTGACGCATCTCTACGTGCACCGAGGCACCCTCATTGACCCTGAAAAAGAGGCTAATATATAAATAGCACCCTTTTTTCGAGTCGTTAGGGAAATCCTAGACCCGGATCACAATAGAAATATGTTCTCTTCCGACTAGTATATAACTTGGGAAAGGACTTCGACTTCCTCGAGTTGAGGACTTCAAACTAGTATATAAAAGCTTGTTCCACTAGCTAAGTCAGTTCATCAATCATCCCTCCTCTTTTTGACTGACCTTGTCAGAAAAGGGCAGAAGGAAGTCATCAACAAAGAAGTCTCATCCCGACACTCAGACATCTATATATTCATCATCTTCATAAAATTCGGATACTATCTATTTGGGGCAGTCTCGCAAGTATAAAACAGAATCTCTTCCATTTTCGTTTATCTACCTTCTCTTATTTGATTGACCGTATATCCAAGGCATTCCCTATTCCACAAAAAGAGGGAGGTCTTGTTTTTCATATATATATATATATATATATATATATATGTGGTTTGAGGCCTTGGATCTCTTCTCTGCTTTAACTGAGACTAAGACTTGAGAATTTGACTAGAAAAGCATCTGTGCTAGAGAGCGGTATCCTCAATGCCGACGACAGCACCTGCTAAAGAAATGGTATCAGCTTCAGCTCCTATTAATTTTGACCCCTCAGACATATTTCATATATGATCTTTGCTTGCTTTTTCGATTTTGGAATGGAGGATTGTAGAGGCTAGAACAAAAATGAGAAAGGGCCAGACATGCGCTAGGAGTACCATGGTATTCCATGCTCTAAGGCTCTATAGCTCAAATCCATCCTTGATTTGAGAGAGAATGATTAGAAAGGGCTTTCTGCTTCCACTCTAGACTGAGCTTCTAACTTTCCAAGGCAAGACTTACACTGCGGGGATGAAATCACGACCACGATGAGCTAACCCTCCCTAACCCTAGTTACTAGGATAGATTGTTTCAGAGCTATATTGCGCATGTTTCCGCCGCTCTTTTTTGACCTAGAAATTGACAACCTGGACACGAGCTTCCCAAAGCCCGACTAAGAGAGCGAACAAAAACCCAAGAATACAGACTCAGCACATTGGAAAAAGCATGGAATTGGGGGGCAAAAGATTAACATACACTACTCCAAAGAAAGCTAGCATTGAATAGCAACCACCTCCGCACACTATAAAGAACCTCACCCTACACATTCTCTTCCTATTTAGGTAGATGTTAATAGTTTGGGGGCTTTTTTGACTCCTCTTCCCCTCCCCTTTTCAGGCCATCCAAGGTCTAGACTAGGGGAGCTTTCCCCACTTAGTAGCTTCAATGTTCTCACCTCCGGCCACCTGCAGCACTAATACACTCATAGGCAGACGCGCTCATAGAAAACGCAGATCTCAGATTCGAAAAACACACGACTATGAGACCTTGTCGTAAATGGCTAATCATTAAGTTCTACTAATATATCCCAAGACCAGAGACGATTCTCACTGCAGAAAGTACACAAACCCCCATCCGAACAATATCATCCATTGTATACCCCTACAGGAAGAGCCACTAGAGCGGAAAAATAGCAGTTAACTAAAGAAATCGAAGAACTGACTAATTGGAAAGTCGAAAGAAAAGAAATTATATATGCGCCAACACTGAAGAAAGGAGGATGATTTGAGGGCGGGTTTCTTAGGAAGAAAAGTACTGACGTCAGCTACATTCCCAGGAAAGGTATATTTCTCCAACTTGCTCAAACTACTTGTGGCTGATATTAGAATCATGCCACTCCTTCACTCTCTCCTTGTAATGTACGCTGTTTGAAAAGGCTATATCTCGAAGCTCCTACAGGGCTGCTAACTCTGCCCTCCTCTGATCTCCTATATGCTCTGGATCCAAAAGTATATCTGTAACAGCCCAAAGTGACCTATGTCTCAGCTCAACAGGTAAATGGCAGGGCTGGCCATAAATGAGGCGAAAGGGAGATGTACCCAAAGGAGTCTTAAAAGATGTCCTATATGCCCACAAGACCGAGTCCAAAAGCTGTGACCAATCCTTTCGGTCAGGGTGGACAACTTTCTGCATTATAGTCTTGATCTCCCTGTTCGACACTTCAGCAAGATCATTCGTCTGAGGGTGGTATGGAGTGGCAGCCGAAGCCTAGGGAGGGGCTTTTCCGAAGATCAGTCTCTTGGGAGTCACCTCTTAGAAGATCAGACTTCTCTGGAAACTAGATATAGGAGACAAGGAAACAGGAAGCTAGGAGCAGGAAACGGGCGCTTTGTCTCTCCTTCGTTCGAAGTCTTATCTTGACTTATTGAAAATGGCAAGCTGTTCCTACTACCTTCCGGCTTGCCCTTGTTTCTGTCGTCGAGTCAGAGATAGAAAGTAGCTAGTGGGCTAAGTATTTGGAAGCAAAAAACCTTCTTAGGGCAAGGTCTATTATAGGGTCCAATTGAAGTGCGATGTTTTCTTCCTGACAAATCTTGCTAACAAGTCAGATTCTAATAGTTGCTAAAATCAATAAACAAATCAAATAGCAACTTATATATGATTCTCAGAGAGAAGACGATCCTTCTTCCTTCGCTCTCCCCGATTTTCTAGAAGAAAGAGTCCCACTAGTGATGCAGCTCGCCCCGCTAGACAAAGCCCTTATCCCACTTACTATTCTTTTCATCGCAAGAAGGAGGGTTTGATGGAAGTTCTAGCCCATGATCGAAGGGTTTTGGAAAAGCTTGTCAACCGCTGAACTACTCGACCCTGGGTGGATGAAAGCGACTTTTGATGCCCTTCCGCTACTAGATATTACTGTCCTGTCAGCTCCCAACTATATAGCCGGGCAGTTCCTTCGATATGCTTCTGGATCTTGTGATCTGTGTAGCCCGCCCCGACGAACCCGAAGACCGCGGAAGTTCCAAGTCATACATGTGCTTCCTCTCATCAGTCTTCTGCCGAAGCATAGGAGCCCTCGTTGGATCAATATGTTGGTGTACACGTCACCCCCTCTCAGGTTCGTCGAGAAATGCCCCTTTCGCCACTAGACTTTTAATAAGCTTGAAACCTCGCCTCCTCCCACTCTATTCCAGCCTGATTCCCCTAACTTCGTTCTAATCATTTTAGCCGATAGAGCTGAGCAGTCGATTTTCCTGCTGACTCCCAGGCCATGAGATGCTTGACCATAATCCTTCATTCGATTCACTGACTTCACCTTAGTAGATCAGAAAAATAGCCTCGCACTATTTCACATTCTCTTTTCTTAACCCTTTTAGCTACGTCTAGCACCCTTTCGCTTTGACAGTCTTATTAGCCTAACTCAGAGTAAAAGATCGTCGCTCTCGAAAGAAAATATTCTGGAGCATCTATGATCCTCAATCTATCAAAAGTTAGGGATGAACCTTGAAACCATAAGAAGTTGATATTGGTCTAGCCAATCTGTTTGTCAACTCTAGCCTCGCTATCGCTCGTTACTCGTTGTGGAGGGAAGGAGAGAGCAACGATTTCCTAGCCGCCTATTCACAGTCTTGGAGCATCGTAGTTCCCAGCTTATGTATACACATGTATGACAGTAGTGGAAGCATCACCCTCCTCACACAAGCAGTTAATCTACTCCTGTTCAAAGTCGAAAGAGCTTTCCAACTTCTCGAAAGGCGAAGAAAACTAGATATTTGGCGGGAAACATTCCCTCTTCGGCTCTACTTACTATTCGTGCTTATGATGTTCAATATTCAAAAGGAGATTCACGAAGAAGTCCTGCACTATTTACTAGTGAATGGGATTATTGGACTGATCCTTTGGTGGGAAATGTTCTTCATTTTAGATAATGAAACCATTCCATTACTACCAACCCAAAGAAAGACGATCTCTCTGAGATTTCCTATAAATACATATAATACATGGTTGGAAGGAAGTTGGCTCGACGTCTACGTCTAGGCTGGAGCTAGTAGTGGCTTAGTAGGGGGCGGGAATAGCTTCTTCAAAAAAGAAAGAATTCTGTATTCTCTTTTGTGAGTTGGTACTAAGACAGAGAGAGCCCTAAGCGTTATCTTTACCCAGACTCGGGAATCCAGAAAGAGCCCTAACTATCCAAGAAGACATTAGAATTGATAGATGCACTCTAAGCCGACAGTTCGGGCTCAGCTAAAACACAAGGTAGGCGACAAAGGTCTAAGAGCTAGGTTGTCAGAAGTCAGGGTCCCAAGCATCCGAAGAAGAAGATATATGGATATTCGACAAAGTTATATAATACCTACTAATATCAATGTATTTAATATAAGAAAAGCTTTAAAAAGAGTGGAATTGGATAGTTTTCTTCGCTTCACATTTATTTATATAGGGATTGACATTTGCTTTGTGAGTCGTGCAGAACCTCGATGAACAACTGCCTTAGGTCCTCACTCATAGAGGTTGATGGCTTGATCCCCTTGACCCTCCTGCGAAATGGTTCTCCCCATGCAAACTGAGTGAGGGTTGGCATTTCCCCTCTTCATTCTCCCAGTAAAAGTAGAGAGAATCCCTCTGCATTGGCGGTGAGTGGAGTGCCACAATCCCATTCATCATTTTTTATCCATGTAAGCCAAAGCCCATAGAACTGGCTACCTCTCCGGCATAAATGCAAGGAGGATGTATGGATATACACACCCCAATGGTCCTCGACTCCTTTATGAAACGTCTTCTTGATACATCCTTCCATCCTGCGGACACTTCCTCCTCCTCGTACGCTTTTTGGTCTGCGTGAAATCCCTTCTCGAACATCACCCCTTCTTTGCCTGTACATAAACCCCTTTCCTCTTCTTTGATTTTTTTGGTTCCCCTTAGCGCAGTGTTTTCCCCTCACATCTTTCCCTTGGTCTTGAGCTTGGAGACAGCGAGCTCGGCTGGCTATTCTTGTACCTTGGGAGACTGTGTAGAGGTGGTTCCCATCATCTCCGATGAAGCTCGCCGTCGAGATCTCTTCTCATGGTTTCCAGCCATTTGAGGTTCTTTTCTATCGCTCTTTAGGTAGATTTAGGTCATAGATTTCATTTTATGATTTTCATTTCGGATTTGGTTTACTGCATTAGCCTAGTTTAGGATATAAACTTCATCGGAGCTCTTGAGTTCCGGCCACGTCCTCGTCATGCCCACATTGTTCCGCCTTGCCAACCACCTCACGATCTTGCCCTTACAATTCTCTGCCTTCAAGCACCACCAACCACCTTTGATTCACTCTGGATCGAAGCTTCAATGCTCCTCCGCTGCCTCTCTCCTGAGCATCTCCGCCCCGCTCCATCTCACTCTGAAACCACCAAATAAAACCCTGAGAACCTCCATCTTTGTTTCATCATGCCTTTGCACACTTTTGCAGGTCTTGGAGGCTCCGTTCGAGAAGCATTTTCAGCAAGGAAACAACTCCAGGTTATATTGAGATCCATGCCCCCATCGATGTGGTCCGGACACATTTGAAGCCTCCATCCGCTGCGGACCAACTCTAGGAGTGATTAGAGCACTTCAGCGGCGGATTTGGAGGCCGGAGGAGGAAGAGAGGGCCGATCGAGTAAGATCCGGGGAAGCCTTCTTCCCAGTTCTTCCAAGTCCAACCAGGACCGTTCGATCGAGTCGTGTTCTTCTCAAGTAGCATGAGACATCAGATCAGAGAGAGCCAGGACCGTCGATCTCAGACTTGAGATCTAATCAAGGATGTCAGGACACGATGGAGTATCTGCCATTGGTGAAGCGATGTGTGGCAAGTGAGTATCATCCAACCGTTTGCCCACGCACACGTTTGGGTAATTTACAGATCTTACCCCCATTTTGTCATTTTATTTTTAATATTGTAATTTATTTAATTAGTTGAAAACGTTTGTAAAAATTGCATTGAACCCCTAATATTTTTATAATTTATATTTTGGTCCATGCCAGATTACCTCACATACGGTCGCACGTGAGGTGGCCATTTTGCATTGAAGCCCTCGTGGGTTTTATATTTTCTATTTAGTCTCTGAAAGTTTTAATATTACACTAAATATTTTTGAAATTTTGCAAAAAACAACCTTATGCTTAATTTTAATGGCAAATATGCCGCTTCTAGTTCATTACTTTTTGTGATTGTTTTCTATTTATTAAAAATATCTCTCATGCTCCAAAAAGTATGAAAAATTAGGGTTAAGTGCCTACTAGAATATACATTCACGAAACATTTTTATTTTTTAATTTTAGACATTTTAACTATTTATTAAAAATCAAAAGAGTACGTTTTTTATCCTTGTTTGAATTAAACATTACCAAAAAATATAAAAATACTTTAAAAAAATCTGAAAAATTATATTTTATTTATTTTATATTTTGTGCCTCTAGAAAATATCCGTAAAATAGAAAATAAAAAAAGGATAAAAATATAAAGCTCTAAAATATTTTATAAAAAGATAAAAAAATCACCCAAAAATCCAAAAATAGCTATTTTTTAATTTTATTTATATTATTTATGATATAGTAGAATTAATTTGGAAAATTTTGGACGCTTTTTCCTATTTTTAATCTCCAAATCAAGTCGGCCTATCTATTTATTCCCTATTTTGGGATATTTTTTACTTTAAAAATATATAAGAATTAGCAAAAATTCCCAAAAAATCACAAAAATGGTAGAAATTTATGTAAAATCCAAAAATATTTTATTCTGTATTTTTATTTAATTTTAGTGTTAGTTATAATTATTTTACCTTATATTGTATATATAGTTTTATATATATTATATTATCTATTTAAAAGAAAAAGAAAATAAAAAATCAGAAAATATAAAAAGTAAATAAAAAATTATAAAAATTAAAAACAATAAAAAATATATAAATTAAAATCAGTAAAAATATAAAGTTGAAAACCCACACAAAAACACTTAGACAAGAAGAAAAGGAACACAATTTTGCATATTAATTTGTCCAATCTACCATTTGCTCCCTGTGTTCGACCTCTACACAATACTTACACCTAAACACACCTTTGTTGTAGAGTTATGATAAATTTTAACTCCACATCTTATTTTTCATTGCTTGATTTATATTGTGGGTTAATTGTTGAATTACTTAGGGTTTCATGAGCGGTCGCTTCAGCGACAGTGTAGTTCTCGCCTTGTGTAGGCTACATTAGACTCTCATAAAATCCGAGTTTTCACTACTACCTGGAACACCTTCGTAAGGTCTAATGTTCAATATACAGCTTTCACTACTACCCTATGAAAGTGAAAATGGGTGACTCAAGTTTATGTTCCAAGCGAAGGTGTATCTTCTAGCTTTACTTGAAAACAAGTATGACAACGAGAGATGCTTTTTGCATTATGTGTCAAAAAGTCATGGTAAAATTTTGGGTTCGAGACATTGAGTACCAATTGAAGTATTGAGTTTTTGGGAATCCATGGTTGATTAAACAATTGTGTGTGGATGGAAATTTTGGTAGTGATATAGTATTTGTTGCTAAAATATTGGTGATCATATGTATGTGTATCTCTATTTCCTCGTACGTGCATGAGCATGTGTTCCTACTCCAATTCTGGTTTGGGTGATTAATTCAAACCCCAAATCTCGATCATTTATGATGAAATTATTTCAAAATAAATTATTTATCATTAAATTAGTGGGACGTGTTCCATGAATTTGTTGTTCACCTCCAATTTTGGGAAACCGTGAACATATGGTTAAAACTTGATCTAGGGTTTACTTTCCACAACAAATGAGGTCTTTTTCTTCCTCTCGCCCTTTCTTTCTGTTGATATGATCTGAATCCTTATTTTGAGATCCATCTAGAACATACTTGATATGAGGATCCATTCCGATTCTGATTATTTCATACCTGTCTATTCTTTCCATCGAATAGGTTTTGAGATATTCCTATTTCAGGAGATTGGGGAATCTTCATGTCTAGAAAGATTTGAGAATGTGCCTAGTTATGGAGATTTCTCTGTATGTGGTATTATATAAACCACATAGGGTTAGTGTTCTGAATTATCTCTTTGTACTCCAATTTTTCCATTATATTGAGAGAGACCCAACGTTGTCGTCAAAGATGTAGCCAAATTACGAGTGAACCTTGTAAATCTGAATGTCTTCGTGCTTGCTCGATTGATTATTTGTGTGTTTTCCGCTTCCATGATTCGCAATCAAAGCTTCCAAGTATAATCATAAATGACTGAGACCATGAACAAGCATGAATCCTTAAATCTTGGGAGTTTCATGCCAAACCACATGCGTACTTCTATAAGGTATGATATTTCTCTAAGGAGAGTATCATTATAAGTGCTCCATCGTTATAAATGGCTGCAACTTGTTCTTTACATTATATTAAATGATGAATCTTTGGTTTGCTTATCAATTTGATAACGAGTCTTTTCTGTAGATTTTTGTTGTAGTTTTTCCTATCAATCTTGTGTATTTTGAAATGAGTGATTATCTTCAGTAGAAATGAGGATGTTGAGCTTATCACTGTCATTAAAAAATATTAATTGTAGGTCATATCTAAACTAATTCGATGGTAAAAGTATTACAATAAAGAAATTGAGGCCTCGAAATGTCATTTTTTTTACAAAAACTCCTTTTGGTATTTATACGAAGACTTTTTCTTCTGGTCGTTGCTAAATTAACAAAAGAAAAATTTGACACATAATTATCGTTATATAATTCTAGCAAAGAATCTGATCTCGTTGCGAATCTCAAACAATCAAAGATAAAATTTAGTGAATCATATTCGTTGTTATAAATATTAAATTAGAAGATAAATAAAATAGAGTAAATTACAATTTGGGTCCTCATCAATAGATCCGATCCCAGAATGGGTCTCGAACTTTAAATTGTAACGATTCGGGTCCCAGGACCATTAATGTAAGGAACTTTTTGGGGCTAAATGATGAGTATGCCCTTGTTTAAAAGTTGGAACCTAACCCCCATTCCCTTCCCAACAAGGGCATATTCGTCATGAACCCTAAAATTTCCATTTCCTAAATAGTCCTGGGACCCGAATCATTACATTTTAAAGATCGGGACCCATTCTGGGATCGGACCCATAGATGGGGACCCAAATTGTAATTTACCCAATAAAATAACAAATTCTTAAATTATTCATTGCTATAACTGCCTCAATTTATGTATTATAAATAAATCTTTACCAACAATTATTATGTAATTTAGATATGACCTATGATAAATATTCTTGGAGTTTAAAAATAACAAAATTGAGACCATTCACTCTGTTATAGGGGTTTGGTTGATAAGTAAGTGAGACCGGTTTTGTGTCCGATTCATGGTTGCAAAACTAACAATTGTACGTGAACAATTTAGATTTAAAGGGCTTGAGCTTATTGTAAGTAGAACGGTCAAAAACCATGAAAAATATATATCCACTAATATTCGGTTCATTCAAATTTTAACTAGGATTCATTCAAAAAATAAATTAGTTGAATTTATATACAACTTTAAAATCATTTAAGTAAACAAACTGAACTTGAATAAGAAAGGTTCACTCAGGTTCGATTATTCAAAATCTGAATTAATTTAACACATATAAACACATATCTATGCATGAATATATAATTACTTGTCTGAAGGAAGTTATAAAAAATTGCTTATTACTGTTTATTAACCATAAAAATATAATAAATACTATTGATTTAAATGGACCTTAATCAATGGTTCTATGAATCACTAACTGAACTTTGACTTAAGCAAAAAAAAAGTGTAGTAAATCATTAAAAATATATGTTGTTGAAGCTTTGTTTTAATCAAGGCTTTAATGAAATCGAATCAAACATTTGAAAATCTCGAAAGAGACAATCTTAACCCTTATTCTTCGTTCTATTGAACCGAACCGAACTTGAATCTTTAAATATGTCAAATCGACCGAACCTAACCCTAGATAGAATAAGTTCATATACACCCCAGTACATAGAATAAGTTCATATACACCCCCATGTAAAGTTCATATACACCCCCATGTACATTCTCATTCAACCAAATCCCACAACCAAGAAGTCAAAGATCTAAGTCGTTGTGATTTATGCAAATTTCCTACATATCCATTTATTGCAATTTTTGGGATTCCCAAAAAGATTTGCATGACTACTCGGTCTTCGTTAATTTAAGACCGAGAGAGCACAATCTTCTAGAAAGACTTTCCAACTCGTACTGCTTAATATAAAAAAAGCCAGAAAGGACCATTAATAATCTTCAAAAATGTCCGTACACGTACGGATTATGATAGCGTCTCATTATAAAACTCATACATTATAAATGATGTGTCTACACCTTATTGCACGTAGAACATATGTTACCGTACTACAGACCTCTTCCCACGTGCGGATGAGTGCCACCTATTGCAATTGGAAAATTTGCATAATACGGCTGTAATAGTAAACAAGAATAATCTAACTTCAAACAAACATACCATTTTCCAAACTAACATTAGTAGTATTTTCCAACAATACTACATGCATTCGGTAGAAGGATAAGGGATAAAGAATAAGTGTTTCCGGAGGATAATGGAGGATGGCTGAGGGTGCGTTTGGTTGGCGGGTTAAACTGGTAGAGGGTAATCCGTTTTTGGATTTTGGTGTTTGGATAGAAGGTTAAACTGGGGGTGGATTAAAAGTGGGTTTGTGGTGATATAATTGTATTGAAGTTTGAAAAAGTGAGTAGTTATTGTGATGTGATTATATTGAAGTTTGGAAAAGTGAGTAGAAGTGGAGTAGTTTATAATTTTTATATGATGTGATGGTATAATATATTATTTTTTGATAGAATTGATGATGTAAAATTGATTTATTTAATTTTTTAAAAAAAGGAATAAAGTGGGGCCCTCAGGGAGAGAGGGGGATGTGGGTTAAGGGGGGTAAACTCCCCTAACCCGCAGGTAACCCGTCATCCAAACGGTACCTGAGGGATGCTTATTCATGCCAAGAACATGGATGAAACTCAAACCAAGCTTGAGCTTCATTTAGATAAATTGCACCAGCTGAGTTACGAGAGTTAAATATACAATTACACGAACTGTTAGACAAAGGAATTATTCGTCCTACTACTTTACCATGGGGTGCACCTGTCTTGTTTGTGAGGAAGAAGGATGTGTCAATGCGGTTGTGCATTGTCTATAGACAATTAAACAAGAAGACAATAAAAAATAAGTACTATCTGCCAAGAATAGATGATATCTTTGACCAAGTGCAGGGTTCAACTGTGTATTCCAAGATTGACTTAAGATCTAGATACCATCAGTTTAAAACTAAAGATGTGGAAACTCCCAAGATAGCCTTTCGAACTAGATACGAACATTATGAATTTTTAGTTATGCCTCTTGGACTGACAAATGCCCCAACAGTCTTTCATGGATCTCATGAGTAGAGTATTCAGGGAGTTCCTAGATCACTTTGTGATAGTCTTAATTGATGACGTGCTTATTTACTCCAAGGATAAGTACCGACATGAACACCATCTCAGGCAAGCACTCGAAACACCAAGGAAGAACAAACTATATGCTAAATATAGCAAATGTAACTTCTGGCTATCTGAAGTATCCTTCTTAGGGCATGCTATTTGTGGGGTAGGTATATCAATTGTTCCTGCGGAGGTTATTGTTGTGATGAGTTGAGAACACCTGAAGACTGTCACATAAATACGATCTTTTTTTGGTCTAGCTGGATATTATAGAAGGTTTGTGAAGGACTTTTCACGAATAACATTACCAATGACTAGGCCGACTTAGAAGAAAGTCCCATTCATATGGTCTGATGCATGGGAAACTAGTTTTCAGGTACTGAAAGAACGCCTAACATCTGCACTTATTTTTACTCTATCTCTGTGACTAAAGGGTTTACAGTGTACATTGATACATCTAAAGAAGGATTTGGGGTAATTCTTATGAAACATGGCAAGGTAGTTGGTTATGCATCACGACAACTCACGACACGTGAGAGGAACTACCCAATACATGGCTTTGAACTAGTTGTTGTAGTTTTCGCTTTGAAGATATGGAGACATTACCTCTATGTCATTAATTTTGAGATCTTCACCGATTAGAAAAGCTTGAAATATCTATTTGACTAGAAGGAGCTCAATATGAGGCAGAGATTGTGGCTAGAGCTGTTGAAGGACTATGATCATTGTTGTAAAAGTCACTCGACTATGCCGACTAGTCAGTCTGACTAGTCGAGTCGGGGGGGGAGGGGAGGAGTAATCGACTTCACTAGGCCTTGTTTTCCATTAGTTGATCAACCTGATTAATCATGCCAACTTTTACATAGAGATTTTTTTTAAATTTTTTCCTTTTTTTAAAACAAACTTATTCTAATATGCCTAATGTTATATTTATAGTCAATTGCTTCTTTTGTTTCATAATGATATAGAAAATGTAAAATCAAAACAAATATATAAGAATATATGTATAAAAAATATTTATACATTTAAATAATTACATAAAAATAAAAAATGACTAATGACTAACTAAATCCGATCAGTCACCCTACTGCTGATTAATCCTTGGTCAATGACCCCCTCCGAATGAGTACCGACTACTGATTTCTGCAACCATGACTATGATTTCACCGTCTCTAGCCACTATGGTAAGGGGAACGTCGTAGTCGATGCCCTTAATAGAAGAAATTATTACCTGGGTTGGTGAGTACTATCCACTTGTTGGGTTTACTATCAACATTGATGGAATGGAAACCATTTAATAGTAGTGTTGATACTATAATTATTCTTTGTCGATATAGACCAGAGATCTGGGATAGAATAAAGAAAGGATAGGAGGTTGACCCAGTCGTTAAAGACTTGAGGTGACAACTTGAGAAGAATGAGATCAAAGTATTCCATACACAAGATATACTATATAACTAACATGGAGTTTGTGTACCAAACACATCCAAGTTGAGGAAAAACATCTTGCGTGAAACATATTGCTCCATATTATCTATTCATCATGGAATTACGAAGACGTATAAGGATCTTCGTTCACACTTTTGGTGGTCAGGAATGAAGAAGGATGTTTTGAGTTTGTGAACACATGTTTTACATGTCAACAGGTAAAGGCTTCACACTAAAAGCATGCATGATTGTTGCAACATCTTCTTATCCCCAAATGGAAATGAGAAAGCATTTTCATAGACCGTTATTAGCTTACCTCAGACAACTGATGGTAAAGATAATATATGGGTTATAATAGATCTCCTGACCAAGGTAGCACACTTATTCCAATAAACTTATCTTCCACTCCAAACCAACTTGCATAATTATATATTACAGATTGATCCGTCTCCATGGTATCCCAAAGGAGGTAGCTTCCGATCGAGATTCACGATTCACCTCACACTACTGAGAGAACTTCATGAAAGCCTTAAACACACAACTATGATTGAGCACAACAAATCATCCACGGACAGATGGTCAATCAGAACATACTATTCAAACTCTAGAGGATATGCTATGAGCATCTGTCTTAGAATGGAAGGGATCCTAGATTAAAAATTGATCTCTTGCAGAATTTACCTTAAATAATAGTTATCATACAAGTATTGGCATGACACCATTTGAAGCACTATATGGACGTAGGTGTACTACTCCTCTATGCTGGTAGGAGATCGGAATAAAGAACCTTTACGATTCAGATAGACTCAAGGAGACACGGGAAGTTGTATAGCTTGCTCGGAAAATACAATAACTACTCAGAGTTGCCACAATATATATATATAGTGATACCAGGCAAAAGACCTTGACTTTGAGGTAGGTGACTTTGTATTCCTCAAAGTATCATCTATGAAGGAAGTTCAAAGATTCGGTTTGCATGAAAAGTTGACACCTAGGTTTACGGGTCCCTTTGAAATTATCCAGCAGGTTGGGAAGTTGCATATAGACATGCTCTTCCACCACATCTTTCGACATTACATGATGTTTTTCATTCATCAAATCTGAGAAAGCATATTAGGGATCTTGAGCATAAAATAAGCTATAATGATTTTCATGTTGAACCAGACGTGACATGCCTAGAAATACCTATATAGATACTAGAAAAGGATATCAAGAAGTTGAGGAATAAAGATGTGCCTCTAGTTGAAGTATTTTAGCGGAATCAAGGGTTTGAAGAAGCAACATGGGAATCCGAGATAGATATGAGAGAGAAATACCATATTTGTTTGAATAATAACACTATGCATTATGCACATCTTCATTATAAATGAAATGACGTTCATTCTTTTTAAGGTTGGTATGCATGCACTTCAAGTTTCAAGGACGAGACTTCCTTTAAGGTTGTTATAATTGTAAATCCTTGAACTTGATCCTCTTTCATATTTATGTCATAAAATCCGGTTCATCAAGAGGAATCCAACGGAATTTGTTTCGTGTGAATCAGACTTCATTTCGAATTGTTATGATTTTCCGAAGAAAGAGAAATAAGGAGACTAAAAACATCATTAACCCTTAATGACTATTATTAAGACTAATAATCACAATTAAGGAGACTAATGGCTAATTAAATATCACTAATCACAATTAATGAACATTAATTAGAAACAAGTAAATTTAATCACGATTAGCAAAAATTAATCGTGATTAGTGAAAATCTTGATTAGCTCTAATTAAGTATCATTAGTGAATCAATAAGCTTTTGGAAGGTTCTAACTTAAGCCCTAAGTTTTAGGATAATCCTTGGCCAAAATCATGGGTTGCTAACCGTGATTAAAGGATAAACCATGGTTTACTAACCATGGTTAACAATTTTTCGAAGCCTATAAATAGCTCACCTATCCATTCATTCTCTATAATTTCCACTACCACCACTATCTCAATGGTTAGGATCGAGAGGTCGGAGGAGGAGATGGAGGCGAGGAAGGAGCATTAGCGAGGCACTGCCGAGAGGACAAGGAGGCGAACGGTGCGATCCTCTCCTACTTGGCTTTATGTAGGAAGTAGATCTAACTTGAGCTATGTTTTCGATCCATTTTCCTTTCCGATTTGTTTTGTGTTGTGGTTCAAGGAGAAGATTGAGCACATAATTGCTCGGATGTGGGTGGCTTGACCGTCAGTGAGCATACAAGTTTTTCGTATGACTCACTCATCCTTGATAAGAGATTTGCTGATTTTGTAGTTTTTTTTATCAATTTTATAGTTGTTTTGATGGAAGAATATGTGAATGCCCTACTTAGGTGCGGGTTGCTAGGCCTTCATTGAACCATATGATTCGTCACATGCTTCACTCATCTAAGATGTGTGATGTCTACCGATTCTCCATCACTTGTAGTTTTGTTATATTCTTTCTATTTCTATGTTGTTTTTCCTCTCAATGATTTTATAGAAGAAACTCTTTCTGTTTTTTTAGAAATATATCCTGATATTAGGTGAAACTCGATTGAAATTTCATAGAAATATGTCTCGATAAAAGGGAAAACTCTTTCAAAATTTTCCTAAAAATATCACCCATACACGGGGAAGCTTTGTTGTAATTATGAGGAAAATGTTGTGGAGCTTGATCTGATATGTGAAAGGATGGAAGAATTTACTCTCTTTTTTACTTGTAACAACTAGAAAAGATGATGAAATTATCAATGAGGAGATGGTGTTCTTTTCTACACATGGAGACATCCACAAACAACTTTAGTGCTTGTATGAAATTTCTATTACATGCAAGTTATTTTATGAAATCAGTTGAGGTAAATTATATACTATGAATTATGTTCATTGTGTTCTTGGTATGTTTTGTATGTTCTTGATACGCAAGTGAAATTTGATAGTTTCAGGAGTCGTAGATTGACCTTCCTGAAAAGGAACCATGATAAAGTGTTGCATACACGAGAGAGAGCTCGATTAGGCAACGAAATCCTACCTTTTGCTATTGATTTTTCGTATGAGATCATCTTTTAAAGAAAAAGGAGTTTCATATGAGATCATTGAAATTTCAAAATTTATGTTCTTCACGACGAAGAACCCTAATTAGGCTCTTTTTTAAGAAATATGAAAAGTTGCTTTGTGATTCCCATTAAAATAATTGCTAAGCATCGAATTGATGTAGTGACTTGGAAAGTTAGGGTTTGGGAGTTAAAATAAGTGTAAATAGGAGTGTATATATATATAGAAATTAATATATATGTAAGTCTATACTCAGTGTTGATGAATAAGCAAATCAAAGGCTTAACAGAGAAATTACATCATGGGAATTGATGTGTATTGAAATAGATCCTGAAATAGATTGTGTGTTACATTAATGATGGCTGGGAATAGAACTACAGGTCATGCATGCAATTTATAGGTTTGTCAGAAGGAACACACATTGGCGTAACACTACCTAGGTGGTACATGATTTCCCTTTTGTGATAAGTGTGCACGAAATGAATAAATGATGCAATGCATGATACCAGGTGCCAATATCTTCGGGTTGAATGACAAAAGATGTGGTCATGTCATGTGGAGTCATGTGGTGGAATGATCAGCGGTCTGGTTACGATAACACTTGAAATAAGCTGTTGGTAAAAAGATTAGAGCTGATCATGAAAAGATTCCTTTAGGTCAAATCAGGTCACGATGGATCTGAGGTTCATCTTGTGGATTGGGAGACTCTTACTTTGCAACTAAAGGAGGGGGTCTTGAGATTTCACGCCTGAAAATCATGAATGTGGCTCTTCTTCTGAAATAGATCTCTAGAATTTGGGGAAGAAGTGAGGAATTCTGTTGTTGACTTATCCAAATAGTGTATAACATTGGGGTCAGAGAGTATATAACTCAACACATGTTGTTTCATCCCTCAGGTTTTTGGAAGGATATTAACTCTGTGATGCCTCGCTTCCAGAAACTTTTTAGTCTGGTGTTGGGTAATGGTAAATCTTTGCTTTCAGGACTGATAATTGGTCAGGGACGGGAACCTTCTCCTCTAGATTCCCTCGCCTTTTTGCATTAGTTGCTGACCATGGTGTATGTGTTTATGACTGATGGTTAGAAGGAAACTGGATGCCCTCGTTCCTGACGGACTTCTCTAACCAACATTTAGAGAATTTCCTTACTATGCGTGAATCTATTTGTAAGGCTGACATACCGGCTAATGGTCATGACCATTGGGTCTGGAAAAGCAACTCATTCTGAACTAGCCGAGTTTATAAAGCTATATGTAGACCTCCACAACTGAGGACAAATATAATGGTGCACGGCTGCAACCTTGTTTAGGGACTTAAGATGCAAAAGAGAATCAGCTTCTTTTAGTGGCTCCTGAGCAGACAACTATTATGACAAGAGATCGATGGGCCAGACTTTTTAGAGTATCTCAAATAGATGCCCCCTCTGTGAGATTCATATTGAGACGATTGAGCACCTCTTTTTTTACTGTGAGAAGACATCAGTTATCTGGGTTGAAATAAACTTGGAATGGGTGAACTTACAGAATTTGGTCTGGGATTTAATATATCAGGCAAAGCAACAGTCGAGAGAAGGACTTATGCGTCCTTTTGCCTCTATTTGAACAATTTAGTTGGCTAGAATGATTCTTTTTTCTTTACAGTATTTTAACTATACTAATGTAACTTTTCATTCTAAGGCTCTCCTTGAGTCCCGGCTACTGTAAGTCTTCTTGTAACTATTGCCGTTTAATTTATTAAACTTGTTGTGGAAACCATAGAGTGTTTCTCCTTTTTTGATCAAAAAAATGATCATCATCTTAAGCACATCCTTTACACTATCTATCATACCCATTGCAATTAAGTGTTCTATGAAATCAGCATGAAAATATATAAACAAAGTTTCAGCTTGGAGGAAAGCAATGATATGTAATCTCACTATTATACCACTGTGTCCCCGGGCGATGGTAAAAAGGTCAACAAGCACAACAATTGACCAATAATGACAAGCAACACACAAGGCAATTGACAATAGACAATGGCTTTCAAAATCAAAAAGTGTAGGTGAAAAGAAAATGAAAATCTGCTTCTCAAAGAAATAAAGAGGGCAACCTACAGTATTACAATCAACACTCAGAGAAAGATGTTAGTGATGGTTAACAACATCAACAAAATCTTTTCCCACATTAAGTAGGGCATGCTACATGGATTCTTTGCCTCCATTCAGAACTATCTTGGGACATTCTCGAGCTTAGATCCAAAAAACTAAGATCCATTCATATAGTCTCATTCCAACACTTCTTAGGCATTCCTTACCCTCTCTTAGCTGGCTCAACATCCAAAAACTCTCATCTCCTCACCAGTGCATCAACTGACATCCTTTGCAAATGGTCAAACCACCTTAAAAGATTTTCTCGCATCTTATCCTCGATCGGAGCTACACCAACTTTTCTTCTGATGGCATCATTCTGAATCTGATATTTATGTGTGTTTGTGTGTCCACACATCCACCTTAGCATTTTCATTTCTACTACTGTCATTCTCTGCACATGTCTATGGTTCGCATGCCAACATTCATATCCATAGAGTATAACATGTCTCACAACTGCTTTATAAAACTTTTCTTTAATTTTCAAAGGAATTCTCTTATCACAAAGTATAATAGAGGCCCCTCTCCTCTTTAGCCAACCTGCATTTATTCTATTTGTAACATCTCCATCAATTTCCCCATCATGTTTCAAAATAGATCCGATTTATCTAAAAGAATCTCTCTTTTGAATGCTATCGTCACCAATCTTCACCCTGATTCCTTCACCATTGCTTTCATCAAAACTGCACTCCATATATTCAGTCTTAGGCCTACTTATACGAAATCCTTTAGTCTCCAATTCACGTCTCCAGACCTCAAGCTTCTCATTTACTCCATCTCTAGTCTCATCAATCAACACAATATCATCGGCGAATAACATATGTCAAGGTATCTCATCCTGAATTTGACTTGTTAACTCATCCATATTCCATAATCGAAGTAAAAAGGAATGGACTCAAAGTTGAACATTGGTGCAGACCAATGTTGATGCAGACCAATGTTAGCAATGGTTAACTAGAGATAACTGAGGGTAACTTTTAGACAAGGCGAAATTAGTTGCCAACACCAGAGATGAAGGCTAAAGGAATGTAAATCTAGAGGCCCCGAGTCTTGCATGTTAGTCCCAATGAAAGGGTCTGTCTACAAGACCAAAAGTCATGAAGTGTTTTCTGATTAAAGCTTGCATGAGAATTAGCAAGTACATATCCTTAAATATGTTCAAATACAAATCGGTAAGAGTGACCGGGTCAGCTAACTAGTTGACTGGTCAAACCGAGTAAAATGAACTCGCAACTTATGATCATATATCATCATGTTTTTAAACCCTGCTCACTTGAATCACATATTAAGTCTAACTAGCCAAACAACTATTGCAATTTGCAATCTCGCTTGTGACCACTCTCGTCTCCTCTCGAGAAATCCTTTTAAACGTCACGACCTCCACTCGTCATCTCATCACTTGACATCCCTTCCATCAACCTCCCTTCAAGAGCTTGCAACATTACATCTCCCAAGATGCCTTTCCAAAGAGCAAACCTTCCCAACAAAATGACTCCTCCCATGAAGACTCTTACCATATAAGTGTTGAGGATTGCACATCACCCTGTGAATTCTAAAGAGCACCCTCATCCTACATGTTCTTCACCGATGACCATCCTATGTCAAATAACAAACTCCATCAGGTCCAACTTTCTCCAGCTTTATGGTGCATTCATACCATGGCTACTCTCAATGTCTCCAGAGAGGCCCCCAAGTGGTTTTCTTTGGGACCATGCTTGCGTAAAAATATGGAAATATATATAATTTATATCATAAGAAGTTGTGAAGTGCTAGCAAACTATAGTAAGTGCAGCAAAGATCTTGCTGAGATGCTTACAACTTGTGGGTCAGTTCCAGAATATCCGGAAGCATAATCACAAGCATGCTCAATGAATTTGGTTCTCTCAACTAAGAGATCAGCTCCTGAATTCTCCTCGCTGGTGTTCTCTTCCCTAATGTCCTCACAATGGAAATCTCACAAACGAAGTTCCAAGCACTGATGTACGTAGAGAAGCACCATTTAATATATATTTCTAAGTAAAAAAATGTCAAGTGATTAAACCGAGATTTAAAATTTTAACAACAGTTCACAAAAAATGACATACATATATAAAAATTTTGAAGTTCTTAGAAATCTGCAATTAGATCATGTAGGTATTTTTTCAAATTTTCTGTGGCATCTGCTTGTCTGAGTGGAGACATCTGAAAGTTTAACGGAGTTAGGGAAGTGGACTTTAATGGCATATATGAAACAAATCCCTGATGAGGTGGTAGGTTCAGATTAATTAATTGATATTTAATATAGGTGTGATGTGTGCAGATGGCTTTTTATTATGCTAGTGGATCCAACCAGACCCAGTTCACTTTGCCATGTTCAGTTGTGAGGGGAAGATCCATGGGAATCTTTCTATGGGGTGAAGCTTCATTGAAAGGAAAGGAAAAAGACAACAAAGTGTTGTAATGATCACGACATTATATTCCTTTTAGGATAAATGACATTTTAATTAAAGATTACAAGCCTATAACTCATCCTAACGATTTATACTTTCAAGTTTATTTTTTACTTTTTGCTTTGGTTAGCACATGCATTTTTGATGTTCTGCTCCTTTGATTGTAGGAAAAACACAGTGCATCAACCATTTCCTGATAAATAATAGTTGGTACCTTGTGGATCTTCCTGGATATGGGTAGGCTTGAAAGTACTATGTTCTTGAATTGTTAATAACTGTTGATATTTTCTAGGGTGTTGAATTCCTCTTTCTGAAAACTGTATTGCTATGCAGTTGAAATATTCTAGTTTTCCTTTTATGTTTACCATGTGTGGTTAATCATTATTTCTTCACATGCTTGGCTAGTTCAGACACTTGCACTCGATAGAGTTGTGTGTTTTCTGTCATTAGATTTCAGATCTTCAATGCTAGAACCTCAAGTACATTCTATGCTTCAACTTTTTGGGGGTAAAGTGCTTATATGCTCAAACTGATTGTTCTAAGGGCACTGGTTATTATCCTCCACTTTTTATTGCCATACTTTTTTCCCTTTGTCTTTTATTGTACTCGAGTGAGTGGATTTCAACTTTTTGATGTTCCATCTATCAATTTTATTTCTTCAGTATCTTTATTTTGTCTGTCTGTACTTCCATTATCACCATCTTTGGAATCCATGATGTCATTTGTTCCATTGTGCAACTCATCCTACTTGTTCCACTTTTCTTTTCACTTCCTTACCTGGAGCATCTAGTAGTTGCTTCTTTTGTATTAAAAATTGTATTTAGGTTTTAATTGGAAAGTCTATGTAATCTAATTGGAATTAATTTAGTTTCAATTGGGAAACCAAATGGTTTGGAGGGAAAGTTGGGAATTCCCAAATTTGAAATATTAATTAGTTTGGGTTGAAGTTTAGTACCATACCTTAGAGATCTAAACTTCTGGTGGACTTATATATGAGTTCACAACCCAAGCTCTTGTAGCAATAGTAGAGAGGAGGAATGGATGACCACACACGCGCGCGCACGCGCTCCGCTCCGTCTCCAGCACCGGCTCGGGCTCGGGCTCGGGAGAGTAAATTCAGATCTTGATACTTTTGCTGTGGGTTTCATTTGGCTGATCGAATAAATTAATCAGGCAGATTAATTTGATTTCGATCACATCCAAACGGCTCAATTTAGCCGCAGGTTTGGAATTCGAATGGACACGCCCGTTGAGGGGCGTTTTCGGAAACCAAAGGTCACCGCGTGCTAGGGCACACGAGCCCCTCTTTTTATATCCCTCACTCGACGTCGTCTTTCTTCACTCGCAAGAAAAACCTCTCACGCCATCTCTCTCTCTGGTTCTTCCTCTCACGGACGAACGTCTCCCTCTTCTCCTCTCGGCTGCAGTTCTTTGAGGTACAATCGAGGACGATCCCATTGGTGTGCGCGATGAAGATCGTGAGCCGTCGTATCCTGGAAGCGGATCGCCAGTACCCTACGCACATGTATTTTGGAGGCGATATCTTCTCTAAGGACAGTCCATTTCATGGACACTTTGGTGACTTCTAAACTAATCTTTATTTCATTTTGGTTGTCGCAATATGTTTATTGTTTTATCCTATCTGGATCATGCCGTTATTTATATTTCCGTTCATTTAATCGGCTCTTGTTTGCATGTTATAATCGGATAATGTTTGGGAAACATACGATTAATATAATCTTATTCGTCATTGTTTCTCTGTTAATTCATTTGGATCCGTCGATTTACTGTTTAATATATGCATTGGCAATCTTATTAACAACAGCTTCGACGACTTTCACATCACGGCCGGGTGCAGTAATAAGGTACCGCGGCTAAGTAGGGCCCAATCAGAAAAACGGCTAGTTCATGTACCACCTACAAGAGGGTGATAAAATTAGCCCTGCATGAGAAAGTAGAACATGGGAGCAGCAAGCCGAGCAAGCCAACAGGCACGCAGTCGTTACATGCTCACTACCCTTCCGCAACAGTCTTTGTTATGCTATGCGATCACTCTCTAACTGGAGTCCAAAGAGTCACACACAAACTCTCGTACTATCATATCACAGAACATGCGAGTCTTCTTTGCTGAGGATCTGAGAGTACACTCTTCTGACTCACTTGTGTTCACGGACGAGTCTACCTCATTCTCTGAAGAAAGGTCCACCAATAGCCTTAGATCTGACGATCCTATACACGTCATATGCACAAGGTTGGGAGGCTGAAGTGAGCCGGATTAAGTGCTTGGGGCCATTTGGTGGATGTGGAAAAGGTCTTCAGTTTGGCATTATATCAACAATGAAGAGCGTATGAAATTAAAAATTAAAAGTGAAAGAATGATAAGAAAGGAAAGAGTGGTCCAAATGTTCATGTTTATCATGTTTTGCCACCGATAGTTAAGTATTATTAGAGAAATTCAGTGGCCAATACATAAGATTGGGCTAGTGATCCATTCATGCAACCTAATACATCACATGATTAAGAATTAAGGCAAAATTAGGGGTTGTCATTCGTTTAATTAGTTCAATTGCGGTTTTATTAATGTAGGGTCGGTCGTCACTAATCAGAACCGTTAATTTAAATTGAGGTTAGTTGTCTTAATTTGGTCTAATTTTAGTCATTTGATTTTTTTTTAAAAATAAAGAGATCACATGCAATTTCTGATTAGTTATTTGGTTGAGTCAAATTATGAGTTTCATTAGTTTTATTAGGATTTGTTAGGAGTTTATTTTATTTCCTTTTATTCAATGTAATTCCATCTATGTATAAAGGGGTTAAGGGTCATTGTGTAAGATAGTTACGTTATATTAGAAAAATTGGAGTTTCCCCTTCTCCTTCCTCCTCGTGAACATGTACACATTTCTCCTCCAAAATCCCGCGTAACTGGCGTGGCATTCCTCTTCCTCTCCTCCAAATTTCTTTCTCCATCAAAATTCTTGATTTGCATCATCCATGATATAAAGTAATACCCCATTCATGTTATCTCTATATCTTGCTAAAACTTTTTATAACAGACTGAATTATCCTTATTTTTTTTCTTTCTTTATACTAAGTCTATCCGCTCTCAGGTCCTTTCTTTGTTAAGTCTTCTCCGCACCCTCGGAACAATTATCTTTTTAATTCGATTATAACTATTTCATGAGAATCGTAATCATTAAGCAATGTGTACGTAAATTATTAGTTGTAACAACCATGTGATTCTATTCAATTTTTTTGTCTGTAAGCTTTACCTACAGACTGGCAGTGTTCATGATATCGGTCCCATTGGCCGCATATGCAGCTGCATATGCCTATGCAGTAGCCTTGGCGAACCGAATACGTGAATCGTAGCTCTCTGCTCCCATCACGCATAAGCAGGCCACATAAACAGGTCGTGCGGGCGCATATTCAGGTCGTGCGGCCGCTTATGCTTTATCAAGTTAATCGGATTCAGAACCCTTAAACCCCTGTCTCAAACTCACCTCTCTTTGAATCGATACCCCTTTCTCTCGATCGATACCCCTCTCCATGGAAATCCTAAATCCCTAAGCTATGCCCAAAGCTCCTCCACCTCCAACTTTCGTTGTGAAACCCCTGCACCTCTAAGGTCCTCCGTCGTCGAGAAGTTCCTCTGCCTCCGTCGCAGCGATGTCGAGATTCCACTCGGTTGGGTTCAATTCCAAGTACCGATGTGATGGTTGTTGCTCGTACTCGGTGGCCTTAAGCATAGCTACTCACTACCCTACCGCATGATTGATATGATCACACTCAAGTGTGAAGACCGTTATGGTACCCAGGTCTGCGAGTTCCAATCTCTGTATTGCACATGCTCCTATTTTGTTATAACTTACAAATGCATGTTGTTTGGTTACCGACTACAAATATTCGACCAATTTAAACTTTAATGGCATGTCTCTTTGTGTTTGGTTGACATTTGGCTAAGAGCAATGTAGCTGAGATATCAAGCAAACAATATTTTTAAAGAGGTGTCCTCGAACTCCGATCTAGAATCGTCAATCTTGTTGTTTTATCTGATTCATGTTATTATTCGTGTTAGTTCAGATTAATCAACTATTCCTTTTTAAAGATCTTATGTTTCCTTTTGAAACAACATATTCAAGGATGTCATTGGTTTCTCTGATTCATGTTGTTTTTATTGTTAGTTCATGTTAAACCAACTATTCTTTTTTAATGGTCACACCATAGTGGTATCACATAAAAATAAAAATAAGTTACAAGATGTGTTGTAAAGAACTTGCTATAATATCATTTTTTTGACTAAAATTTTAATGTTGGTGACTGTTAATTCGATTGGATTATTTGGATGAGGACAATCACTAATCTTAGGGGATTATCCTTTTCTCGAATGACTTAATTGCGCTTAACATATTTACGTAGTTCAACTTCAACCACAATCATTTTTGTACACACACATATATATATATATTTATTTATATTTATTTATATTTATTTATTTATATTTAAATAAATAAATAACCACTTAGAACTGCATATACCTTGCTTATGCCCCCGCATACCGCTTAATCGATATTCAGTGGCCTGCTCGAACGTTTACGCATACCGCTTTCTTGAACCTTGCAGAGTACTGGAATGTTATTTATTCAAATGAAAGATTCAAATTAAAATATTTTTCCCATCATCACCACTATCCATATTTTAATGTTGTTTTTTTTATAAATTGCTCCAAGTTGAATATCGCTTTCAAGTGATCAGTTTAGGTATCTTCAAACCCGAATGTAAGGTTTAAAAAGTCAGATCAGACGGGCCTGTTGGACTAGGAACCAGCCTCGCTCTGGTCAGTTCAGCCAATTTCATATAAGTGTTTTTTTAAATAATACTAATAATGAATTAGGTTAGACTGGTGGTCATACCTAGGGGTGTGCATGGGGCAGGTACCCGATCCGTTCAACCATTATCCGCCCCGATCCGTTATTATCGGGTTGACGGGTCGACCCGACCCACTCCAACGGGTAACCGTACTAACGGATGCCCGAATTATATGAATGAGTCTTGGTTACCCGCGGATAACCACGGATCATTAAAACAAATCAATACATGATATGATTGAGATGCGAAAGAGTCTAACGTAGGAACATTTAAGCTCAAGTCAATGCTCATAAAACCATGATAAATGTATCATGTACTAACAATGCTTGTATATTCACACATCTTTTGGTTCAAAAAATCATAACGGACAAAAAATTAAAAAAGAGAGGAATCTGACTTTGATCTATACTTATACTTTTTCAAAGCAATTATAATACATTTATCTTTGTATTTTAAATGATCGATACTTGATAAATAAATACTCGTTGCTCTGTTGATGGACCAAATCAAAGTTCGGTCTATTTGAAATACCACATGATCTAAATTATCGATTTAAATCACAATAGAAAATCCCAACCCAAACAAAATTTCAATCGGAATTCGATCAAAATTTTTGTCATTTCTGTGAGCATTTCTTTTATCGATCACTCATCTAGTTGACATATCAGTCATTTCGGTAGAATTTTAGCACTTGTCAAAATCAAAATTCTGTCGAATTTTGACGAAATTTGAGGTCATGGTCCAATTGCTAAACCTTACGAACTTGACGTTTATTCAAATTATGTTGGAGATTTTTTTAAAATTCATCTCATTGATGACATACATTAGAAGTTTTAAATGGATATATGTTTCATCATATGACATTCAATATAGTTTTTTTAATTTCCTTATTCATTATTTTTCGCATAAAAAATAATAAATATTTTATTTTAGTTAAAAATCCAAACATGTAGAAGCTTCTTCTCTTGAAGTCATCCAATGATCTCAATCTCAATTCATACATTTTTGTTATCTTGATTTCAAGTAATGATCTCAATAACAAGCAATTTCAAAGTCGGTAAGGTGGAGCATTGGGTTGAACCATCCCCAACTCAACCTTGACCCGACCCGAACCCGATGTCTATTTGGTCCGGGCCCGGGTCTCATTTATTTTAAATAAGACATTTGGACGGACACAACTGGAACCCGCAGAAATCCCGAGTTGGCCCGACCCGACCTGTGCCACCACACCTTACTATAATAATAATAATGTAGTAGTAGCATCTTTGCAGATTGCAATTCACATAAAATGACGTGGAGAAAAGAAAATATAAAAAAAGCCGAAGGAATTTGTGTCGATATTTTAAAAAGAATAAGCTTCTGATGGATGATATTGTCTCGCTGCAGATTACATGATCAAAATGGAAGAATCTTAATTCAGACAAGTACTGTGATCTAATTCATGCAACTTGCAAATGATTAGCATGCTTGGAGACGGGTCGAGATCGGCCCAAGCCCGGATCCGAACCTATGGACCTCGGGCATGATCCGAACTCTCAAATTTCAAAATTATGCGGGCCTCAACCTGGACCACAACTCGGAAAAAAATGATGGGTCGGGATTGGACTTTATCGGTTTGGGTCAGTTAGAGCCCAATGCTCTACCCTAGAAGTCGACGAAACAAGATTGCCAAACCCATGGATAACGACCATGTTGGAGGAGCAATGAGATTCATCAACCCATAGACATTGTCCGAGTTGGAGGGGTAATGAAATGGATCGACCCGTGGGTATCCATAGATCATAGGATCGGAACTCCGTAAGTCCTGGATCAAATAGGATCGGGTACCCGATCTATAATGGTTTGCAAAATATTCATGGGTTTAGGATCGACCCGTACGGATCGGATCGGATACCCGTTTAACCCATAAACCATGCACAACCCTAGTCATACCGGACTGAGTTGACCTAAATTGAATTGGTTTTCATGGCTTTGGTTTCGTTATTTGTTAACCATTGATAACTTGGTATAACAAAAATAATAATCAATAAATTTTGGGGTTATGAGATCCCACTTAATTTTTAATATAATCTATAAGATAGAGAATAATGGTTTAAATATTAGTTTCGATCTTCGTTCAGAAGATGCATAAAAAATAAAAAAAGTTTAATATCATCTTGATATATGCAATATACATGGCTGAATAGATACCTGATTGCCCAAATCATTTAAGCTACACGTGGTTGGACTTTGAACAAATAATATACCATATAGTTTGATATGGTTTGATCTACTCAGTGGTTTTTCCATCCATTTAACAGATCATAGACACGTGCTATATGCTGGTTTAATTTTACGATTTTCATTATGAATATTGTTACCCATGTATTAAATTACTATTTCCTTATCATGTTTACCCTGTTAACATTTCACTTTACCAAATTTTGAACAGTTATTTTATTGACACATGCATATGTATGTATATTATATTCGATTTTTCGGTTTAAAGTCAGTCCAACCGGTCCAACTAGTAAATTTAGCTCAGTCCAAATTTTTGCGGGTTGGTAGGAATGGTGATGTCATACTGACACCCATCATTGATCCAACCGGTTTGAACCGATGGTCCGACCCAGTCAGATCAAATCAAAGACAACTGGTTCAACGTTCAGTTCGATTTTTAAAAGGAAAGTGATGGCAACTAAGCGAATATTGTTATTTCATTCATGCATGTCCTCGTCTAAGGACAACAGATTTTTTTGGTAGTTGAAGAATGCTTGAGATTATAAGTATACATTGATGCTTATTATGTTAATTTTGTGGCTGAAATTTCTGCTTGATTTTTTTTGTTGGTGGATGATTTACACACTGTTTTCCATCCGAACATTTTCTCAAGGATGTCATGCCCACGCTGATCCTTGTTTGTTTGAATCCAGTATCCTCATTTGGAAATGAAAAAGGCTGCTATACATCTCTGCAGTTTTTTCATTCCACTTTCACGGTATTTGATGACTAATTAGTACACTTCCGTCCAATTAATTTTATAAGAGATGTCAATTTCACACTAAGAATACTGTAATCACGATGGTGCAATGTCATTTAGAGGGGAACAAGATATCCTGAACTATGTGTGGACTACATGTACGCAATGTCTATGCTAAATGCTAGAAATCTCTAAACATCATGCTCTATGGCACCTTGGGTCATTGGTGGATCTATCATCTATTGATAGAAATTTATCGTTTCTCCCTAAATGCCTTGTTAGTCTAGTTTCTGTGATGGGAAAAAAATTAAAAAAAAGCCAGATGTCAAAAAAGCTTCTTCAAAAAACTGCGAGAAATCCAAATTCCGTTAACGTAGGTTTGCTGTGTCATGATCTACTAACTTCATTGTATATTTGTATGCAATTAATCCATGGCTGTAATATCCCATCAGCTGATCATCTTATGTAAATATGCATTACAGGGTACATATCATATAATGTATAAGCTGCAGATCTACTCTTCCCATCCATTTTAGATTGCATTGAGAAAACAGCTGCACAATTGCTTGCTCAGCTGTATGAACTCCTTGAATTTGTTACCACTATGATATCCCTTCTCGTTGAGGTGTATCATGTTGCCAATTTGAAGGAAAGACGATGTTTCTTTCTACCCAGTGATCCTAGTTGTCCCAGAAAAAAAAGCCCATGTTATCTCTTTTTCCTAGGCTACAGTAACTTCAATGGGCATGTTGGATATATCTGTTTTTCTTCTTCCCCAACAATGGATCCATGTTCCTTCATCTGTTGGCACTTCAACAAATACACAAGAATCTGGCTTACCCTACTGCTTCAAGAGCAAAATCTTCCTAGTTTATGCTAAACAAAATGACTATTATGCAGTTTTAGCTTAAAACTAGAACCCATGTGTTTTTTAAAAAAATTAAACTGTAACTGGTTGTCTATAGCAAAGGGGGGAGGTTTGTTAAGCAAAGTGTTTTTAAATAACGACTGATGTTTGCATTTTCCCTTTCTGATTTCTTTATTGATGAAGTTGCTGCATTGGGTTCCTCTACAGATTCCGACGATCCTAATATTCACTAATTGCGATAAGAGGAAGAAGAAGAAGAATGGTGGCAAAAGGCCAGAAGAAAATATTGTTAACTTTCAGAATTTGATACAGAATTCATTTGAGACTGCACCACCTTGGATCATGACAAGCAGTGTCACAAACCAAGGCCGCGAAGAGATACTGCTACACATTTCCCAACTTCGGAATTACTTGCTAAAGCACTAAAAGATGTAGCATGCACTTGTATCAGTGTTGCGCTCGATTATGTTTCGATCTGTTGGATGGGTTCCCCTCCTTGTGGAAACCTATTCCATATTTACAAGACATTGGTAGTCTTATTTGGAAAAGGATTATCAATTATTGATTGGAGAAGGAGATCAATTATCCTTTTAAGATTAGGAGTTATTTTTTCCTAATCCTATTGGAAGTAGGAGTCCAGGTTTCCTTATTTGCTCATCTCCATGAAGTATAAATAGAGGGTATAAAGTGCATACCGGGATCATCCCAACACAAGCTCTTCTAGCACAAGAAAGAAACAAGAGAGAGAGAGACGAAGAAGAAAGAGGGTTCGTGGTTGCCGCGGAGTTTGGAGGAAGTAACCTTTGGAGCAGTTCTTCTCCAGCATTCTTCCCTACAGTTTGACGACGGATTTACCATTGAGTGATATTTATCCTCCCTATTATTCTCCATTGTTTGGTGACTTCTAGCACCGTATTGAGGGCCGGCCTTTCGTAAGCCCCTCACGGGAGATTACTTTGATTATAGTGTTTTGTTTTGGGTTGCGATCAACCCCGTGGTTTCCCCCCTCACGTTGAGGATTTTCCACGTTAAAAATTCTCCGGCATTTATGGTTGATTTTTTGTGTGGTTGAGATACTTTCTCGTAGTTGGTATATCGTGCAGAAGCCGCCTATCGTCTTTGGTTATTTTTCCGCAATTCAATTTATGGGGAATCTGTTCCCAACATGATCAGTATCGTGGTAGCATCTTAGCTTCCCAAGAAATACTGTGCAAACATCCACTTACTTAAAACAATGATCTTAGTTTTGTCCCAGGGGTCCTGTGCATGTTTCTACTATATGTATATGAATTATCCACAGATGGGCGAGCAGATCTTTATGCAGATATTAGATCGCATTGAGTTGTAACTTTCTTTTATTATATTGATTATTAGATTTAGCATTGACAATACTAATGTATATTGAAATTTGCAACTAATATCCATCATCCCTATTGTTAACAAAAAAAGGGATAAAAGTTCTTATATGATTCATTGATTGCGATTGAATTGAAAATGTGTCTATAATTTAACAATGAGTAATATTCACTTATTATTCTTCGAGGAGAAGATACGGTCCAAATTAATCTCAAACTACAACTAATGAGAGAGAGAGATGAGAGAGAGAGAGACCTTGGCCTTCCTTGGAGCATAGATGAGGTAAATAAGCAAGTAGACACTTTCTATGATGCAACCAAAGGAGTTGATTGACATGAGCCAAATATCTTTGGTAAATAAGCCATAAATTAACCACATCGTCGAGCTAAAGAGAGCCACCGAATATGGTAACGAATCATATTCCTTTGTTGATCTCTCTTTGTAGATTCTATAGAACGTTGGTCTGTAAAAAAACACATATAAGTACACAAACAAACAAATAAATAAATAAATAAATAAATAAATAAATAACGACATTCTCTGAAAATAATTCAATTCGGTAACACAACTTACATCGGTGCAAGGAAAACCAAGAAAGATATCACGTCGCCTGTTGTTAACAAAACGAACATGTAAATACCAAACTTTATCATATTTTGAAAGACCATATTAAATATTTACCATTTCATAAAATACAATAAATTGGAAATAATATGAGGTGGAAAACGCAACAAACATTCCGTTTCACTCGTGATGTGATTTTCATGTGTTATCATATATATACGAATATAAAACAGATACGCATATCATATATAAATATTATAGGAATATTTTATTGCGCAACTTGAATTTACAAAAAAACAAGTATATTAAATGAAAAAAAAGGGCTGCCTCCACCCTCATTTTCTGCATTTTTTTTTATTTTTTTACAAAATAAAACAATACATATATTCATCTATATATCCCTCTAATATATCATTCGAATTTCATCAGAAATATAAACTCATATGCCTTCTATCTAGACCCGATAATTTAGTGGTCTACATATTGATGTAATCCACCTGTTTTAGATGGAGGGCATAGAAGTATCCGTTTCTGATAAAATTCGAATGACATATTGGAAGGATATATAGATGAATGTACATGATTTTATTTTGCAAAAAAAAGATGGAAGCAGCCCCATTGAACCTATACTAAATATATATACTTCGTTGTAATCATATCAAGTATAATGAAAGAAGAGGTAAGATTGTACTAGATACAATTATGAATAAATCCTTAAGTATATCAATATTTTTAAACAGATAAATGAACATGTATACATATATTTGCCGATATCAAAATGAAATCATATCCGTATCAAATTTAAAACGTATAAGAATACGAATGTCAAAACATGCACTGATAGGTGTTGTAACAAATCATATACAGATATATCCATATTTGCTTAGCATCCCAACATAGAGGACATATCACGACCCTTAAACGCCAATCCAACAGTTACAATTCATCGGCAAAAATCATTGGCATCTGAGATTTAGACAGTTTTTACATAACCCAGTAGGTCGCTGGATTGACTTTCAACGGTCGAGATGCCACAACAACCCTTGCTGTAAAAACAGATGTATACAAAATCAGGATTTCTTTACACGTGTGCCCATTCGAGATTCTACAATTACAGTGATGTCCCTACCTTTTTTGCAATAACGCTTGTGCCTCTGTATTTTTAGAAAATTCACGGTACTATCCTTCTATTAAGGTTAAACAGAGGTGTAAGTATAATAAAATAAGAGCATGAATTTCGTAAGAATACATGGTACAACTATTATTGCAGAAAAAAGGTAGGGGCATAACCATAATTGCAGAATCTTGGGAGGTGCCCATGTGCTAGGAAAACATATATTTGGCGTAACTTTTTGCTTCCAAAATAAACAATGAAATTGGCAAAGATAAATTAAAGGGTGGCTTAGAGTAGAGATAATGTGGACAAATGGGGAGTAAAACTATACTACCAGAAAAATAATGAAAAAAACAAGAGAAATAAATACAATTCTAGAGAGAGAACCAGAAATGCCAGCAGCAAAAATCGCAGGGTTTCCAATGCTCATAACTCCTGTCTACTCTATTGCAATCAGGAAGGAATTAAGCTTTAGAATGGGATCTCACTTCCATGTTTACTTGGGGCTTTTTGTAGGGGGTAAAGAGGAGGCCTTCATGAATAGGTTTAGGCACATTTTAGGTCTAGGCTTGTTTTAGGTTTAGGCATGTTTTAATGCTTGTATTGATTGATGTGCCCAACTTCTTATGAACCAAACTATTTAATTCTCAGTCTGATGCCGGCTAGGGGCCTGCTTCTCGTGATCCTATTTTCGACTGGCGATTGGTTTGGTCTATTCCGGTTTGACCGCTGGTACGTATCGATCGAATTGGTGATGACATCAGCATCGTATCAACTCGTAAAAAGTTGAATCATGCTTAATTTACTAGTCATACTTGTCGAACCGATCTTCCGAATCGAGAAAACCACGTATATGTAGTGTATATGCATATGTATGTATACAATAACATTAATGAATCTTTCACTAGAAGAGTAAGTTTACAACCGATTTTCCGAATCGAAAAAACCCGATATATATAGGGCATGTGCATATGTAAGTCTTCGATAACGCTTATGGATCTTCCACATGTAGTTTAGGACTTTGCAAGTTTTGTTTTATTTTTTTTTTAATTTTTTACCACCACTTCGTTTTGGATTCACCCGATCCATTGAACCGGTCGAACAAATCGGTCAAAGCAGGGGTTTTTTATTTTTATTACTATTGTTATTATTTTCATTATTTCATAGAACCGACAAAACTAACTAGGTCGTGGCTAGTTCCTGATCTGACTAGCCTATCCAGTCCGACTTTTAAAATAATATTATTTTCTCATGTTTTTAAAATGTCAACTGAAATATTTGTAGAGTATATATAGATTAATATTTGGGGTAAATTAAAAAAAGAGTTAAATTAAATAAAAGTCATTGAATTATACAACTGATTTCAATGTCATACATGAACTTTAAAAGGTAACAATGTGGTACTCAATCTTTAGGATTTGACTCAATATGGTCCTTGGCTATTGTGATTTAAGATTTGAAAGATCAAATGATCAACTACATTTCAACAGCCAAGGATCATATTGAGACAAATGTTAAAGAACAAGTACCACATTGTTAACTTTTGAAGTTCGGATAATTGAAATCGGGCAAAAAGTTCAAGGAATTTCGTGTAATTTCCTATTAAAAAAGGTCTCAATTATACGTCGAATCCCAAATACGACCTCACTTTTCAAATGAAAAAGAGGGGCATGAAATTTAAGTTTTAGATTTTATCATTGATATAAAAAGATTGTGGAAGCTTACAGAGGCTTGTGTTTAAATCCTTTTCTTTTTTTTTTTTGTTAAATTCAAAAAATGACAACCTTAATCGAGAAGCGACGCATAGTTACAGCAATTTTTATATCCCCGAATATAAAATTATTTAGATGATGGATAATAAAATAGCTGTACGATAACTTTCTCATGAAGGCGATGGATAGACATGGCAATATGAGTAATTAGAAATTTAAAGGTAAAAAGGAAATGGTACGATAATGAACTGCAATTGCTGTTATATATTTAGCTTCTGCCTATATAATGATGATTTCTAAGCAATCGCAATCATATAGAATGGGAATTAAAGCCTTCTTATTTGGGATATCAACTTTATCTCATAGTAAGTAATTAAGATAAAGTGGTCATATTACGATTTATTCTTTATTGTGTCTTGATCTATCGTAGATGCTTTCTTTATTCATCGAACCAATTGAATGAAGACACGGAGAATAAACACATATATTCATTATCCTTCTTTATTGATTATATTTTCTTCGAACAACACTAACATGTTTGTCATCATTGGTCCATTTCATTGGCATAACTCCAACCTTTCTACTAGATATGCCATTTTTAAACGTGGCATATGTTCATTTAGTGTGGTCAATTTCCTAAACCTATAGATAATATTGCAAGATACGTTTTGGTATCCATCTCGTGGATCCTTATTGCAGAGCAGGTCGTCTGCTGTAAATGGGATAATAGCAAACCTGTTGTAATCCATATTTTTTCCTGTTGCGATTTCGATTCCAAAATCCAATCTTATAGATTGAATCTTAGATTACATATCCTTCAAATTTTGATTAAATCAGAGGTTATTTGCTATTTTATTATAATGATCAAAGATTCGGGTCCTTTTTAAATGGAATTTAAGTTGCTTAAATATTGCCGGATCTTTGACCATTATGATAAAATAGCAAATAACCTCTGATTTGAGCGAAATCTAGAAGATATGTAGAAAATTAAACTAAGATTCAATCTATAAGGTTGGATTTTGGAATTGAGACTGTAAAAGAAAATATGGATTACAACAGGTCTGCTGTAATCCCATTTACACCAGACGATCTGCTCTCCCTTATTTGGTAGGAAGAGGAACCTTTACTGTAATGGGTATTACAACAGAGGTGTTGCAATTTCCAATTTATTTTATTTTTTTGCGATCTCGATTTCTAAAATCCAACCTTATGGATTACATCTTACACTAATGCTCTACATATCCTCCAAATTTTGCTCAAATTCGAAGGCATTTGCTTTTTTATCTTAATGATCAAATGTTCAGGTTCTTTTTTAAATGGGATTGAAGTTGCTTAAATGTTGATCAAATCTTTGATCATTAAGATAAAATATTAAATGTCCTCGGATTTGGGCAAAATTTGGAAGATGTGTGGAGCATAAGTCGAAGATGTAATCCATAAGGTTGAATTTTGGAAATAGAAATCACAAAAATGACAATTACAACACCTCTGATGTAACACCCATTGCAGCACATGATCCACTTCTTATTTGGTATCCATCTCATGGATCCTCACTTATTAGTAACCTTTCCTCTACTTTGACTAAGAAAAGGTACACTAGATGCATGAGGTGTATTGTTGGCCATATCCACCTCCAGCCCACGGACTTAACACGATACTATGATTATGATAACATCCAAAATTTCCAAATCGACAGTTCAACATATAATTTATCATTCATGGACATTGATAAGATCCTTCCATTTAGCAACTATCGGCAATGTTGTCTAAAAGCCTCTAAGCACCCTTATGAGTCATGCTTCCCAAACACCCCCAACCCAGACCCCATGTTCCGCTCTTTGGAATGGAGAGAGCCCCATGTACCTCCTCTTGGTTGGCGTCATCTTGGTGATAGTTTCGTTCAGGCTAGCTGGAGGACCTAATCTCTTTCCATCTTTGCTAGTGGTACTTCTATCTAATCCTAGTAACTTATCGAAGTTATTCTTTCATTTAGCAAGATCACTAAATAGTTTTTTGATGTTTAGTTTCTTTCTTGCTATATAACACATAGCCTTTGGAGGAAAGCATATCAACACTCAGTCAATGTAACACAACACAATCACAAGCAACCACCAAAAATAATGTGTCATTTATATGCAAATTTTGGGTTAAAATAGAAAATGTTCACAATTCATAACGATGACAATAGATATAATCAAGTCTCTTTATTATATATTATGAGCTAAAAAAGGGAAAATAAAGGGGGGAAAAACTCAAATGTACTGCCAGGTTGAATGTTACCTTGTACAAATCCAATGAGCTATAGGAACATTCTCTTAGCATGTTGTAGCCATCTTTATACCGAATATGACCATTCTCCCGTCTGTCGGCAAGAATCGGCTAAAATTATAAGTAAAAGCAGGACTTGTTTCAGAGAAGCAAGATGCAAATGACTAATATGAAGTTTACAAAGGTGTCCAATTATTAGTTCCCCAGAATACCCTTAAGCCAGATTTTAATGGAATCTCAGTGTTCCAACCCTGCGACAAATGAACCTCCATTCAGATGACAATTCAAAAAACAAAGCGACAAAGCAAAAAAAACTTTAAATTGAATACAGCCAGCAGTGGAATGCGCGAGGTTCAAAGGTACTGACAGTGAGGTGCCCAAACATATCCTGATAAATGTTAAAGACATCCTGATCTATATCACCAAGTCACGATTACTAGAAAACTCACATAGAGTGAATTGGTGCATTGCAACGCTCCATTGACTTCTGCTGGAAGAACACTTGGGTGCATTGTAACACCCCCGTCGATTACTAAGAATTCCGTACTCAATTGCAAGATGTGTAACTGCAACATTTATAAATGGTTTCTGGTTTCCTGATCAAAACTACGGAAGCATTTATGACAACAGATGTCATCTTCACTCAACAGGCTTTCTCACAAATGTGGATGCTGCGCTGAACATTACCTGTGTAGAAGAACTAATCAAGTTATGCGGGGTCTCCCATAAGAGCTATATCTTAAGTACATTCTAGCACGCGTGATGCATAACTGCAAAAGTATTTGACAACATTAGCAATGTCTACTAGAAAATCCCACTAAGCAAATCCTCCACCGCAAACTGATACGATCTCCGATATTTCCAACAATTACCAACCGCAAAAAAAATCAATCTTCTGTCAGAATTCCCCTTTCCAATCTTTTTGAGAACGCCCTCCATCAAAACTCTCCATTCCAACGCCGGAATTCGAACGTTGAACTATAAAGATGAGATTTTTAGCAACTACGGATGCAAGAATCGGTGTTATCGTACTCAGCGAAAGCGACGAGTTGTCGGGCGATTTCGGGGTCGGTGTGGGTGGCGGCGGAGGCGCCGGTGCGGCTCTGCTCCTCGACGAGGACGCGCTAGGCGTCCTTTAAACCCTTCTTCTTGAGGTACGCCATCACGGCGCGGTCGATCTCCTCCTCCTCCATGGCCGATAGCTCCGGGATTTGCCGATCAGGGCTCGGAGACGGAGATGGAAGTGAAAGGGAAAGAGAAAGAAATGGAGGGACTTTCTCCTCCCGCCAAAAATCAGAAATTAGGGCACAAGTCTCGATTTGATTGGGATTTTATACCTGTCTGTAATCGGTTAGAATGACCTTTGATACCAAATTCTAACCACGTTTCTCGTTTTTAAAGGGATGGATTAAGTAGAAATCATTATAAGATAAAATTATTGATTACAGATATATATATATATATAATATTAAGGGTAAAATGGGGTTGCCCCCTTGGAGTAGTCCCTCATTTTTTTTATTTTTTTAGAAAATAAAAATTTGTATATTCATCACTATATCCCTCTAACATTCTATTAAAATTTCATCAGAAACAGAGACTCCCAGGCTCTCCATCCATACGTCATTTTTTTAACGGTCGCAGGATTTTTTAAATCAACCCTGTTTGGATGGAGGTCGTAGGAGTCTCTGTTTCTGTTGAAATTTTAATAGAATGTCAGAAGGATATAATGAAGAATTTACAAATTTTTATTTTCCAAAAAAATAAAAAAATGAGGGAAAAATAGGGGTGGGAGTAGCCAAGTTGGCTATTCCCAGGGGGCAGCCCCATTTAACCCTAATATTAATATTATATATATATATAAATTAATTATATATATTAATTTATTTATATTTATATTTGTAGCTTGATTGTTTAAGAAAATTATTAAATACAATATATATAATATTTATTTATTTTTATTTGTAGCTTGATTGTTTTTCTTCTTGTAACTATTGATGAAGTGGAAATGTTTAATTTGACCGTGCTTTACTTATTCTTCGAATATATGATACGTGCCCTATTCGTGTTTGTTTGTTTTTTAAGAAAAAAATGGGTGCAACGTCGAGGAGACGTCCACCCTTATTCGTGTTTGTTCATGTGATAATGCTTTTAATATATGTATATAAACTTATATGAATTAAAATATGTGAATGGTTATGTATAAATGGCGTTCGAGTACTTTCATTGGTGGCTTCACTGGTAGACAAAGCTCAATTAAAACTATTTATCATTAATTCATTTGGCAGCCGGTGCCTTTGCTTTCAAGCTTTTCAGTTTCATTAACAATCACATCTTCTTATATCACATCATAATATTAGAACTATTTATGCTTAATAATAGTTGTATCTCCTTGTTCTATGTTGGAATCAAAATAATTCAAATATGTAGATACCTTCCAACAACACTTCTAATGAGCCACATATTTTGATAGGTTTTGACCAACTCTAAGCCACACTTCAATCTGAATTCTTAGCCAAAAAAGTCAAGATTCTACATCTTGTGGATTGATATGCTCTCAAATCAAGCAAGCAATAGTTGCTTATTATTATTCTATGATATTCTTACAAATCTATATAATTTTCTGTCTTATTTCTTTTATTTGTTTAAAAAGTCACATACTTCTTCTATATCTACACAACAACTTTTCTTATAGTTTGAGTATGACCATGGAAGGCTGTATCGATATCGATATCGTTTCGATATCGTATCGATACGATATTTCGACGATATATCAACGATATATCGCCCATATCGACGAGTTTTTTTGAAGAAAATGCCTGAAAATCGAGATATATCGTCATATCGGTGCCCATATCGGTCCCATGTCGATATCGATATATCGACGATATATTGTCGATATTTTCTTCAATGAGTATGACTACATAAAATTGGGAATTTTACGTTCCAAGCCATTCAACAAAGCAATTCCTCAACCATCTGTTGTATTAAGCAACAACTCATCCACTTGTGCTACACCCTTTATAAGTTCATTTCTTCGGATCATGTCGTTCTTCCTCGTATTTTGTGGTTGAATTTCCATTTACTCAATCCTTTATTATATGTTTCATTCAATAAGATTATCAATCGGTTAAAAAGGAATAAACAAAGAAAAATGATAGAAATATTTACATTGGCTAAGAAGAAAATAAAAGATAAAATAATTATTCATTACACATTCTCAAGGTAAATCTGTTTATGCTCAAGAACTTATCTCACTCTCTGAGTCTGATATTGTTGAAGTTGAGGCATTCCAATTACATAGTTACCATCAATTGCATATCTTATAAATCTAGAATGGAACAATAACTTGGTCATCTTTCTTTACCTTTTCTTCTGTATAAAAGAATTATCGAGAACGAGAAGCTGATACACACGACTCCCCTTTGTTTTTAGTATGCTTAAAATCTATGCAAGTAAATCCATATTAATGTACTCATAATTTCACAAATTCTTCGTTGAACCATGTGCATTTATATGAAATTATGTTTAGAGTCGATCCGTACTTTAACTATATTACATCTTCTAAGTGACCATAATGTTTATATTTTTCTGACTTATTATTTGTATCACCAATTGAAGCATCAAAAAAGATAAATAAATCCCATTGTTTTGATATTATCATGTAACCTCCAATCTCTTACAGTAAAAATGGCATCAATTCGATATATTATCATGTGAAATGGTGTCTACTGAGGATCATTTACTAACCACCTGACAATCAGATATATTTACATCTTTATGAGAACATAATGTGATACCTATTTAGAAAAACTATTAAGAGGCAACAATTTAATCAAAATGCTAAAAAGGATCATGAAACTATCGTGTTCATTCATCCTATAAAGAAATTAAAATGACGTTTCTTATTGTTATGAGTTAAAAAATCGAGGATGGTGACACTCTAAAGATAGTTCATATTCAAGATTCAATTAAATAAAACTAATGTATACGTCAATTTTAAATAATTTGATTAAAAGAATGCCTTTTACATATGGTTAGTCTATAAATCTTGGGAAATAATACAATAGTGTCTTTTCTCTTATTGTTACCAATTCTATGGATATAACATACCTTTTTTATTGTCTTTCCATCAACATCTCCCACTTTAGGATTTAATTCCGTCTTCGTAGTGAGACAGCGTGAGAAAAAAGTGGTTATGTAAAATGCATACACAATTGTGTGTATATTATATATAATATTTTTACACATGTAAATCGTTATACAAATAATATACAATATTTTAACTATATACATTTCGGCCTTATAATAGACTAATAACATTGCAATCTATTCTTCACAATGGATTGTGGTGGATTGGCACGCTAATAGTTAGTGTTGGGTAAACAAAGGCCATAGGCTGAACCGATTGATTGTTCGACAGAAAACTGTAGCATCCCATACCAGTTCACCGATCAAACCAGTCGATCCCTTTCAATTTCAACAATAATGTTTTGAACATATATTTATTAAGATTTAATAAATACGTCCCAATAAGGTACATTCAAGTGAACAAGTAAATTGATATTACCGTATAAATAGAAGATGAGTATTACGTTCAAACTCATGTGAAATCTCCAAAATGTCAACTTCTATCTTTAAAAATTCATCTACATCTGCAACTTTGCAGTGCAAAATTTTGAAATAAGAGCATAACCTTATAGAGAATGTGTGAGATTTTTCCAAATAAATTTGAATTCTAGTTGGAAGTAATTATTATATGAGAATATGATTGTTTTTATGGTATTTAAAACTCGTAGATATTGTGTGCTCTTGGCAAACTAGATAACTCTCCATAAGTACGAAAATTGGTTATTGTTCACATAATCATAATACGCATGGTAAACTTTCTCTCTGGATGAACACCGTATATCAATACTCCTAAATTTTATAGTTTTTAATTTTCCATAAGAAAGTTTAGGTAGACAGACTGCTTGATATAAAACCAAGGTGGAAGATTACATGGAATAATAGTGACGGGTCAAATACTATGTAACGTCCCGGGCTTAGGTCCCTGGTCCGTTATCGAGAAAAACTGGCCCTGACAACTTGTTGGGTATGAGCTCAAATGAACCCGTTGACAACCACCCAAAATGCTTAAGCTCAAGTTGTCAAATAGTAATCCCCACCACTTATAACCCACTCTCACACTTTGTAAGTTTTAGATGTGTGACTATTTTTGGAGGTATAGGTATTACATACTATATGCACTATTCATATTTCCAAATGGATGAAATTAGTCGCGTTATAATACCAAGTCTAATATTTGAAGGATCACCAGAAAATTCATGAAACATATTATCCATTATCTTAACAAGTTGACGTCGACTCTCTCATCAGTGTGTCATTACATTTGTTTGACCAAAGTTTCATCGTGAACATGCATTGTATCAAGAAATTAATGGACAATACCTCAATATCTGTACACATATATTTTTCCTTTTTCTCAAAAATAACATGATATTCGTATCTCAACGCATGGTACCTATTGCACAACTCTTTAGTTTCCTATTCTCTCCAAAATAACATACATCTGTTAGGATAAGTACTGATATTTCTACGCATCTCAAAGTACACATTTTACCTCCTCATTATATGAAGATGACACTTTACATGTCTCATTAGAAAAAATATCATTAACTAACAGTAATATTTCAGAAAATGACATGTTTGTCCAACCACGTTGAACCTCAATATTCCAAAAAAAAACCGCAACAAAAGATAATTTATACATCGTTTACAACCACTATAAAGAAGTTCGTCTACATCTTTAAGAAGTTTAGAAAAATCCTTCTGCATCATTATTTGCATATTTCATCTCCACTAAAATGTATAATGACCACTACTTCAAGCATGATCTACAATCTTTCTATAAGCATATCTTAACAAGTTCTAAAATTTAATGCTATCTTTTCCTTGTGATGAATGTTTTTTACTTTTGTTGAATCTTAATTCACCATAATGCATCCATGTAAAATATCTTGAAGTAAATCTTTTAATAACAGGTGATCATACATCTTCAAATCTTTTATTAAATTTATTGATGCATTTAAAATAAACAAGGATGAACTCCATACTCTTGTGCTTTCCATAAATGTTTGAGACCATATTCAAAAATAGGGTTATAAGATGTAATGCATATTGAATGCATCTAGCTCTAGTCATTTATGAACTCTATTCTCACAAATAATGATCATTAGCATATTTTAATGAATATATAAATCTTTTATAATTAGCAAATAAAATACATAGAAAAGAAATCTCATCAAAGCTTCAGCTACGAAGTAATTATGCTTAAAATTTAAGTTTCATTTTGACTCCTTACAACACTCTAAGAGCATGTTTTTTAAAAGGTGAATCCATGTATAGATACAACTGGAGGCGAAATAAAAGATATTATGAACTTACTTTTAATAAAGTAAACACGTCCATATATATAACATTTTAATCACAAGAAAATTATCACCAACGGATGAATTTTAACCAAAAAAGCTTAGCAATTTCGATTCTCAATTTAAGACATTAAAAAATGCTTTAACTCAGGAAAATTCTAACCACATCTATAGAAAAACTTGATCAAGGGAAAACCATCCGAATGGATGATTTTTAATGCAAATAAAACCCCGACTTCAAAATATAGTTCCGCATTTAATACCCATAAAATGTGAGAGTCTATAACTTGAGTAGAGGATTTACTACTTAACAATTTGGATTTAAGCATTTCGAGTGACCGCCACAAAAAGTGATTTGCACAAAATCAACTTTGCATTTAGGTATTAAGAGAAAATGCAAATATATAAAAAAATCAACAAATTCCAAACATTTTAGAATCTATATAGATGTGCAATGATCAGAACTGAATTTTGGCAATAGCTTTAGGTATAATCTTCTAATTGATAGTTGATATGATATACCAAACTTAAATTTATAAAAAATACACTTATCGATGTCTTCATGCAAAATTTCTATTATTTTCGTTACATAATGTTTCAAGTCTAATTGACATAATGTCCTTTCTATCAAGACAAAAATCAAGAGGAGTTGGGCATACAATAAAATCAAGGAATTTTAACCTGGCAGACCTTATAATCTTTGTCAATTACCGCTACGACCTTTGAAACAACGTAATTCCTCCATGTACTCCGTAAACTTGCTAACTCTTACCCTATAAACCCTGTGGTTAATCCCCATCCATTTACTTATTAAAACTAACCAGATTCCGTTACATTCTTTTATATTATACCTATTTTATTTATCGAATTTACATCAATTGCCACTCCCTGTCAACCTCCTCCTTTTTTCCCACCACCCAGCACCCACCACCTCCACCGCCCTCCTCCCCGACTTCCGCCTTCCACCTCCCCGACCTCCACCTCCTCGTTCTCGACCTCCGGCCTCGCACTTCACCTCCAGGTCCTCCGTCACGATCTCCACCTCGGTAGTGCAACACCCCGCCTGCCCAAGCATCCCCCCCAACCCCCCGTCGCCGCCATGCTCGAAGCCCCCCCTCGCCCTGCTGGAGGATCCCCTTGTCACCCCGATTCCACTGCTCCTGTGAGCCCCTCCCCTCTCCAGTGGCGCGCCTACCCTCGCTCCCCCCCTCCCCCCGACCGCTCGAAGATATCCCCGCTGCCCCGCTGGAGGACCCACCTGCTGCCCCAATCGAAGCCCTACTCAAAGACAAGCATCCCCCCCAACCCCCCATCGCCGCCATGCTCGAAGCCCCACACCCCCCCTACCGCCCCAATCGAAGCCCTGCTCGAAGACAAGCATCCCCCCAACCCCTCGTCGCCGCCGCGTTCGAAGCCACCCCCCCCCCCCCCCCCCGCCCCCTGCCGCCCCACTGGAGGACCCCCCCTGCCGCCTCGATTCCACTGCTCCTGTGAGCCCCTCCCCTCTCCTGTGACCCCCCTGCCGCCCCGATTCCATTGCTTCCTATGAGCCCCGATTGTGCTGGCGCGCCTATGATTCCGCTGCTTCCTTTGAGCCCCTCCCCTGTCCGTGGCTTTGATTCCTCCACCTTCTGTTAAGGTCCCATCAACGTCGTTGTGTTGTAAGGTTCTGTCGTCAGTGGATTGGAGAAGGGAAGTGAAGATGAAGAAGAGGATAGAAGAAGGAACCAGAAAGAGAGGAAGAATTCCAACCATTAGATTTTATATGGTTTGATTAGCTCAGTTTTAACCCACCCAAGTTAGCCCAAGATGTGTCAATTTAATGGCAATATTCGTGGGTAAGACGGAGCAAGATTATGAGGTCAAGGGAGGAATTACGTTGTTTCAAAGGTCGTAGAGGTAATTGGCAAAGATTATAGGGTCTTTCGGGTAAAAATCCCTAAATTCGATCTGGTCCGGAAATTTCTCCAAACTAGTTGGAATCACAAAAGAGGGCCTCCTGGTCGTATAGGGGCTTGATAAGGGGGTATTGGGGAGCTTCCCTGAATTTGACTACTCGGCGCAAGAAAGGGGAATTTCTCCGTCACGCGACGGATGTGATTCGATAGATGAATAGGCGGGAGAAGAGTGGTCACTATCTATTTCCCGCTGCTGAGTAGAAGATGAAGAGAAGATCAGGGGGGTCTGAGATGCCTCACGTCAGGGGGAGTCTTAGTACGTCACGTCAGAGGTGAACAAGGCGCTCAAATTAGCTCAAAGAATTACCCTCGTCTGCTTCGCTGGTTTGCATTGTACACAGCTCTTGGGAGTCGATGCATCCTTCCCCCGGTCGTCTAATCTCAGTGAGGAGATGCCCAGTGAGTGGATGGCCCTTTCTAAACGAAGACAGCTCAGTACATTCATCTGACCGTAGGATACCTATCCCGATACTTAGTAATGCAAGCAATTTCAAATATTATCATGTATTCAAGACAAGACACAACTTAATAAGGCAATTGGAAACTAATACATTTTACCAATCTAAATGAAGTGGGTACACATTAGAATTGGATATCTATCGGAAAGGGCCAAGTCGATTTATGATCAGTATCTGTTGTATAATCAATCTTCTCTTAATTAGCGAGCTATGTAATCTGATTCATGCAAATTTTTATTTTTGATTTCTACATGTATATCCATCACATCTTCAACATTTATGTAAATTGTCGAATAACACATGCATCACTACAACAAAATTGAGCTACAGTAACGCTTTTTTCAAAATATGTCACTAAATTAGTCATTGTTAAATATATAATGACGATGTTATTCGTTGCAAAATGAGTTCTCGTACTTGAAATTAATGACAAATAATATATATCTCGCCATATCATTAGCAAGGGTCTACATAAATCCTTTGCTAATTTCAAGTACGAAAAATCATTTCGCAACGAATAATATCATTGTTATATATTTAACAACGGCTAATTTAGTGACGGATTTTGAAAAAATGTCACTGTAGCTCAATTTTATTGTAGTGCGTGTATCTTAACTTAAGGACGTGTTATTCCATAAATGTAAATAGATGGATGATATGAACAATCTATGGAACCATTTGCCGTTACCAATTCAAATGAATTGGGCCGCCATCAGTATGGTACCCGTTGGAATGGGTCAAGTCGACCCATGAACTGGTAATGATGAGTTGGGGCGAGACAATGATCGAATGAGTCGGGTACCCTCCTCATAAACACCCTTAGCTGGCTGGCCCACGATCTTGTTGGGGACTTCACCATTTTCTTGCTAAAATATAACTGGGTAGACACCCCACTCGGTTCATCATCGAAAAGAGAGAGTAGAACTTGATATGTGAAAAAAAAACATAGGGAATTTTCCTTCTTGACTTAATTTGTTACTTTAGGTAATGTCCTGTATGCTATTCTCTTTTGCTAAGGTCTATTTTGCGTTTTATACTATCTCCATGGCTGTATTATTTCCATTAACATCTCTCTTACAAAATTTATTTAACACCCGGCAAATATTTTTTTATTACATTTTTATTCTTCCTATTTTTAAATAACAACTATATCCTTTATTTTATTGCAGTTACACGCATACCCTTGTTTCTTACGAAATTCTCAGTATCGTCCTTCCATTAATGTAGTTTAGGGGTATAACTGTAATGATGGAAGAGTAGTACGGTGAAATTTAAAAGACTTTAACAAAACAAGTGTAATTACAGAAAAAATAGAGAAATTTGAAATAAACATATTTTGACAAACAACCCTTGTAAATCATTTGCCTCATATCATTAACAAATTGGAAAAATAAACATCAAGTCAATATTAATTGATTTTTATGGACTAAATTTATTTTTCAACTCTAATTCACCAAGTATACTTGGTGTTGGCGAATTAGATGATCAAATTTGGGATAACTAATCCAGCAAATTGATTCGATTTTTGAATAGAGATTTTCGTCTTAGTTTAGTTGAGCATAAAAGGGTTATATAAAGTAGAGAAAATTTTAAAAAATGAAGTCCAAAATGAAAAACAATTTTTTCATAAAAAAACCCAATTGTACGTAATTTTTCTCTCCAAATAGCACGTGCATGGGGGAGAAAAATGATTTAAGAACTTGTTAGGTACAGTAGGTAGAGTTTGTTGTCACTAGTTTTATTAACCTCCAAAAATGCAAAGACCTTTACTTAATGAGCATGTTTTTCCTTTTCATGCATCTTTTATCTAAATTAGGCATTCGCTAAGAATTTAGAATTAGGTAAAGAGATGGAAACAAATTGGATTTGCGCCCGCTAAAGTTTGAATATGCCTCTTTAGGTAGGAAGAGTGGGAAGCTTGGTGGTTTTGGACACCTTGGAAAGAATGCTTATCGTTCACAAATCAAACATATGTAAATTGAAGTTGTGTAGTCACATTATATAGTGCATGGGAATGAAGTTCCATCTGTCTCGACCCCCCTCCTATGTTGGACATGTGAGCCCACAACGAGCCATTATGCAATAAATGTTATTGCAATTCACTCTTGATCTAAAATGAAGAATAACTAATTTGCATAATAGGTTCTTTAGTACAATTGAGGTTATGTACCATGATCATCTTAATGATCATTCAGTTGTTGATTCAAATATTGAATCATAGAGGCTAGTGCGTGAATGATATCTAAAGAGTTAGATTGAGGATTCATCAAGCACAGTCAAATGATTATTAAGAGATGATCTCTAGTCTGAGATGGAGATGGAAATCCTTCTCCGAAGGTTGATATATGATCGACCTCTTGAAGGTCCTCTGCATAGGAGTAGAGATTCGGAGGTGTCAGATAAGTTAGCTCAAAGAGTTGGTTAACGAGATCAAGATAACTAAGACCTATGTCGTATGTTATCATGAAATTGGCACGTATCCTCTGACAGGAGACAGATGTGTTACTATATGTCTGAGTATGTACATTTGGCAGACCGATAGGTTGATGACCTATTCAAGGTCTATGCACCGATGAACTAGTGTGCATATGAGGGCATATGATTAATACGATTGCTCAAAGGGATCATACAGGTTCACTACTAAATCAGAAGACATGATCTCACTCATGAGGTATTGAGACCGATCAAATTCAATGCATGGTTGTATTGCTTTAGAAGCATGATAAGAAATTGTAGGTATGACATATGATTTTGGAAAGCATTTGATCGATACCAACTCCCTATGATCGAATGAGAAACTTAATAATAAAACCATTAAGAAGACTATCTAAAAATGATCCAAAATTTTGGTTTTATTCTAGATCTTTCACTGTGATAGGATGTACGGGTATTAGAAATACTCGAGTATGATGTGATCATAAACGATTATATAACCATGAGACTGTCATTCCGATGGAGTGATGAAACATGTTTGGATTTTAGTGACTCCTCTTATTACAAAAGTAATCTAATCTTAGTCCAAAGGTTAGACATTGATCTGAGTACGATTTAGGTACAATGAGAAGATTAAATTTACGATTTTGATTTAATCAAACATCTATGAGAGGTCCTCGATATCTGGATTTGAGGTAGGATCTCAATATCCAAGTCACTATATGTGGAATATATAATCATCCTTTCCTTATCTCCAAGTATCCGCGGAGAAAATGCATTACTCTTGAAAGAGTGCAAGAATAATTCCATTAATACATTGTTTATCCGGTCATTGAGAAAAATCGATAATTAAATGTCATCTAGTTATCATAAATAATATGGATATGATTCATATTATTTGAGCACATGAGAAGAGTTATCTTGGATAATTAAATGTGATTTTATTATCAAAGATATGATTAATGTGGATATCACTATCCATAATAATAGTGGATATTATGAATATGATTTATAATATGTTGGATACATTTAATTGTAAATGGAATTTACAAAATAAATTTTATTATGAATTGGATTCAAATTGGATAATTAATTGTAAATTCAATTTACATGTTATGTTGGATGTATGAATATGATTCATATTAGATGAATTAGTCAATGGCATGATTGAAATTTTCACAATATTATTTTGGAAATTATTTTTGTGAATATTGATGCAATACTTGTTATTGCATATATATATATATAATGGAAGATATAATTCCCTTAATGGTGGTCGTCCACCTTTACTTATTCAAGAGTGTGGATGGCAACCCTAATTTTAGTAACGGACTTGGTCTTTCATATTATCTATGTATATTAATTGATTTTAAAAAAAATAATTATTAATTTGAAAAATATATAGTTAATTTGTTTTAAACTAATTATTGTTGCATTTTGGAGCAACAAATCATGGTCATTGATTAATAAACTTTTAATCTACATCATAGCTTAAGAGAGCACATGGATTGAGATCCATGTGCATCCAATTAGTATAGACCTAGCCTTTTCTACTACATCATTGCAAGAGCAACAAGTTTCTCTCTCTCTCACTCTCTCTCATAGTCGTCCCCCTTCTCTCTCTATCAATATTGTGGCCGTCCACATATTGACTTTGAGAACTTGTAGTCATCACGATGTTGATATGTTGTCGGGTCGACTACTTATGGATCTCCATCTTCTTCGGTACTCCTTGCTCATAAAGAAAACGTTGGAATCTGTATGATGAAATCAGGAGATCCGTTGCTTGGATCTTCATATTAGATTGCAAGAAGCCCACGTCTCATCAACGCGCTCGTAAGCATCTCCTCCGTCGGGTCGGATTTGAGACAGGCGGTATCTTCCTTTAGAGACTTCAACCGCAACCACGCTTCAATAAGTATTCCTATATCTTGTTTGTGATTTGATGAAATGATTCGAGAAGTGTTCTCGAATCATGTGGTTTCATCTCTTTAATTTTTTAAAATTTCGCTACCCCTGGCGACTATTATGATTAGTCGCTTCTGATCGCATTCGATACTATCATCATGCTTCTGTGATGAACTTAAGGCTTTTTCCATGGCCTTCAAGTGGTATCAAAGCCAGGTTCAGATCTTATATGTAATCTAAAACCATAGATGAACAAGGTTTTGAATTCCAGATGCATGGGGACTCATTATTTTACATAAGATGCGAGTTTCGAATTAGTTTTTTGCTAAAATTAAAATATACTATTTGTGCACTATCTAGGCATGTTTTTTTAGTTATTAAAATGTATTTGGAAAGTCTAAATATGTCCCAAAAATAGTAGCCAATTGTTTGAACCAAAAGTGCATGAATAAAATTTGAAGAGTTCCCCTTACAAAATTAGTTTTGCATGTATTCACATATCTGTAAGAAAAAGATTTTTGCTTACTATATTCCTGTCATGAAACATGTAATAATTACTTATATTAATTATAGAATCAACTCAGCAAACCGCTTGAATTTATTTCGCATGATTCTGACTCTGTTAGCCCTAGATATTCCATTTTTAGTGAAGATGGGTCGGATGATGATTCGATCATCAAATGATCTTTCTTAATGTGTTCTTCATTCAATGAAGTCACGGAAATTATGAATTTGTCCTTATTAAAATTAATGCTTAATATTTATGAAAATAACCAATTAAAGATCAATGACCATTGAATGTACGTTTCATGAACACCCTAGTTTATCCTACAATAGTTGTATGACAACTTTTACATGTATAACATGGTTGCTTGATATGCTTAAAAATTTAAGATATCACAAATATTTTAAGATGCCTAAGATTTCTAAGTTATTATTATATAGTATAACGTCGTTCATCAAAGTTGATCGAATGAACTACAAGTACATTGATATTATTTTGTGTTGTTCTCAATGGAATGGTAAAGGTGTCTACTCCGGGTATGCTGGCTTGGTTTATTAATTAGCGCATTGCATGTCAAGAAATGCTCCCCCCATCATAACTTGAGTGTACTTGTCGAATCTATTTTTGAGGAAAAATAATATGAGTAAGTAAATTGTACTCTAATTATTAAAACACGGATAATATGTACTTCTGAGGGTGTATACTATATAGTTATATCAAGCAAACTCTAAATATTTGTTGATTGATTGAATTGGATTGATAATTAATTTAATATGATTAAATTCATCAAATCCAATTAAAATAAATACTCTATTATGAATAGAGTTGTAATTCCCATGGAAGAATTAAGTATGTGAATATGATTCACAATAATTAATTAGAATTTGAGTAGGATGTGGAGGATCATATAAATGACATTCATGATCTCTCGTCAAGACGAAGGGTTCTATTGCCATGGATTGTATGTAGGAGATGCCTGTCCGAAGTGACAGCTCCTGCATACAAGCGCACATGTATCGAACTATTACTTCTCGAAAGAGTACGAACGTATGCGTAGTGACCCCAATATTGGTTCCTCATACTATTGGGGCGATATTGGATTCCACATAGCGAGTTCTAATCCTGTTGAAGGCCGATTCAATTAATAAAGGGTCAACATTGCCTTAGGGGTGGTGGGCTCGAGTGTTAAAGATCGAATTGGGAAATGTAATTTGGACTTGTAAGGTGGAATGAGTCCCGGCGTCCTCTTATCTGAGTTACAATTTCTCATATTATTGAGATGTAACAAAGTAGAAAACGAGATCCCAAATCTTGCTAGAGATATAGTAGTAAGTATATCCCTTACTTTGAAAGTTTAATAAGGGAATGGATTTGAGTTTAAAAGGCAAGACAACTTTGATTTAAAACAATAATATCCTTAATCAAAGTAAAATATATTTATGCAAATTATCTTATTTCATATAACCTTCATTAAATTCACTCAAATATATACTCAATCATAACCAGTATAATATCATGGATTGGATCCATGATCAAGATGTGGAACTTGCAGTTGGACACATAATGTATTTGGTTGCAATGTGTAAGTTTTCTCATGATTGTGAGGATTGACAATTAAATAGACTATAGGACAACCACCTATGGTTTGTATGTCTATAGAGTCTTGATCACTCATCGACTGTGCTTTGGAAGTAACATGTCGGTAATGATTGTAATTATCAAGTTTTTTTCTTAAAATCAAAGAAGATATTTTGGCAAACATATGTGCTCTCAACATTTAATCATGAGTGACATGGGTCGCTACATTATGCAGAATGGCAGCTCGATAAGAGATGATGTACTCAAAATGTTTGAGTACATGCCTGAACCTAAGTTCCTTTTTGAGTTAAGATGAATGTGGATATGATGAATGCCATCATTATGCAATCTCTACTTAAACATGTCATGATGCATCATATTATTCATATCATATGCATAGAATGAAACAAGAATAAATGTTGAAATACCCTTATATTGAAGCCCCTTGAGGATGTTAAATTTAAGAGATCTTTTATCTTAAGCAATAATTGTTGATGAATCTTTATTTCATCACCTTTATTCTTTCATTTTGACCTTTAAATTCCAGCTAAATGCATTTAAATATCATTATTTTGTACAAATTAACATTCATTGTTTATTGTATAAATGCTGTATAAATCATATTGTTTAAAGCCAAAATAAAAGAATAAAGAAAAGAAAAGGAAAGAAAATGAAGTGCCAAAAATATTTTATGATCCTAAATGTGAGACCTAGGCATCTTGATGACTGGGTCGACAAGGAATAAAGTAGATGGAGATAAGGGTCAAGTAGACAATAAAAGCCCTTATTTTTCACCTTCAATAGTACATTTTTGGGACATATTTTATTCTTAATTATTTATCTCTCAAATAAAGAAATTTTGTACATGAAAGTTATAAATAAAAATATATAGAAAAATACGAATTTGATTGCACATAAAAATAATATTATATATATATATATTTTACACTCAAAATAAAAAAACAAAACCCAAACTTCCTAGACCCATATCTTCTCCATATGAACTCAAAATGTATCAAAATCACCTTTAATTGTATATAACTTTTAATAAGCTATCTAATGAAGGTGTCATTCAATATCGAGTTAAGATGCAAAAGTTAGGTTTTTGACCCATATTATACGATATACATAAATACAATTTTCATTTTATTTATTTTTTTATAATTTTATAATTTTATAATTTTATAATTTTTTAAATATTATTTATAATATACATACATATTTAGAGTATATTAAATCCATAAAGAAAATACTAAAATAAAATAGTAAATAAAAGTACATATATGAATACAATACCTATACTTATGAAATAAGTATACATGTTTATTTAAGTGTACAAAATACATCAGAAAAATACAATAAAAATATATTTATGTATCTTTAAATAAGATATAAATATATAAATTATGTATATAAAATAATAAAATATAAAATATAAAATAAAAATAAAATATACAAAACATAGGTCAATATACCTATAAATACACATGTAAAAAGTAGCTTATAGTAAATAAACCCATAAAAATAAAAAAAGTCATATTAAAATACTACATAAAATAATAAATATTTTTTTATGTTTTTATCGAAAATTAATAAAATCATTTAATATTTTATTTTTAATTATTTGTATTTTACAAACCTATTTTGTCCGTTAGTGTGCCCATGTGGACCAATGGGGTGTTAGTCAGAGCTAACCTCAGTCAACTCCTCGCCCCCAAAGTCCTCTATGTCGGGTCACTGGCCCTCTCGAGTTCCCCAATTTTTGGAGCCTGATCCTTACATCCTTCTAGTTCGATGCCTCTTTGACTTTTGCACCGTGACCCATGCACTTTCACACGTACATCATTCCTTGGTCGATGGGCCTCTATGTCGAGCACCATCGCTCGATGAAGACCTCTTGTATATAACATCGTCCTCCACCTTTCTCAACTTTTTGATCCCTCTTATTCCATTGATCACTAAATCCAGACCTCAAATCTTCTTCCTGGTGACAGCAGGAGTCGGCTCAGCCCTTCAGTGGTCTGATTCCGCGTAGAATCGAGGTGATCCAATTTGTCGAAGCTTCTCCACCCGAAGCTTTCTTCAGGTGTGTCTCCAGTGATCTTCTTTCCCTTTTTCTTTGTCTTTCAATTCGTAGTGTTATCCATAGCATAGATTAGGTTTTTATTTCAATTAATCTTGTCCTTTATTTCAAATTTTCCAAATCCTTCGGACGACGAAGATCCAGCTCTGCTTCCCTATTTTGGTCACGTACGACCTTTCCCAATTCATTGTTCACCCCCATATTCTCTCTCATCCACCGCACGTTAGAGAACATCGCCCGACCTCATCTCTCGCCCATTCCGATCCTTGAAGTTCTCCAGAGCTTTTTTTATCCCTTAATGCACTCCTGTGTGAAATGAAGAACGAAATCACCTTTGCATGGACCATCAAGGTCAAACAGGGGCTCCAGGTGTCGAGCTTCGTCGAAGCACCTACGGTGGTGTCCGGCCCATTTTGAGAGCCTGCCCTACGCGAGACACTCCCAGGAGCGTCTGAAGCTGTCCAACATCCTTCGAGGTGGCTGGAAGTATGCTGGAGGGCAGATCGAAGTTCAGCCCTACGATGTTCTTCAGTTGTTCTTCGTAATCCCCTCATCATTGTTAGATCTAGCGCAGCTACTAGATCACATAGTTGACATCAGATCTTATGTACCTCAGTCGTAGGATCTCAATTAGAGATCTGATCGTGGACATCCAGCCAAAGCGTCATCGCGCCCTCTCGTGTAAACACATGGCAAGCGGAATATCAGAAGCCGTCCGATCACGCGCTTAGCAGAGGTATTTTGCATCGTTTCCCCTGCATTTTTTATTTATTTTTAGTCCTGTAGTATTTTTAATTAGTGTAGAACTTTTGGTGAAAATGGCAAGCAAGCCCATGTTCTCATTTAATATCACTATTGGGTCTGTGTCACATCACCTCGCGTGTTGTCCCATGTGAGGTAGCAATTTCGCATGCAAGCCCTCGCAGAATTTTGTATTAACTTTTAGTCCTCAAACTTTATTTGCAGTTATAAAACTTTAGCTAGTTTGCAGAAAGAACGTCACAATTGATTTTAATTACATTTATACCCTTGCTAGTTTAATTATTTTTGTGATGGTTTTCTATATTAAAAAATTTATCAGTGCTCCAAAAGTTATGAAAAATTAGGGAAGTGCATGTTAGATTTCACATTCAGACTATAATTTCATTTTGTGCATTTTACGAAATTTAACATTTTTTTAAAATAAAAAAGAGCAGATTTTACCTCTGTTTAGTTTTAAAAATACCAAAAAAATATAGAAACATTTTGAAAATTCTCAAAAAAATTATTTTGTTTATGTTATTTTACAACTCCAAACCAAAAAGCCTTAAAATAGAAAATTAAAAGGACTAAAAATTAAAAAGCTCCAAAATCCAGTAAAAAATAAGAAAAATACCAAAAATCCAAAAAAATATTTATTTTTACCTCTAAAGTTTATTTATAGTCTTATCTATATATTAAATTTGATTTTTAGCAATTTTAAGGTTTTTTCTATTTTTAAATCTCATATCAATTTGACCTATTTATTTAATCTCTATTTTGGGATATTTTTTACTTTAAAATTATACAAAAATGAGCAAAATTCTCTAAAAATTACAAAAATAGTATAAAAATATTTAAAACACAAAAATATTTTATTTTATCATTTTTTATTTTTTATTGTATTCATAATTATATTATTCTATATTGTATATATAGTTATATATATATATCTCTTTTATTATTATATTAAAAAGAAAATAAAATAAAAATCTAAAAATAAAAAAAGAAATAAAAATACAAAATATAAATTTAAAAACCCACAAAAATCTAAGAGTCTAAAAAAATACCTAAAATCATTTATTGTCATTATGTGCCAATTTTTTATTGTCTATCCTAGATTGTTTCATGTGTTCGACCCCTATTGTAGCTATCCACTATACAATATATTTGTAGGGTTTAATAAATTTTTATTCACACTTACTCACATTGCTTGATCTATACTTTGTGTGGGTTAATTTTTGATTGACCACATGGTATTGTGAGCGGTCGCCTCAATGATATTTTATCTTCACACTCCGTGAGGATATTATTTTAAACCCTGTCATCAGTTGTTTAAGTGTTAAGGGATCACAGTGGAAGCATGGGTCTGACCCATGTAAGAAGGAGAGCCAAAGAGTTGATTGTACTTCTGTGATTTCCATACACATGACATCCAAAGAGTTGGATGAATGCCAATACTGCAAAAATTCGATGTATTGATATTATGATTATCTAGACTATCTAAGATCCTTAGAGAAGGACCCAGATAGTGCATCAAGATATTCTACATCAACATATCATCATTGAAATTGAGTTACTTATCTAATAAGAATAAAGTCCAATAATTCTATCTCCTTATAAGGACACTTGCAATTGGTTATATATGTTTTAGAAGACTGGAAAATTTGATCTTAAGGTTTAATAGTCATCCACATGGGAGTTGATGCAATTGTTGCAGCAATCTCCATTAGATAGAAGGACTAAATATTTTCAGTGGGAGAGCCATGGGTCTTAGAGAATGCCTCTATGACCTAGATATTTGAATAGATTCATTTCTAAACTTGTTAGAAATTGACTTGCATTCTGGAATAGACCTATCATAAAAAGTTATGATGGATAGTAATCTAACATATAGAGGACTCTACTAAATTAGAATATTAATGAATGGTTCATTAACATTTCTAATATTGAAATTTTAAACTCTAAAAGATCAATAGGAGGATGAAGATCATTTGAAAATGATCTGGCATCAAGCTTTGGACACATGCCTACTGATAAGATCAATAGACTAGTAAGAAATGGAACTTTAGATTGTCTGAAAATTCAAATCTTACATACTTGTGAATATTGTATTAAAAGTAAAATGTCGGATACACCTTTCTCTAAGAGTGGTGTAAGATGCTGAGGTATTCAAGGCCTCGTACATATTGATGTATGTGGACCTTCTATACCATAATGAACATTAATGATTATTTATGGTATGAGATTTTTTTCCTTTACATCTTAAAAAACATTGAAATGTTCAAAGATTTCATAATTTTGGTTGAGAACCAAAGTTAGAAGGAGGATGAAATGAATGTGATCCAACCCAGGTAGCCAGTACCTATTAGATGAATTCAAAGAATACCTTATAGAGAAATGAAGACATGGATAATCAATGCGCTAAAAGTATTTTATGCATTGTTGTGTGCACACGTGATAACCAAGATATTCAGATACTACAAGCCAATCAGATTTAAAATAAGCATAGGGCAAGTAGTGGATAGATCCACAGGGACTCGGACATTTTATGTGATTTTTTATTCTATTTACAAAGATATTTTTGACATTATTGATCAAAATTAAATCCTATTTTTCTTTTTTTAGAGCCCTAAAACGTCAAAACCACTGTCACTAGGTTCTATACATCATAAGTATCACAGAGGAATTTTTAAGAATTTTTCAGATTTTCTACTATTTTTTGAGATTTTTGTAGTGCCAACGACATTTATTTAATTTTCTAAAAATCTAGGGGTTAGATTGTAAATAAACAAAAAATGAAGGGAATGACTGTATTTAAGAAAACTTATCAGGGTAGAAATGAAAATGTGCCAATTAAAAAAACATACGATTAATTTACGGGAAAAGAAATAAACTTTGAGGAAGCTACAACAAGGTCCCTGGAGGACTAAAATATAATTAAAAAAACTTGAAAAAAAGTTGCAAATGACATAGAATATAAAAATCGGAAATGGGAAAAGTGTAGAAATAACATCAGAAGTTTAACAAATTGCAAAATGATCCAAAATAATTTAAAAAAACTAAAAGAAACACAAATTATGAAGAGATCCTAGGACCCTTTCTTCTTCTTACTGGAATTGTGCAGTGGCAATGGAGGAGAGTGAGGAGGCAGCGTATTGGAGGGATGGTGGAGCTCACAGCGAGGAGTGTCGGTGACAACCCACGACGGCGGCGAGGAGTGACGGAGGTGTATGGGGCCGACGGCAGCTGAGCCAACGAAGCTCCCAAAAAATGGGTCATGATGGGGTGGCCTCGTCCCCCATCATTGGCAAACCCTCCCCCATACCCCCTTATGTAGATCACGTCGAGGGGATGGGAGGAGGAGTCGCTTGGCAGGCGGCAAGGAGATGGAGAGCCAGTTGTCGTTGTGCGGTGGGCAAGAGGAGAGGGCGGCTGCCGAGGGGTTTTGCTAGAGAAGATGAAGGGGAGCGGCTGACTTCATGCTGACGTCAGCACCCCCCTTTTTTATTTTTTTGAAATGCTGAAGTCAGTTGATGTCAGATATTTTGTCACGTATTGGATTTTTTCGCAAATGAAGAGAAAGGGGATTGGAGTCCTTTGGACCTCTTCTAAGCTAGGCCTCAAAAATAAAAAATAAAAATGTTAGATACTTAATATGGGCTTTGAGCCTATATTTATAACAAAATAAATTAATACAATTTTATTTTTTAAAAGAAAATGTTTATGAAATTTTTAGATGATTTGGAATGTAATGTATATGAAAATAATGAGATGAAAATTATACACAAAATGAAGAAAAATGCTATTGATTAAACATGAATTTTTCTCAATAAAATGTATAAAAGCATGATAAATCGTAGATTCATCAGACCTCCATACTTAAATTATACTATTCCCGAGCAAAATAATGATATGCAAAGAGAAAGAAAAATAATTAAAGAATGCTCAGAGAGGCTTTGCAGCAGACACGCCCACAAGGTCCTGAGATTTTAAAATCAAGTCTGAATAAATAATAAACAACGTCTAAGTTGACCTTTAGATTAATAGTGTGTTCATAAACTCGAGCACTCAATTCGACAACCCCCATGTTCAAGAAATTCCATTATTAGGTCGAGTCATATCATCATGATCAACAGATATTGTCCTTAACCTTGAGTTGAATTTGAACTGTGTGAAAGTTATAGATCTTCCCAACTTATGAGACAAGTATGCCATACAACCTTAAGCGTGGTATCCGGAGATTCACAAAATCTAAATCCTCTATTCTCTCTAAGCCTAAGCTTATTCTCATTTCACATGACTCTGTCAGCGAAAAAGGGTGCGAATTGTAGAGAACTTGGATTTGCAGGGGTTCTCCGTAGACAGTTTTGGTCCGTTGCTCTCTTTTTTTTCTTCGATTTGCAGAGAATAAACCTGGACCTCTTTGACCTCTTTTAAATTGATAGAAACATTAGTCTACTACTTGGTTTATTTGGTAGAGTTGGGTTATTCGAGTAGATTTTTCTTTGGTAGATCTTTGCTTTGCATTTGATAGGATTTTACGGTATTGTGTATTAAGAGTGTACATGTATAAAATGTGATTTTCAGATACATGTACAAGGCAAGTTTGCTGACATGCCCAAACTTATAGAAAATAAGTTATTTCTGAACTTAGATCATTGGATTTTGCTTACTCAGGATTCAGAGTTACTCCCTTCTCTTGCTAGAGACTAAAACAGTCCCTTGTACATGTAAACTAAGTTGAACTAAGGTGTAATAAATTACTCAAGTTGCAAATCTTTTCACCTGATTCTTGTAAATAATTGACTCACTCCTGTGTAAATATGTGTATCTCATCCCTAACCCTTATTAATAAAACTACAAAAACCAAAAGTCTAGTAAAAATTTTGCATAAAAAACTCTTTTCGCATGTGCATCATTTTTCAAAAATCCATAAACAGTTCAAAATTAGAAAATTGTTTCACAAAAAGATTTTGTTCTTTTTTTGCATTGTACATATTTTCTTGCATTTGTATATGCATTTTTCTGGATAATTTTGACATTTAAACTAAGTCTGGAATAAAATTGAAGAATGGAGCTTAGTTGGACCTTAATCCACTTAATTTCAGAGGAACCTTATAAGAACTAGAGTTAAGACTTTTCAGATCCTAGTACACATGTCATCTTGATTAGTCTAAGTAGAATATTTAACAACACACACATGATTCTTTCAGATCGTGGCTTACCTTGGACAAGCACTCTACACGTAGCTCTTCATGGAGGAGGTAGTGAGGGGGCCGAATCTTTTGGCTTCGGGTAGCATACGAGGGTAGTATATCTAGGCGGAACCTCTCATCCTCCTCTAGGGAGAGAAGTGCGTCTCAACCTGGTCTGATGATGTTGAGGTCTAAAGACCGGATGCTGTGGGGTTGCAATAATGCTTCAAAAGAGGGACATACTACTGGCTCAAGAGGAAAAACTCCTTATATACATGCTGCACCTTGTATATATTTTCAAAATAAAAAGCGGAACCTCCAAAAGTGGACAGGCTTGATTCACTACAAACTGGACGGCCTTTTGGGACGCTTATTGGGGACGGTCATGGAGCAACCGTCCCCTATACTAGTATAGGAGACGGTTGTAGGCTGACTGTCCCGTGTCTAGAGTAATAGAGACGGTCATTAACGACCGTCGTCGTTAATTTGACCTTTAGGGACGGTTATATAATCGTCCCTTAATAGGAGAGCCCCAGCTTGGTTTTTATCTACCCCGGTACTTTAGGGGACGGTCATAACCGTCCCCGTTACTCCACTGTGGCCGTCGTTTATGCGAAACTATCAGGGACAGTTACAACCGTCCCCTATAGTTGGTTTTAGGGGACGGTTGCGTAACCATCGCCAAAACCCGTCTACTTTGGCGCGTTGCTCCAAATATCTACAACAGAAGGGGACGATCCACTTATAACCGTCCCCGATTATTCTTATAGGGGACAGTTGGACGCCCATCCCCGATGGTCATATACCCTCTCCGGCGAATCCATTCCTCATTCTTCACTCGATCAGCCACGCGTGCCTCTCGCCATCTTGCCCTCCTCCTCAGCCCTCGCACGGTCGCCACCCATCGCCCTCCTCCTCCACCCTCTCGTCCTCCGCCCCCTCGCCCCCTCGCCCTCCTCCTTTGCCCTCTCGTCCTCCACCCCCTCGCCCTCTCGCCCTCCTCCTCCGCCCTCTCGCCCTCTCACCCTCTCAGCCCCCTCGCCCTCTCTCCCTCCTCCTCCGCCCTCTCGCCCTCTCCGCCCCCTCGCCCCCCTCCTCAGCCCGCCCGGCCGTCGCCCGTCGTCCTCCGCCCGGTCGTCCACCTCCCTCCACCTTGATTTCATACTCTTATTTGGTTGTAAGTTTTTTAATTATTTTTTAGTAATTTTTTAATATATTATTCTTGCTTATGATTGTATAGATTTTTTAAAATAATAGCTTAAACTTTGTAAAGTAGAGATATCACTAATGTAGTATTTTAATTGATTAATAGTTTAGTTAAGAGGATCAAAAACATAGTTAGATCAAAAACATAGTAGTTAAATGCTTAATAGTTTAGTTCAAAGGATCAAAAAAATATAACTTACCATACATTATTGTAATTAACTTTGGATCTTACCTTTAGGTAATGGACAAAAGTTGGATGAAAAAAAAATTCGATGATTATCAGACATATAACAAAGGAGTTATCACATTCTTAGACTGGGCATTTCGATATGAATCACACTATCATATTGTAGGAGGTGAAGGAGATAGGATACATTGTCCTTGCATAAGATGTAAGAACACTCTGACCCAAAATCGAACCATAGTTTACGAGCATTTGATATTAAATGGTTTTTGGCTTCACTATACGAGTTGGACATATCATGGTGAAGGAGTTATTTTAGAAGAAGATAGTAATGTCCAAGTTGATACTGAAAGAGATGTCTCTGAAACACATGACCGCGATGCTATGTTTGAGCAGATAGATAATATTCGAGGACATGACACTGATGAAATGATGGATTCGCTTCTGCATACCTTACTTGAAAAAATACAAGATGCAGAGAAGCCATTATGCTCAGGAGTCAAAATTTCTCGATTACGTTTTCTTCTGAAAATATTTAAGATAAAAGTGAAGAATCGGTGTACAGCGGTTACGATGATAGATGTCTTACAGTTTATTAGGACCTTATTAAATAATCCAGAAAATTTTACAAAGGACTGAAAGGACGCTAATTCAAGATTTCACGCACTTGGACTAAACTACGAGAAAATTAACGCATGTTCGAATGACTGCATTTTATATTGGAAGGATTATTCAATCTTAGATACATGTCCTGACTGCAAAAGTAGAAGATATAAGAATACGAGTCATGATTCAAAGAGGAAAAAATCGGAGAAGATTTTACGGTTCTTTCCTTTGATTGTCCGATTACAGCGATTATATTCATATGAAAGAACAGTTAGAATGATGATATGGCACAGTAATATCAAAAAGAAAGATGTAACCGGTGTTATGCGGCATCCATCAGATACAGAGGAGTAGAGGAAATTCGGTGAAATGTATCCATTGTTTTCTGAAGAAGTACGAAACGTACGATTGGGTCTTGCTTCCGACGGTTTTAATCCATTCGAAAACATGAGTATGAGTTACTCTATTTGGCCTGTGATACTTGTTACATATAATCTGCCACCATGGATGTCAATGGCATCTTCTTTTATGATGATGTCGTTATTGATACCTGGCCCAAAGGGGCCAGGTAATGCGATAGATACATATATGCAACCGTTGATTGATGAACTAAAGATTCTGTAGAATTCTGGAGTGAGTACGTATGACGCGGTAAAGAAAGAGTTCTTTGCAATGTGTGCTTCTTATTTTGGACAATTAATGACTTTCCCACGTATGCTAATTTATCGGGATGGAGTACGAAAGGTAAACTCGCATTTCCGGTTTGTATGGATAAAACACATTCGACATGGCTAAGTGCAAGTATGAAACATTGTTATTTGGGACATCGTCGTTTCTTACCCGTAAGTCATAGATGGTTAAGAAGTGAAAATAATTACAAGTTTGATGGATAGTTGTTTTGACGTCGGTTAAGTTTGAATCGCCGATCAGGAAGGGCTATGTGGATGGAACAAAAAAATTTGGGCACCTACTCTCTAGGCCGATTATTTAAGAGGAAGGCAACCAGTGGATGGTGAAAACAAAGTATATTCTTTCAGGAGCTACCTGATGACACAAAAATCCCGAGCGACTAAGGCAATCAGGTGTATCTAAATAGGTCGTTGCGACCTCAATCGCTCAGATGTGTCGATCAAGAAAAATGAACCACTAATGGAAATAAAATCAATCAAGCACAAAATAGCGGTCCTGCTATGGGATTAACCTGGTATAGCACCCAGGGTCGAACTCAAGGAGCACGGGTTAGCCAAGAGGCCTACGAAGTAGTAAAAAAAAGAAACTAAAAGAACAAAATATTTTTAGTGTTTTTAAGTATTTTTATATTTTTTGGATTTTTAATGTATTAAGAAAATAAGAAAAACAAGGAAAAGCACACTTCAACAATTTATTCAAATCATCAAAAATCAACCAAAAATTAAAACAAAAATATTTTTATGTAATTTTAAATTTTTTTAGTGTTTTTGGTGAATTTTTGAGAATTTTCTAAGGTTTATTTAATTTTCTAAAAATCACACAGTAGCTAAAATCAGTGGTACTGTCCAGCCGAGCCAAAAAGCCCTAGATAAAATATCTAAGGGCCTCAAAATGGCCTGGAGGTAATTTTCCTGTAAAGAAGATGAAACAAGGAAATTTTAAGTACCAATTTTATTATTTTTGGATTTTTAATTTAATTTACTAGAATTTTTATGGGTTTTTGAGTGTTTTTAAGTTTTTAGTGGTTTTTAGCAACGAAAAATAGCCAAAATTGGCTAGAAAATTAAAATAAGTAAAACAAACAGTAGACAATTTTTATAGAATTTTTAAGTGAGTTTTTATATTTTTTTGTGATTTTTCAAACTAGACAGTGACAAAAATGAAGGTTTTTGATTTTTTAAAAATATCAAACTAAATCATAAATGTCCTCAAAAATCCACAAAAATCCTACACCATGGCAGGAGCCATGTATCAAATTTTCGTTGGATTTGGAGGTGTTTTGATATTTTATTCAAAAATAAAGATAGGGCACTGTGCACAGGGACCAAAGTGCAAATACCCGAAGTTCTGGGGGGTCTGGTGCAAAATACCCGGCAAAACACGCGCCACGCACGTGCCTGGGGCACTCAGGGACCCAAATGTAAGAAAATAAGTCCCGAGGACTTATTGGTAACAGGTACCAAAAGTCCAGGGGGCTTACCTGCAAATTACCCCAAAATATATCGCACATGTGGAAATAAATCACTCACAGGGGTATAAATGCAAATAAGTAAAAGATTTCATTCATTCACATCCAGAACTACAGGGGTATCTACTACAAATAAACCAAAATATCACGTGTCGATGCACGTGTCCACAACTGGCAGGGGTATAAATGCAAATAAACTAAAGCCCCGGGTCCACTATGTAAATTACCCTAAAACTAAACAACTGACTTAAATATTTACAGGACTAAAACGAAATAAAAGACAAGGCAGGGCCTAAGGGTAAATTACCCTTTATTATGCGGATGGGATGGATGCGCGCCACGTGGAGATCGGACGGCGGCTACGGGTGGGCGCTCCGGATCGACTCTCCTCAGATCGAGCGGTGCTGGTGGCCCCAGGGATGGACGGCCCGGATGAAGTCTGGAGCGAGAAGGGTCGATCGACGGCAACGGAGGGTGCTAGAAGAACAGGTCCCCAGCGAGACTCGCCGGCCTCGTGCGCTGCGCAGCTGACCTCCTGGGAGCTCTCTGAAGGTCGGAGAAGAATCGTGGAGGTCTCCCGCGTCTGCCGGTGGGCTCCGATGATCGAGCCGAGCTCCGAGGAGCTCGGGCGAGGTCGGCGGAGCCTGGGCCTCCTGGCTGGATGGCGAAGGGCCTCAGATGGCCCTCGTTTTGACCTGAAAAGCGCACCAGAAGACTCACGGGTCGAGGGCAAACTACCTCGACCCGGTTAGGCGAAGTGGGGGTGAACGATGGGTCGAAGCGGCGAGCTCCGACGAAGGTGGTGGACGGAGGAGCTCGGTTCCCAGCTCCTGTGCGAGCTGGGTTGGGCGAATGGGTGAAGAAGGTGCGTCGGGGAGAGGTGAACGTGATGGTCGATTCCGATGATCGGATAGTGGTCGGAACCGGGATGAATCGGAGAAATACGGCGGCGGAGCGAATTAGGCGTAAATGGAAATTAAAGGAAACGGGAAGCCTACGGGGTTACCTGGGTGGTCGGAGAGACTGGGAAGGAGCTGGGAAGCTCCTGGTCGTGGCCTCAAGGATCGTCTCGCTCCGAGGCTCGGAGCTCACGCTGGTGGCGGAGCTGCGGCGGCTATGCTCGCCGGATCGATGGGCAAGCCTCCTCTCCTCGCTTCGACAGGTCGGGGCGCAAGCTGTCACTCTTGTGGATGCTCTGGAGCTCACTGGGGGTGGAGACAAGGACCAAAGATGGCGAAATCGAGTGGCGGAGCTCGCTTATGTACGCTGGAGGGGTCCGGCTAAGAATGCTCGGGTAGGTCGAAGAGGAGCGCGGATCCCAAGGTGTATGCCCGGCGAGGATGTCGGATGTGGGAAGATCAAAACGGAGCCGGGGTTTGGTGAAATGGTGATCGGGTCGAGCGGGTATAAATTCGAGAAGTCGGGTTCTTGACCCAGATCCGCGGGGAGGTGGTCCTGGGGGGGTAGTTGACCGGGCGGACAACATCCCCAGGACCCAATGGGAATGGGCCACGTGTCTGGACTTTGAAGCTCAAAATTAAGGTAGCAAATGGCCGAATTTGCAAAAAGTTGAAACATGAAATATTTTTATTTTATTTTTTTCTATTTTTTTAGTGATTTTTAATAATTTTTTTGAAATTAAAAATAAGCTATTACATAGTATGTACTATATATAGGTATATATACAATATATAGGGTTTTGATTTTTTATTTTTAAATTATTATTTTTGTATACTTTTATCCTATTTTATATTTATTTATTTATAGTATAAAATTAGGAATAAAAAGGGTATTTTTATTTTATTTATTTTATTATTTATATGCATGAGTAAAATAAATGCATATATACATTTATATACATGGTATATGTACAATGTATTTTTGTATTTTTAATTTTGCTATTTTTATTTGGTTTTGATTTTAATTGTTTTTATTTTATTTATTTACAAATATAAACATAGACTAATTACAAACATTTTGGAAAATAATTTTTATTATTTACAAGGTTAAATAAATACATAGATGTGGTTTATGTACATGATGAAAGTGGTATTTTTGATCTTTTTGATTTTTAACTTTTTCTTTTGTTTTTATATTTATAAAATATATACAAGCATTTTAAGAGCATATTTTTGGTGAGGAAAATATTTATATTTTATTTACATAAATATTTACACAAGAGCCCCTATCTCCCTCTACTTTGGCTTTTATGCGGTAAGGCCCATGCTGAGCCCTCCCTTGGGTTAGGTTGCTCAAATATTTATTCTAAATATTTCCCTCTTTTTCTTTTTAATCTTTATTCTTTTATTTTTGCACAAAAACATGTTAATTATAGGTTTTTTTACATAATGCATGCTTTTGGTAATTATTCCTATTTACACATATCTACATGTATTTGCAAAGGTTTTTGTAGCTAAAATATAAGAATAAAGAGTGATGAATGGGTATTCATCACCCCCCTATACTTAACTTTGCTAGTCCCTTAGCAAACACTTATTTGAAAAAGGAAGTGAAAAAGAAAGAAAGAAAAAGAAAAAGAGGATGTACATGGATCAAGGTTGATTATTAAACTTGCCTTCATTAAATTGGGGTATGGAGCTCGATCAGATCTTTGGATTATAATGTGTCGGAACCTTATTTAGACTTAAGCTTAAAACTCAACAGCCTCTAAGTTCCACTAATCTATAACCAAGACTCCTCAATGCTCCAGATCAGAACAAGTCATCAATCACAACCCTGAAGACCATGAATCTTTTCTTGTCCTGTGAATGTGAAGTCTAAGCTCTCCACCTCAGAAATGGCAACTTGACAACCCTCCCCAACAAGGTAACTCTATGACCTCAATCTGGCCACTCTTTCCTCGAGGAGCGGGGTATTCCCTTCTAAGTTCAAGTTCAACCGGCTCAAGAAGAGGAGGAAGAAGAGAATGGGTCAAGGCCAGTGTAGCCAAGTACCCTGGGGAGCTTGACCAGTGTAGCCAAGTCTCCCTGCTGCAAGCTACTACAGGTGGATCATGAAACCAAGCTTTGCTTATTGCACTCTATATACATACTCCGGTGGGATTATCATTTTCTATCAGACCCACCACTTTTTTGGAGTTCTTTTCTTTTTGCACATTTTTTTTTTCAAGTGCATATGTACAACATATACATGTGCAGCATATATACAAGGAGTTTTTCCTCCTGAGCCAGTAGACTATCCCTCTTTTGAAGCTTTATTGCAACCCACAACTCCCGTCGTTAGACCTCATGGCAACCAGACCAAGTTGAGACGCACTTCCTTCACTAAAAGAAGAAGAGAGGTTCCGCCTAGAATTACTACCCTCATATGCTACCCCAAGTCAAGGAAGACCGCCTCCTCACCACCTCATCCGTAGAGAGCTCTGTGCATAGTGCTGGTGTCCAAGTAAAGCCATTGTCTATATGAGTCATGTGTTGTTGTTAAGTGCTCTACTTAGGCTCATTGAGATGACATGTGATCATAGCCTAGTGGACTCAAAGAATTAAGTCACCATGGACCTGAAAAGCCTAAACCTAAGCCCTATAAGGTTCCTCTTAGAAGTTAGGTGGATTAAGATCTTAATCAAGCTCCATTTCTCAATTTGATTCCAGGCTAGTTTAAATGTCAACTATCATCCAGAAAAACTATATACATATGTACAAAAGATGCTTATTTACACAAAGTTTACAAACATGCAAAAATTTTTGCAAAATGGTTTTGAAATCATGTATGGATGATGCATGAAGTGCAAGTTTTGCAAAAAGATATTTACACACATTTACACAAGATTTTTGCAAACTTTTGATTTTCAAAACATTTTGGAAAATTTTGTACTATATACATAATTTTGATACAAAAATATTTACACAAGCTTTACACAAAAGATTTTTGAAATCATTTTTACAGAAATAATTTGTACACTAGCTATTTATGTGCAAATAAAAGAAGATTATGTACATGAAAATTTTTAATTTTTGTGATTTTTAGCCATTTTATTTATTAACACACTCACACAAAGTACGAGTTATGGCTAAAGTATATATGAAATATATACACACCCCCCTATACTTAGCTCGAACGATGTCCTCAGAGTCAAGAGCGATGAAGAAGACATAACTCGTGCTAGGTATAGGGAAGTGAAAAGGAAGGCTATATACAAAGAAGAAGAATAAAATGGAAAAGTCAAGAGGGTCTCAGGTCTTCCCCCTATACTTGGGATTAAATAATCCTAAGTATAGCAGGTTGTACACAACGGGAAAACCGAGTGGAGAATGTACAGGGTCTACCCCCCCCCTATACTTAGGGTGAAATATACCTAAGTATAGGCAACAAAAACAGGGGTAGACAGAAACAAAAGAAATACCCAAAAGGTCTCATATCCCCCTATACTTAGGGTAAGGTGAACCCTAAGTATAGCATAATCACAAGATGAAGAAAGGGATGTAAATACTAAAGAATGTGGTGATATGGACATCTGGATCTATACAAGGCGGAAGATCAGTGAACCTCAGGTGTGAGATGCATTAGATGTGAGTCAAAGACCACATCTCACGCAAAATGAATAGGAGCAAGATCAGCGACCCGCGGCTCATGATCTAGAAATGGCTTGAGCCGCTGGCCGTTCACTCGAAAGGTACTCTCAGAAGACAACTCAGATATGTCAATGCTACCGTTGTCGTGTACCTTTCTGACCAAGTAAGGTCCCTTCCATTTGCTCTGTAGCTTCCCTGGAAATAATCGTAGCCTCACATCAACAGCCATACTCTCTGTCCAATCTCAAAATGCTTGTGGCTGATGTGAGAATCATGCCACTCCTTCACTTTTTCCTTATAATGTAGGCTGTTTGAGAAAGCTGAATCTCTAAGCTCCTCCAAGGCAGCTAACTCTGCCCTCCTCTGGTCTCCCATACCATCTGGATCCATAAGAATATCTGTGACTGCCCAGAGTGACTTGTGCCTCAGCTCAACAGGTAAATGGCATGGCTTGCCATATACGAGGCGAAAGGGAGATGTACGCAATGGTGTCTTGAAAGACGTCCTATATGCCCACAAGACGAGTCCAAAAGCTGTGACCAATCCTTTCGGTCAGGGCGGACGACTTTCTGGCAATATCGTCTTGATCTCCCTATTCGACACCTCGGCTAGACCATCGTCTGTGGATGATAAGGTGTAGCAACACGATGGTCTATACTGAACTCGCTAGCAAGGGCCTTCACCTGTCGTGATGAAGTGAGATCCCCCATCAGAAATCAGAACTCGTGGAACCCGAACCGCGTGATGATGTGCTTCCTCAAAAATCTGCAAACTGCCTCGCATCAGCGGCTCGGGCGGGGATAGCCTCCACCCAACGACTAACATAATCAACGGACAACAAATGTACTCAAATCCCTGACTCTTAGGGAATGGACCCATGAAATCGATGCCCATGCGTCAAAAACCTCACAGAAGTGAATGGGCTGCATCGGCATCATATCACGCTGTCCACAAGTGCCCATCCTCTGACAGTCAGTACACCTCTTCACGAACTCATCTGAGTCCTTGAAGAGGGTAGGCCACCACAAGCCGGATTGGAGCACTTTCTGTGCCGTTCTCCTCCCAGAATGATGTCCTCCTGCCTCAAGCTTGTGGCAGTAAGTGAGGACGCTATGGTGTTCCTCCTGAGGAATACACCGACGCCAGACGCTATCCCCTCCTTCGTGGTAAAGGATGGGATCCTCCCAATGGTAGGACTTGGCCTTCGCAAGAAGGTCTCATGTCTCTGCCTGGGCCAATCTTGTGGGACTTTCCCGGCAACGAGAAAGTTCACAATATCGGCGTACCACGGGAGTGAGGCGATAGCAAGGATCGCCTCATCTGGGAAGGTATCTCGAATAGGATCAATCTGCTCAGACTCCTCAGGCTGCTCTAAACGGAGAGATGATCTGCCACCACTTCTTGACTCCAGGCTTATCCTTGATCTCAATGTCGAACTCCTGGAGTAGAAGGATCCATCTAGTCAGTCTGGACTTGGCATCCTTCTTTGCCATGAGGTACCTGATGGCGGTGTGATCTGTGTACAAAGTCACTCTAGATCCAATGATATACGATCTGAACTTATCTAGGGCGAACACTACGGCTAGCATCTCCTTCTCTGTGACCGTGTAATTCCGCTGGGCGGAATCCAATGTGCGGCTAGCCTAGTGAATGGCAAATGGAACTCCATCCCTCCTCTGTCCCAGTACTGCCCCTACGGCAAAGTCGGAGGGTCCCCATCATGATCTCGAATGGGAGAGACCAATCAGGCGGCTGGAGGACAGGAGTCTCAATAACCACTGCTGGAGAGTCGCGAAGGACGAAAGACACTTGTCATCAACAAGGAACTCGGTGTCTTTCGTCAAGAGGTCAGTCAACGGTCGGGCAATCCTGCTGAAATCCTGAATAAATCTCCTATAAATCCAACATGCCCCAGAAATGACCGTAGCTGCCTCAAGTTGGACGGCGGTGCGAGTTTCCTAATGACATCAACCTTGGTCGGATCAACCCTCCATGCCCCCTGTTGAAATGATATGGCCAAGCACCGTCCTTGAGTCACCATGAAGTGACTCTTCTCCCATGATAGAACCAATGATACTCGATACATCGCTGGAGTACTCGGTCTAGGCAGTCAAGACAGGAGTTGAATCCGTCGCCGTAGACCGAGAAATCGTCCATGAAGACCTCTAAACACTCCCTACCATGTCCGAAAAGATCGACAGCATGCACCTCCTGAAAAGTCGCAGGGGCATTGCATAGCCCAAATGGCATGCGTCGAAAAGCATATGTGCCGAAGGGACAGGTAAAGGTGGTCTTCTCCTGATCCTCAGGAGCGATGGCCACCTGGTTGTAGCCCGAGTACCCATCCAGGAAGCAATAATGGCTCTTCCCTGCCAGTCTCTCAATGATCCGGTCAATAAAAGGCAGGGGAAATGGTCCTTCTTGGTGGCCTGGTTGAGTCTCCTGTAGTCAACACAGACCCTCCAAGAGGTGGGTACTCGTGTAGCGATCTCCTCTCCCGACTCACTGATCACAGTCGTGATGCCCGTCTTCTTGGGCACCACATGCAAGGGGCTGACCCACTTGGAGTCGGAAATGGGATAAATAAAATCTGCACTCCACCATTTTGATATTTCCTTCATCACGACCTCTCTCAGGTTGGGGTTCAGTCGCCGCTGGAACTCACGCGACGGCTTCGCCCCCTCCTCGAGATAGATATGGTGGGAGCACACTGATGGACTAATCCCATGGAGATCTGCTACGCTCCATCTGATCGCCTTGCGGTTCTTTCAAGAACCCCCATCAAACAGGATTCCTGCTCTCCAGTCAGATCGGCGGAGATGATGACTGGGTACATCTCTGGCTCGCCCGCAAGGAATCGATATTTCAGCGAAGTAGGGAGCAGGCTTCAGCTCTGGAATGCTGGGTGCTGGCAAATCTGGCTGCGGAAGAAAATGAGTGAATGCTGCTAAGTCTGCCAAATCTGCCTGGGAGAAAGAAAGCGCACTCTCGCGAACTGTATCTGGAGAAGGCTGCTCAACTGCACTGTCTCTGATCAGCTCTGCATCTACCTCCTCCTCATCTGTAGGCTCAGGTGGACTCAGGTCTAGCCATCTGATCATCACAATCTGCCCAATCAGACTCTGAATCCGAGGGATCTGTATCAACCGTGGTGGCATCAGTACCACCGTAAGGCAAGGTGGCCTCAGCACTACATCACTAAAATCTGTGTCGCGATCAAGGACCGTCTCTGCTGCCTCAATGGTATCCTGAACCAGGGCTGTGCTCCCAGACTCTCCTCTGCTATCATCTCGGCATCAGCTGTATCTGAAAATGAGAGGATGGTCTGTGCTGCAGGATCTGCCCAAGCTGTCTCCGTCATCTGTGATCACAAAATCACAGTCTTGGTGGATGTCTGGCTCTGCGTCTGTCAGCTGCTCTGAATCTGTGCTGGCCTCTGAGCGTGCTCTCTCTCTAGCTCTGTAGTCCTCGAACGTCTCTATTTGTATACTCTCGCCCTCGACGCGAAAGTACACCTTCCCGCTGTCATGATCAGTCACCGCCTTGGCTGTGGCCAAGAACGGTCGACCAAGGATGATGGGGGTATCGGTCACTGAATCAGGGATCTCCATGTCCAACACTACGAAGTCCACGGGGAATTTCAGGCCCTGAATCGTGACGATAACGTCTCGTAACCAACCCCTTCGGCCTCTTGACAGATCGATCAGCGAACTGAAGGACTGTCCTGCTCTGTCGAAGAGTGCCCAACTCGAAGTGGTCGAGAAGGGCTGTTGGAAGAAGGTTGATCGACGATCCGCTATCTAATAGAGTACGGTCGAACCTCTGCTCACTGATCTGGCATCTGACATACGGGGCCCCTGAATCTGGCCTCTTGGCTGGCAGACGGTTCTGAATCGCAAAACACGTGGCTTTCGTCAGCACATGGATCTCTGAAGTGTGGTTCCTCCTCCTCCTCCTGACTGTAGTCCTGCCTCTCAAAGATCTCTGAAGAAGGGGGATGTGCTGCAAAGCCTCCTGGAGGGTCAGCTGTATGTGAAATCGGTCTACCATGCTCTGGCTGAACTCCTCAAGCTCTCTCTTTTTTGGATCTTTTTCTTTTTTCTTTCCCCTTCCCCATCTGAAGGGCTCTAGGAAAGGGGATCACAGGGTCCTTCGCAGATGAAGGACTAGGAAAAGGCCTAGACGGCTCGACGGTCGGATCCAACATTCATCACTCACCACAGTGGGACCAGAATAAACTAAACCTTTTCCCTTTATTCAAAACAGAGTTCTGAGATACCATGAATGAGAGGAAAGACAACATCTCTATCAACACAAACACCGGTGGCCTCAGTACACCTCTGGCTGGCTCTGCTGCTGCTGTTGCTGGACGTCTCGCGGCATCAGTACCGCGGGCTGGCTCGACTAAACGGGTGGCGTCAGTACCACCTCCTCGATCTGGTGAAGCGGCAGCCTCAGTACCGCTCTCCTCCTCCTCGTGTGGCGCCTCAAAAGTATCCTCGTGGTATAGCTCAGATGAGGCGTCGCTGCCTGCTGGTGTCCTACCGCTCCTAAGTGTAACAAAATCAGCATCAAATAGATCCGACGATGTATCAACAAATGGATCACTAGGAGTGGTGTGCTCAGTGGAAACTACCTGCTCAGACTTCCTCTTGAGGTTGTTCGGGTCGGCTCTATCTGTGCAGGAATGGCGGCCTTCCCTTCTCACCAGGTCCCGCATCTCCTGGCGGAACTCGTCCCCATCTCCCGTCTGAAGGTGGCCTGCTGGTCCGTGAGGAGGCGGCTATGTCATCTAAGGCGGGGCTCTCATGGGAGCCCGACGGGTAGCCTCTCTGGTGCTGAGGATGCTGGAACTGCTGGTGGTGCTGCTGAGAGGGTAGGAAGAAGGATGCTGCTGGTATGCTGGGTGAGCCTGCTGCTCACGTCTCCAAGACTGTCCCTACTGCTGATAGGGACGAGGACCCAAGGACGAAGGCTGATGTGACTGATATGCTGGGGGCTGCTGCTGCGGCTGGTGATCTCTCTGCTGGGCGTACTGCCCTCCTTGTCCGGATGGCTGCTGCTGGGGCTGGGCACCTCCACTCCCCCACCTGAATCCGGATGGTCTCGTCGGATCCTAGGCTGGGGGCGGTCATACCAAATCCGTTGACATCCATCAACGGCTCTGCATCATAGGGGGCTGGCGGGAGTACTGCCAGAGGCTGGTCCGGCTAGTATACCACCATCTGCATGTCTAGAGATGGTGGGGACTGGTAGGTGGGCTGCGGCTACTGGTACGGCTCCGCCTGTACAAGATGAACCTGTCTAGGTTGTTGTAGGGAGCTGGAGCGCTGGGACGAGCTGCTGCTGCCGCCGGAGTCGCCTCGCGACTGAAGACGGGGCTGTGAAGCTGTCTGTGCCTCCTGGAGACACATGAGCTGGGTCTTCATATCGCTCAGAGTCCTGTGCCATCTGTTCCATCTGAATGATGCCCTGGCACTGCTTCTTCTCTATCAGCTCCATGCGGTCCAACTTCTCGCTGATGATACCCATGTCCGCAGCGGACGACTCTGCCTGTGCTGCTGCGACTGCGGACGGAACTGGATGGACCTGCATCGACCCGTGCTATCCGCTGGTACTGCATGGGTCCTGGCTGCTGCTGGGGTCTCTGTGTGTACAACCGGGTTTGGGACATCACCATGTAATTCTCGGCCATCTCCTCGTAGATGGCCCAGACCTGGTCGTGGTTCCCTTGGCAAAGTAGGACCCGCCGCAAGAAGCGTTCACCAGACCCTGGAGCTCTGGTGTCAACCCGCTGAAGAAGCTCTGAACTAGGTTCGGCTTCGAGATGTCGTGGTGCGGGCATCTGTCGGTGAGCTCTCGGAACCTCTCCCATGCCTCGTGAAACTGCTCGTTGGGGAGCATGGAGAAGTTGCTGATCAGGGCCTCACTGCATTCGTCCGCCCGAGTGGATAGTACTTGTTCAAGTACTCTGTGCGGAGCTGCTCCCAGGTATAGACAAACTTCCCTAGATGCTTCAGCCAGGTGGCTGCTCTATCTGCCAGTGAAAAAGGGAAGGCGATCATCCTGATCGTGTCCTGGTCCACCTGACGGTCGTGGACAGTGCTGCATATCATCAAGAACTCCTGGAGGTGGAGATGGGCTCTCCTATCGCGAGTCCGTGGAAGCGGGGGTGTAGCTGCAAAGTGTTCGGGGGGAACTTGAAGTCCCCCACGATCGCTGGAAGTACTACCCAGTGGTGCGTCAGCGTCGATCCGGGGTTGTGCAACTCCCGCATCGGTCTCGGTGGTCCTCCGGCCGCGGCTGCGGCGGCTGCCTGCGGCTGCTGCATCCGCATCATCTGGGATCCTCGGTCCCTCTCGCCTCTGCTCTCGCTCTGCTCTCATCTGCTCCATCTCTCTCCTCATATCAATCATAAAAGCTCCCTGATCACGTAACTGTTGCTGAACTGTCTCCAATGAGGCGATCAGGTGGAGTTTGATCGCTCCTGGTCTAATACGAAGTGCTCGGGCTGACGGGAACGATCCTCAGAACTGCCGGCCATGACGTCTGCAAAATCAAACGAGCCCAACTCAGGTGCTGACAAATCTATCAATCTCTCCTCGGGCTCGTGTCTCTCAGGTCTGGAAGAAAGGGGGTCGAGGGGGAACAGGGCGGAGTGTACTCGGGCTCGGAGAGCTGGTCTCGGCTCTGGGGCCAACCTAGATGATTGCGTAGACGTGCCCGAAAGCGGTGCAGCCAGAGGCTGCCTAAGAGAGCGTCTACCCATCATCTTGATCTGGCGAGTAAGGCGGATGAGATCTGGAGAAACTATGATCACAAAACAAACCCCCGGTTCACCAACGCGACGCGAGCTGAAGACCGTGAAAGTTCGGTCAAATTATCTTGTCAATTTTATTAGGTGAACACACAAAATATCAGAGCGCTTACGTGACCTGTTAGGATACCCGATGCTACCCCAACCGACTGACCCGCACGGAAGAGTCGGTAATCAGTCGGGACTAGCACCGGAGGGCTCTACCTAGGGTGCGGGTCACTCTCTCGCGCATCCAAACCATACAATGAGGGGGGTTGCTCTCCCCAAGACAAAATTTTTAGGGGTGAGCGTCTTTTAAGATCAATAGTGTTAACTAGTCCCAATTTTATGGTTTTTCTTTTTAATGTTTTTCAAATAAAGACAAACGGCCTAACGAATTTTTCGGTTCTCCTGGTTATTTAATCCAAAACAGAGGGGAGAAGACGAAAAAACCGATGCGCGATGAAATCAATGATGCATGCTGAGTAAGAAATGCGTACCTTGTCTCCAACACTCTACATGCAAGTGATCCGCGCAGAATTGAAAGACTGAAAATAAACTACCTATATGATGCAACGGAAAACCGAGTCCTAGATGAGCAATTTCTAGCGCAAGACCGTCTAACCGGTCACCGACCTCCAAGCCAAAGAGTCCAGTCTTGGCCCGTCCCTCCTCTTTCCGACAAATCGGGGGTAGGAAAAAGCGCTTTACAGGACGGGCTGCGGCACGTAGGCTACGAAGGAGATGGATTCGGTTATTTTTATTAATGATTTTTAGTAGGTCCAATTAACGTTCTATAGGAATAGGAAAGCAGTTAAGTGTTGGGACCCTACTAATTACGGCACAAGCAAGAGAAATTCCTAAGTCTAGGGGCTCGAGCAAAAACCGCGTAAACATCGGAAAAGGCAGTAAAAAAATAAAAGAAAACCAAAACCGCGTAAAAAACCGCGAAAATCCTAAGGGTCCCCCGAGCACACCGGTGCTCGGCGAAACAGACCCGCTAAGTCCAAGTCCAGTCTGAATGTCCCTGTATTATTACAATAATAATGAAATAAAATCCTTGCCCACTCAACTCTCTCTCACTCTCTCCTGCGGCTCCGCAAAGAAAGGAGCCGCCTCCGAATCCCGCGGTTGCGTCGGCCTCTCGAAATCAGCCGCTCGGTCCTCGGGCCCTCGTAAGAAAAAGCAGAGTGGTCAGAACCCAGATAATCAAATAATAAAAGAAAAAGAAAATGGGAAATGAAAGTAAGGGTATATGTGCAAAAATGCAAAATAAGATAAACACCTCAAAATAAACAAAAACAAAAATAAAAGAAAAACAAAAAATAAAATATAAACAAAAGCTGCGAAAAAGCCGCGAGCTCTGAAAGAGCCGCGAAAAGCGCGACAACAAAAACGAAAAGAAAATAAAAACTACTAAGCCGTGCTCCCCGGCAACGGCGTCATTCTTATGACACAAAAATCACGAGCGACTAGGAATAAGGTGTATCTAAATAGGTCGTTGCGACCTCAATCGCTCAGATGTGTCGATCAAGAAAAATGAACCACTAATGGAAATAAAATCAATCAAGCACAAAATAGCGGTCCTGCTATGGGATTAACCTGGTATAGCACCCAGGGTCGAACTCAAGGAGCACGGGTTGACCGAGAGGCCTACGAAGTAGTAAAAATAAAGAAATTAAAAGAACAAAATATTTTTAGTGGTTTTTAAGTATTTTTATATTTTTTGGATTTTTAATGTATTAAGAAAATAAGAAAACAAGGAAAAGCACACTTCAACAATTTATTCAAATCATCAAAAATCAACCAAAAATTAAAACAAAAATATTTTTATGTATTTTATATTTTTTAGTGTTTTTGGTGAATTTCTGAGAATTTTCTAAGGTTTATTTAATTTTCTAAAAATCAAACAGTAGCTAAAATCAGTGGTACTGTCCAGCCGAGCCAAAAAGCCCTAGATAAAATATCTAAGGGCCTCAAAATGGCCTAGAGGTAATTTTCCTGTAAAGAAGATGAAACAAGGAAAATTTAAGTACCAATTTATTATTTTTGGATTTTTAATTTATTTACTAGAATTTTTATGGGTTTTTGAGTGTTTTTAAGTTTTTAGTGGTTTTTAGCAACGAAAAATAGCCAAAATTGGCTAGAAAATCAAACTAAGTAAAACAAACAGTAGACAATTTTTATAGAATTTTTAAGTGAGTTTTTATATTTTTTGTGATTTTTCAAACTACACAGTGACAAAAATGAAGTTTTTGATTTTTTAAAATATCAAACTAATCATAAATGTCCTCAAAAATCCCACAAAAATCCTACACCATGGCAGGAGACATGTGTCAAATTTTCGTTGGATTTGGAGGTGTTTTGATATTTTATTCAAAAATAAAGATAGGGCACTGTGCATAGGGACCAAAGTGCAAATACCCGAAGTTCTGGGAGGTCTGGTGCAAAATACCCAGCAAAACATGCGCCACGCGCGTGCCTGGGGAACTCAGGGACCCAAATGTAAGAAAAATAAGTCCCGAGGACTTATTGGTAACAGGTACCAAAAGTCCAGGGGGCTTACCTGCAAATTACCCAAAATATATCGCACATGTGGAAATAAATCACTCACAGGGGTATAAATGCAAATAAGTAAAAGATTTCATTCATTCATTCACATCCAGAACTACAGGGGTATCTACTACAAATAAACCAAAATATCACATGTCGATGCACGTGTCCACAACTGGCAGGGGTATAAATGCAAATAAACTAAAGCCCCGGGTCACTATGTAAATTACCCTAAAACTAAACAACTGACTTAAATGTTTACAGGACTAAAACGAAATAAAAGACAAGGCAGGGCCTAAGGGTAAATTACCCTTTATTATGCGGATGGGCTGGATGCGCGCCACGTGGAGATCGGACAGCGGCTACGGGTGGGCGCTCCGGATCGACTCTCCTCAGATCGAGCGGTGCTGGTGGCCCCAGGGATGGACGGCCCGGATGAAGTCTGGAGCGAGAAGGGTCGATCGACGGCAACGGAGGGTGCTGGAAGAACAGGTCCCCGGCGAGACTCGCCGGCCTCGTGCGTGCGCAGCTGACCTCCTGGGAGCTCTCTGAAGGTCGGAGAAGAATCGTGGAGGTCTCCCGCGTCTGCCGGTGGGCTCCGATGATCGAGCCGAGCTCCGAGGAGCTCGGGCGAGGTCGGCGGAGCTGGGCCTCCTGGCTGGATGGCGAAGGGCCTCAGATGGCCCTCGTTTTGACCTGAAAAGCGCACCAGAAGACTCACGGGTCAACGACAAACTGCCTCGACCCGGTTAGGCGAAGTGGGGGTGAACGATGGGTCGAAGCGGCGAGCTCCGGCAAAGGTGGTGGACGGAGGAGCTCGGTTCCCAGCTCATGTGCGAGCTGGGTTGGGCGAATGGGTGAAGAAGGTGCGTCGGGGAGAGGTGAACGTGATGGTCGATTCCGATGATCGGACAGTGATCGGAACCGGGATGAATCGGAGAAATACGGCGGCGGAGCGAATTAGGTGTAAATGGAAATTAAAGGAAACAGGAAGCCTAAGGGGTTACCTGGGTAGTCGGAGAGACTGGAAAGGAGCTGGGGAAGCTCCTGGTCGTGGCCTCAAGGATCGTCTCGCTCCGAGGCTCGGAGCTCACGCTGGTGGCGGAGCTGCGACGGCTATGCTCGCCGGATCGATGGGTAAGCCTCCTCTCCTCGCTTCGACAGGTCGGGGCGCAAGCTGTCACTCTTGCGGATGCTCTGGAGCTCACTGGGGGTGGAGACAAGGGACCAAAGATGGCGAAATCGAGTGGCGGAGCTCGCTTATGTACGCTGGAGGGGTCCGGCTAAGAATGGCTCGGGTAGGTCGAAGAGGAGCGCGGATCCCAAGGTGTATGCCCGGCGAGGATGTCGGATGTGGGAAGATCAAAACGGAGCCGGGGTTTGGTGAAATGGTGATCGGGTCGAGCGGGTATAAATTCGAGAAGTCAGGTTCTCGACCCAGATCCGCGGGAGGTGGTCCTGGGGGGGGGGGGTAGTTGATCGGGCGGTCAACATCCCCAGGACCCAATGGGAATGGGCCACGTGTCTGGACTTTGAAGCTCAAAATTAAGGTAGCAAATGGCCGAATTTGCTAAAAGTTGAAACATGAAATATTTTTATTTTATTTTTTTCTATTTTTTAGTGATTTTTAATAATTTTTTCGAAATAAAAATAAGCTATATACATAGTATGTACTATATATAGGTATATATACAATATATAGGGTTTTGATTTTTGATTTTTAAATTATTATTTTTGTATACTTTTATCCCTATTTTATATTTTATTTATTTATAGTATAAAATTAGGAATAAAAAGGGTATTTTTATTTTATTTTTATTATTTATATGCATGAGTAAAATAAATACATATATACATTTATATACATGGTATATGTACAATGTATTTTTGTATTTTTAATTTTGCTATTTTTATTTGGTTTTGATTTTAATTGTTTTTATTTTATTTATTTACAATATATAACATAGACTATTTACAAACATTTTGGAAAATAATTTTATTTATTTACAAGGTTAAATAAATACATAGATGTGGTTTATGTACATGATGAAAGGGGTATTTTTGATCTTTTTGATTTTTAACTTTTTCTTTTGTTTTTATATTTATAAATATATACAAGTATTTAAGAGCATATTTTTGGTGAGGAAAATATTTATATTTTATTTACATAAATATTTACACAAGAGCCCCTATCTCCCTCTACTTTGGCTTTTATGCGGTCAGGCCCATGCTGAGCCCTCCCTTGGGTTAGGTTGCTCAATATTTATTCTAAATATTTCCCTCTTTTTCTTTTTAATCTTTATTCTTTTATTTTTGCATAAAAACATGCTAATTATAGGTTTTTTACATAATGCATGCTTTTGGTAATTATTCCTATTTACACATATCTACATGTATTTGCAAAGGTTTTTGTAGCTAAAATATAAGAATAAAGAGTGATGAATGGGTATTCATCGCTACCCTATTGGTATACTTTATAGGTCTGTCATAACTTGGACGTGATGCATATATAGAAGAATGTTATGGAAAATATTCTTGTAATTTTAAATTTTTTTTAGTACTGCCAAAGACAGTTTGTGAGCCAAACGTGATATAATACAGTTGGGTATCTGACCCAAACTACATCCGATAGAGTCAGAGAATTCTAGAGTAATAATTTCCGAAGCGATGTATACTTTATCCAATGCTGACAAAGATAAGATACTCAATTTTATTAAATCAATTAGAGTATCTGATGGATTCTCCTCTCAAATAAGCAGATGTATAAATCTGGCGAGAAAGATATCGACATTAAAAAGTCATGATTGTCATGTATTGATGCAAGTTCATTTTCCGTTGGCGATCAAAGGAATTGTACATCATGATGTATTGCAGCCACTAATTGAACTCAGTTAGTTTTCTGAAGTCATGTGTTCGAAGACTGTAGATCCTGAAGTATTGTTTAGACTAGAGACAGATATTATTATCACTTTATTTAAGCTGGAGCAGCTCTTTCCACCTACATTTTTCGATATAATGGCACATCTAATTATTCATCTTGCTAGCGAAGCTCGAATATGTGACCCTGTACAGTATCGATGGATGTATCTAATTGAAAGATACCTATGGAAATTAAAGAATATGGTGTTTAATAAAGCTGCACCTGAAGGTTGCATTGCCGAGGGATATTTATGTGAAGAATGTATCACATTTTGTGACATATATATGGATGATGGCAAGAGTATTAGATTCGATCGGTTCGAACGAAATAATGATGGTGAATTATGAACAGAAGATCCAAACAAACTTTAGATTTTTCAACAAATGGACGAGCTATCCTAAAGAGTGCCCTTTGTAGTATTTCAGACGATGAAAGAGACCTTATTCATTATTATATTTTGATACAAATAGACGAGGTTGATTCTTTCTTTGAAGAGTTTCAGTCAACAACCACTAGCAAATCAGAATTTCTTAAATGATCGGGGATACTATTGAACTATAAAAGTTAACAAAGATGAACGGTGGAGCACGAATCTCGATATAATCCACAAGAGTCCATACTCATTAGTAGCATCACATTCTGGCTATATCGTTAATGGATTCAGATTTCGAAAAAAGTCAATTAATGAAAATAAAGCATCACAGCTTTCTGGAGTAATAGTGAAGGCCGATCTTAGTGCTGAAATTGACGGATACTATGGCGAGATTATTGATATACTAGAAATTAGTTTTACACATGATGCAAGGTGTATTCTATTTCATTGCATCTGGTTCGATGTGGGTCATGTTGATTAGGTTACAAGAAGGATAGAAATGGAGTTCTCTCTTTAAATCAAACAGGTCGGTTACAGACCAATGAGCCGTATGCGCTTGCCAGTCAAGTAGAACAGGTCTTCTATGTTCCAGATAACTCAGTTAGTTGATGGATTATACCCATTAGAACAACACCGAGAGATTTCTTCGATGTAAACGAAGAGGAAGATTCACTAGACAATGACGTTGCATACCAAAATAACTCCAGTGATTTTTTAATGAAGTATTAGACAACGGGGTTGGTACTAGCAACACTAGGTAATGCTATTTTTTATTTTTATTTTCAAATAACTGAATTTATTTGGATCTATCAAAATGTATTTTTTAAAATAATTACTTTTGAATTGCAGAGATAGCTCCTAGGCCTAGATGTATTCGGGAGGTTCCCGAACCTCCTCAGCAACCACAGGGAGGTTCTTCTGATGCAGGCAGTGGAGGTACGCAGAGACGGCGTGGACCGTCTCAGTGTAGATTTTTGGATCGTCTTGCACCCGAGCAGATGTTACATGTACGTATTGTTGGCGGAGAAGCGGTAGGAGAGAACTCCACGGAGTTTCAGAGCTACCTTGGTCAGGTTGCTCGTGCGCGTGTCCCCATCACTACCCACGGCTTTCGATAGCTTCCTTATGTTGTTAAGGCTGCCATACTTTCTGATTTGGAGGTATTTTAAAATCAAAAAAAATGATTTTTTACTATTTTATTATACTAATGTTTATTATATTTGTTGTATAAGGCTATCTTTACATGTGAACGAAATGCCCAAGTCGATTCCCAGATTCTCTCCCATGCCGCTGAGTTGTTGCGTCGATACAAGGGATGCATAAAGGCGAAGGTACAAAGATATTTATATTTTTATAACAAAAGATTTAAGATTGACGATATTTATTTTTCCATCTTTAGTACTACAACTCCTAGATTCCATATGAGCAGCTTGTGCAGAACGTCCCACCTGGTGTTACACCAGAACAATGGAGAGAGTTGATTAATTTTTGGTCCAGTGAGGAATTCGCGGTATGTATATTGTTTACTAATTATTTTTTTATATTTGTACTAACTTTGTTTAATTTCAGTCGATTTCTACCAAAAATACGGTGAATCGTTCAAAAGGCTTTCGCTCCACCCATAAGATGGGAAGGAAGAACACCAACCAATTTAAGCATGACTTTGTAAGTATTTAAAAAATTTTAGAATGATTAAGTTTGAGTGTAGAATTTATTTTAAAAACTTCTTTTATGTTTTTTAAGTTAAGGGATAACGAATGAGAAATGACCCGTATAGAGGTTTTTGTTGGGTTAAAGAGCCGGAATTTAGGAGGAGAAGTGCAGTGGGTTGATGACGCCTACGCACCAATTCATGTAAGTAATATTTATTTTTAATTTATAGAATGACTTATGTTAATATATTGAAAATATTTAATATTTTTATACATGCAGGAAGAAATGATTAGGCTCTCTACCACCTCCTCGCTAGATAGCACGGGGACGAGCACTCCCCCATTGTCGGCCGATGATACCTTCCGTCAAGCCACTGGTCCAGAACACAGTGGACGCATACGTTGCGGAGGACGCGGAGAAACGATCCGTACATGGTACGGAATGGGTGGTGCAAGTGGGTCGCAGTCTTCCTCGCAAGGGAGCCAGAGAGAAAGAGAGATGGAGAGAGAGCTACGCGAAGTAAAGGCAAAGATGTCTGCACAAGATGAAGAGACGACGAAGATACGTTTTGACATGGTGAATGTCATGTCCTATATAAGCCGTCTTCAAAGCCAAGCCACGCCACCTGTACAACCTGCACATCTCGGTGACGATGAGGAGAGTGAGGAGGAGAGCAACGAGAGTGAAGAATTTGAGTAGATAACCATCGATGTAGTAAATTTTAGTTTTTTCTTGAACTTTTTATTGTAATATTTCTAGTAGTGCCTAAGATTATGTAGAATTGAAAAAAAAATCGTTGTTACTATGAAGTGTCTTATTTTCATCTTGAATTTTGAGTTTATGAAATGTGTTATTTGATTTTGCAGAGGGAGCGTGAACAAAATACCATGAATCTAGTAATTATTTTGCTGTCAGGGGGTATTGGGGACGGTTATAACCATCCCCTATGGTGCTAAAGAAATGTCTTGCCTGTCCAGGATAGCTCACGGGACGTAATTTTGCGTTTCAAAGATTAATGGGGATGGTTAAAACCGTCCCCTTTACTCTTCTGTTGGCGTCGCTATAGACCCCAAAGTAGATGGGACGGTCACGACCGTCCCCTTTAATTGACAATGGCGTCGGTGATATCTATCCCTTCAGAATGTTAGACACCCTCTATCTCATTTTAGAGGCCATGGGAACCAACGGGGACGGTTAAAACCGTCGCTAATGGTCTTATGTTGCCATCCCTATAGCGCTATCTAACGGAGGGGACGATTACAACCGTCCCCTCTAGTTCTCAAGAAGGATGGTTACGACCGTCCCGTCCTCTTCCAAGGACCTCGCTGGCAGAATTTTGTGTCAATGAGGGCTATAAGGGACGGTTACAACCGTCCCTTAAAGCCTTCTGTTGGCGTCGCAAAAGGACTTCTTCATAGAAGGGACAGTCATAACCGTCCCCTCTGCTACTCAAGAGGGACGGTTCCGACCGTCCCCAACGTTTGACATCGACTCACTGTCGCGGATATCGACCAGTGGGACCTAATGGGGATGGTTGGAACCGTCACCACAGGTCTTCTATGGCCATCTCAAAATGATGTCCGACCATTGGGGATGGTTGTACCAGTCCCTGAAGCTTCTAAGATAGGGACGGTTGAAACCATCCCTACTAGTCGTGGTACTAGGGACGGTTGTAACCGTCCCCAATCTTAATCGTTAAAGGGACGGTTCAGACCGTCCCCAATGGTTGATTAAAAGAGACGTTCATGATAACCGTCCCATCTAAGCAAATGATACGGTGGTAGACGGGACGGTTCTGAGACCGTCCCCTTTGATCAGAAGGGACGGTTATAACTACAAAGAGGACGGTCCTTGACCGTCCCCTTAGAGTCACCGGCCTGTAGTGATTGAAAAGTAAAATGCTTGCTGGAGTGTATATACAAATGAAAAAAAGAATAAGAGCTTCAAAGTCAAATGTTTGTAAGCTTGCAGCGGATGACTTGGCTACACTGGCCATGCATCCAAGGATAGATAGCTACACTGGTTACCGTCCATTCTCTTCTCCATTTCTTCTTCTTGAGCTGGTTGTACTTGAACTTAGAAGGGAATATCCCCGCTCCTCGAGGAAAGAGTTGTTAGACCGGGGGACTAGAGTTACGTTGTCGAGAGAGGTTGTTTCTTTGCTACTTTTGAGATGAGAAGCTATACTTCACTTACATCGTACAAGTAAGGATTCATAGTCATAAGAATTTGTGTATGTAGACTTGTTCCGACCTGACTGTTGAGGAGACCTGAATAGAAGTCTTGTGGAACTTAAAGGCTATTAGGTTTTAAATCCATTTGCCATTAAAGTTCCGCCACACTAATAATCCAAAGGTCCGACAAAGCTCCATACTACAATTTTATGAAGATAAATTTAAAAGTCAACATTGTTCTAATTTCTTTTCTTTTTCTTTTCTTTATTTTTATTTTCACTTATTTTTCAAATAAGTGTTTGCTAAGGGACTAGCAAAGGTAAAGTATATGGTAATGATGAATCCACGATTCATCGCCTTTATTCTTTTATTTTAGCTTTATTTCCTTAGTCAAATACCTATAAATATCCACTAATTTCGTGAAATTAGCATTTTGCATGCATTTATTAAATATGCATTTTTAACACTCTTTATATTCAAAATAAAAGAATAAATATGAAAAGAAAAAGAAATGAAAAATGAAAATAAAGGATGTATTTATGAAATAAATACAGACCGACCCACACCTTGAGAGAAGGTCAAGACTTAACCTGATCGATCAGGAATAAAGTAGGGGGGGATAGGGTCTTTAATTCAAAAATCCAAAAATAATTTGTAAATATTTTTCCTTATAAATTGTATAATACTTACACTATTTTATTTGTATACTAATTTAACTCAAATTAAATATTTTTCTAAATAAAAGTTGTAAATAAAAATGTTTTATTAATAATAAAAATAATTGTAAAATAAAATAATGTACAGATTACAAATAATCACACTCAGAAAAAACCATAAAGCGATAATTGAAAGATAATTCCAGCTCCATACGAATTCAAATTGAATAAAACTCACTTATATTATACTCTAAATTAAATTATCTTTCAAATGGCTGTGGTTTCATAATTTTGGAGTTACGGTTGAAAAGTTAATTTTCTGTGGTGGTTTGTGTAATTTTACCACTTACTTATTGTATATATTTATTCATATTTATTTTTTAAACATAATGTACATAATTGTAAATAATCTCTTCATTATAAAAAAATTAAAATTTAAAAAATAAAAAAATATTTAAAAATAATTTCCTTATTTGTACTTGTGTATACTGTACTATATGTATATAATACTTGTATATAACTAATTTCCTTACATTAAAATCACCAAAAAAATTAATATCTAACATTAATTGATTAAATTAATTTAATTACAAAAATGAGATTTATTTATTTAATTTATTCATTTATTTGTTTTGAAGACCTACCATCTATATAAGATTTGATTTTTTACCTAAAATAACAACCATTAAGGTGACTAATTAATTTTTGTAAATTAATTATTTTAATTATTTTATTTAATTCTGAATTTCATTTTTTTATTAATTTAACTAATTAATTTATTAATTTATTTATTTAATTTAATTAACCACTAAATACTTCTCGTTTTTTTAATTATTTCATTTTTTATTTTCTTTTCCTTTTTATTGAGCTCTCTTTCCCTCTTTCTCATTTGGATCAATTTTTGGTAGAGAGGATGCCGATCTCCGAGAGCAATCTTGTCGAAGGAGGGTGTCCAGCCTCCGAGCCGTCCGATGACAGTGAGGCGGTCCTTGTCGAGGCCATCACGGTGTATCCAGCCCCAAGGTGAGATCCAATTTATTTTCCTTCATCATTTTAGATTTAATTTTTGCTTCAATATCATTGTTGAATTTTAGATTTTAAATTATTAAATTTTCCATCTCAACTCGATCCGCCCTCGAATCCGATTTTTCATCTCATTATCCGATCTCTATATTTCCCATTCTATGTCACATAATCTATCACCTCCGATCACGCACGGTGGTCGGAGATCCGGATCTATCTCCCGCTTCTTCAAGATCCGCACCCGTTCACGTACTGTATTTTGTTTATAAATAAAAAATAAAAAATAGATATTTTTTCCTAACATTTATTTTGCAGGATAAAATAAAAAATTAACAAAAAAGAAAAAAAAAGAAAAAATATGCACTATTTCTGTTTTCCCTGATATATATATATATATAAAGTTTTCTTTAATTCTCATTTCTGATTTACGATTTTAAAAAAAGCTACAACAGCGGGTGCCCGCTCTGCCACCGCACGCCAGGAAGCCCAACGTCGCCAATCCTCTCCTCCGTGCCTTCGACGCCGCCGGCCCTTGCTGCTGCCCACACCTTCATTCACATCAGTACGCCCTTCTTGAGCTGCGCCGCTCGCACGCATATCTTCGCCCGCCGTCATCCAGATCCGAAGCTGCGTTTTCCCGCCGATCTCCTCTCACTTGCGCTCGGTGCCTACTGCGCGGTCCAATCCGGCCACAGTGTGTTACCGCCCGTATCTCATCGCCGTCGTACCCCGTCTCCTCCAACAGCCTCGCTCTAATGCCTCCCGATCGCCAGCCCGCGGGCCCAGCCGGTGCCCTCCGTGTGTGTCGCAGCCCAACCGCTCTAGGCGGCGCCCGCCCAACGCTGCCCACCATCGACCAGATCAGGCCGTCGCGCAAGCTAGCGTCACTCCCATCCGCAGTCTGCGCACACCGCCGAGCCCGCAGATCTGAAGAAGGGGCGGCGCCCCTTCCCTTTGTGCTTTTGAAGGAACACACAGACGAGGAAGAAACCCTAAGGGTTTTTTTTAAAAAAATGGATAATTTACACTTCAGCCCCTGGAAGCTACAATAATTTCAAAAGTACCCCTACCAAAGCTCAATCTCGTGCGCAGCACGTACTTAGTGGGTAATTTGCATTTCCTTTCCCATATTTATTTATTATTCTATCTTTCATGCAGAAACATTAAAAAATTGCGTTTCAGTCCCTGTAATTTCCAGACATGATTTTGCATGTTTTTTTGTGGAAATAAATATTTTCATTGCTTAATAAATTTTGGAAAATTCATGTTATGCTCCTGATGGTTATCTATAATTAGCATGAAATTGTCATTGCACTTTAATTCGTTTGATATTACTAAAAAAATAAAAAATAGTATCTTTTTCTCTGCCTGAAATTTGAAAAATTATTAAAAATCAAATATTATCTAAAAATTCCAAAAAAATAGATTATGTGTATTTTATTGTCTTTTATTTTCTATACAAATTTCGTACATTAATCACTTTAAAAAAATGCAAAATACCAAAATCTTAGAAAAATCATAAGAAATTGTAGAAAAATCCGAAAATAGTGATTCGCATTCCTGTGTGTAGATGTTTGTCTATAGCTTGGCATAAAAATAATTTCCAAGAGTTGTGGATGCTTAATTTATTTTTAAGCTGCAAAATACTCCAAGATGTGCATTATTTTGTATTTTGAGCGCTGTTTGAATTTTATAAAAATACAAAAACATCTGAAAATTCTATAAAATTTACCAAAAAATATTTTAAAAACATAAAAACACAAAAACATTTTCTTTGGATTTTTTTGAGCATTTTTTACCCTTTTGAAAAATACAAAGAGTGCGTGCATATTGTGACTTGTGTGTTTATTTAAAAAAAAATAAAAAAAAATCAAAAATCACTAAAATATCCTTTGTTTTCGAAATTTGACTACTAAGTTCTTTAATCGTGCTCCTTGTGTTCGATCCTGGTCGCTATACCGGGTAAATTAAATAGCGAAGACCGCTTAAATTTCATTGATAATTTTTTTCTTAAGTGGTTTAATACATTTTTCTCGTTGACCGAATCGATTGGTTGAGAACAATGACTTGTGATGATGTATTCCATCTTAACCGCATCGATTTTCAGGTCATCATCAGCCTAAGTATGATCGGATAACTACAAGTGGGGAATCGATAAGAATTTCGGATGTACAAGGTCAAGGAGGTTTGCGACAAACCTTCTTGCTGGAGTGTGGCGAGAGATAGTATGGAGATATGGAGGGTGGTGAAGAGGGGGGAGATGAAGAAGACCGACCATTGTCAGAGTCATCCTCAGAAGAATAGTAGTCATAAGTGGAGGATCTCCAACTATTATCAACCAGTGGTAAGTGCCCATTGATAACAACTACACTTATTGCGCTTACCTGATGAACCACTTCAGGACCAGACGAGGACTCTTCAGAAATCACATGGTTTCTAAGATCGAAGGTGACTTTCTTGGTCGGTTTGTTTCTGTGAGAAGCATTGGGGGGAAGATGGTCGGAGTTCTTCTCCCTATGAGTGACCTGTGTGGCATATGTGAGTTCCTCGTCAGATGAATCTCCATAAAAGTCGACTTATTCTTGTAGGGTCGTACACGACTTCGGGCAAGGGAGCTTGTTCCTAGTGGCCTTGGGAGTGATGGCTGGGGGTGTTGATGTCACCATCTGATATCCATGAGTTTCGGTGACATAAGATGTTTCTTGAGTCTGTTTCTTGAATGGTTCAAGTATTTCATGAATTACTACCGATTCAAAAATCGGACCACTCAAATAACCGTGACGTTCCTCAGAAACGTAGTCCAATTCATCATAAGCTCCTAAATATTGTTTTCTCCTATGAGCAGTCGCAAGACGTGGTGTGTGGTGAGAATCAGAGGTCTATTAAACAGTAGGTCTTACGGGTGTCTGTCCTAGGGTTTGTGTCAGTATTTCACAAGGAGTTGTATGTTTGTGTGAAGTGCTCTTATCCTGATCACGATTGTCGGTGGTTGATTGGATTTTCTCAGGTTCGGGCATGCCGTTGAGGATTTGTTCGTGGTGGTCTGAGTTCGGAAATCCTATATCATGAGTCTCGCAATCGACAATCACCTTAGCAGATGCTAAGAATGGCTTTCCTAAAATGATAGGAGACTCAGACAATCCTCCGTGGTGCTCGATGTCAATGACAATAAAGTCCACTTTATGTTTATCACCTCAGAAGTTTACAACGATAGAAATAATTCCTCACGGTCTTTTGGATCGATTGGGTAGCTGAAAGACCACCCTCATCTTTTTGAGTTGTCTGAGCTTGAGTTGATCAAAGATGGATTTTAGGAGGATATTTAATGTGGAGTCGTCATCAAACCGAACATGAGTGAATGCGGAATCCTCAATTTTACACATGATCTGAGTCAACCTCTTGACTTTGCAACTTTTAGTTTTTCGATTCATCACCAAAGGGTTGGTCATAGATATGACATGATATTCACTTCTTGATCATTTCTTGCCCACACTTCTGGGGTTTAATCGACTCTTTACAAATCTCCTTAGATCAGGCACATATTCTATAACCTTTATTAATGGAAGTTCTAAAGTCAAACTCTTGCAAAATGCTTCCATTTCAGATTTGTCTATTTTTTAATTTTCTAATTTTTCAATTTTTTCGATATTTTCGGTATGATGGTTAGTGGTCAACGGTGGTTGTGAGTGTGACTCCAACTGTATAAGAGATGTTGGTGCCTTAGTGTCATTTTTGTCCTCGAGATCATCTCCACTTGAATACACAACAATACCATGTTTAGCACATTCTATTTTTTCTGCTTCCAACGTTTTTTTGAATTCATTCCTCAATGCTTCCATATTTCTTTTGATTGGCGAGTATTCATCCTACAATGCTTTCTTGGGAAGATTAATGGAATGGTTGGAACGATTCCGCTGAGGTTAATGTTCTATACTCAGCATGCCTAGACATAGGCACACATTCCTGAGTTGAGTATGGGGTCTTTTGTTAAGATAGTCTGAGCCTCATAATCGGGTGTCCACCAATAATGGAAAAGTTGGGCTGGATCCTGAATCCAATTCTCTGTGCATGAGTGCTCATTGAGTGGAGAATAAGAGGGCTTGTGAGATTTGATTCAGACAGGGTGGATATAAGGTGGGGGCCTCTCTATTTGATCGTCTGAAGAAAGTCTTTGGATCAAAGGTGTATAAGTGTAATCTTGACCCATGTAGTTTGACCATTCATCATTCTCAACAGTTGTTTGCTCCTGATACATGTCCAAAGGGTTAGCGAGATTTGGGGTATATGATGTGCTAGACTTGTATGGAAGGGTATTATGTGGGTAAGAACGTGTAGAGGGTGAGGGGTATGAAGAAGCGATGAAGTCGGTCGAAGTTGTTGGGGTGATAAGGGTTGGTCCCTGGGTATGAGAGGGATCGGGAATACATGGTGGAATGGAAGAAAAATAAGATGATGATCAAAATAGGAAGCAAAATGGACACAAGACAAACAACAAAACATATCTGTAGATTTACCCACTCAACTCTTGTGAAGACACGTTAGGGTTCGATTGCTTATCTTTTCAGTTTTAATTTAATGATAAAATGATCTTTGAAAGATTAAGTGGATCTTAGGTGCCAAAGATTCTCACATTGACTAGCCTAAATTTATATGGTTAGTTGCATCTACTTTCAGCCAATATGGTTGTAAGTACAGACCATAGAATGACTACCAGTGTTACTTCAAGACAATGCCTTACGCGTTGTCCTTTAACCACCCAATCTGCTAAGGGAGACCATAGTTCCCTCATTGGTAAGTAGCTAGTCCTTTTTAAATTTAGTACTCAGAATGAATACATCAGATTTGTGGCTCTACTCTAAGTGTGCAATCTTATCCTTACAAACAATGAGTAGATTTCTCTCCACCAGACACAAGGGTTAATTTTATGTCAATTTTATTCACAATCTCCTTGATTAGCAGCCTCGATTTTAGATTAGGGTTATCATTGAGGTCTTAAGTGAGTACAAAAAATATCACGCCAATGAGCAGTCCTAATTCCTTTAAATCCTAAATCGTAAAACTGAGGTAGAGAGGATTGAGAAAGCCAATGCAAGCGAGAATTCAACGATGCATGCTCAAAAAGAATAATTACACTGATTCCTCACATTCTTCATGCATGATGCAAGACAAGGGATTTAAACTTTTACACTAAATGGTATGCACAGATGAAAATTCCCTAAGCATATAGTTCTATTAGTGCTAAGAATAGATTTAAAATTTTGGCTAAGTCGAACGATCTATAGTGCGTCTAATTAGTGAAAGGTGTGACCTAAGATTTATGAGCACAGCCAGAAATAAATCTAAGCTAGCGTAAGTGCACCTAATTCTATGCCACGCAAGTCAGGTCCCAACCATACAGAAGAGGTTGAAACAGACCTGAACACATCATAGAGAGAATTTAGTTCAATTTACAAAAATCAGGATACAAAAACCCTGAAAATAATGCAGATAATTAAACCTAATCTAAGCTCTCTCTCACAGAATTAAATTAGATCTTATTTACAGGTCCTCGATTTTCTCCAATTTTGATTTGAGCAAATTATCTGCAAAGAGAGAAAGGATGGTTAGTATTTGTAGAGAGATAAATGCAGAAACTAAAGGAAAATATAAATGCAAAAGAAAAATAGATGAAAAAGACACATAAAATTTTCTCACAATAATTAACTATAAATATTAATTTTGAACCTTAAAAGTATGTCGTTCCTTGACAACGGTGTCATTTGATTAACGCGCATTTCACCTCTTTAAAAATTGACAGTGGTAGTATAGGAGATGAAAAACGATCAATCAAAAATCACAATCTTCGAATGTTATGGAATATTTTTACTTGGTAAGTGTACCAAGGTCGAATCATGGAACACTGTTATTTTACTTGCATGGTTTTCAATTAGTCTATGTGATTAACTACTTGAAATATCAATTTTCGTGTCAGAGAATGAAGTAAAGAAAGAGAATGCAGATGATGATGCAAAATAAGCAGAAAACAAGGGAAATAAAGGATATGTGATTATGTATTATCTTTAATTCCTCGAATAGCAAATATCAATGCCTTAATAACCTCAGAAATTTATCACAGATCTATGGTGAAATGATCAGTCAATTAATCCTCAAGAGGTGATCACCGATCCACAAAAATATATTCGATAAAGTCAATTAGATCCAAAGTGTAGGACAAGGAGAATCGATGATCAAATAGCTGCTTTAACCTCAATATTTATGTTCAGATCCTCAAAAATCCCTACATAAAATAGTTCAATAATGACATGAAATTTTCCTTTAAAATGCCCAATTGATCTCCTAGAAAGCATCGATCTCTATCATGTAATTAAGAGGATATAAATATTAGACAAAATAGGTTAGATGAATCATCCTTGATCAGCCAAGAAAATTAGATCAAAAATCAACTTAATGGCCCCCCTTTTCCTGCAAATGTTAATTCCTCAAAAATAGTAATTGTCAAGAATATAAGGAGAATTATTGTGGTGCAATCTTCTCACTCGGACTCCCGTAGAAGATAGATCAATTATCCATAAATATCACAAGAAATTCAACATAAATTAAACAAGTCATCTTCTTCTTTAAATAAATCAATTCAATCAAGCTCTGTTATTTTCACAACATATCTATAATTAAAGGGCACGAAAAGAGCTTTGAAATGACATATTGTCCCTTAAAATTCTAAGGACCAAATTGCAATAACAATTAATAGTTTTATCTCGAATGAGTCCTTGGAAGGACTTATCTTTAATATTCAAAAATCGACAGGAGGTCCTGGTAATTTACCCCCACACATGTTTTTTTGTAATTTTGGAAATTTTGCAGGGTGTGCACGTAAAATGTCCGCAAGCACATGATTTTTGCGTGTGATGGACTAGTATGCAAATCTTGAGAAGGTATGGGCAAAATCTGTAAATTTCACGGATTACGTGCCTCCTGCATGTGATCCGAGAGAGGCTCGGTGGTAGGCTCAGACGCGACTTTGGCTACGTGGTATCTGGAAGTAGCTTTGTTCGACCGAGGCTTGGGTTTGAATCGTTGCTTCAACGGGCCGTTCGAAGAGGGATCTGGGCGGTTAGATCTGATCGACGAGATCAGATCCAATGATGGTTGTAGTTTGTGTTCTTCCTCGTTCCTTCGTAGGCGACAAAGTATGGATGGAGCTCCGACCAGCCCCTCCTAGGTCCTCCTGATGATGCTGGCATCAGTGAAGGTCGGGGAAGTTCGTTGATGGCACCGTGAAGATGATGCGAAGGTATCAGAGCTCAGAGAAGGTCTGAATCTTGATGGCGATGATGGTGTAGCACCGAGATGATTCGAGATAGGGGAGGTCCACTCAATTACAGCCACTCAAGCTGGATCCTAGAGTCTTGTAGGCATTAGAAGATAGCCAAAGCGAAGTTTGGATAGTTGGAGTGGTCGGGGAGAGAGGGGGACTCGGTCGAGGCAGAGGAATTGAGTCACGATTGGGTTCTGACCTTTACAAGGTCGGATGCGGAGGAGGTGATTAAGGGATTGCAAAGAAGGGGCAAGAGGTCTGGTGAGGGTGAACGAATATCTGGGGCATGCGAAGGAGGTGTTTAGACCTTCAGGAGGTCCACAGGTATGGTGATGAGCGTATGAAAAATCGGTGAAACAAGGGAGGGAGGTACTTGGAGTCGAGGGCGGAAGGTGCTTCGCTTGGGGATGGAGCTGGACCAAGCAGCTCAAGTCTTTTCCTCAAGCTACTGACGGACGTAGAGAGGCTCTGCACCTTGCTCAAGGCGGAGCTGCTGTGTAGGAGGGGGGTCCCACGGATCACGCCGGAATAGAACGGGTTCGTCGTGGCCCGAGACTCTCTCTTCGCCTCTATCACTAGTGAAAGAGGAGGAATTGGGACCCTTCTTCTCAGATTGGCGGATGGGGTGCAAAGGAGGGATCAGAGGGCTTTTATAGGGCAAACGACAACGACTGACGGTGGGAGATGAAGTGTGAAGATCAGCAGTTATAGGTGGTGGAAGGTCAACTTTGAAACGGTCAGAGGGTGACTTATGAGTGATGGAGGGTCCCATTGAAGGTGGCGTGAAGATGGGGGATTTGGGGGCAACGTGGGAGAGGTAATTGGACAAGGAAAGGTAACTGAAAAAAGCTGCCAAAATAGGAAGGGTGTGGGGTTTGCTGAAGTAACGGACGAGGAAGGGGGGAGGCAGAGGTAGACGACGAGTTAGGGACCATTGGATCTCGCGATCCAACGATCCTGAGGAGGGCACGATCGAAGGGCTTTGATGGGACAAGGGATCTCATCTGAAGACTTGGGACGAGGTGGAGATGAGCGACCCAAATGCAATATGGGGGATCGCATTCACCGGCTGTGATCACAGACGCTTGTTAAAGAAGGGTTGGGCCACGTGGACGACCTAGAGGGAGCCACGTGGCCCAATAGAAAAATTAAAAAACTAAAAAAAATAAAAAAAATCAATATAAAATAATTAGAAGCTTAATTACAAAAAGTCAAAACATTAAGTTGTAGATCTCGATGAGATCTACAAGTTTCATATTGAATAAAAAGTGATAAGATGTCATTTAAACAGAGAGATATTTTTGATATTATTTTTAATAGATACAAACATTGTATTTTCAAGGTTTTATTATTTTTTATATTTCTAATTTTTTTAATACCAAAACAAATATCAACAATATTTATCTATTTTTTGATATTTTTAATAAATTAAAATAATAAAGAAAAAATTAGTAATTAATACAATAAATGGGGTTAGTATTTAGTGTTAATTATACATAGAATATATAAAGTGTTAATAAAATTTAATATTAATGAATTAATTGTGATTTTTATTTTTTTAAATTTGGAGAATAACACCTGGATTTTAATATGATGTATCTAAGATTCATCACGGACCCCTCTAATGTTCCTTCAACAAGATATTGGACATGAAGAAGACGTTTTTAGTTGTATCTGATCTCATTAATAAGTGAGTGCAATGTAAGAGAAAAGAGAAGTGGGCTTATGGGATCACCTTGCTGCACTCTGATGGCTGACCATAAATGACTGTGTCCAATATATAATCTGGTGGCTTGAGCATATAGAAACTCCACCCATGAAGAAATAGATGGACATCTCCTCTTAACTTCGTAGAGCATCAAAGATCTATCTATCATGTTGAAAGCATCAGAGAAATCTACTATCAGCATAGAGAGAGAGACCCGCCACTGTGAAGCTTGCTCAAAAACTTGCTGGTGTTGTGTAAGATGGCTTCGTTCCTTTAGATGCACCAGCCCCAAATAGAAAATCATGGAGATATTTAACCATATCTTTACTTACCTCTGTCATAGCACTTTGGATATTAGATGCCTCTAGATAGTGTCCACAGCAATAGGACGTCTGTCATTTTCAGGCTTGAGTGGTGGAGTCAGAGGTGCAAAGGCTACAAATTCAGCCAAACTCAAGGGGCATCTCCCACCTAGTTATAAATCAACCACCATGGTTATAGCACGTATGAGATCAGTTGCAACTACATACCCTCCCCCCAAAGAGCATCTAAAATGTGTTGAGCCCTTACACCATCTTTACCACATGATGTCCCTGCAGGGAAGGATTTAGACAACAATAAAATAGCATCTGCATTGGTTGTAAGAGGAGTCTTTGAAATCAAGATATTTGACATGGAGGGATGTGGCTTATACGAATGTTTAGCCTCTGAGGCTTTCATGGTGCCTTCATTATAAGGAGCCATGCACTCCTGAAGAACACAAAACCTGTATGGCTATTGTAAAGTCCCCATCTAAGACTTTGCAGATGTATTGTCTGATGTTAGAGTTTTGATATTTATTCTCTTCCAAGGAGTTGTTCTGACTATGACACGAAGTCACAAGTATATCACGTTTTAAAATATCACTCACCCACTTGGTGAAACCTTATGTACCGTCTTAATTAGTGAGTGAGCTCAGAATGTCATTGTTGCAAAGACTTTCTATGGCCAGATCTTCTATCTCACCTATTCATAGGCCTAATTACCTGTAGGGTGCAACATGGAAGAAGCATCAACCTCACCCAAGCAGGTATGGATCTCAGTGCGACGATAACTTGGTACAAAGCTGTCTTCAGAGCTGAGAGAAAGCAAGATGAAGAAGAGTCATGCTTCCAACCAACCCTAAACAAGAGTACAACACATAAAAAGAACCTTATGGTTTAAATTCTTTCATTCAACAACCTAGCACGGGATTTACATGAAATGCCGAGAGTGAGTGAGAGAGAGAGAGAGAGAGAGAGATTGTCAACTTGAAGGAGGAGTACTTGATGGAGAAGAAGAAGTATGGGTTTAAGAACACCCCTAAATACGTTATCTCGTGATACATCTTTATCTTCCTCCGATTGCCTATTAACCATGCATATGAAGTTAAGTTTTTATTGTCTATCGATGCCATATATAGATTTTCAAGGTAGACCCATAAGATTTATCTAATTAAAATACCTAATAGTGTTCATGCTTTATTAATCACATGTTGACTTTGTTTGAATGATCTTTACTCTGATTTTCTGATACAAGTATAAGGTTTTTAAGCAACTAGGCAGTCAAGTGAAATGGAGATTTGTAGAAAAATCGGACTTGAATTTTGATTCATTTATTTTAGCCTTGTACTTTGTAATCTGAAATCAAATGGAAAATGCCATACATCCTAAGTGTCTAAATTATATGATAAGAGCCGTATACATGAATCAAATAATAGATGATAGAGGAACATTCCCCTTCCTTTAATCTTTTTCATTGACGTTGGCGCCATCACAGTTACAAATATCATTCCTCAATATCCATGTTACCATAAATGTATATATCATCATTCCCTGAAATATTAGTTAATAACACTTACATACTTTGTTTATGATTAAGACTTTACTCATAAGATATTAATTATTCTATCTATATCAGACAACAACATCCACTATTAAGTTAGACACACGGATGAATTTGGCACAAGTTACTGACGGAGAGGGACCTTATCTAGCATTACACAAATAGAAACACAATGAGGAAAAAATCACGTACAATCGTACAAGATAAGAACTTAGTCGTTTGACAATGTAACGAACTAGACTTTTCCAAAAAAATGGATCAAATCCCTTACTCCCCTCCAACCAAATTTTCATATACTCCCATATTACTATTATTGTATTATTTATTACCCAATTGAATGGATTTAACTATCTCTTTAATTCTCTTCATTGACAACTATTAGAAAAGATCAAAGGCCTTCAAGCATCCACCTCCCAACGTCATTTTGCCCCAATATAGTGTGCCTTAGAGAGAGAGAGAGAGGGAGAGAGAGAGGTTACATGTGAGAATCATCTTCATCATTGAGATGCGACGTCGAATCGGAAGAGAAGAGCGTCGATACGTGATCGAGGGAGTCGCGGTGATGGTAACGCAAAAAGACTTCACATCGGATCTAAGGTATGTATCGGCTCTAGGTTATTACGCATATACATCGACTCAATTTAGAATGGACCATTGACTGTATGTATTGGATTTAGGATTTCGTATAAATTAAGATCAAGTTTGAGGTGCAATCTATAGATGTATGTGTCGACTATAGGTTATTGCGGATATACACTGGTTCGATTTCAAATGGATTTCTGAATGTATGGATCAATTTAGGATTATTTAGGATTACGTATGAAGAAAAATCATATCCAAAATCCAATCTATGAATATATGTGTCCATTCTTTAAGTATTTGCATCCTTTAAAATACACCAATACATAAGCATACGATTAAGCGTCATCATCTTTGGTTTGGATCATCTATTTTTGGTAACGGTTCGATCGTGCGATCTACTGTTGCATCACATGTTCCGTTACAGATAATGTGTATACTCCACTTGCTCATATCAGACTCTTTCTATTATTACTTGAATCATTTAGGATAGAATATTGGGTGTTCCAAAGATCCCTTTTATCAAGGGCGGAAACTAGTATATGTCATGGAGGGGCCATGTCCCCTCCTTGATTATTATATGTCACTTGTGCAATATATTAAGTTATTAATATGACCCCTTTAATTGTATAATAAATAATGTTGTTAGAGAAATATTTGAAAGTCATTTAGTGGTTTAATAGTAAAGTACCATGTCTATTATTTTGCAAATCAGGGTTCAAATCTTATCTCCCACCATTTTAATCTCTTTTATATAGTTTATCTACACACTTCCAAAGTATCCAAATTATAAGTATAATTTGATATAAAATTGTATTCAAGTTTATTTCTCTCCAATTGTTTCGACAACTCCTTGCAAATAAAAAATATTATTTCTTTTTAATAATGAATTTTTTATTACAAAATTTCACTTGATAATTTACCATTTTAGGACGGATTTAGATAAGCTTAAATTATTGGATTTATTAAAATTTCAAAATCACCATTGAAAATACTAATATATTTGAAAATCTAATCTTAATAGTAGATTTGAATTGTAAGTTTATCAAATAGAAAGATGTTCATTTTAAAATATTAACTCTATTTAACAATATCATTTGAAAATACAATGATTGTTCCATTTTTGAGCATACATAACAGTTGTATACTTGACCCCTCCTTGATAAAATTCGGAGTCCACCCCTACCTTTTATATTGTATAAAAATGATATTTAGCAATCTCCATCATCATGACTCAACCACTCAGGATGCAAGAAGAGGATCAAGCATCTCTGATCTATCAGCCCTCAGTTAATCAGGATGCATGAAGGAGATAAGATATCTCAACAATCATGTCCATTAACTTTTAGTCAATCAGAATAGGGATTTTTACCCGGCAGACCCTATAATCATTGCCAATTGCCTCCACGACCTTTGAAACAACATAATTCTCCCCTCGATCCCGTAAACTTGCCAACTCTTACCCTATGAACCTTGTGGTTACTCTGTTTGAAGCTCGCGAGGGTTCTTGGGGTAATTTATAAGGTCGATAAGGTAATTACATTATGCAAAAGGTCGTGGAGGTGATTGGCAAAGTTTATAGGGTCTGTTGGGTAAAAAATCCATCAGAATAAGGGACGGGGATCAGACATATTAGCACTCCTACCATCAGCTCTCAACCAATCAAATCAACAACATAAACAATCCTCTCCGTTAGTTCTCAGCTGACTAATCTTACATGATAAATCCCAAGAGTTACTACATTGAATCGCAACACAAAAATATGTAGCTCAAATCAACCGTATCTTTGGATCTATTAAGTTTGGCATAGATATAAAAAACACATGATTTTCATCACTTTAGTTTTCTAAAAAGTAAGGACTTAGGTGGGTTCAAAGCTCGAATGAGTCTTGTGAAGTCCCAATAAATTCGTATCCGAAATTTGTCCTACATAGGAGGTTGTCAGATATTTTTTAAAAGATGTCCATATGAAAATTGTATAAGATTTGGTCCACATGTCAATCTTAATCGTTGTTAGTGTAATTATAGATACATGAGTTAAAAAGTAAGTACGGACAAAAGTACAACGGGATAATGTTGATTCTCGAACAATGTATAAGAATAAATGAGATGCAATCACTCATGAGATACACAATAAGAATACATGATTAATTTGTTATACTAAATTAATATTTTCCTAAATTTAATTTTTAGATTTAATGAGTAAATATTCTTTATAATACATAAAGTACCTAAATTCTTGAATCAAAAGTGTTTAACATAATATCCAACCTTTTAGTATCCTCCCAACATGCAAGAGAGTTAGAGAACAACTAATCATGCAACCACACGCTTTACACAACAACGATTTATGCTCAAATTTATTAGATTTAATTTTCGGATTTGATATATCCTAATTTTCAAAACATATAAATTACTTAAAGTGTTGGATCAGAAGTTTTTAATAAGAGAACCAAGCTGCTATGTTACAATATTTAAGAGAAACTAAATTAAATCCATCAAAAGTTGCAGAACCCCAAAACCTTTCTCCACGATATCTCACAAAGAAAATGAAACTTTTGGAGAAAAAACTCAAGAATATGGAAGACATAAGAGAAACTAACTTAAATCCATCAAAAAGTTGCAAAATCCGGCAACGATTCTTCAACACATCTCACAAAAATGAATATTTTGAAGAAAAAACTCCATGAAAGAGAGGCATAAGAAGAAGAAAAATACCCTCAAAGAATCTCATAAAAAATTATCAAAAATTGAGTAAAATAAAGATCAATCATGAAGTTTCCTCTAAAAACATCCACAATAGCTATAGCAAATACTCATGCACGATGTCGTGCCGATATGGGCGTAATATTACCCATATCGGTCTAACGGAGAAAAAGTAAAGTCGCAATATTCCTTTGGTCGATGTAGACCGGATATCTAGTAGATATATCGGGAGATATCAGACGATATCGAGAAATCGATTTATATATCAATATCCAAACACACCCACTATTGATACCTGTATATCGATGATATTTCACAATATTTCGAACCATGAGTTACATCAAATGTAGTGGAAGATGGTCATGCATCGAGGGAGTTGTGGGCGGGAAAGGGGGGCGAGGGATTATCTTTTTTAAAGTGTTCCTATAAAATTTTTAAATTTATTGATCCATAAGTCAAACTTAAGAGTATGGCTGTGAAATTTTAAATAAATGGGTGAAAAGGCAATCATGCATGTATATTGTCCCATTAAAGAAATGCTCACAAGGAACAGGACAAGAAAGATATGGAGCCACTGGGCAATCACTGTGATGAAAAAGCATGTGTATCAATTAATACTTTAATACGGTAAAAGCCAACTGCAGATCAAATCGTATCACCACTCAAAATATCCAGCACCACAAGTTCAGAAGGAAAAAAATCTCCGCCCCTCGCTTCTTCGTAGCCGTCCCTCCCCATCCAGAAATCTGAGCCGTCCGTTCCCTCTTCTGACTGCTCAGGTAACATGTGCTCCGTCCCTTCCAGACCCACCACGTGTCTGTCAACGGACGTCCCGATCGGTACCTTCCCTCCCGAAAGCGACGGTCCTGATCTGTGGATCCTCGTGTCACAATAGGCGAACGCGAACCCTCCTATCTGCTTCCCCCGCGGCGAAAGTGTGTGGGTCCCGCACGTGCTTCTCGCCTCCCCCGTTACGCGATGGATTTCCCGTTCTAAGGTCCCACTCTCTGCCGTCCGATCAGGATCATACCGTTGAAACGCGAGCTTGATCGGGAATGGTATCGGGTTTCAGAATGCCGGGAGGATCCGCCTTGTGGAAATACATTGAATGCGGGTGGATTTCTAGTCCGCTTTCTGTTTGAACATCGAAGATTTATAAATTTCTTATTCGTCCTCAAGTTAGATTCATAGATCCACGTCTCATTTTATATATGTTGGCGTATATATTTTATACAGTTTTTAACACTTCTATCTGTATTCATTTTCAAATGATATATGTACGAATATTATTTCGATGTCTTTAAATATTTGTATACCTTTGTAGTTTATCTGTTTTAATGTTATATACTTATTATTAAAAAAAGGGATATTTACACCCATAACCCTGAATAATTTCATAATTACCCCAGGAACCTTCGATAAATCATAATTACATGAGTAACCCTGAATAATCCTTAACTCTTACACCACATAACCCTGTGTTATGTTCTGTTTGATATGGCCGATATATTTGACGGTTTTCTTGAGAAAAAGACAAAATTGCTTATAATACTCATTCTTATTTACAAATTATGCCACCTCCAGCACAGGGCTTGGCACCCCCAACTAATGTCCCTGCACACCGACCCGAGAGTGGAGGACGAGCTGCCCACCCGCGCCTCCGACCCCCCGGCCATCGACCCGAGCTCCCCGCCCACCGATCCGGTCGTGGAGGAGGAGTCGCCGCCTCCGTGAAGCTCCGCCCCCAGGCCCCCTCCTCTCCCGTAAGCTCCAGCCTCCCCCTAGTTCAGTCCTGGGTGCAGCTGCCGTGAAGCTCCGCCTCCATCCCCAGGCCCCCTCTCCCGTAAGCTCCTCCCTCCCTCGCATCTCTCGGAAGCCCCCCTCCCCCCGCGCCGCCCGTTGCCCCGCCTATGCCCACCTCCTTACCCACATGCCTCGCCTTCCCTCTCCCGTAAGCACCCCCCTCCCTGTGTCGCCCGCATGAGCTCCATCTGGCCGGTAGGTGTGTCGCAACAGCAAGCCCCATTACTCTCCACCTCCGTCGACCTTAAGTCTGTGCTGGCCTAGGAGACCTACGTTGGTTTCACGGCATCAAACGGAGCCAACACGGGTAGCCACTTCATACTCCACTGGAGCTTCTCCTTGGATGGCCTTGCACCACCTCTCGACCTTCGACATCTCCCTCATCTATCGATCCCTCGCAAGAAGGCATCCGTGCAACTAGTGATCTCGCTCATGATGTGTGCAGTTCTCGTCATGATCGTCCTCATCGCCAGTGGATTTATGATGTGGAGATGGAGTAGAAAGTTCGCGGAAGTGGTGGAGGAATGGGAGGAGCAGTACGGCCCCTACTGGTTCTCCTACCGTGACCTCTACCAAACAACGACTGGCTTCCGTGAGGACCAGTCATCGGCTCCGGCAGCTTCGACAAGGTGTACAAAGGCATGCCACCGACTATGAGAGTGGAAGTGGCGGTGAAGCGGGTGTCGCACGGGTCGACCCAACAGGGGGTCAGGGATTTCATGGTGGAGATAGTGAGCATGGGCTGGTTGCGCTGCCGGAAGCTGGTGCAGCTCCTCGGCTACTGCTGTCGGAAAAGCGATCTCCTCCTCATCTACGAGTATATGCCCAACGGCAAGCTCGACCAGTACCTCCATTTCACATGCGACCATAGGTTGACGGCGCTCAGTTGGAATCTGAGGCTGAAGATCATAAAGGGAGTGGCCGCCAGGTTTTTCTGCATGTGCAAAGGCTGGGAGCAGATGGTGGTGCACCGAGATATAAAGGCCGGTCGTTGGCTGAGGAGGAAGGGGAGGTGATGAAAGGTGGAAGGGCAGCGGGGAGGGGCCATCGAAGCAGATGGCGCACATAAGCGTGGCCCAATCGGGTTTTTACCCCTTTTCCAGCAACGTGAATGCCGCGTAGCCGTCGTACTGTACGTCGTAGCTCTCAGAGTCGAACCTCTCCAAGCTCATGTATGCACATGTGCCGACGTAGGAGTCGCAGGGGTCCAGTGAGCGGGACATGACATGGGAGACCCTGACGTCGCAGATCTTGATCTCGCAGTAGAGGTTGGGCAGCTTGAGGTCGCGGTGGACAATGTTGCGGGAATGGAGGTAAGAGAGTCCGAGGATGAGCTGATGGGTGATCTCGCAGAGGGCGGCCTCAGGGAGGCGACGGTGGCAGAGGAGGAGGGGGAGGGGTGCGCTGGAGAGAGGAAGGGTGGCAGGAGAGGGGGTGTTGGAGGGAGGAGGGCACGCTGGAGGAGGAGGGCGGGCGAGGGGTGCTTGAGGAGGAAGGAGAGGAGGAGGTTCGACGAGGGATGGGGGCATCGGAGGTGGAGGTTCAGAGGAGAGCAACGTGCTGGAGGGGGAAGGAGATGACGTGTATTTTTTTCTTTTTTAATTCTTGGTTAACTTCAGTCGTTAGATCATGCAATGGTTAGATTAACTAAGTGGTGTGGTTGAGTTAATCCACTAAAGTAACAGAAGGTTATGGGTGTAAAACGGATGACTTATTGCGGGTCTTTGGTGTAATTCATGATTATGGAGGGTTCATGGGGTAATTACGAAACTACTCAGGGTTATGGGTGTAAATATCCCTTAAAAAAATACATTTATTATATTTATTTGATCAAAAACTATCTATTATATGTAAATCTACGATATTTTATATAATACTTCTACTATTTTTCGTATTTAATTCGTGTCCATTTTAAGAATAAGGCGATGCATTTTACTTATATATCAATATACATATATATATCCGCGCATCTATATTGTTGTTCTCAAACGAGTAAAGAACGATGATATGTATATCAAATGTATCCACCCATTTACAAGTTACAATCATGTTATTATGTTGGCAGCTTCTTTTTCTTTTAATTTCAGTGGAAGTTTACTTATTCTACGCAAACCCATGACTTATTGGCCACACAAAATGTAACGTCCTATCTTAGGTTCCTCGGACTGTTATCATGTAAATTTGGCCCTGACAATATAGCATCCCAAAGCACAAAACACAGTCTTCCATCCTAAAATTCACCAAGTGTGCTATAAGAGTGAGATATCAACTACTTTACAATTTTAGTTTAAACATTTTAGGTGGTTTGTAAATGGATTCAATTGGACATGAGTCTACTAAGTTGTTAGGATCAATTTTTCTCCATCAAGACAACGTTCTAAGTTTGAGGTTTTGCACAAAACAACCTCTACCGTATCACATTTTTTCAAAAGGGTAAAAGGTGATGTGTGAGTATAAAAGATTTCATCTGAAAAAAAGATAGTTCAATGCGAGATTATACAAATGTTAAGCATTTAAGGATCGAAATATTTGTTTCATAAATTTTATGTACCAAATAAAATATAACAAGTATTTTTAGACCATCTCCCACAATTCACCCCCATCCCGTCTTTATAAGGAAGACCCCGAGCCTCATCGAGAAGAACGACCCCCTCCCCTCTGCTGCCGCTGCCGTCACTTCGCCGCCACCTCCGCCGAGATCAGCCACCGCCTCGGCGAATGCAGAACAATGTCGAGGCCGAAGCCTAGCCCCTGCGGCAAGCACAAGCGCTTCCTCGGACGCACCTGCCACCGCAAGTACGTCGAGGACGGGTAGCCTCCGCCGCTCCTGCTGCCTCGCCTCGGCCACCAGTTGACTCCCCCAAAGATTCGATCTTTGCGCCTTCCTCAATGGAAGCCGACGGCAAGACGCTCCTCCACGGCAAGTACGAGCTCGGCCGCCTCCTCGGCCACGGCACCTTCGGCAAGGTGTACCTCGCCCGCGACCTCCGCACCAACTGCAACGTCGCCATGAAGGTCGTCGGCAAGGAGAAGGTCATCAAGGTCGGCATGATGGAGCAGGTCCGTCTCTTCCCGATCCATCTTGCCCTAATCTCGAAGCTTTTCTAAACCTAGATTTCTCACCCCCCGCCGCTTCCCACAGGTGAAGCGCGAGATCTCCGTGATGAAGATGGTGTCACACCCGAACATTGTCGAGCTCCATGAGGTGATGGCGACGAAGTCGAAGATCTACTTCGCGATGGAGCTCGTCCGCGGCGGCGAGCTTTTTTCCAAGATCGCCAAGCACGGGAGGTTCCGCGAGGACAAGGCGAGATCCTACTTCCGCCAGCTGATCTCCGCCATCGATTTCTGCCACTCCCGCGGCGTCTATCACCGGGATCTTAAGCCCGAGAACCTCCTCCTCGACGAGAAGGGTAATCTCAAGATCGCCGATTTCGGCCTCTCCGCGCTCGCCGACCTCCACCCCGACGGGCTTCTACATACGACCTGCGGCACCCCGGCGTACGTCGCCCCGGAAGTGATCCAGAAGAAGGGCTATGATGGCGCCAAGACAGATCTGTGGTCCTGCGGGGTCATCCTCTACGTGATGCTCTCCGGGTTCCTCCCGTTCCAAGATGACAATTTGGTGGTTATGTACAAGAAGATCCACCGGGGGGACTTCAAGTGCCCGCCGTGGTTCTCGCCGGAAGCTAGGCGGCTCGTTACGCGCTTGCTTGATCCCAATCCTGCGACGAGGATAACGGTCGCTAAGCTCATGGAGACATCGTGGTTCAAGCGGGCAAAGCCGACCGAGGAGGCGGTAAAAGATGTGGAAGGGAGGTGGGGGAAGGACAAGCCGGAGAGCCTCAATGCATTCCATATCATATCCTTATCGGAAGGATTCGACTTGTCACCGTTGTTCGACGAGAAGAGAAAGGAGAGGGAAGATGGGATGCGGTTTGTGACGAGGGAATCAGCGAGCGGGGTGATATCGAGGATTGAAGGGGTGGCAGAGAGGGCCAATGGAAGGTTCAAGGTGGTTAAGAAGTGCGAGAACGGAGTTATGAGATTGGAAGGCCAAGAGAGGGGGAGGAAAGGGAGGCTTGCGGTGGCCGCGGAGATCTTCGCGGTCGCAGCGGAGGTGCTCGTTGTGGAGGTGAAGAAGGAGGCGGGTGATACGTTGGAGTATCGACAATTCTGCTCCGACGAGCTCCGGCCGGCCCTCCAAGATATTATATGGGCGTCTTCGAATTTGGAGGCCGTCGTGGCTTGATCAAGATCGAGTGGCCGACGGATAACCTATTGCGAATTGCGCGGTTATTCGAGAGGAGTTTGTAAAAAGTTTGTGGCTAGGTGAAATGAAGGTAGATTTCAATGTGCTTGTGAAGTTAATTTCCCTAGGCCTTGTTCGTTTGGAGAATATGTACTGAAATAAGAGGTCAATTTTCAATCAGAGTAGGTTCGTTAGAGTACAATTATTCCCCTTCTCATTCAATTATTTCATCTTATTTCACTTGTATTTGTATCTTTATTCTACCTTACATACTCTTATTCTACCTTATTTTCCTTATTAACATCTTTCCAACCGAATAGAGAATAGATCATTATTCTCCTTATTCGTCGTGTTATTATTTTTGTTTATTCCCAACCCAACGCTCCCCGTGGGATGTGATTTGATGTGTGATGTTGACTATCTTCCTTGGACTTTTGTCATTTTTATTGTTATTTATTTGCAATCAATGAAACTGATATGATTAAAAGATGTTTTTTATTCTTCAAGGAGGAATAAGCTCAATCATGGTTTTTTAAGTGTTTTGAACTCCAATCTAATTTTTGGGCGATCTAATGATATGCTTCGAAACTTAGCCCCACTATGATATGATCATCATTTCACCATATGATCCAATGGTTGATAGATTTTAATATATTATATTGTTTTCATCCCAATGTCACATATCGAACTGCGATATTTCTTATTATTAACCTTCCATTGATCATAACAATCTTCTCTCATCATTATTGGGTCATGGGTTGATTCCACTCGTTCTAACATGTGCTCAATTCTAACCGGTATTCTTTCTAGTTAATGAGTACCTATTTGAATATCACCTCTACTAAAGGAAGATCAAGTACATATTAGATAAATAACCAAAAAACATAAATTTGATAAATGATTTTTTTTCATTTATTACTCCATCTTGATTTTCTAGGTATATTTTTGTCGTCACTCCTTCATGAACCCATTTGTTCATAAATTTGATTTTGACCAATTTGGTATCATCACAAAATTTTCTCAGAAATCTAATTATCATATTATCACAAAATAATTCAAATAAAACATTGTGTACATATTTATGGCAAAAATATTTATATCTATGAATTTATGGGGCTCAACTGGATGTTGTCAAGGTGGAGTATACTCGTCGGAACAAAGGATAATGTTATAGGTGAAAGGCAACATGGATGCTATAAAGATGGAGTACAACCACATTGTTGTAGAAAGGGATCAAAGTTTTGGATGTGTGTGCGCGCATGCGCGTGCATGTGTATGTTAACATATTCATATTTGATTCATAATCGTGTCTGTTTGTACCTAGACATCTATATCTATATTTATGTAAAAGGGATATCAATACCGATATGAATATCATTATGTGAGACATCCGATGCATGCAAATTTAAGATAATGTATGCAATATTTTTACGTACTATTGTTGGTACTTGATCATCATCTATTTTATATATTATCTACTTTTTTAAGATTATGTTAACAAATTATAATCATTAATATATGTATCCACATCTATATTCATATTTTAAACAGATAAGAATGATATAACACACACACATATTTGTATTTGGACTAACCATGATTTGCGTCATTTTTGAATCAATGTTGATAGTGAAAACTTCCAACTGAGTACTCCCTCTTCCACATAGGTTTTTGGATGGGCGTGAGTTATAGTATGGTGTGCTCCTGACATGATATTTTTCAAATGAGTACTCACGAGTTTCGGCCCTTTTGGGTTAAAATGTATGGGTTCCCACTGATTCAGATATTTTGAATAATAAACGATTCAACTTTGTTGTTTAGAAGTGTAATTCTTTGGTGTTGAAGTTGGGGCTTACCTATTGGGTAGAATTTCATTGTCTCTTTTTTGAAGATAAATAGTTTTCATTAAACTAAACTTCAAACTTACAAGGCTGACCTCCCATTTATGGAGTACAAAGATCTCTCAACAAAGGGAGTACGAAGTAGTTGTTAGAGAGAATAGAAGATAGAGGAACAACATAGACAACCATTGAAGAGACAATGTCGCCCATCAAGGGGACTAGGCCACCTCAGCTGACAATGGTTTATTCGTCAAGAGAACAAGCTCTCGAGGGACAAGCCAATAATAGATGGGAAGGAAAAGGAAAAAAAGAAGCACCATCTCTCAACTTGTAAATCCAAATGTTAATGCTTGACTCTGAGACCTAGTGGATATGATTTATTCGCTCAAAAGAACCATTTCTCCTAAAGGAGAACATATCGGGGAAGTTCCACCATAAGGAAAGCACGGGACTAGAGCTAGACATCTTCCAATGAGCTTTATTAGAGCAAGAACCTCGAGGTGGAGTTATAGGAGGTATTAGAGATGAACATTAAGATTGAGGAAGACTTGGGGACTGACTAGAGAAAGGTGATGAATACACATTCATCACTCTTTATTCTTTTATTTTAGCTACAAAACCTTTGCCAAACACATGTATATTCTTGTAAATATCAATAGTTACCATTTGACATGCATTGTGTAAAAGTTAATAATTATCATATTTTTGTGCATAAATAAAAGAATAAATAAATAAAAGAAAAAGAGGGAGATATTTAGAATAAATATTGAGCGACCTAATCTCAAGGGAGGGCTCAGCATAGGCCTGACCGCATAAAAGCCAAAGTAGAGAGAGATAAGGAAGCTCATGTTTGTAAATACACCTGTATATAAAATAAAAATATTTTCCTCTAAAAATAAAAATAAAAATGGGTAGTATTTATTTGTAAATATTTGTAAATACAAAATCAAAATAAAAATAAGAAAATTAAAAAGAAAATAAAAACACCCTACATTGTATATAGTCATCATGTACATAAGACCACATACCTATTTATTTATCCTTATAAATAAATAAATTATAATCTCATAAAACTTGTATATATTTCACATTAGATGGTGTAAATAAATAAAATAAAAACTATAAAAACAAAAATTAAATAAAAAGAACAAAAACAAAAATAAAAATAAACACTGTATATACCATGTGTATAAATGTATATAACTATTTATTTTACCCTTGTAATTAAATAATAAAAATAAAATAAAAATACCAAAATGTTCCAAATTTTATCTTATAAAATATAAAATTGGAATAAAAATGCACAAAAATAATTAATTAACAATCAAAATTAAAAATTCAATATTGTATATACCTATGTATATAGTACTATATTGTAAATACCTAATTTTTATTTCAAAAAATAAATAAAAATCACAAAAAAATATTTAAAATAAAAGAAATATTATTCATGTTTTCACTTTTGTGAAATTCGGCCATTTTCTATTTTAAATTTAATTTCCAAATCTTTTACACGTGGTCGCTTTCCATTGGTCCACGGGGGATGTTGATCCCCCGGTCAACTCCCCCCTGGACCACTGTCCCCCGGATCTGCACGCCCGACCCGATTTCTCCCATTTCTCGCGTCACGATCCGATCACTAAACCCCTTAACCCAGGGTCCTACTTCTTCCTGATTCAACTCTGATCCACGCCCGGGGTGGGTTTAAGGGGATCGAGCTCCGATAAGCTCGCCCGACCCTCTCTTAGCCAGACCCCTAGCCGTATATAGCATGAGCTCCGCCCGCACTTTCACTCATCTTTGGCTCCCCATTTCCCTACCCAGGACCTCCACCACCTTCGCCTAAGTGACAGCTCGCGATTGGCGGTGTCACAGCGAGGAGAGAGTGACCGGACCATCGATCCGACGACCTTTCGCCGCCCAGACGTGGTGCTCGAGCCTCGGGCATCGACGGCCCTCGAAGCTAGGACCTAGAGCTTCATCGGCTCGTCCCCAGTCGACCTCGATCATCTGGTAACCTCAGAGCTTCCTATTTTTTGCTAATTTCCGTTTACCCCCAAATCACCCCATCGCCGACGACCGTCGATTCCGACCATCTCAGACCCCCTTTCGATCATCGGACGACACCATCACATTCGCCTCAATCCTCCGCACATTCTTCGCCCCTTCATCCAACCTAGTTCGCACAGGAACTGGGATTGGAGCTCCACCGCCGTCGCTTCGTCGGAGCTCCCTCATCTCGACGCATCGTCCACACACTTTGCACCTAACCGGGTCGAGGCAGTTTGTCCTCGACCCAGAAGTCTATATGTGCCACTTTGTAGGATAGAGGAGGACCATCTAAGGTCCCCCATATTCAGCACAGGAGCTTGAGCTCCGCCGTCGTCGCCTGGGCTTCTCGGAGCCCCTTGGCACCATCGGAAGTGATCCAGAAGAAGGGCTATGATGGCGCCAAGACAGATCTGTGGTCCTGCGGGGTCATCCTCTACGTGATGCTCTCCGGGTTCCTCCCGTTCCAAGATGACAATTTGGTGGTTATGTACAAGAAGATCCACCGGGGGGACTTCAAGTGCCCGCCGTGGTTCTCGCCGGAAGCTAGGCGGCTCGTTACGTGCTTGCTTGATCCCAATCCTGCGACGAGGATAACGGTCGCTAAGCTCATGGAGACATCGTGGTTCAAGCGGGCAAAGCCGACCGAGGAGGCGGTAAAAGATGTGGAAGGGAGGTGGGGGAAGGACAAGCCGGAGAGCCTCAATGCATTCCATATCATATCCTTAACGGAAGGATTCGACTTGTCACCGTTGTTCGACGAGAAGAGAAAGGAGAGGGAAGATGGGATATGGTTTGTGATGAGGGAATCAGCGAGCGGGGTGATATCGAGGATTGAAGGGGTGGCAGAGAGGGCCAATGGAAGGTTCAAGGTGGTTAAGAAGTGCGAGAACGGAGTTATGAGATTGGAAGGGCAAGAGAGGGGGAGGAAAGGGAGGCTTGCGGTGGCCGCGGAGATCTTCGCGGTCGCAGCGGAGGTGCTCGTTGTGGAGGTGAAGAAGGAGGCAGGTGATACGTTGGAGTATCAACAATTCTGCTCCGACGAGCTCCGACCGGCCCTCCAAGATATTATATGGGCGTCTTCGAATTTGGAGGCCGCCGTGGCTTGATCAAGATCGAGTGGCCGACGGATAGCCTATTGCGAATTGCGTGGTTATTCGAGTGGAGTTTGTAAAAAGTTTGTGGCTAGGTGAAATGAAGGTAGATTTTAATGTGCTTGTGAAGTTAATTTCCCTAGGCCTTGTTCGTTTGGAAAATATGTACTGAAATAAGAGGTCAATTTTCAATCATAGTAGGTTCGTCAGAGTACAATTATTCCCCTCCTCATTCCATTATTTCATCTTATTTCACTCGTATTTGTATCTTTATTCTACCTTACATACTCTTATTCTACCTTATTTTCCTTATTCACATCTTTCCAACCGAATAGAGAATAGATCATTATTCTCCTTATTCATCGTTATTATTTTTGTTTATTCCCGAACCGAACGCTCTCGTGGGATGTGATTTGATGTGTGATGTTGACTATCTTCCTTGGACTTTTGTCATTTTTATTGTTATTTATTTGCAATCAATGAAACTGTTATGATTAAAAGATGTTTTTTATTCTTGAAGGAGGAATAAGCTCAATCATGGTTTTTTAAGTGTTTTGAACTCCAATCTAATTTTTGGGCGATCTAATCATATGCTTCAAAATTTAGCCTCACTATGATATGATCATCATTTCACCATATGATCCAATGGTTGATAGATTTTAATATATTATATTGTCTTCATCCCAATGTCACATATCAAACTGTGATATTTCATATTATTAACCTTCCATTGATCATAACAATCTTCTCCCATCATTATTGGGTCATGGGTTGATTCCACTCGTTCTAACATGTGCTCAATTCTAACCAGTATTCTTTCTAGTTAATGAGTACCTATTTGAATATCACCTCTACTAAAGGAAGATCAAGTACATATGAGATAAATAACCAAAAAACATAAATTTGATAAATGATTTTTTTCATTTATTACTCCATCTTGATTTTCTAGGTATATTTTTGTCGTCACTCCTTCATAACCCATTTGTTCATAAATTTGATTTTGACCAATTGATATGGTATCATCGCAAAATTTTCTCAGAAATCTAATTATCATATTATCACAGAAGAATTCAAATAAACATTGTGTACACATTTATGGCAAAAATATTTATATCTATGAATTTATGGGGCTCAACAGGATGTTGTCAAGGTGGAGTATACTCGTCGGAACAAAGGATAATGTTATAGGTGAAAGGCAACATGGATGCTATAAAGATGGAGTACAACCACATTGTTGTAGAAAGGGATCAAAGTTTTGGATGTATGGGCGCGCACGCGTGTGCATGTTTGTGTCAACATATTCATATCTGATTCATAATCGTGTATGTTTATACCTAGACATCTATATCTATATTTATGTAAAAGGGATATAAATACCGATATGAATATCATTATGTTAGACATCCGATGCATGTAAATTTAAGCTAATGTATGCAATATTTTTATGTACTATTGTTGGTACTTGATCATCATCTATTTTATATGTTATCTACTTTTTTAAGATTATGTTAACAAATTATAATCATTAATATATGTATCTATGTCTATATTCATATTTTAATCAGATAAGAATGATATAACACACACATATTTGTATTTGGACTAACTATGATTTGCGTCATTTTTGAATCAATGTTGATAGTGAAGACTTCCAACTGAGTACTCCCTCTTCCACATAGATTTTTGGATGGGCATGAGTTATAGTATGGTGTGCTCCTGACATGATATTTTTCAAACGAGCACTCACGAGTTTCGGCCCTTTAGGGTTAAAATGTATGGGTTCCCACTGATTCAGATATTTTGAATAATAATCGATTCAACTTTGTTGTTTAGAAGTGTAATTCTTTGGTGTTGAAGTTGGCGCTTACCTATTGGGTAGAATTTCATTGTCTCTTTTTTGAAGATAAATAGTTTTCATTAAACTGAACTTCGAACTTACAAGGCTGACCTCCCATTTATGGAGTACAAAGATCTCTCAGCAAAGGGGTACGAAGTAGTTGTTAGAGAGAATAGAAGATAAAGGAACAACATAGCCAACCATTGAAGAGACAATGTCGCCCATCATGGGGACTAGGCCACCTCATCTGACAATGGTTTATTCGTCAAGAGAACAAGCTCTCAAGGGACAAGCCAATAATAGATGGGAAGGAAAAGGAAAAAAAGAAGCACCATCTCTCAACTTGTAAATCCAAATGTTAATGCTTGACTCTGAGACCTATTGGATCTGATTTATTCGCTCAAAAGAACCATTTCTCCTAAAGGAGAACATATCGGGGAAGTTCCACCATAAGGAAAGCACAGGACTAGAGCTAGACATCTTCCAATGAGCTTCATTAGAGCAAGAACCTCGAGGTGGAGTTGTAGGAGGTATTAGAGATGAACATTAAGGTTGAGGAAGACTTGGGGACTGACTAGAGAAAGTCACCATTGGCTCATATGAAAGTGATATGAAGTTCTTGAAGTGTTGCACATTGTACACAGTTGCACATGCACAAACTAAATCCTAGATCAGAGACAAAAATCCTATGTAGGGTTTGACTATTGAATATAAAAAGTTTAGCCACTTTTCAGTGAGGAAAACCTAACAGAATGGGTCATTAAAGGACACCTCATTTGGCACTGTCCTCAAGAAATAAGGGTAGCCATTCTATGGTTCGTATACTTGCACCCATACTAGCAAAAAGTGGATGCAACTAAGCTTAGAAATTCTTGAGAGTCCTTAAGTCTATAAATAGGTTTTAGGTTAATCTTTTTGTGTGCTTGAGGTTTTATGAACAATAAATTAAAATTTTGAAAGGATAATCGCTTATGCGGCAACTTACATGCATCAATGAATCGATCTTGTTCGATTTGTTTGTACTTGAAAATTCTTAATCATGGAAAGAATTCAAGTTATCTTCGATGTTATGCATGGGAAAACAAAGTTAAATTAGGCTATTGCACTGAATCAAATGGAGAATAGAAAACGATTTCTTCCTTGATGAATCCACGATTCTCACTCTTTATTCTTTTATTTTATCTCTTCTTTTTGGCAAAATCACATGTAAATATCTGTAAATACAATAACTTAGCACTATGCATATCTTTGCTAATATATATTATTTAGCATCTATTTTGCAAAAATAAAAGAATAAAGGGGAAATGAAAAAGGAAGGATGCATTTAGAATAAATACAGAGAGACCCAAACCCCAAGAGAAGGTCAAGCCTTGACCTGATCGCAAAGAAACTATGTAGAGAGAGATAAGGGTTCACTATGTATGTACATATCACCTATACTTGTACGTAATATTTATTTATTTATTTTTGACAAAATAAATTATTTTATTCCTTTTATACCCTTGTATATAGCTTTAATAATATTATAAAATTAAAATAAAAATCATAAAAATAAAATAAAATAATAAAATCATCAAACCTTTGTACAAAATACACAAATGCATACCACATTCACTATTTATTTTACACACTTAAATAAATTATAAAAATAAAACAAAATTTATTCTATACATTTTAATTTATGATGTAAATAAATAAAATATAAAATATTTTTTTTATAAAAACAATAAAATAAAAATACTTGTGCATAATACATATGTATATTATACATGTATATAATATTATACATTGTATATACGTTATTATATCTTTTATAAAAGAAATTAAAAATCACATAAAATAGTTTATAGAATAATTAATATTTTTATTTTATACACTTTTTAATTTAAATTCAATTGCTATTTTTAATTCTATTTTCTTTGATTTTTGCATATCCTAATTTCTGATTGGTCCACGTCAGACCGTTGACAACGTTCTCTTCCAGATCGAGTCGGGTTGCGTCCCTCTCTCTAGAGCTTTTTCTTCGAATTTTCACACATGAACCCGATCACTTCTTGACTCAATTTGGGCTCCCGATTGAAGCCTGGCCTTCCATGATCCTCGCGGATCCCTAGGCGCAACCAGATCTTCCTAGGATTCTGCATATCGCTACGATCTTCTTGGACCCTAGGAAGCCTATAAATACTCTCTTCCAGCCTCCACAATGCCTCATCTTGTCCCTCACACCACCACAGACCATCAACCACCTTCCTTAGAGTGACAACTATCTGAGGAGAGGCTTAGGATTTTTCGGAGGTGCCTGGAGGCTCGAAGCTCACTTCGTTGTCGGAGAATCGTCGCGAGCAGCCTCCTAGTTAGCTGCAGCTTGGTTGAGGCCAGGACCTTGATGCCCACCATCACCTGAATCGTAGGAATTCATCCGAACCTTCAGGTACCATCTTATATCTTCGCATTTCCGCTTTCGATCCATCTTGCCCAATTCGTTGTCGTCGTCATTCGTAAGCTCCAACCCACTGGTCGGAGCTTCGCTACCCACTTTCATTCATTCAGATCACCTCCGCGACTCACCCTACATCTTCCTGTGCAACCTGGTCATCCTAAGACTCTGCCATCAGATCGAGATTAGGCTCCAGATCTCCTTTATCCACCTTTGCCGGAGATCGAACTCTATATCGCCACTTCCCTTGCTATTTTGCTTCAATAACCCCTATCGGAACTTCATCTTCGACCATCACATCCTTTGCAGGCTCTATCACGTGCGAGGAGACCACTTTGGGCCCTCATCTGCTCGGGCAGAGCAACTCCAAGAATGCCCTCACCGTGATGCCCATCTGACCGACGCCTCCTTCATCGGAGCCCCTCATCAGACGTGGAGCATCCTCACGATACTGTCGGATCCCTCAGAGCCTTCATCGGGTCGGCGGATCCCTTCTATCGCTCGATTGAAGTTCGTCCCTGACGAGTTCTTGCAAACCGTTCTTTCACCATTGAATGAGTGCCCTCGTGCCAGATCCGATCTGAGCCACCCGATAGCGGCAGCCTTTGGGTTGTTAGATCAGAGCCTCTGATGCATATGCCCCGCACATCCTCGACATTCTCTGCAGGTTGTCAGATTCACTAAGGCGTCTGATCAGAGTCGTACGTCAGCCCCCTCCTCCGTGTGTGCCACGTGCCCTGGACAAGGGTATATTTCCTTCTTCTCCTTGCATGTTTCGTTATTTTATTCTAGTTCAAGAAATATTGTATATAGTTAAGAACATTTACAGTCTGGACCTCGCAACTTTTTATATTTACACTTTAGTCCCTCTGAGTTTGAGGCATGTGTATGCTCACATATATTTTGGGTTATTTGCATTCTTGCCTTGAACGTTTATGTTGTTATTGAATGGATGTTAAGTTTTTAGAAATTGCATTTATACCCTTATGCGTTGGATATTGAGCATGTGCATGAATTGACTGGACTATTTACATAATTGACCCTAGGCTTTTATAGTGTGTTATCTGTTCTGTCTATAAACTTAACTTATTTGTGATTTGGCCCCTGTGAACTGTGATTAATTGCATGCTTTTTATTAGACTTAATAATTATTAAAATAACCTTAAAAATTACATAAAATTACCACTGGCTCTTGTTAGTGTGTAATCTTTGTTGTAATTTTTGATTGACAATAGTAAGGAAGGTTGTATGGGGGAGTGATGAGCCGGATATCCGATCGATTAAGGTGGAAAAATATGAAGAGTCGTTGTCCCTAATCAACCGAATCAGTCACAAGAAAAATCAACCACTAAACAGATCAAACAATCAAAGAATGTAAGCAGTTCGCTATTTTTATTTACATGGTATAGCCACCAGGGTTGAACACAAGGAGCACAAAAAGGATCGAAGTACTCAAAATTCAAAATAAAATACTTTTTAAATTTTTTTAGTGGTTTTATATTTTAAATTTTTAATAAGGAAACAAACAAGCACAAAATAAAGCAACACACACAACACTCTTTTTGGATTTTTCTAAATAACAAAAATTACTCAGAAAATAAAACTAAAAATGTTTTTGAGTTTTTGTTTTTTAATGTGTTTTTGATAATTTTTCTAGGTTTTTCTAATATTTTTATGATTTTGTAAAAATCAAACAATGCTCAAAAGACAAAAAAGTGCACAACTAGGAACAAATTGCAAATTAAAAATATTTAAAATGCTCCAAGGTCCTGGATAATAATTTTATGATAAAATAGAAGTTTAAAGCTACAACAAGAAATTGAGATCACAATTTTTGGATTTTTTTATTGATTTTATATGATTTTTATAAGTCTTTGGTTTTTTGTAATTTTTAGTGTTTTTATAATGAATTTTCAAACAAAATTAAAAATAGAGGTAGAGCACAACAAAACACAAACACATGAATTTTTATAGAATTTTTAAAGCATTTTTCAATTTTTTATAATTATGTGGTTCAGACGGGGATGGCCTCAACCCAACGACTAACGTAATCCACAACAAGCAAAATGTACTCAAATCCCTGACTCTTAGGAACTAGATCCATGAAATCGATGCCCCATGCGTCAAAGACCTCACATAAGTGAATGGGTTGCATCGGCATCATATATCTCTATCTACAAGTGCCCATTTTCTGACAATCAGTACATCCCTTCACGAATTCATTTGAATCCTTGAAGAGGGTAGGCCACCAAAGGCCAGATTGAAACATCTTTTGTGATGTCTGTCTCCCAGAATGATGTCCTCCTGCCTCAAGTTCGTGGCAATAGGTGAGGACGCTATGTTGCTCTTCTTGAGGAATACACCATCTCCAGATGATATCCCCCTCATGATAAAGAGTGGAATTTTCCCAATGGTACGACTTGGCCTTTGCAAGAAAGATCTCAAGTTGTTATCTGGGCCAACCTTGCGGAACTTTCTTTGCGATAAGATAATTCACAATGTCGGCGTACCATGGAAGTGAGGTGATCACAAGGATCGCCTCATCTGGGAATGTCTCTATAATAGGTGTGATCTGATCTGAATCCTCAAGGTTCTCTAAATGAGAGAGGTAATTCACCACCACATTTTTGACTCCACGTTTATCCTTAATCTCTATGTCAAACTCATGGAGTAGAAGGATCCATCTGGTTAATCTGGCTTTGGCATCCTTCTTTACCATTAAGTATCGGATGGTGGTGTGATCAATATAGATAGTCACTCTAGATCCGATAATGTAAGATCGAAACTTATCCAAGGCAAAGACTACTGCTAGCATCTCCTTCTTTATGACTTTGTAGTTCCGTTGAGCGGCATCCAATGTACGTCTAGAGTAGTGAATGACATATGGTAATCCGTCTCTCCTCTATCCTAGCACGACCCCTACGGCAAAATCAGAGGCATCCATCATGATCTCGAATGGGAGAGACCAAACAGGCGGCTGAAGGACAGGAACCTCAACAACTAGATTCTTGAGAGTCTCAAATGATGCAAGACACTTATCATCGACAAGGAACTGGGTGTCTTTTGTCAATAAATCAGTGAGCAGTTGGGCAATCCTGTTGAAGTCTTGTATGAACCGTCGGTAGAAACCGACATGCCCTAGAAAAGACCGCAACTGTCGTAAATTGGACGGTGGATTGAGTTTCTTGATGATATCCACCTTGACTGGGTCGACCTCCATGCCCTTGTTGGAGATGATATGGACAAGGACCATTTCCTTAGTCACCATGAAATGACTCTTCTACCAAGATAATACTAAGTTGACCTCGACGCAGCGCTGAAGTACTCGATTTAGGTAATCAAGACATACATCAAAACTGTCCCCATAAACTGAAAAGTCATTCATGAAGACCTCTAAAAACTTACCAACCATGTCCGAGAAAATAGAGAGCATGCATCTTTGGAATGTAACTGGGGCATTACATAATCCAAAGGGCATCCGTCTAAAAGCATACGTCCCAAACGGACAGGTGAAAGTTGTTTTCTCTTGGTCTTCTGGCGCTACGGCCACCTGGTTGTATCTCGAATACCCATCCAGAAAGCAGTAGTAACTCTTCCCAGCTAGTCTCCCGATGATCCGATCTATGAATGGTAGTGGGAAGTGGTCCTTCTTGGTGGCCTGATTCAATCGTCTGTAGTCCGCACATACCCTCCAAGAAGTGGGAACCCGGGTAGCAATCTCCTCTCTAGACTCGCTCACAACTATGGCGATACCCATCTTTTTGGGTACCACATGCAATGGACTAACCCACTTGGATTCGGAGATGGGGTAGATAAAATCGGTGCTCCACCACTTGGATATTTCCTTCATGACCACATCTCGAAGTTTCGGGATAAACCGTCGCTGGAACTCACGTAAGGGCTTGGCATCTTCTTCGAGATAAATGTGGTGGGAGAACATGGCCGGACTTATCCTCTAGAGATCGGCTACACTCCATCCTATTTCCTTGCAGATTCTTTCAAGAACTTCCATCAAACGAGCTTCTTGGTCTTCAGTCAAATCTGCTAAGATAATGACTAGGAACATATCTGGCTCACCCGCAAGGAAATTGTACTTCAGGCTCTATGGCAAAGTCTTCAATTATGGACAAGTGAGAGCTGGTAAATATGGCTTTTGGAATGTCTGAGTGAATGCTACCAGATCTGCGTGTGAGAACTCTCGCTGTAGTAGTAAATCTGACGGAGACAGCTCGACCAGTATATCTGTCAGCAGACCTGTCTTGCTCTCCGCCCAAGCTATCAGCTCTGTAGGCACCAGACACGGTAAATATTCATCAAACTCCTGCCAGTCAAAATCGGTGTCCGTGTCTGAGGGATCTGAATCTGAAGTGTATGAAACGAAATCGACTTCGCTATTCTGACCATGATAAGCATCCTCTACTGTATCTTGTGCCATGAGTGTGCTCTATGAACTCTCATCTACTATGATATGTGAATCTATAATGTCTGAAGATGTAACAAGAGCTCGAGATGCAGGATCTGCCCAAACCGCTTCATCATTTGTAATCACAAAGTCACACTCCTGGTGGATATCTAGCTCTGCCTCTGTCATCTGCTTTGAGTTAGTCATCTGATCTGAGCACTCTGAATATCTGGCTTTGTTCTCCTCGATCGTCTCTATTTGTATGCTTTCACCCACGACACGAAAGTATACCTCCCCACTATCATGGTCGGACACTGCCTTAGCTGTGGCCAAGAATGGTCGTCCTAAGATGATGTGGGTATTTGTCATGGATTTATGGATCTCCATGTCCAATACAACAAAGTCCATGGAAAATTTCAGGTCCTGAATTGTGATGACAACGTCCTTAAGTAACCCCTTCGGCCTCTCAACAGATCTATCAACAAACTGAAGGATTGTATTGCTCTGTCTAAGAGGACCAAACTCGAATCGATCGAGTAAGGCAGCCGGAAGAAGGTTAATCGAAGAACCACTGCTAATAGGGTACGATCGAACCGTTGCTCATGAATGTGGCATCTCACATATGGAGCTCCTGCATCAGGTCTCTTGGCCGGCAATTGATTCTGAATAGCGAAAGATGTGGCACGAGTCAACACATGGATCTCTGCAGTGTAACTCCTCTTCTTCATACGTATAATTTTCTTATCTCTCAAGTGCTTCTGGAAGAGAGGGATTTGCTTTAGTGCCTCTGTAGAGTCAGCTGGATATGAAATCTGTCGATCATCTGCTGGTTGAACTCTAACTGATGAGCTTTTTTTGGATTTTCTATTTTCTTCCCTTGCGCCAAATGGAGTGCCTGAGGGAAGGGGATAGCTGGACCCTCCTCAGATAGAGGGCTAGGAAGAGGTTACTGCTGCTGTAAAGGAACCAACTCCATACAAGAATCATCATGCAACACATATGAACTTTGAGTAGATGAAGAAACCATTCCTTTATTTATTTTTTGGTTTTTTTGATATTGTCCTGAGATACAAAAATAGGAGGAAACACAACTGGAATAGAAATGGTGGCATCAGCACCACCCACAACATCTGTCTTTGCAGCATCAGCACCGCACTCTGGCTCAGCATCACGTCGAATGGTGGCATCAGTACCACCAACTGCATCTGGAGAAGTGATGGCCTCCGTACCGTTGACTGGATCTTCAACCTTGAATATGTTAGTTCAAAATGTCGAGCTTGCTCTATAAAAGGTCAGAGCTGGGTCATAAAGACAAGTTCTCGATCTGTAGCTGGCATTGGTCTAAAGGTGAAACGGGACTGGCATATCTGAACTCTCCGGTAACGGCTGGTGTAAAAGAGTCTGATTGCTTTCTTGCAGGTGTTGTCGCACCACCTTTCAGACAACCTTAAAGGTGGCGTCAGCACCACCATCATCAACATCACCAGCGGCATCAACACCGCTATCCTCCTCTTTTGACGCTCTTGGATTATCATGGGTTGTTGCTCAGATGAGGTGCCGCCGTCTGGCATCCTACTGCTCCTAAGTGTTACATAATCAGCATCAAATATGTAGGAAGAAATATCACCCAATGAATCGCTAGGAATGGTGGTCTCTGTAAACTATACCTGCTCAGACTTCCTCTTCATATTGTTCGAGTTCGGTTCAATCTGAGCGGGCATGGCGGCTTTGCTCTTAATTATTTCCCTCATCTCTTGCCTGAACTTGTCCATCTCCCGACTGAAGAATTCCTGCTGGTCTGAGAGTAGGCGGGTTAGATCATCAATGGATGGGTTCTCATAGGTTATCCATGAGAATCGGACGGGTTTCCTCGCTAGAAATGAGGCTGGCCCTACTGGTACTGGTGAGGGGGAGGCTGAGAATACTGCTGTTGAGGCTGCTGTTGGTGCTGCCTCCACTGGTGTCCCTACTGGTAAGGACGAGGACCCAACCAGTAATACTGATGTGACTGGGAGTACTGGGGCTGTGATGAATCTGTGATGAATCACATCAAAAGTCAAAAATAGAGCCTTGTTCCCAAGAAAATAGAGGCATATTTCCTTTTATCTTGCATAAATAACACTCATGCATGTATCCATAATTCATGCATTATAGCAGCTCATTTGCATTTAAATAAGAAGCCAAAAATCCCTTGTAAAAGACATCTTCATCAAAATAACTTCTTCCCTATACTATATATATATTCATTAATAAAACAGGGAGGAATCACCCTTGTAAAATAGCCCAAGTATCCTGAGAACCCCTGTACATTAAAACACACATAAAGCCCTCATACAAACCCCTAATTAGGTCTACTCACTCTTAGAATACTACATATTAAAAGACCTTTAAAATGAGACTAATTTCATTGCAATTGGAGCTTGTATGAGAAACTTGGGTTTTTGGGTCATTTTGTATACTACATATGTATATTTATGTATCCTTGTATTTATGTATCATATTTGACCTCATCTCCGTCTTTGGTCAACATGAAACTTGTAGATCTCATCTAGATCTACAACTTTCATGTTTTGACTTTTTCCAAATTCGGCTTCCTCTTCTCTCTACACGTGTTTCCTTCTCCAGCCATTCACAGCAGGCCACGTGGCGCCCTCTGGTTGCGCCACGCGGCCCGCTGCCCATCGCCTCATCCGCCCGCGCCCTCCGCCGTTGGATCTCGCTTCAGATCCAACGGCCCCTCTGTGACCACGTGCGCTCATTCTCTCAGTCGTTCGATCTTCATCCGCATTCAGATATGTCCGCTCGTTAGCGCCTCAAGCAGGGCTCGCCACGTGGCGCGTTGACGACCGATCGATCGCATCTCAGAAGTTGCATCTCAGCCACTCCTTTTCTTGGTGCCTCTCAACCGCTCGATCGGCCTAAGCTCTCCATCATCACCGTTCGCTAGCGCCTCGCGCACAGCTTGCCACGTGGCCGCTTCATCGACCATTTATCTCACCGCCTCAGATCTAATCTGGCCCGTCGCTCCACGCTCTAATCTCCACCGTTGGATCACAAGATCCAACGGTGGAGACTTCGTCTCCTACCTCCAGGCGCCCCTCTCCCCCACGTCCCTTGCCTTGCGGGAGGGGCGCCCCCTTTCCTTTTCTGGGCACACGTCAGCCTTCTCCTCCGGCCGCTGACCTCGCCACGACGCTCCCCACTCGTCCCTCTCCCTCGCCAACACCCTCAATCGCCACCACCTCCACCGTATTCGCTCCACGACGACCATCAACTTCGCCAATCCACCAGCTAACCCATCAACTCCACCTTATAAATACGCCATCACCAGCGACCTTCACCCCCATCCGCCACTCCAGAGAGGAACCTAGAGCTCGGAGCCTTCGATTTGTGACAGGAATTGAGTGAATCCTTGAGCGAAGACGGCCCTTCTTCTCCGGCGAGATCCACGGTGCCACCGCCGTGTCGCAGCCGCCCTCCGCGTAGCTGCTTGAGCTCGGGGCCTTACCGACCCCTCGAGCGACGACCTGGAGCTCAAAGCTGAGCCCCAATCCCCAGGTAACCTCCTCCATTTCTCCTCCGATCATTTTCTTCTTTTTCCTTCATCTTCGCCGATTTTATTCTCTGTTCACGATCATCTTCGCACCTCGCCTTCACGCCGATTAGCTCCGCGTCGGAGCTCTCATTCTCGCTGACCTCTCCGCATCATCAGACGCTCCACTCCACCAGCCAGCGACCTGTAGCTCCGCCACTTGGCCGGAGCAACGTCGCCCGACCACTTCACGTCGCCTTAGGCCTCGCTGATCACTCCACCCTCTTCCACGATCACCTGCACGCCTCGGCTATACTTCTAACCTTTTGCAGGGACTCAATTCATCACTGGCCGGAGCCTCGTCGGAGCTTTCCTCGAGCTTCATCGACTCAGAGCTCCAGCCCTCCTCCAGTCATCCAGAGACCACCGGAGGCTTCGCCGCGCACTTGCGATTCTTCCGAGCAAGGTGGGAGCTGACGAAGCTCACTACCGGAGCTTGACGACCGAGGCGGAGCTCGGCTGCTTTCATCGGAGCGCAGCCCTCTCCTCCGCAGGCGGCGGAGCATCGATAGAGAAGAAGGAGCAGCAACCGTTCGATCCTCTGATCGAACGGTCCTCGCCTCGCCACGCGTCCTTTCGCCGCCATCGTCCTCGACCGTCGATCACACCTCGGATCGGACGCCTCACCAGCCGCCACGCGCCTTCACCGACACCCCTTGGATTCATCTTGATCCAAGGGCCTTCAAGCCGCCACGTCGTCTTATCCGAGCCTCGGCCTCCCAAGCCTAGGCTCGGGTAACCCGAAGCTGCTCCGAGGCTAGCCCGAGCCTCCAGAAGACCCGAGCCTCGCTCCGAGCCTCCGACGCCCTCCGAACCTAGGCCGCCCCACGTGAGGAGCACGTGCGGCCTGGGTTATTTGCATAGACGCCCTTGGAGCTTTCAGAAATTGCAAAAAGACCCCTGTGAAGCAGACATCACGTGAGGAGCACGTGGTTCGTGGAGAAATTGCATAGAAGTCCTGCATAGTATTGGTAATTGCATTTTAGTCCCTGTCAGCACGTTTACTTATTGAAATTTTATTTTCCAGTATTGCATTTACACCCTTGTGTTTGCACGTGTCCATAGTATGCATTTTTCATCATTTTGAAATTCTAAAAATTGCAAGTTGTTGAGAATTTTGTCCTCTATCTTTTTGTACACGTGTCTGATTTTTGTTGGCTTAACTGAATTATCAATGAATTAATTGGTTCATTTGAGACATATTTTGCCCAGTGATGCCTTTTGATTTTTTAATTAATTATCTGTGCCTTCAAAAATCACCAAAAATTCACAGTAGCTTCAGGACATCATTTTCAACACGCCATAAAAATTTCATGTCATTTGCACGCATAACGAGGCCTAAATAAATAGTTTAGTGATTTTCTTTAATTAATTTTAATTAATTCATTTCACAGTGAATTTTAGATCTGTTAATTTTCCTAGGTTCCTGATCATTAGACCTTCCTAGGATAATTTTAGTTCTTGGAAAAATTGTGATTTGATATTTATTAAAAATTAAACACTGAAAATCACTCTGTCTGTTTACTTAATTCACAGAAAAATTATTTTGAGTCGAAAAATTCCAAAAAAATTAGTGTAGCTTAATTTCATTCCATGTCATAATCTGACCAAGTTTCATAATTTTTGGACTTAATTTGATATCTTAAACTGATTTAATCTCAACTTGGCTGGATTTTTGCATGTGTCTGCATTGAAAATAAAAAAAGAACAAAAAAAAATTGTCCCTTGAATATCAACACTTGAAAATTGATGTAATCCACCTGAGGAGACAGTTGCCTCCCTGAGATCGACCTTGGACTCCACCAAGTAAAAAAATATCACCGCTTAAAATTGACCCAAAATCTGACTTAAGTGGTTTTTGATCAACCTCTCGTATCCGACTGCAACGAACACTTAAAAATAATTTGGACAATTAATTTGCCCGAATTAACTAAGGGTGCGGGAGCGGTTTATCAAAATGGCGCCGTTGCCGGGGAGGCACGGCTTAGGTTAATTGTAGCATATTTTTGAAGTGTTTGATTTCTAATCCCCGGGTAGTCTGACCCCCGGTTTTTTTTGTAATTATCTCTCTTATTTGTTTTCTTTTTGCTTTATTTTTGTGTCACTCTCTGACCTCTATTTCATTTTTTGTGCGAGGACCGCGAGGAGTCGGCGACGCTTCAAAGTATTGCATTTAAAGTGTGTTGAGAGAAAGAGAGGCATTGTACTTTTTATTTTATTTTTCTTTTGCATTATTTCCAGCGGTTCCCGTTTGGGAGCTCGCGCGTGTAAATATAGTGGAAACTGTGTCCCGTGTGCTGTGTGGGTGATTGGTAATTTAGCTTGCACTAGCGGCTCCTCGAGCCACTCTAGGACTTGTTGTGCTCGTAATCAATAGGACCACACAACACACTTAATAGACGCACCTAGACCACAGGACTTAGTTCAAATTAAACTGTTCTTCACGCTAATAGAACTGCCTGTCTAGGAGCGGCTTTCATCGCTTGCATTTGCATGTAGAGTAAAGTTTTCAATTCTGTATAGCATCCTGCATCAACAAACGAAGGGATCACTGTAAGTACTCTTTACTTAGCATACGCATCATTGATTTCAACCTTGCATCGGCTTTTCTCGATTTCCTCCCCTCTGATTTTCTCACTTAATTTAAAAAGGAAATTGGGACTGTACGATAGGCGTGCTTTGTGGTGATTAATTACAGTGATAACCTAACTTTAAAACCAGGACTGCTAACAGTATTGACCATAAAAAGGGAATAAAAGCTAAAAATTGTTTGCGGGAGACTAATCCCCGACCTTATTTTCAGGCTGAGTGAGGGTACCTGAGTGTGTGTGAACACCCTAAGGTAGAGCCCAAATCCCCGTCTTCCATATCACGTTCTAACTGATCTTAGCAAATATCACGAGCCGAATATTTTCAGATTCTTTGACTAGTACCAAGTAGCCTCCGCCTGTCTCAGGTAGATAGGGGCGAAATTGCGGTACTTCGCGACAAGTTGCCAGTAACCCTCCGGGGCGAAGTTCCGGCCTTGTCAGCCTCCGCCTGCTTGCAGGTAGATAGGGGCGTGGTCACTGAGTCCATCGGCTTGGGATAGGAGCGAAGAAAGGAAGGAGCGGCGGTATCTTAGACGACAGGATAGACAGGGAAGACGCATCCGGCTTTGAGCCGACTTCCCTCTAGGCCGCGTAATCCTTGCTAGATTTGCTTGAAAATCACACTTAAAAACTACAAGATAAATTGGACTCAACTTTGAGTCCTTCACTGTGTTGAGTGTGATCCAGGGTCTTGGATTGATCTTGTGCTTGCTTCAGGTAGGAGTAAAATCCTATCTTCTTCTTGCTTCACCAAGATGAGTGACTGGGGAGATCTCGACGCACCGTTCACTGATCTCTCTATGAGTCCCCCAAGTAACTCGTCTTTTCCGGTCCGAGCGCACCTTGGACCACCCAGGACTCATGACCCTCTTGAGTCATGGTTCCCTCCGGCTCAGGGTGGTTACTCTCAAACCAACCCTTTTATCTCCTCTGAGATTACCGAGGAAGATCATTGCCTCGGTAATCCCTTCCTTGATTCAACCTCTAACACCGACCTTATTTTCCAATCCCCAGAAGTAGAGGAAGAAATGCCGCCAAAGATGCCGCCTGATGAGGACCAGATGAGACAGATTCTAAGACGCCTTGCTGAAGCTGAACAGAAAAATGCTGATCTCACTGCACGAATGGGGCGGATAATAGTAGCTGAAGGGATCGACCGACCAATGGTAGATACCTATAACCCGGCGGAGAACGAAATCCAGAATTGGCTCGCACCTGCAGTTCCCGACCAGGCATTCGAGCTGAAGCCCCACTTCCTTAGCCTGCTGCCGAAGTTCAACGGAAACCTCAGTGAAGAGCCGTACACTTTCCTCCGTGACTTCGAACTAGTCTGCAATAATCTGAGCCATCCCAATGTTGGCCAAGAATATATCCGGCTGAAAGCCACCCCGTTTGCCTTAGGAGATAAGGCTGCACATTGGCTGAAAAACCTCGGGGTGGTATGTACTACCTGGATGCAGTTCAAGGACCTCTTCTTGAAGAAGTTCTACCCACTCAGTAGGACCAATCAGATGCGAACGAAGATTGCCAGCTTCGCCCAAGGACCCTGCGAACCGTTCCACGAGGCGTGGGACAGGTTCAATGACTTAGTACAGAAGTGCCCATGCCACGGCATTTCTAAGGCGATCTTAGTCCAGACCTTGTTCTGCGGCCTAACCCCAGAGATGCAGGGGTTAGTCAGCGCCGCCTGCGGAGGAAGCTATCTGAACAAGAACGAGCACGCCGTATGGAAAATCCTGGAGCAGATGGCAGAAACCGGCAGGTCACAGGTCACAAGGGCCTATCAGTTGTCTCCCTCGATTCTATCCAATGAGACAACTAGAAGGACTGTTGCAGATCTGACAGAGGACCTCATCCCCAGCATGGGGATGATTGCAGACAAGCTTACCATGGTCGAACAGATCCACAAGAGAGTCGCGGAGATGGAGTCTCTTTCGAGCCTTCCCAAGAAGGTGGAGGAACTCTCTGAAAAGGTAGCCAAGATTAAGCTACCCACCCCTTCTGCACCACCTGTACCTGTACATCGAGTCCATCTTGTACAGGAACAGGCACCGGGGTCTCAGAGCAGCTGGGATCAGACTTACACCCAGCAGAACCATCATGCACCCCCACCAGTGGAGACAGAGTATGAGGAGCCTCCACCCGTTTACGAGATCAACGGGCTCTGGTATAGCCGCGACCCACTATTCCGGCAAATCGAGATGGGGAAGGACCAGGCACACCGCCCAACCCCAGTCTACCAGGAGACCAGGCCCGTCACAATCCCGCGATATCAGCCCAGGCCAGAACAGGGGTACCAGCCGCAGCAGCGCACCTACCAGCAGGGGCCAGCACCGCCCCATCAGCAGCAGTATCGGCACGGCCAGCAGGGCCAGTTCAGGACCGCATCCACTCAGCAGCCAGCCCAGCCCACCGAATTGGAGTCCCTCACCTTGGCGATCCAGACCCTGTCTGATAGGGTCCAGCAGATGCAGAACGACTACCTGGACATGAGAACCGACATCAATCGGGTCTCTCGTGCTCAGGACCAACAAATGGCGCCAAGGACTCCAATTCCCGCACAGGTTCAGGCCAACCCAAACAGCGTACATCAAGGCCAGAACCGACCCCGAGATCAGGTATACTATTCAGATAATTATTTATCTGAACATGAGATCCTTTCGTACGATAATGTTAACCATATGTCCCTCAGGAGCGGAAGGACCGTGACCATACCTGATCGGGCCCAGGCACAACAGGAAGGAACCTCCGAAATTCAACCTGAGGAGAATTCGGAGGAAGAAGAGGAGGAGCACCACCGTCATCGCCAGCAGAAGAAGAGGACATCTGAGTCCTCGAAGCACCGACCCCGCAGTCATCCAGAGTCCGACGACACCGATGAGCCCGCACCTCCATCTGAGGAGGACCAGCCAGAAGAAGCGGAAGAAGCATCACCGGTTTCGCCCAAGCATTTCCCTTTTAGTCAGAGTCAGAGTCAGAGTCTGTATAAAAGTCCGAGTCAGAGTCTTGTTCAGAACTCAGTTTCAGCAGCTAATGAAGATATTTCAGTTCCAAAACCTGAGTTAATAATCCCTTTCCCCCAAGCTCTCAAGGGTGGGAAGAAGAAAAACAAAAAAATCCAAAAAGATGACCCTGAGATGGCTGAGTTTTGTAACAAACATATCAAGGTCACAATCCCCTTTGACAAATTCGTGGAAATGACCCCTGCATTTCAAAAATACCTTAAGGTGAGATGCACGCCTACTAGGGTTAGCAGGAAAACCAAAAGCCGTGTTGAGAAACACGTCCTATCAATAGCCACGACTTGTGCAATAAAGAACTCGTTTCCTCGGAAACGAAGAGACATGGGTGCACACTATGTAGTGAGTCATGTTGATGACATCGTGTTTGCACGCACTCTCCTGGACAATGGTTCCTCGATCAACTTAATGCCCACGGCCCTCTATGAGCGGCTCAATCTCGGACCTCTTAGGAAATCTAGAGCTATTCTTCAGTTTGCAGACAAATCCACTAAGAGGTCCCAAGGAGAGTTAAGGAACATTGTGATCAAAGTCGAGGGGCAAGAATACATGGTGGACTTTACTGTCCTCGATATGGAAACCCCTCGTAATTGGAGAGATTCCCAGATCATTTTGGGTAGGCCCTTCCTCAGAACAGCAGGGGCCTTATTCGATTATAAGAATGGGAAAATTCAGTTCCAAACTCCAGGCGGAGATGAGGAACTAGAGATGAAGCAGACGAGATGGCAGAGACCAGACTCCGAAACCAGCACCGAGTACTCTTCTATCGAAACAGACCGTGAGCATGTAGACTTAGTTGGGCCATGGAGACAGAACCCAGCCAGCACCGATGTGTCCATCTCCTTTGAAGATGATCCAGTGCATGAATCAGTCTGCGAGATCCTCAGGAACGAGTACAGCTCTGAGCCTGCATCGCCCTTCATCTTCGATGACATAGAGGCCCAAGTGGGCCTGTCAGTCCTTACATCCTTAGGACAATCGGAAGATGAGGAAGACGAGTCGGACGAGGCGTTTGCCGATTGCATGGAGACCTTTGACGATCCGACTCCAGAGCCGAGCTTGGTGGCAGCCAATGCAGAACAGGATCCAGCCACTTCCAACACCGAACCAGATCGGATTGAGCCAGACTTCTTAGACGATCATACCATCCCTGAGCTCAAACCCTTACCCACAACCCTGAAATATGCCTTCCTTGCGGGCCAAGACAAGAAATTTCCGGTCATTATCAGTTCGCAATTGACCGAGGAGCAGGAATCTCGCTTGCTAGAGATCCTGGAGAAGAACCGCAAGGCAATAGGCTGGAGCATTTCTGATCTCCACGGGATAAATCCCGCTCTGTGTTCGCACCATATATATTTGGAGAATGAAGCTAAACCCTCTCGTGAATTCCAACGTCGGTTGAATCCAAATCTACGAGAGGTTGTGAAGAAAGAGATAGAAAAATGGTGCGACGCGGGTTTTATTTATCCAATCTCCGATTCTAAGTGGGTGGCTCCAATCCATGTTGTCCCGAAAAAGTCGGGAATTCAGACGACCACCAACGAGGACGGAGAGGAGATCGTGACAAGAGTACCCACGTCGTGGCGCGTCTGTGTGGATTACAGATGCCTGAATGCCGCGACGAAAAAGGATCATTTCCCCCTACCATTTATTGATCAGATTTTAGAAAGACTAGCGGGGAAAGAATTCTTTTGTTTTCTTGATGGGTTCTCGGGCTACAATCAAGTAGCCATAGCTCCGGAGGACCAGGAAAAAACCACGTTCACATGCCCCTTTGGTACCTATGCTTTCAGGCGCATGCCTTTTGGGCTATGCAATGCTCCAGGTACTTTTCAAAGGTGCATGATTGCTGTATTCGCCGAAATGGTCGGCGAATTCCTGGAAGTCTTCATGGATGACTTCTCGGTCCACGGCGACTCTTTTGATTCCTGTCTTAGGAATCTGGACCGAGTCCTCAAGAGATGTTGTGAGGTTAATCTGGTGCTCTCCTGGGAGAAGAGTCACTTCATGGTGACGGAGGGCATAGTGTTGGGGCATGTCATCTCCAAGAGAGGAATGGAGGTCGACCCTGCCAAGGTGGACGTGATCAGACGACTCCAGCCACCAACCAACGTAAGGCAGTTGCGGTCGTTCCTCGGGCATGTCGGATTTTATCGGAGATTTATAAAGGATTTTTCTAAGATTGCCCGACCGCTAACTGAGCTTTTAGGCAAAGACGCGGAGTTTATTGTCGATCACAAGTGTCTTGAGGCCTTTAAGCGATTACAAGGAATGATCATGGACGCACCCATCTTACAAGCCCCAGATTGGTCTCTTCCTTTTGAGATCATGACTGATGCCTCAGATTATGCTGTTGGGGCTGTATTGGGACAAAGAAGAGACGGCGTCCCGTTTGCAATTCACTACGCAAGCAAAGTGCTTGATGCTGCTCAGCGTAACTATACAGTTACCGAAAAGGAAATGCTTGCGGTAGTGTTTGCCTTGGACAAATTCAGATCTCATTTAATCGGATCCAAGGTAACTGTGTTCACAGACCACACGGCACTACGATATTTGATGGAGAAGAAGGACGCGAAGGCGCATCTTCTTCGTTGGATTTTACTTCTCCAGGAGTTTGATTTGGACATCCGTGATAAACCTGGAAAGAAGAACGTAGTAGCCGATCATCTCTCTCGTCTCGAAGATCTTAATACTTCCGAGATTTCCCCGATTCGAGACTCCTTCCCTGACGAGTCGATTTTTGTTATCGACTCACTCCCATGGTATGCCAATATCGTGAACTATCTTGTCTCCAAGAAAGTTCCCGAGGATTGGCCCAAGAGCCAAATTGACCGACTAAAGTCGGACGCTAGACACTACCATTGGGAGGATCCGATCCTTTTCTTTGAAGGACCGGATTGTGTTTGGAGACGGTGTATTCCTCAGGAGGAATACCAGAGTGTCCTTTCTTTATGCCATAGCTTAGAGGCAGGAGGACACCACTCCGGGAAGAGGACCGCATGGAAGGTACTTCAATGTGGCTTTTACTGGCCGACTCTGTTTCGCGATGCCACCGCCTTCGCGAAGTCGTGCCCAGTTTGCCAGAGGATGGGAGGAACCGTTGGTTCCAAGGATGAGATGCCAATGCAGCCAGTCATCATTTGTGATGTCTTTGACGCCTGGGGCATCGATTTCATGGGCCCATTCCCTGTCAGCCACGGGTTTGAATACATCCTTCTTGCGGTTGACTATCTGTCCAGATGGGTGGAGGCTATCCCGACCCGAGCCGCAGACAGCAGGACTGTCTGTAAATTTATCAGAGAGCACATAATCTCTAGGTTCGGGATCCCCAAAATGATGATATCAGATGGGGGTAGCCACTTTGTGAATCGGGAGGTGAAGAAACTCCTGAAGGACTACGGCATCGAACACCGTGTCGCTAGTCCTTACCACCCACAAACCAATGGTATGGCTGAGGTGTCGAATAGGGAGGTGAAAACCATATTGCAAAAGCTCGTCCGCCCAGACAGGAAGGACTGGTCTCAGATCCTGGATCAAGTCCTCTGGGCGTATAGGACGGCTTACAAGACTCCGTTAGGCACCTCCCCATTCCGAATGGTATTCGGAAAGCCGTGCCATTTGCCCGCAGAGTTAGTGCACAAATCAGAATGGGCAATAAAGAAGGTCAACTGGAACACACACCTAGGCCAGAAACAGAGAGACATGGATCTGAATGAGCTTGTGGAAGTCAGAAACCGAGCATACGACAACAGTGTGGTGTACAAGGACAAGGTGAAGCGTTGGCACGATAGATATATCAGACGAAAGACCTTTGTTCCTGGACAGAAGGTATGGTTGTTCAATGCCAGGCTGAAGACTTTCCAAGGCAAACTAAAGTCTAAGTGGACGGGACCATTCGTTGTCCGAACGGTGCATGATAGTGGATGTGTCGAGATCTCAGATCTCGCAGATGACGCACCGACATTCCTAGTAAATGGGCAGCTGTTGAAGCACTTCGTCGAATCCAATGAACAGTTAGTCCATGTGGAGGAGATTGTATTCATATGCGAGACAGATACAACAGATACATCTCAAGCAGCGTATGAGACCTTGCAGCAATGAACTCCAGCCATCAGCAGCATCTTCAAAAGATTCAGACCGACTCAGCTGTATATATATCATTCTTCCTGTATATCCTACCCTTACCTCCACGATTCTAGTAACCCGTCCCCACATCATCGAATCATTATCTCGGACTGTACTTAGGATGACCAGATCCTAAGTATAGGGGGAAGGGGTCACCCGAGTCGATTCATTGTACATTCTCCAGATCACATTGGTCCTCTTACTCACTCCTGTCCTATACTTAGGCTGACCAGAGCCTAAGTATAGGGGGGACCGATGCCCACCGTGTATATATTCATTTATTTCCCCTCTTTTCCTCGTCCGCCCCATTTCTGATCTTCTTCCACACTTAGGCTACCAGAACCTAAGTATAGGGGGGCGGGACGATTTCTATACTTTTTGTTACTTTAGCTCTCCTACGCTTAGCCCGAGCTATGTCTTTTTAGTCGCTTTCGTGCTCTGAGGACATAGCACACGCTAAGTATAGGGGGGCGTATATATATTACATATATACTTTACCCATAGCTCGTACTTTCGCGTATTGTTGTATATATTTTGCAATAATTACGGGTGGGTAAAAATCGAAAAAAAAAAAATTTTATACTTGTATAATATGTACTATATGTATAATACTTGTATAAAAAGTTGTAAAATTCTTGTAAAACATACTTTTGTAAATAATTGTTGTATACCAGAAAATAAAACAAAAAAAAGGCTTCTTATTTACTCTTGCATATCATCCCTGCATAAAAAAATATAAAAAGAGTCCTGCATTTTCATAGCATGACATCTCATCTCATCTGCATATTTCTGCATATGCAAAGTGAAAAGCTAGTGGGTTCTGAACCAAGTTATGAGTAGATATTGAGGATGGACTTGATTTGACCTTAATCCACCTAATTTCAGAGGAACCTTATAGGAACTGGAGTTAAGATTTCTCAGGTCAAGAGACTTAATTCTTTGAGTCCGCAAGTCTATGTTCACATGTCATCTTGACTAGTCTAAGTAGAATATCTCGTGCATACGCAGGATTCTTTTAGATAATGACCTAACTTGGACAAACACTATGCACGTAGCTCTTCATTGATGAGGTGGTAAGGAGGTAGTTTCCTTTGACTTGGGGTAGCATATGAGGGTAGTACTTCTAGGCGGAACCTCTCTTCTTCTTATAGTGATGGAAGTGCGTCTCAACTTGGTCTAGTGGTGATGAAGGCTAAGGACGGGATGCTGTGGGTTGCAATAATGCTTCAAAAGAGGGATAGTCTACTGGCTCAAGAGGAAAAACTCCTGATGTACATGCTGCTTTCAAAAAAAAAAATATGTATATTGCAAGAACTCCAAAAAAATCAGACAGGTTCAAGAAAAAAATAAAATACCTGTCGGAGCCTGTATACTAGCAAAGAAATGCAGCTGGATGACTTGGCTATACTGGTCAGGCATCCCGGGATAGGTAGCTACACTGGCCACCATCCATTCTCTTCTCTACCCCCTCCTCTTGAGTTGGTCGCACTTGAACTTAGAAGGGAATACCCCGCTCCTCGAGGAAAGAGTCACTGGACCAGGTTATTGAGTTACCTTGTTAAAGGAGGCTGGTTCCGAGTCATTTCTGATGTGGAGAGTTACATCTCACTTACACAGTACAAGTAAGAATCATAGTCATCAGAAATTTGCGTTTGAGGATTTGTTCTGACCTGACTGTTGAGGCGTCTTGAATAGAAGTCTTGTGGAACTTGAAGTCTGTTAGGTCTTAAGTTCAGGTCCCAATAAGGTTCCGTCACGCAATTAATCCAAAGCTCGAGTCAAGCTCCATTTTCAACTTTTGTTCATGACCTTGGTATGGAACCCAAAATCATTTCACTCTTGCATTTCATTTAGTTGCTCGGGGACGAGCAAGGTTTAAGTATGGGGGGTTGATGAATCTGTGATTCATCACATCAAAAGTCAAAAATAGAGCCTTGTTCCCAAGAAAATAGAGGCATATTTCCTTTTATCTTGCATAAATAACACTCATGCATGTATCCATAATTCATGCATTATAGCAGCTCATTTGCATTTAAATAAGAAGCCAAAAATCCCCTGTAAAAGACATCTTCATCAAAATAACTTCTTCCCTATACTATATATATATTCATTAATAAAACAGGGAGGAATCACCCTTGTAAAATAGCCCAAGTATCCTGAGAACCCCTGTACATTAAAACACACATAAAGCCCTCATACAAACCCCTAATTAGGTCTACTCACTCTTAGAATACTACATATTAAAAGACCTTTAAAATGAGACTAATTTCATTGCAATTGGAGCTTGTATGAGAAACTTGGGTTTTTGGGTCATTTTGTATACTACATATGTATATTTATGTATCCTTGTATTTATGTATCATATTTGACCTCATCTCCGTCTTTGGTCAACATGAAACTTGTAGATCTCATCTAGATCTACAACTTTCATGTTTTGAGTTTTTCCAAATTCGGCTTCCTCTTCTCTCTACACGTGTTTCCTTCTCCAGCCATTCACAGCAGGCCACGTGGCGCCCTCTGGTTGCGCCACGCGGCCCGCTGCCCATCGCCTCATCCGCCCGCGCCCTCCGCCGTTGGATCTCGCTTCAGATCCAACGGCCCCTCTGTGACCACGTGCGCTCATTCTCTCAGCCGTTCGATCTTCATCCGCATTCAGATCTGTCCGCTCGTTAGCGCCTCAAGCAGGGCTCGCCACGTGGCGCGTTGACGACCGATCGATCGCATCTCAGAAGTTGCATCTCAGCCACTCCTTTTCTTGGTGCCTCTCAACCGCTCGATCGGCCTAAGCTCTCCATCATCACCGTTCGCTAGCGCCTCGCGCACAGCTTGCCACGTGGCCGCTTCATCGACCATTTATCTCACCGCCTCAGATCTAATCTGGCCCGTCGCTCCACGCTCTAATCTCCACCGTTGGATCACAAGATCCAACGGTGGAGACTTCGTCTCCTACCTCCAGGCGCCCCTCTCCCCCACGTCCCTTGCCTTGCGGGAGGGGCGCCCCCTTTCCTTTTCTGGGCACACGTCAGCCTTCTCCTCCGGCCGCTGACCTCGCCACGACGCTCCCCACTCGTCCCTCTCCCTCGCCAACACCCTCAATCGCCACCACCTCCACCGTATTCGCTCCACGACGACCATCAACTTCGCCAATCCACCAGCTAACCCATCAACTCCACCTTATAAATACGCCATCACCAGCGACCTTCACCCCCATCCGCCACTCCAGAGAGGAACCTAGAGCTCGGAGCCTTCGATTTGTGACAGGAATTGAGTGAATCCTTGAGCGAAGACGGCCCTTCTTCTCCGGCGAGATCCACGGTGCCACCGCCGTGTCGCAGCCGCCCTCCGCGTAGCTGCTTGAGCTCGGGGCCTTACCGACCCCTCGAGCGACGACCTGGAGCTCAAAGCTGAGCCCCAATCCCCAGGTAACCTCCTCCATTTCTCCTCCGATCATTTTCTTCTTTTTCCTTCATCTTCGCCGATTTTATTCTCTGTTCACGATCATCTTCGCACCTCGCCTTCACGCCGATTAGCTCCGCGTCGGAGCTCTCATTCTCGCTGACCTCTCCGCATCATCAGACGCTCCACTCCACCAGCCAGCGACCTGTAGCTCCGCCACTTGGCCGGAGCAACGTCGCCCGACCACTTCACGTCGCCTTAGGCCTCGCTGATCACTCCACCCTCTTCCACGATCACCTGCACGCCTCGGCTATACTTCTAACCTTTTGCAGGGACTCAATTCATCACTGGCCGGAGCCTCGTCGGAGCTTTCCTCGAGCTTCATCGACTCAGAGCTCCAGCCCTCCTCCAGTCATCCAGAGACCACCGGAGGCTTCGCCGCGCACTTGCGATTCTTCCGAGCAAGGTGGGAGCTGACGAAGCTCACTACCGGAGCTTGACGACCGAGGCGGAGCTCGGCTGCTTTCATCGGAGCGCAGCCCTCTCCTCCGCAGGCGGCGGAGCATCGATAGAGAAGAAGGAGCAGCAACCGTTCGATCCTCTGATCGAACGGTCCTCGCCTCGCCACGCGTCCTTTCGCCGCCATCGTCCTCGACCGTCGATCACACCTCGGATCGGACGCCTCACCAGCCGCCACGCGCCTTCACCGACACCCCTTGGATTCATCTTGATCCAAGGGCCTTCAAGCCGCCACGTCGTCTTATCCGAGCCTCGGCCTCCCAAGCCTAGGCTCGGGTAACCCGAAGCTGCTCCGAGGCTAGCCCGAGCCTCCAGAAGACCCGAGCCTCGCTCCGAGCCTCCGACGCCCTCCGAACCTAGGCCGCCCCACGTGAGGAGCACGTGCGGCCTGGGTTATTTGCATAGACGCCCTTGGAGCTTTCAGAAATTGCAAAAAGACCCCTGTGAAGCAGACATCACGTGAGGAGCACGTGGTTCGTGGAGAAATTGCATAGAAGTCCTGCATAGTATTGGTAATTGCATTTTAGTCCCTGTCAGCACGTTTACTTATTGAAATTTTATTTTCCAGTATTGCATTTACACCCTTGTGTTTGCACGTGTCCATAGTATGCATTTTTCATCATTTTGAAATTCTAAAAATTGCAAGTTGTTGAGAATTTTGTCCTCTATCTTTTTGTACACGTGTCTGATTTTTGTTGGCTTAACTGAATTATCAATGAATTAATTGGTTCATTTGAGACATATTTTGCCCAGTGATGCCTTTTGATTTTTTAATTAATTATTTGTGCCTTCAAAAATCACCAAAAATTCACAGTAGCTTCAGGACATCATTTTCAACACTCCATAAAAATTTCATGTCATTTGCACGCATAACGAGGCCTAAATAAATAGTTTAGTGATTTTCTTTAATTAATTTTAATTAATTCATTTCACAGTGAATTTTAGATCTGTTAATTTTCCTAGGTTCCTGATCATTAGACCTTCCTAGGATAATTTTAGTTCTTGGAAAAATTGTGATTTGATATTTATTAAAAATTAAACACTGAAAATCACTCTGTCTGTTTACTTAATTCACAGAAAAATTATTTTGAGTCAAAAAATTCCAAAAAAATTAGTGTAGCTTAATTTCATTCCATGTCATAATCTGACCAAGTTTCATAATTTTTGGACTTAATTTGATATCTTAAACTGATTTAATCTCAACTTGGCTGGATTTTTGCATGTGTCTGCATTGAAAATAAAAAAAGAACAAAAAAAATTTGTCCCTTGAATATCAACACTTGAAAATTGCTGTAATCCACCTGAGGAGACAGTTGCCTCCCTGAGATCGACCTTGGACTCCACCAAGTAAAAAAATATCACCGCTTAAAATTGACCCAAAATCTGACTTAAGTGGTTTTTGATCAACCTCTCGTATCCGACTGCAACGAACACTTAAAAATAATTTGGACCATTAATTTTCCCGAATTAACTAAGGGTGCGGGAGCGGTTTATCAGGCTGCTACTGTTGGCTTCTCTGTCCACCCGGAGCTGGAGGATGCTGCTAAGATGAGGTGCTTCCGGTAGACCACCTGAATCCTAGATGATCTCGATGGATCCCGGGCTACTTTCGATCATACTAAATCCCATTTACTTCCATCAACGACTCCTGCTCGTAAGGAGGCGAGGAAGAATTGCCAGTGGTTGATCTGGCTGATACACCACTATCTGAGTGTCCTGAGATGGTGGTGGTTGAGAGTAGTGTTGCTGCAATGGTTGAACTGGCTCTGCTTGAATGTGGTAAACCTGACGGTACTAGGTAGAGTGATGGGAAGAGATGTTGTTGTTGGGATCAGCTCGTGACCTGGGATGGGGATGAGAAGCCGTCTGTGCCTCCTGGAGATACAAGATATGTGTCTTCAGGTTACCAAGAGTTTGTGCCAACTGATCTATCTATGTCATGCCCTATCACCGCTTCTTCTATATGATCTCTTTTTGGTTCAACTTCTCGCTGATAATACCCATGTCAGCAGTTGAAGACTCTGCCTGTGCTGCTGCTGTTGACGAAGAAATGGATGGACCTGCATCAACCCCTGATATCCTCTGATAAGACACAGCATGGGGTAGGGGCTTTCTCTGAGCGTAGATCCTAGTCTGGGACATCACTGTGTAGTTCTCGACCATCTCCTCATAGATGGACCAGACCTGGTCTTCATCCTTGGTGAAGTAGGAGCCCCACAAGAAGCATTGACTAGCCCCTGCAGCTCTAGTGTCAGTACACAAAAGAAGCCCTGGACAAGATTGGGCTTGGATATATCATGATGTGGACACCGGTAAATGAGCTCACGGAATCGATCCCATGCCTCATGGAATTGCTCATTGGAGATCATGAAGAAGTTGTTGATCAGAGCTCGTGCTGCGTTTGTCTGACCGATTGGATAGTACTTGTTCAAGAACTTGATCCGGAGCTGCTCCCAAGTAGTAATAACGTATCTCCCCAAATGCTTCAGCCAATAAGTTGTTCTATTGAACAGGGAGAAAGGGAATGTCATCATCTTGATGGTGTCCTCATCCACGAATCTGTCGTGTACAGTACTGCAGATCATCTCAAACTCCAGCAGGTGAAGATGCGGCTCCTCGGTGGCTAGCCCACGGAACTTGGGCAAAAGTTGAATGGTCTGGGGGAAAGCTTGAAGTCGCCTAGAATAACTGGAAGCTAGATCCAACAGTGTGTGAGGGTTGCACCAGGATTGTGCAACTCCCTCATCGGCCTGCCTAGTTGGTGTAGATCTTGTGGGTCTTCTGGCCCACCTCCTGCTCCTCCTCCAGCTATGGGAATATCCTCACTGGCTGGTCTCTGTTGCTCTCCTCTGTTGGATTGCATCTGTTGTAACTCCTGACAGACCTCTGCCATAAATGCTCCCTTATCCCGAATCTATCATTGCATCATCTCTAGGGAGGCTAACAAGTAGTTGTTGATGGCGCCCTGATCTAGAACATAACATAAGTTGAACGCTGGGGCTGTCCATTGGTGCGCATGTCACTGCTGGCCATCTCGCGGGTCTCTGCAAAGGCAAAAGGCCCTAACTCATGTACGTCAAATGAATAAATAATTGTGTCGGTCTCTGCTCGGGTACCTCGGGACTAGAAGAAGGGTGGTTGAGGGGGAATAGGGTGGAATCAAACTCAGGGTCGGAGAACAGGTCTAAGCTCCCCAAAACTTCCCTAGATGAATGAGTCGGAGTGCTCGAGAGCGGTGCTACCAAAGGCAGCCTAAGGGATCTCCAGCCCATCATTGTGATTTAGGGATGAGTGCGGATGAGATCTGTTGAGAAAACAAGATGAGAAGTCAAACCCCCAATTCACCTACTCAATACGAGCTGATGACCGTAAACGTTCGGTCGTTTATCTTGTCAATTTTATTTTAGGTGATAAATCAATCTTGCAGAGCGATTAAGCAAGTTGTTAGGAATCCGATGCTCCCAGGAGTCTGGCCCAATCCCAAAGCTAGATCTTTCCCAGCTAGTATGAATTGCAGACTGCTTATGGTCTACCCGATCAATTCAATCTGTTAAGGATGTCGCGGGCTGCTTTATCAGCTACCGGAGAGATCCTCACTTGAGAACGACTAACCCCAAGACCATTAGTCTAACGGAAGCTCAGGTGTGGTTCTATCCTAGTGTGTGGGTCACTCTCTCGCTTAAGCAAACCAAATAATGAGGGGGTGACTCTCCCCAAAATAAATATTTTTCGAGGTGGGTTTTAGGGTCAAGTTTGCATTAGCAGCCCCAAATTTTATTGCTTTCACTTTTTTAAATATTTTTTGAAAACAAACAACGCCTAACGAATTTTTCGATTTTCTTTGATTATTTTGAGTCCAAAAACAGTGGGAGGAAGTTGAAAAAGCCGATGTACGGTCAAACACAATGATGCATGCAAAGATAGAAGTATGTACCTTGCTCCAGAACTCTACATGGAATATGATCCGTGCATAAAATTAAATACTAAAAGGAAACTAACTATATGATGCACGAGGAAATCGGCCTTAGATGAGCAACTTCTATTGATCGTGATGAACAATAGCTAACTAATCAAAGAGGGGGGCCTGAGTCCGGTCTCAGATGTCGATCGGTGTCCGCCACAACGGATTCTGCCAGCGTTGTATACGACCTCTAGCGGCGCGTGACCTCTCAAACGATTAAGTTGACTTTTTAAATTTATTTTTAGCTAGGTCCAATTACGATCTATAGGAACATGCAAGCAATTATGTGTTGGACCTTAGCTAATTGCATCAGAATCAACAAAAATCCTAATTATAGGGGTTAAATACATGAGAATCAAATACAAATTAATACGGTGAAATCAAAACACGAAAAACAGCGGTGAGGTCCCTCAAGTTCATCGGCACTTGGCGAAACAGACCCCGAAATGTCCAAGAGTCCAAGAAGTCTAAAGTCTAATTATTACAATGATTCACAAAATTCTCTAAATAAAACAGCTGCCCCGTGCTATTCTTCTACCCCTCCGCCTGCGCAAGTCCTCCAAAAAGTATCCGAGTCGTCCTCCAAGTGGTTCCTCGCATGAAAATCAAAGTAGACGTTAGTCAGAAAATAGTTATAATATGTAGAGACAAATAAAATAAAACTGAAAAATGACTACACAGCCGTGCTCCCTGGCAACGGCGCCACTCTGATCACCCGAAAATCGATGCGGTTAAGATGGAATAAATTATCACATGTCGTTGTTCTCAACCAATCGATTCGATCAACGAGAAAAATGTATCAAACCACTTAAAAAATAAATCAATCAATGAAATGTAAACAGTCTTCGTTAATTAATTTACCTAGTATGGCGACTAGGGTCGAACACAAGGAGCATGAATAAAGAACTCAATAGTCAAATTTCGAATATAAAGGATTTTTTAGTGGTTTTTTATTTATTTTTTTGATTTTTTTTAAATAAATATGCAAGTCACAATATGCACACACTTTTTTGTATTTTTCAAAGGGGTAAAAAATCATCAGAAAAATTCAGAGAAAATGTTTTTATGTTTTGTGTTTCTAAAATATTTTTGCTAATTTTTACAGAATTTTCAGAGGTTTTTGTATTTTTCAAATAATCAAATAGTGCTCAAAATACAAAACAATGCACAACCTGGAGTAACTTGCAGCTTAAAATTAATTTAATGCCCAAAAATTTTGGAAATTATTTTTATGCCAAACTATAGACAAATCTCTACACATAGGAACTTGAATCACTATTTTTTGCTTTTTCTACAATTTATTATGATTTTTCTAAGATTTTTGGTATTTTGTATTTTTTAAGTTTTGAAAATGAATATATGCACGAAATTTGGATAGAAAATAAAAGAAAATAAAATACACCTAATCTAATTTTTTTGGATTTCTAAGATAATAATTGATTTTTAATGATTTTTCAAATTTCAGAGAGAGAAAAAGATATTTTTTTCATTTTTTAGTAATATCAAATGAATTTAAAATGCAATGACAATTTCATGCTAATTATAGATAAACATCAGGAGCATAACATGAATTTTCCATAATTTATTAAGCTGTGAAAATTCATTTTCCACAATAAAAGCATGCAAAATAAAGTTAGGAAATTACAAGGACTGAAACACAATTTTTTTAATGTTCCTGCATGAAAGATAGAATAATAAATGTGGGAAAGGAAATGGAAATTGCCCACTAAGTGTGTGTTATGCATGTGATTGAGCTCTGGTACGAGTACTTTTGCAATTATTACAACTTTCAGAGGCTGAAGTGTAAATTTTCCATTTAAAAAAAAAACCTTAGGGTGTCTTCTCCACTTGTACGTTCCTTCAAAATCAAAAGGGGAAGGGGGCGCCGCCCCTTCTTCGGATCTGCGGGCTTGGCGGTGCGCGCTGGTGGCTGGGCGCCGCAGACGGCGGATGAGAGCGGTGCTGGCTTGCGTGGTGGCCTGATATGGTCGACGGTGGGCAGCACTGGGCGGGCGTCGCCTGGCGCGGCTGTGCTACGATGCACGTGCAGGGCACCGACTGGGCCCGCGAGCTGGCGACCGAGGGACGATTGGAGGCGTCGGAGCGAGGCGGTTGGAGGAGACGAGGCGCAGCGACGATGAGGGACAAGCGGTAACGCGCGGTGGTCGGACTTGACCATGGGGCGGGCGCCGAGAGCAAGTGAGAGGAGATCGACGCAAAGGCACGGCTTCGGATCTGGATGACGACGAGCGAGGAGATGAGCACGAGCGGTGCATCTCCACGAGGACGCATGGGCGTGAACGAAGGTGCGGCCAGCAATGTCAAAAGCACAGAGGAGAGGATTGGCAGAGTTGGGCTTCCTGGCGTACGGTGGCAGAGTGGGCGCCGCCAGCTGCTGTAGCTTATTTTTTAAAAAAATGTAATCAGAAATGAGAATTAAAGAAAACTTATATATATTAGGTAAAACAGAAATAATATTTTTTTTCTTATTTTTTAAAATTTTTTGTTAATTTTTTTATTTATCGTGCAAAAAAATGTTAGGAAAAATATCTATTTTTTATTTTTTTATTTTTTATTTATAAACAAAATACAGTGCGTGAGTGGGTGTGGATCTTGGCGAAGCATGAGATAGATCCGGATCTCCGACCACCGTGTATGGTCAAAGGTGATAGATTATGTGAGGTGGAATGGGAAATGTAGAGATCGGATAATGAGATGAAAAATCAGATTCGAGGGAGGATCGAGTTGAGATGGAAATTTGGTAATTTAAAATCTAAAATTTAACAATGACATTGAAGCAAAAATTAAATCTAAAATGACGAAGAAAAATAAATTGGATCTCACCTTAGAGTCGAATATGTCGTGATGGCCTTGACAAGGACCGACTCGCTGTCACCGGACGGCTCGGAGGTTGAGCACCTTTTTCGACAAGATTGCTCTCGAAGATCCGGCTCCTCTCCACCAAAAATTAATCCAAGTGAGAAAGAGGGAGGAGGAGCTCAATAAAAAGGAAAATAAAAATAAAAAAGAAATAATTACAAGAAAGGAAAGTATTTAATGGTTATTTCAATAAATAAAATAAATAAATGAATGAATTTAAAATGAGATTCAGAATTAAATAAAATAATTAAAATAGTTAATTTACAAAATTTAATTAGCTACGTTAATGGTGGCTATTTAAGGTAAAAAATCAAATCTTATATACATGGTAAGTTTTAAAATCAAATAAATGAATAAATTAAATAAATTCCATTTTCTTAATTAATTTAATTTAATTAATTAATATTAGATATTAAAATTTTTTGGTGATTTTAATGTAAGGAAATTAGTTATATATAAGTATTATATACATATAGTACAATATACACATGTATAAATAAGGAAATTATTTTTAAATATTTTTTTATTTTTATATTTTTATTTTTATTTTTAATAATGAAGAGAATATTTACAATTATTTACATTATATAAAAAATATGAATAAATATATACAATAAGTAAGTGATAAAATTACACAAACTACCCCAGAAAACTAACATTTCAACCGTAACTCCAAAAAGTATGAAATCACAACCATTTGAAAGATAATTTAAATTAGAGTACTATGGAAGTGAGTTTGATTCAATTTGAATTCGTATGGAGCCGGAATTTTTCTTTCTATTATTGCTTTACGGCTTTTTTTGAGTGTGCTTATTTGTAATCTGTATATTATTTTATTTTGTAATTGTTTTTATTATTTACAAAATATTTATTTACAACTTTTGTTTATAAAAATATTTAATTTGAGGTCAATTTATATACAAATAAAATAGTATAAGCTGTGTACAAATTTACAAGGAAAAATATTTACAAATTATTTTTGGATTTTTGAATTAAAGACCCTATCTCCCCCTACTTTATTCCTGGTCTATCAAGTCAAGTCTTGACCTTTTCTCGAGGTGTGAGTTAGTTTGTATTTATTTCATAAATATATCATTTATTTTTCTTTTTTCTTTTCTTATTTATTCTTTTATTTTGAATATAAAGAGTGTTAAAAATGCATATTTAACAAATGCATGCAAAATGCTAATTTCATGAAATTAGTGGATATTTACAGGTATTTGACTAAGGAAATAAAGCTAAAATAAAAGAATAAAGGTGATGAATCGTGGATTCATCAGCTGACCTAAGCCTAAGTATAGGGGGATCGATATCATTGTTTATACATCACCTCTTATCTTTCTTCTCACCCTCGACTACCCCATTCCATGCATTTCTGTTATGCTTAGACCCTCAAAAGTCTAAGTATAGAGGCAAGTAGACTTCTTTTTCTTTTTCGCTCAACTATACTTAATACGAGTTATGTCGACATTTCACTTTGTGCCATGAGGACATAGCACAAGCTACGTATAGGGGGTGTTTATATATATTCTATTTACTTCATCCACAGCTCGTACTTTAATTGTTTTCTTTGCAAATCAGGTAATTATACAAGTTGTGTATATTATGTATACTATACTAAATTTCTTGTGTAAATAATACTTGTTTTCAATAATAATAATAGGGGGTATAACAAAAAATCAAAAAATAAAAAACCTTTTACAAAAAAACAACAAATAAGGTTTTATCCCTGACATTTTCACTACCAACTCGGGTTTTTAAGGTACTTTGATTCAGAGTTAATTGGACTTAGTCATTACCTAATTTGAAAGATGTGAGAGCTATATTGCGTGGTTAATCTCTACCTTTAAGAATATGATCAGCACATCACTTGAACAACTACATGATTGATGAGATGAGTTGAGATTTCACTTGAGGGACTGAGACGAGATTTGAGTTTTGACCTAATTTTATGATGCCCAAGGATGGAATAAAATCACTGAAGGCTTCAAGAAACCTGTTTGTCAACAAACCCTAGCCAATTTGAGAACAAGTATTCAAGCTATCTCTTGATGAAAATCTATGTGTCAAGGTCTGATGAAACATTAAATAATTGTTGACTAGTATATGCCAACTTGGTAAAATCAGTGGAGATAGCCAGATCCTATCATTACAAAAATTCAAAGAAAAACTCTAAGTTTCAAAAAGGAAAAATTCTACAAAAAGAGCTAAATTACTGGTGAGCACTCCCAATCATTTTAAAGTGTCCACTTGGATCAAAGTTATTAGGACCAGAAGTCAGGCTATCACCCAAAAAGGGCTTTGTATCATAAATGCTACAAGTCTGGGTATAGAGGTATATTGGATACCCAGAAAAGACAAATCCCATTGTATTCCCAGAAAAATAAGTGCATATGACTCCAAATTCTCTTGACGGACACACTGGTCAACAACCAAAAATATATTGTGTTGAGTAATAAGGCACTCGAGATATTCTTTTTTCCAATGAAAGGGAGAGAAGAATTGACACAATCCTATATCCTCCATCACATGGCCTGCCATCTATACTTTTAAGCCTGACAAACTAAAGGGACAAGTGATTGGATGCAAGAACTGATTTATTCCCTAGTACAGAGGACCGGGTCTTGAGGAGAGTTTCTTGGATCACGACTTTGGGTGACATTTCGAATCTACTCTCATGAAATGTAGTACACTTTAAATGTCATATCCTTATGCTATATGTACAAACAGAGTCTGATAATTAGAGAAGTTGGATTCCTTTTGACTAACACTTGGATCAGCTTAGAATTTTAGGATCGCCAAAATCAAGAGTTCTTGATGAATCAAGCCTTGAAATTTCACATGCACTGTCAGGGATTAATCTGACTCAATTGTTCTTTAATGCTCGAGGACGAGCATGGTTTAAGTATATGGGGATGATAAATCTGAGATACATCGTATTAAAATCCATGTGTTATTCTCCAAACTTAAACAAATCAATAAAAATCACAATTATTTCATTAATATTAACTTTTATTAACTCTGTATATATTATGTGTATAATTAACACTAAATACTTATCCTATTTATTGTATTCATTACTAACTTTTTCTTTTTTGTTTTAATTTATTAAAAATCCCAAAAAGGATAAATATTGTAGATATTTTTGGTCTTAAAAGAATTAAAAATAACAAAATCATGAAAATGCTATGTTTTTATCTATTAAAAATACTACAAAAAACATTTCTCTACTGAAATGACCTCTTTTGACTTCAGTAAGAAACTTATAGATCTCATCAAGATCTACAACTTTCATGTTTTTACTTTTTTGTAATTAAACCTATAATTATTTTATATTGATTTTTTTATTTTTCTTATTTTAAAAATTTTCTATTTGTCCACGTGGCGCCCTCAGGGTCGACCACGTGGCTCGACCCTTCTTTAACAAGCGCCCGCATTCACAACCATTGAATGCGATCCCCCAGATTACATATGGCATGTTCATCTCTGCCTCGTCCCATTCCTTCGGATGAGATCCCATGATCTCATCAAAGTCTTTCGATCGCGCCCTCCTCAGGATCGTTGGATCGCGAGATCTAACGGTCCCTAACCCGTCATCTACATCCGCCTCCCCCATTCCTCGTCCGTTACTCCACCAAACCCCGCATCCCCTTCCTATTTTGGTAGCTTTCTCTAGTCACCTTTCCTCGTCCAATTGCCTCTCCCACGTTGCCCCCAGATCCCCCATCTTCGCGCCATCTTCAATGAGACCCTCCTTCACTCACAAGTCACCCTCTGGTTGTTTCAAAGTTGCCCTTCCACCACCTATACCACTGATCTTCCCACTTCATCTCCTGTCACCAACTGTTGTTGTTTGCCCTATAAAAAGCCTTTCGACCCCTCCTTTGCACCCCATCCGCTAATATGAGAAGAAGGGTCCCAACTCCTCCTCTTTCACTGTTGATATCTTGTTAGTAAATGATCAAAAATCCATACTCGAATAGCCAACTTTTTTCCTTTTTCCGAAGGGTTCTCCTAGTTTTCCAAGAATTTATGACCTTCTCTCGATCGAGAATGGAGTCCAGCCCCAGAGGCCCGAGGCCGTCCCCCGATAAGACTTTGACCACGGAATTGTAGCTACGAGAAACTAGTGGCTACGGAATTATTGTGGCCACAAGTTTTGTAGCCACATTCCGTTACCACAACTCATTTTTCTTATAGTGCAACAACTGATATGTAGTGTAATGAGATTTGTCCATGTAGGGACTCAAGTTCATCACGTGTCTTGAACCTCTGATGTCCACATTCGATGAAAAATGTTGAGTCACATGGTTTCAATTCCACAAGCCAAGGGAGACATTGATGTTTGACTTGGGGATGACCATTGGATGAACCATCGAGCAATATACTTTGCATGCTCTAAAGATGGAAAGGTACGCTTAGAAAAGGGTGTGGGAGACATGGAAAGAGGGTGAGGAAAGCTAATCTCTTCCATTCATTGTTACAAGTTAACAAGGTATGATAGCTATATCAAGATAACTTCTAAGACACATGTATATGGGATGTTTTTCTTTTTTCTTTTTTTGTTGCCATAAGTTACATGTTAACTCTTCATATCCAAAACTAACTCCGTGGACTCAAGGTTGTCCTTTATTGAGTACCATGCCCGAGTCTTTGTCGATCATAAGACAAACAATTTAGGACTTGTTTGGTTTTCTGTTTATCTGAGGGTCGATTATTCGAAATTTACCCTATGTTTGGATTGGGTCACCTCACAATTTGATGGGATACGATCCTCTGGTATCGTCTCCACTTGAATATCGATTGTTAGGGATGCAGGCCACCTTATACATATATGGATGCACAATCGACCATCACCACGAAAGCACGTGAAAGAAAGAATTACTAGATATAACTGTGGTCGGTCACATCTTGCAACCACCGGAGAAGAAATATCACTATAAATTAAAACGACTACAACTCTCTATGTTTCCTCGCTTTCTCATCTCTTTCTTCTATATCTCTATCTATATATATATCTCCCCCCCCCCCCTTCTCTAAGGGTTACATTATCTTAGTGGTGGTGCTGAGATAATGCCTCCAACCCCTCTATATATAGCTCAGTTAGAACCACGTAATCATATTCTCAATAGGACTATAAATAGAATACAACTCAACTATTAGTAGAATTAGGATTCTCACTCCAGTGGGATTCATAATCCTAATATGACTCTAATTTTAACATAACTACTCCTCAATTCTAGGATTCGAATTAATATGATGTGTCTTACATCTTCCACTCACAAACTCACAAACAATAACACATCACAACACACTTAGCATCTCAATCTACCAAATCATTCAAATACATATTATTCTGAAAAAGGTCACTTGTCTTACTAACTCTTCAATGAAAGTTTACTCCAACCAACTCAACCCAACCAACCCACTAAACGAGAATTTGGTTCTATCTAGGGATATTAACATATGGGGTGGTTCTACCTAAAGTCAAATTATGATTCTTTAATACATTTTGCATTTTTTCAAAAAAAACACCACCTATCTCTTGTGATTAAGTTTATTTTTGATATCTATAATGCACACCAAGCATAGTCCCACTTCTAAATTTACAAAGTGTGAGAATGTGTTACAAGAATGGAGGTTACCTCAGGCTTAAGCATTTTAGGTGGTTATCAACAGATTTAGTTAGACCCGAGCTCAACAAGTTGTCAGAATCATTTTCCCCAATGAAGATCTAAGCTAGATCATCACAAAAGCATTTGTGAAATCTTAGAGAAACATTTATCAACATTGATTTCCATAAGACTATTGACTCTTTGGACCAGGGTTTCCTCCTTAAGTGGTTGCTTTGGTTCAATATCCCTCTTCCCCTTGTCCCCCGATAAAGGATATCCCTTCTACTACCGTGCTCTCAGTAAATGTTGATGGTCACTGAGATAAGCAGCTATATCATACATGCACTTCAAATACATTCCTCCTTATCACATAGAGTCAGATGGAGATATGAAAGGTTAGTGCAATTATTTGTTTTTTTAGAAAACGATCAAGATTCATTCATCGTTTAAAAAAAAACACAACCAAAGCATCTACAAAGAGTCTCTGTTGAGAAAGAGCCTAACACCATTCCACAAAAACCTCATTTATACAAAAAGCTTCAGCAAGCTCCAAAAAGAAACAACCATATTAATCGGCCCACACATGCAAAGGTAGGGCACAAATAAGAGTTTACCCCGCAACTAGTAAAAGAACTTTTATAAGTCAACGGGGCAAGTGTAACATCCATACCCCCAAAGATAGTCCCACATCTAAAACTCACAAAGTGTGAGAGTAGTTATAAGTGGTGGGAATTACTACTTAACAACTTGGGCTTAAGCATTTTGGGTGTTTGCCAACGGGTCCATTGGTCCGTACACAATAAGTTGTCATGGACAGTTTTCCTCGATAACGGACTGGGGACCTAAGCTCGGAACGTTACAACAAGCGACAAAAATTACTCCACTTTAGGATGCACATCCAAAACATGCAAGGGCTAGGCACAATCATCCCCCCTTTGGAGAGATAGTAGGCACGAGTTCCTTTCCTTTCCCATAATCCTCTGCAGATTTCTTAAGCGCGTTGCTAAGAGAGTCGACACAAATTTGCAACAACCCTAAGGAAGAAAAGTAAATAAAATGTTCGATCAAAAAATAAATATTGGACGCCAATTTGTATTCTTTGCGCTTAGTTCCAAGGCAATACCCATGCGAACCACACAAATAGTGGAGGCCTCCTTAAGTAAGTAATCAATACAAATCATTTTGCATCATAAGCGTAACAGCAACGAGCTTTCCAAAAATTGGGCCATGGGCTGCAGCAGACTCTGTTGCATGCCCAGGAGCCGCTCGATCTTGATCGAGCGGTTTCCACAAATTCACATGATCCAGACCCACAAAAGGGTGAATTCATGGGAACCGCTCGATCAAGATCGAGCAGCTCCCCGGTGTACAACAGAGTCCGCTGCAGCCCATGGCACAACAGACGATCCCCTTCCTTCCAAATGACCTACCATATGGTAGTGCATCGGGCCACTTCATACCGATTTATTCGAGTACTTTCACTCGTGGTTAGAAACCAAATTTAAAGCGAAGAAAATTGGACTCCACCCACACCTCTCAAAGATATAAGGACTGATCAGACAATCATTAAAAAGATGTGTGTAGGCCTCCCAATGATTTTTACAAAGGTAGCATTCTGGTTAACAGAGATTCGCAATATCTCCCATAAAGTCTTAGGTAAGAATTTTACAGTGAGACAATAACCAAAGAGAGTAAGTTGACTTGGGGTCAAAAATCGAAGATCAAAATTTTACATGAAAGTTTGTCCACACACCGCCATCCACTAACAAATTATAAAGAGTTCGATTTAAGGAACTTATGGAGGAGGAAGTCTTAGAGGGGAATAAAGTGGTATCATCCAATGCATATGATATTGGTGAGATGTCATCATGCATGTGCATGTGCATTTGCATTGTTTGCATTATTGCTCCTCATCCACTAGACATATCCCCTTGTACTTGGAGGTGTTGTCACAACTTCATTGGGTAGGTGTCCTCGTGGAAACTTATTACAGAGAAGCACAAAGAGAATCCAAAGGAATTGGGAATGGAAGTTAGTGGTGGAGGTGCATCTTGATTTGGGAGTATCCTTAAAAAACCATCAAAAGATCCCATCGTTTTGCCCACAATTCGATTCCTAGACCCATAGGTTACATATATATGCCATTATTTGGGATACATAATGCATACCTCTTGTCATCATCATGTACTACTAGCCAATGACCTCCTTTTCTCTCCCTTCACTTGCTAACAAAAATAATAATTCAATAGGGCCTTTTGTGGGCACCCATTATTGGATTCTTCTTCCTTCGTAAAAGAAAGTATAATTACATGTAATGTTACCATTCTACGGGCATGCTTAAAAGAACCCCTCTAATGGTCTAGTAGTAGAAGCATTGACTCACACTTAAAAGATCAGTATTTGAATCCTCCAAATGATAAAAAATGCAACATTTTGGAACATCTATTTCAACATTATATTACTTTTGCCAACGACATCAGGTATTTTTATGAAAATAATAAAACTGGCCTTACAAAGATGAACGTAATTTGTATTAGTTTTTAAGGATATGATGGAGTAATTTTCATATCCATCAATCAGTATTGGTACTTATATTTTATAATCGATGAGAATATCGCGACACCTGTATATGTGTTCTTATTCAACCATTAGAATCTGAATTAAAAACCTTATATTAACATGACATCTCCATCTCTTAAAGAAAACACATGGAAAGTCTACATCACATTACTTCCAAAAATCATCTTGTACAATAACTCGATGCTTCAAGATTTTTCTAGAAGCTCTTTGATCATATAGTCTATTTTGACTCCCTTACAGGTAAGAGCTCTCTATTTGTAATCTTTTGAAAGAAAAACCTAAAGACAAAGCTCACATATTTGATATAATATTTGGATGTCCACTACTCTCATTAAATATACACATATCACATAATCACAAGATTAATATTTAGAAGGCTACCAAGAGCCACAATAACAAAATAGGTATATGAGATTATTGTTTTCGTCATTTAATTAGCGAAAGTATCTTTATATCCCAACAACAAATCAGCATATGATAATAAATAATTTAATATTTATTGATATATATTCTGATGTTAAATTTAACAAATATTGTTCAGTGTATAACTATCTTTTATTTTTGTAATTCGCAATGAGTGCCATTTTCGCTAGTAAAGGTTCACATAACAAAATATGTATGAATCCTTGCTAATTTAACAAAATAGGAAGAAAATATCAACACATATCAGTTTTTATATGATTAATTGCTAACAATATAGTAAGGAATACAATATTCATTGCTATATTTAAATAATCAAATATAATTTTAACGAATAATATTCATCGCCATAAATTTTACCACTTGCATTATGAACATAAATATTAAATTAGTCGGTATCATAAGTCAATTGTGTGGCAATGCATTTTGAAAATCCGTAGTTAATAGTTGCTATCCCACTCCCTGTGAATAAAATAATAATGGCTATACATTTTTCCGTGAGTTTTTGCCAACAAATCATCATTTGACAATGGTTGTTTGTTAAATTTCTCAAGAAATTATCTATAAAGATTAGTATAAATTTTAAGGAAAAAAGTTATCGAAGAATCGTTGCTATATAAACAGTTAATGATGAATATGACATTCATTGTGAATTGGTGCTATATGAACAGTTTACGTGAACAATATTTGTTATTGTGTACTTAACATCAAATGATATAATATTGTAAATTCGAGTCCCAACGCTCATAGTCGGAGAGGAATATTATAGTTCTAAGGGATCATCTCCACAATAACATTGAAACATTGGATTCAATCAATTCAAAAGGATATAATCTAGAAGTCTCGTATCCAACTCTCAAGAAATTATTTTAAAAATAAATAGTTAGTAGGAAGCTTTCACTACAACAAAATTTGCTTAAAGCAATGAGTAATTTAATATTCATTGGTATATCTTCCGTAATTACATATATAACCATGATTTTTATTCATTATTGATTATTTAAGTTTGCAACAAATATTGCATTCATTGTTGTATTCCTAGCAATGAATCATATAACAACGACCCTCCATTGACATTTACTTCCAAATATTGTTAAAATGACTAGTACAAATTTCAATGAATAAGTATACTAATAAATTGTCATAGTACGAATCTTTAGCTGCGAATATGACATTCATTGCTAATTACAAGAAGAAAGTCTACTTCTGCAATGAATACTATTGGTTGACATAAATATTCGAGTTATATATTATCGCAGGACAACTTTATAGTAGTGTCCTAAACCTACATACTCATGTAATAAAAGGATTTCGTCTTTATCTCAAACAATTATTATTCAATAATCGATGCATGCATGGTAGCATAGACTTCTTAAATAATGGAGCAATAATGTGTGAAGGAGAGGAGAGGGTACTTGGAAGATGATGTTTTGGTGGTTGAATTCAAAGAAGGAAACTATCTTTTCATTGTCAAGCTTGTGACGCGATGGCTTCCCAAGTACAACTATACTTGATAGTGATTCATGTCACACAGACACACACAAAGTTCAGTTTGCAAAGAGATCGAATCGCTATTCATGCATAATATCAAGCTCAACGGCTCGTGAGATGATTAATGAGTCTAATTGGGTATAATTCACTTATACCTGTTATAGATTTCACTATTTGTTTAGAAATTTTTAATTCATCGGGCAGTTGGAGTATTACAAGAAGTATTGTAACGAACTGCAATACTTCTAGTTATGAAGGTGTGGCAAGGGAGGATTAATCCGTGGCTCTTTAACTATTATACTAAACTTGCGAGTACAAAAGTTTTTAGGTGGACATCTCCTCGATACATCACCCTTTTTCCTTTCATGAAAAAGGCATGGTAGGGGTACTTATTGTGTTTTTTTGGCAGGTCCATTGTGTATATGGACCTAGAAATACTGTGTTAAACATACAAGAAAATCCTCTTTAGATTTGTCATTTAAAAAACGATTCATTCATTTCTCTCAAGGGCCGCTTGCCTCGATTTCAATGCATTTCACGTAACAGGTTTGTGTTGTTCTGGATATGGTTATCGAATTGTTACCATTGACGGGAAAAGTACAACTTGTAGACCATATTTGGGTTGCTGATGGTTTTGATCCCTTTATTCCCAAGGGAGTATATACTCATCGTATTTTAATGAGTACATTGGATATATTAGCATACATATTCCATCTTATTGTTAATGTCTTAACCATTTATACAATGGACTAAGGGAAATATTGACACCATACTTCGCAATAGTATCATCGCTTTCTCTTTTGCAGTTGTCATTGTTGCTAAAACTATGTGGTATAGTTCAAACAACTACGTCAATCTTAATGCCAGCGAGCGCACATGTTTTGTCAACGAGACTATAGATGAAGAATCGTTTATTTGAATTCCTCAAAACACAAGAAGTTCCGATCTAATAGTGTACTCAAAAATCGATTTCTTAATCTGAAAATTATTTATGCGTAGGATTATCTTGATGACAAAGTTTCAAGATGAGCTTATTGAGTTCGAGCTTTCATGACACATATTCAAAAGACGTGTTTCCTTGAAATCACATTTCTACATGATTTGAGGTTCCTTATATGCACTCTCAACACTTCCACTCGAGCTTGAAGTGTCGCTCAAGCTTAATACACTAGATACTAGGTAACAAATCGGTCTCAGATCAAGCGAGCTCAAGCTTTCCAAGAGCTTTCCAAGCTCTAGCTCAAGATCATCTAGTTAGTTGACATTTAGTGGTAATCTCTTCATTGCATCTTGAAACTTCGAGAAATCAGAGATTCCTTTCTTTCGCATATGTCAACATCTTCGAGTGGCTTTCTACATTGACAAGAATTTGATGTGTCTTGAAAGGTGTTGATGAGCTTCAATTATTTGGACATAAGATCCAATGACAATTATTGATATCGGAAGATTCGAAACACCACAATTGACTAGACTTAATATGACAACCGGCTATTAGTCTTTATCACATGTTTTCAATCACAAAAGCATAGGTCCCGTCATTATACCATAAAATTCATGCTTTTTTTTCTTACTACGCATGTTATCATATCATGGAAAAATGCATGTCAATTCGGAAGCACAAAGTGAAGAAAAGAAGATGAAAAGTTCATGAGTAAGAATGGTCAGATACTTATATGAATATAGTTGTTATCGTATTCTTATCTTTTTTTAAAATACGAAAACGGATGTTGATACAAATATTGATGGGTATCAAAACTACACTACTATATTCGTAAAAAATGATTACGGATGTAAAACGATCATGATCGAATACAGATAATATTAGAAATACTCTATAGATTAGCTTAAATATACATGTAATGGATTGAGTAAACACGATATAAGTACACTAACTGTATTTCTATCGAATAATTATACAAATATAGTGAAAAAATATAAAATTATGTTTTATATAGTTATAAATAAATATGCAACTATATTTACATATGAAAAAGAATATATTAGTGATACTTACAGATGTCAAAATGATATCCATATCCTTATTCATTTTAAAATGTAAACGAATACATATGTCAAAATCAGTATAAAACGAACATGGTAGTGAAGGCGACGGTTTTCGTCCCGCGCATCATGGAAGCTAGGAGATCGCATCGTACGCGATATAAGTCAACTAGTCACACTAGTCGTAAGGGGCAATAGAAATTGAAAAAAACCGATGAAATCACGTGCCATGGGAACCATTCCCATCTCGTTTCATCTTGATCACAAACAAGTATTAGGGTTACCTCTTGTAGCATGATTGCGATCCTCATGTCTCTAAACGAGGAGACCTCTTGTCTCAAGTCTGATCCAACAGAGTGAGCACTTGCGGGCATGTGGATTAAACGTGTGCTTCCTGCAATTTGAGTTGACAATTCAAGCACAAAACCTCATGATTTTGTTTCACGAAATCTGTAGTCTTTCACGAGAATGGGACACCGAAGAAGACAGAGATCCACGAGCAATTGATCTGTCAGCGCAACGGCAGCACGGCGATGACGAAATTCTCTCAACAAAACCCTCGAGTAGAGATCCACTAGGGTTTGAGAGGGCGAGAGCTTGTAAGTGTATGAGAAAGAGAGAGTGATAATTTTGTTGCTTCAACTTGTGTAGAGAAAAGTTTAGGGTTGGCTCTTCAATCATTGAATTAGCAGTTGTATGATTATCAAGATGATCATGGTACATAATCCAACTTATACGTAGGGACCTTACAAATGCATTCATTTATTAATCTCAAACATGGAGTGAAAATCAATCTTTTATTGATATATAAAAAAGATTACAATAACAATTTTTGTAGAAATGGTTCTTCCAGAGCTCACATATCCAACAAGTAGTGAATCGGATTCGGATATATCTATATCGACTTGCATCCCGACAAGTGGACTATGCATTTCAAATTTACTTAGAATATTAAGTGGAAGACGCATTTTAAATTTTATGAAAAACAGACAGTCCTAACATGACCATCGGAAGGGGTCGATTTCTGCAAATCCAAGACTGTTAAAATTTGATTGTCTTGATGGAAAAGTTAAAAGTCTCGAAATAAGTTGAAATTTGAATGGTGTCACGATGATATATTGTTATCTAAATTTCCAAAGGAATCAAATAAAAAAATTCAAAAAAAATAGAGGGGAAATGGATGGGTGTAGAAAAGTTAACTACACATGAATGTATGCTCTCTTTCCCCATATACATATACATATATAAACACACTCACATACATACATACAAAAAGAGATTATCGATTCTGAAATCATTTTTTATTTGAAATTCAAAGATAAAATGTTTTCTTTGCCATAATAGTAGCAACGATTAATATAGCAATGGTTAGTCGTTGCTTTCTTATCAAAATTTGTACTGTTAATTGTTGTCTTTAGCAACGGTGGACGTGTATTTAATTTGATGTCAAAGGCAGTCGATAATAGGTTCTATGTTGTATGTTATTCATCATTAATTTTATGTACAAAAAGTAGTTTGCAATTAATGATATCTATTTTTATATATTTATGAACCAATATAGTAACGAACCCATTTCTTCTAATAATAAGATAATATAACAATTGATATGTCACCATCGACGAATCATATAAGAACTAGTGTAAACCCCGTACGTTGCATCGGGAACTTCTTTTTTCTGGGTTTAATACGATAATGAATAGAAATGAGTTGATTCGTATCTCCATGCTTGATTTAAAGAATGATGCAACATTTGAAGGTAGCCTGAAAAAAAAGAAGAAAAAGTAGGGAAAATAAAGCTTAAACAGTTCAAAGAGATTGACAAACATGTTGTATTACAAATAAATCCAAAACACTTCAGAAGTTGTGATGAATATCTTGTATTACAATAGATTACGTAGGAAGAAACGTCATTTTATAGTGAGTGTGTCCCACACCGTGCAAATGTAAATGCTTTCTTGCGGCGACAATACAATAATATTGACGACTAAACACAATAGTTTTACACGAAAAGTTGGGTTGGTTCTACAATGCATAACACATATAAAAGTGGACAAAATATTATCACGTCTGTAAAATATTTATGCATGTTCTTTTAGTAACAAAAGATATCAAAGCTTGCTAATCCAGCTAGATAAAGCTGGGCAAAGTATGTCCTCATCTATAAAATATTTACACATATTCTTTTAATAATAAAAAATTGAAACATGGTAGTCAAGCACATATGTATTTGTTAGGAAGTAGTTGTCAAAAATGTTGTATATCTTATACGGAGATATTGGTAAGAGATTGTGATTGCTCACTTATTTTTCTCAAAACAACAATATATTAATCATAGGTTACATAAGATTGCAAGCATGAGTTGGCGCTCGACGTTCGCTGACCAAATCACATATCTCACTCACAACTAAACACCACAACCTACCCAAAGAAGGTAAACCTGAAATCTTTCCAAAATCAAAGATGATTACATGAAATAAGAAAGATATCGATGATGTGCCGACCCTCGGATGTGATGTTAAACCATACCGAAAGAGGGAAAATCTATAATCTTTCTAAAATCGAAGTATTTTTGTGGGGTGATCTCAATAGTGATTTCAGATGGGCACTTGCGTGGTTGCTCGATGAATCTCCTTGCCAAAAATCAAACAAACATATCAATGACTGTGTACACCAATCCTTGGAGGACTTATCATCTCAGTGTCCTCTATCGCCAGCAATCTTATGATTCTCGCTGTTGGAATCGATTAAACATGTCTCAGGTGGAGGCAAAGAGGGGATTTGGGCCGATCCATGTCGGCAGAGTACCAGACAGTGGAAGTTTACGATTTAGGAATTCACCATAAAAAAGATTCTCGAACAAATCTAATAAACAAAGATGTACATCGACGGTAGAGGACCTTAGAGGAGTTGTCAAGATGTACATCGACGATATGACCTTATATGAGTTGTCAACCCGAGCTCTCCGATCGGCTACGATCCTATATTTCTCGTAGGTTGCTCCAAGTAATGTCGTTGCTGGTGGTGGTGAATCAAATAGGGTGCTCCAAGTAATGTCGTTGTTGGAGCTCCAAGTAGGGTGCTCCAAGCGATGGGTCAGTTCCAACGGAAAATCAAATGGAAGTTTAGATTTTAAGATTTTAAAAGAGAGGGCGAGAAGACTAAGTAACCCTTGTTTTTTGATCCACTGCAATCTGTTAATAACGTGTCAGTATTAAAGAAAGGTACATAACATGTGTCAGAGGAAGCACATGATATGGCATCTCCAAAAAATTTCCACCGTAGCACATGATAAGAACATCATGTTTATATTGAAATGAAACATAACAAATATCAACCAACCACTGGGGATGAAAACGGGTCAGATACGGATATGATTCGAATATGCATTAAGGAAATCATATCCTTAAAAATATGGATATGAATTCGAGTAGGATATTTATCAATCCGAATACGTATCAAATAAAAAGTGAACCCGAATACGGATCAAATAAAGAACCAATCAAAATATGAATCGGGTAAAGAATGAATACAAATATGGATTCAATAAACATAAACTCCGAATAAGGATCGAATAAAAACATCATACGAATATGAATTGATTTTTTTTTATCAAAGTTCATAATGATTTTAAAAAATAGCATTGAAATATAAATAAGTTGCATCATAATAAAAGGGAGCGTCGAGATGACATGTTTCTTTATCCGAGCAAAAAGAGGGATAGAGATTTATAACTTTTGTTCGTGCCCATCCCCAAACAAATGAAAGTATATTAACACCATTAATATATTGTATTATATAATATATAATACTAATATAATAACATGAGTTGTGTCTTATATTACATTAACTAATATATAAAATAATATTCAATGTTGTAATCGGATATCCGAATCCCGTTCCAGATATTTAAGCCATTACCATATATGTATTTGTATCCGGAAAATCTTTACAACCCATATCCATATTCGATCCGTATTTGATTAATATTCGGATACGGATATCCGTATACGGTAAATGGATTTCGGATATATCTATATACATTTTCATCCCTACCAACCACTCATATGAAGATAGTGGTACATAATATGTAATCGAATATATATATATATATAAACAATATTCAATATGTACAAAAAATAATGCTACAGGGCCGTGAACAGTGCCATGTCCACGGCCCTTAATATATTGTATGATTGTTATATGTCAACATCATGATAATTTGATATGCTAATTGTTGATATTAGAAACAATTATTCTAAGAAGAAAAACAATAAATGATTCCTATTATATGAAACACTGCTAGCATAAATAATGGATATATTATTCATTGTAAATTTCAAGATATAAAAAGTATTTTTATAATAAATAATAATTTTTGGGACCAATATTAATAAAAAAAAGTAAATAGCATGTCCAAGGGCCAATAAAAAGATATGATATCTCAGGGCCAATATTAAAACTGAAATGTGGTAAATTTTATTTCCATTTTGATAAAAAAATGTAATAAAAATGAAAGTAAGTAAAATACCTTTAAATTCATTGATCGATTTTCATATGTTAATGCTTCGATGAGAAATTATAGAAAATAAAATTCATGTGAGGAAAAGTAAAGAAAAATCGAACTATTTTCCTTTTCTGGAGTTGTCATATGTTTCAGAGGAAATGTGTTCGATGCTTCTTCTATGCAATGAAAAATATATGAATGGAAAACAAATGATTGGTCAAATTGAAAGTAAATTAATTAATTTATATATCTTTTCCTTTCCATTACTTTTCGAGAAGGGACTTTTTCAATTATCATTAATAATTTGTAATTGATTAAATAAATAGAAAGTTGAATTATTTAAAATTTAGGTATTAATCGACACCTCGAGTGCTGATTTGGAGAACCAATCCCAAATCGGTACCCGTGTCGATTTGGGGAGCCATGTTCAAATAGGCACCGTAAATTTGGATAGGTGGTCTCTTAGGTTGATATTTACCACATTGATTAAACTTGCAACGGTATTAAATATGTGTGCAACACATGCAACATTAAATACATGTAAATAACATGCATGGATTAGAGTTACATGCAATATTAAATATGTATACAACACATGTAGCATTAAATACGTGTAAATCTCAAAAAAAAACATGCATGGATTAAAGTTAAACATATGTACAAACTTGAGGTGTCGATTTGGTCATGCACCAAATCAGCAGGTGTCGATTTGGGTTTGTTTCTCCAAATCAACACCTGAGGTGCCAATTGATGCTTAAAATATTAAATGATTCAACTTCCTCCATATTAATTAATTATTATTATTATTATTATTTTAGAAAAAGTCCTTTCAAGAACGCTAACTCTTACTTGTTATTGACTGGAGTAAAATGTGTTATTCCATCTTCCTAAGTCGGTGGTTAAAATCAAGTGATAAGTTTGAAGTAATGAAGATTCATATTCCTTGAATGAATTTAATGTACTTTTCTTGATTATAAAAGTGAAGTAAGTGATGTTTATACTTAAACTAAACTAACTTAATAAAAGGAACTTCAATAAGAACCCATGTAAATCATAGTTCAACTGATTTTCACAGCTTCGGTAGGAAAAATGCAGATTCGAGTCTCACTAACATAATTACATTTGGTGCTAGCACTTGACATCTGATACTATTCTCCTACTACAGAAAGGCTTCTTCGTTTATCGAAGAAATCCATCACAAGGGAATAAGTAATTGAGTCTATCGTGTTCCTTCTCCCCATCTTCGACCTTGTATAAGGGAAGATGAGGGGATACCTTAGGACACTCCTTTCTCTCCTTACGAAGCGAAGATTTCAATTCTTCCTCCACATCCTCCATCCTCCTAAGTCATGAGATTGGGATTTATGCATACATATGAGGTTTCATGCAATGGAGGACCAAGGATTACAAATTAAGGGGGGCACACTTACAAATAAATATAAAAATAAATAAATAAGAAGCCATGACTTGACAGTCTGACACATATAAGAGGGAAGCAGAGTGACCTGTTGAGCAGGTGGGGGGGAGTCGACAGGGACACATGGCGCACCTATGTATATATACATGTTGCCACTATGCAAGGGAGCCCAGGATCCCACTGGATGGGGGAGACAACACCATGGGGAAGGAAGGTGCAACGGATTGGGTTAGACATACAGAGGGAATGCGAGAGAGGAGGTGATGTTACTCAAGAGAAGGAGGGTGGGCACGTATTGTCACTGTGCAAGGTAGTTGGGATCTGAGGATGACATCAGACAGGGAGCCGGTACCGTGAGAAGGGGAGGCACAACTGGAGGATATGGGAAAAATCCTCAAGCGCATCACGAAAACATGAGGATCGCATCGTATGTGATCGGGAGCGACTAGTCGCACTAGTTGCTCGATGCAGCAGAAATTAAATTTTCTATGTGACGAAACCACATGATCTAAGAACACTTCTCGGATCGTTTCGTCTAAACCACAAACAAGTAATAGGATTACCTCTTAAAGCGTGGTTGCGATCGAGTCTCTAAACAAAGAGACCTCCTGTCTCAAGTCCGATCCGACGGAGGAGATGCTTGCGAGCGTGTGGATGAGACGCGTGCTTCTCGCAATCCATGTTGATGATCCAAGCCACGGATCTCCTGATCTCGACAAACGAGATAGGACGTCTTCTTCACGAGCAAGGCACGTCGAAGAAGACGGAGATCCACGAGCAAATGATCGGGCAGCATAACGACAACGCTGCGGTGATGGAGGATCTCCCTAGGACATCCATGGTGGACGGCCACATGAGAGATAGAGAGAGTGGGCGTGTCGAGAGGAGAGAGAGCGAGCATTCATTGATATGTCTCTTGAAGAGCAAGGGGTGCCTCTTCTTATAAAGGGTTTTGGGAGTCCATGGATCCCAATCCATGGACAACACACAATCAATGGGTGAGATTGATTTGTGTTTTCCTTAAATGGCTAAGATGTTGTTGTAAAAACACAACAACTAATTATTTAATTTAAATTAATTTTCATTGATAAATCAACAAAATTAATTTCAAATTAAATCATCTTTGATAAGAGAAAAGATAATGAAGAGAATAAAACAATCTCCTCAAAAGAGGGGACGGCTACTCTTCTCCTCATGGAGAGTTGTAGCCGTCCACTTCTCTTTGGTGGACTTGGTCCATCTCTACTAATTATCATGAGATCTCATTATCTCATGATATATATCATCATCTCTTGTCGACAATATTTTCACCAAAAAATAATTCCAAATTATCTTATGGAAAATATCAACCATGCCACTGAAATTATGTGAATCTCATTCACAACCCAAAACTAAATATAATTATATTTTGAATTAATCATTCAATGTGAATCCAATTCACATTAATAATTAATCAACAAATATAAATCACAATATGCTCTCTTTAATATATTATAAATCGCATTTATAATATATATGATTAATATGGATCGTGCTATCAACATTATTCATATCCATGATGATTAAATCACATTTAATCATCTTGGATTTCTTTTCTCATGTGCCCAAATAATATGAATCACATTCACATTATTCATATCTTTGATAATTAAATCACATTTAATTATCTCAAATAACTTTCCTTATAATATGAATCAAATTCATATTATCCATGATAATTAAATCACATTTAATTATCAATTTTCTCGATGCTTGGATACTTATATCAACAATGAAATTATCCATGAACTCTTTCAAGTATAATGCGCTTTCTCCGCGGATACTTGGAGATCAGGACAGGGCGATTGTATTGTTCCTCGTATAGTGACTTGGATATTGAGATCAAATCTCAAATCTAGATCTCGGGCCTCCCATAGATGCTTGATTAAATCAAGACCGCAAATCTAATCTTCTCATTACATCTGAATCTCATACAGATCAATGTACAATATTTGGACCAAGATCAGATTACTTCTCTACTGAGAGGAGTCACTAAAATCCAGACTCGTTTCATCACTCCCTAGGAATGGAAGCGTCATGGTTATATAATCGTTTATGATCACATCACCTTCAGGTATTCCCAACACTTATACATCCTGCATACTGGAAGACTTAGAATAAACCTGAAGTATTAGATCAACTTTATATTGTCTACTTTAGGATTTTATCAGTAAGTTTCTCATTTGATCATTGGGAGTTGGTATCGATCATATACTTTCCAAAAGCATATATCATACCTATGTCTTGATCATATACTTTCCAAAAGTATATATCAAACCTACAAATTCAGTCAAGCTTCCAAAGTGAGACGACCGTGCACGGAATTTGATTCTTCCCAATATCTCATGAGTGAGCTCATGTCTTCCGGTTCAGTAACTGAACCTGTATGATCCCTTTGAGAGATTGTACTACTCATATGTCCTTGCATGCACACCAGTGCGCCGGTGTATAGACCTTGGTTAGGTCATCAACCTATTGGTCTGTCAAATGTACATACTCAGACATATAGTAACACATCTGTCTTCGGTCAGAGGATGCATGCCTGTATCATGACAGCATATGATATAGGACTTTGGTTATCTCGATCTCGTTAAGTCAACTCTTTGACCTAACTAATCGGACACCTCCGAACCTCTATTCCTATGTAGAGGATCTGCATCAAGAGGTCGGTCAGATATCAGCCTATGTGAGAAAGGATTGCCATCTTCTACTCATGCTGGAGATCACATCTTAACAATTATTTGATGGTGCTTGATGAGTCCTCAATCTAACCCTTTAGATATTCATCCAAGCACTAGCCTCTATGATTCAATTATTGAATCATTAGCTGTACGATTATTAAGATGGCCATGGTACATAACCCTAATTGTACTAAGGGACCTATTATGCAAATTATTTATTCTTCATTTCAGATCAGAGAATGATATTCGCAATAACATTTATTGCAAAATGGCTCGTCGTGGGCTCGCATGTCCAACAATCTCCCACTAGCCCAAAGAGCCATTAATGGGCTAATCATTTAAATACACACTCATGTTACAATCATAGGCTATTTAGAAAATAGCTAGGTAAGATGATCAGTCACTCTGTTCATGCAAGACTACGCCAAGTCCTTTATGGCACTTGCATATCCCGAGTAACAGTGCTCGCATCTAATGTGAATGTTACATCTCATGCAACCAATACTCAATCTTGTTAGTTATAGTGTCCTTGACACTACAGCTTAATAATTATCATAACTAGTATTTCCATAATCCTTATCAGAATACCCTTATTCCTGGAGATCGCTATCTCTTAAGGTATCCACAGTTAAGACCTTTTAGATTTCTATCTATAAAGTCTTAAGTTTTTGAAGATAAGATTTTGAGATCACTATCTCAAAAAATCTTGTCATCTATGAAGATTTTGTTATTACTGCAATCAAGTGTTTTTTCTCTCCATAGTAGGATTAATAACACTTTACTACTCCCACTACATGGCAGATATCTGACTTTTGTACACATCTAGCATACACTTAGCTTCTCGTAACTGATGCACAAGTGCAAGCAGTTCTAGCATTCACTTCCTCAACTCTTTGAGCTGCTATCCCTTTAGATAGGTCAGTACCATATCTTAAGGGATGGAAGCCTTTCTTAGAATTTCTAAGAATGGAATATGTCCAAGGTGTACTGCAAATGTGACAGTCCCAATATCCTCTTCTCTTTGCTTCTGAACAACTTCAGAACTAAGATCTAAGATATATCCTTGAAATCATATTTCAAGATATGGAATAGCCAGTATATAAAAGACTTATTATCATCCTTATATCATTCCAAATTATTAGGATATTATCTACATTTAGCATGATGAACACATTGGTATTCCCACTAAGCTTCACATGGTTCATCAAGATTCTATTTGAAATCGTAACATTTATAATTTCATCAAATCTTATGTTCCAACTACAAGAAGCTTATTTGAGTCCATAGATGGAGTTATTCAACTTGCACGCCTTGCTTTCCTCAACCATGAAGCCCTGGGGCTACGACTTATGAATATCCTTGGAGAGGCATTCATAGAAGAATGCAATCTTGACTTCCATCTCGAATATGTCAAAGTCAAGTTGTGCAGCTATAGTTAGCAATATTCTGATGGGTCTAAGCATGGTCACTGAAGAGCAAGTTTCATCGCAAGCGATGTCTTCTCTTCGGTGTGTATCTCATGGATACAAGCCGTGCTTTGAAGGTCTCTACCTTCTCATCAGGTTCCCTCTTTCTCTTGAAGATCCATTTACACCTTAATGGGTCTACCCTTATAGGTGGATCCTCAAGGGTCCATATACAACACTTGTATATGAAGTCTATCTTAGACTTTTTATTGCTAACATCCATCTTTCCATATCATGATCCTCAGGAGCTTCATCACATGAAGTCCGATCATTGTCGGACTTAACTGACACATGGAATACATCCTCAAACTTATTTGAAGAAGTATTAGTGCTTCATCTTTAATTATCCTTTTAGTTTTCGATTTCAGGAGCCTCATTATTAGCTCAAGATTAAATGAGTTCCTTTTACTTCATTTTTATCTTGATTCTCAAGAGAGTCATCCTCTAAGAATCACATCCTTAGAGATGATATCTTTTAAGAATCTCAAGGTCATAAAGTAGGTATCTAGTAACATCCTTTATTTTCCTAACGAAGTAGCACTCTCTGGTGCTAGATTCCAGTATACCAGCATGGAACCTTATGAGGATATATATTGTAGTCTCTACTACATATATACCTTGGAAAGTAAGAGGTAATTATGCTAATATTAATCATTGATCAAATCATTCCACACATGATCAAGTGTATCTTCCTATAACTCTATTGAGTTTAGGTGCATTAGGATGATTGAGATAGGAATGAAATTCACATCTCCATAAGGTATTATTTGAATTCATCTAATAGGTACTTGCTACCTAAGTTAGATCAAATTCATTCCATCTTTCTTCAAACTTTGGTTCTAAACCAAAATTGTGAAATCATTGAACATTTCAAAGCTTTCTAAGGTGAAGAGGAGAAATCTCATATCACAAACAATCAATAAATGATATTACATATCATCAATGTTAATTATGATATAGATGATCCACATACATCAATATGTATGAGATCCTGAATACCTTGACATTTAACACCATTCCTAGAGAAGGGTGTATTGGATATTTTACTTTGAATACTATATTCACAAGTATGTAAGATTTGAAATTTTGGACATTCTAAAGTTTCATATCTTACTAGTCCATTGATCTCATCAACAGACATACGTCCAAAACTTGATGCCAGATCATTGTCAAATGATCTTCATCCTCCTATTGATTTTTTAAAAGTTTTATTTTCAGTTTTAGAAATCTCAATGAACCATTCATTAATTTTCTAATTTTGTGGAGTCCACTAGATGTTAGATTACTATCTGAAATATATCCATCATAACTCTTTATGATAGGCTTATTCAAGAATTCATGTTTATTTCCAACACTTAGAAACAAACAATGAATGTATTCTAATATCTAGTTCATAGAGACATTCTCTAAGACTAAGGGCTCTCCCACTGAGAATATGAAGTCCATCTATCCAATAGAGATTGTTGAAACAATTGCATCAAAATCCATGTAGATGACTATTAAACCTGAAGATCAAATTCTCCAGTCTTCTAAAGCATATGCAACCCATTGCAAGTGTTGTTAGAAGATTGAGATACAATTATAAGACTTTATCTTATGAAATAAGTAAGTCAAAGTCAACGATTATATGTAGATTATTTTGATGCTCTATCTGAGTCCTTCACTAAGGATTTTAGATAGATTTGATAGTCACACTATCAACACATCAACTTATTGCAGTATTGGCATTCATCTAACTCTTTGGATGTCATATGGAAGTCATAGAAGTACGGTCAACTCTTTGACTATCCTTCTCATCTTGGGTCTGACCCATGCTTCCACTGCGCTCCCTTTATCTATAAACAATCATTGCTTAAGACTAAGGATCTCTTATGTTAAATTCAAAAGAATTCAATATAAGAGCATTTCAACATTTATACATGATTCATTAAATTCATACAATATGAATATTATGAGGCTTCATGAATGACTAGAGTATAGACAGTATAATGATGACATCATCATGCCTACATCCATCTAGACTCTCAAAACATTGGTTCAGGTAGGTATTTAAATATTTTGAATACATCATCTCTTATAGAGCTACCATTCTGCATGATGCAGTGAACCATGTCATTCATGATTAAATATCTAGAGCACATGTGTATGCCAAAATATCTCCTTAGGGTTTTATAAGGATTAATTTGACAATTGCGATCATCATCAACATGTCACTTCCAAAGTACATTCGATGAGATCAAGACTGCAGAGACATACAAACCCTAAGGTTGTAGATCTATTGTCTATTTAATTGTCATTCCTCATTATTATGAGGAAACTTTCACATTGAAACCACATACAATATGTGTCCAACTGCAAGTACAATATCTGGATCATGAGTCCAATCAATGATATTTTACTGGTCATTATTGAGTATAACATTGAGTGGGTTTAATGAAGGATTATCTGAAATAAGAAATTTACATAAGTGTATATATATTTATATATATACATATTTTACTTTGATTTAGGAGTTTTTATATCAAAGTTGTCTTGCCTTGTCAACACTGAAAGTTCATTCCCTTAATCACTATCAATGTAAGAGATATACTTACCATTATATCTCAAGCAAGATCTGAGATCTCATTCCTTATCTTTGTCACATCCCAATAATATGAGAATTTGTGACTCTGATAAAGAGAAGCAGGAACACATTCCACCTTGCAAGTCCAACTTGCATCTCCCAATTCGATCTTTAACACCCGGGCCCACCACCCCTAAGGTGATGTTGACACGTCATTAATTGAACCAACCGTCAACAAGTTTAATACTCGTTATACGCAGTCCAATATCACCCCAATAATATGAGGACTCGATATTGGGGTCACTTCGTATACGGCCTTACTCTTTCGATAAGCGAAGAGCCCGATCCAAATGGATTGTATGCAGGAGCTGTCACTTCGGACAGGCGTCTCCTACATACAATATCTGGCGACGGAACCCTTCGCCTTGATGGGAGAACGTGGATGTCACTTATGTGATCCTCCACCTCATATTCAAACTTTTATTTAATTATTATGAATCATATTCATATAATTGATTCTTCCAAGGGAAATACACATCTATTTATAATAGAGTGTTTTTAATTGCATATAATTAACTTAATCACATTAAATTAATTATCAATCAAATTCAATCAACAATCTTGATTTTACTTGAATATATGGTATTATCTGAAAGTACATATTAATTTGAATTTTAATAATTAAAAAATACATCATGATCTCTCGGGCATCATTTGTTCCCTATCCGCTATCATTGCCAGTACCGACGGGAGTGGGACAGACCGCACACGGTACAACCTGCTACCCCAACGCTCCCCGACTAGACACCATATCCACCTCGGGAAAAATAATGTCGAGCCAATCACTTTGTACTTGAGATGATCATCAGTTCTTCAACCGAAATTATACAATATAGTAATAATCAAAACCATTTTGATTATAAGGAAATTTGTTAGACAAATTCCCAAAGCCTATTCAAGCAACATGTCTGTTGAAAGTGCATCAAGCAACCAATTGGTGATCTAGATCTAATCTAATCATTCATTGGTTGAGGCAATATCATTTAAGGGAATAAATATTGTTCTAATATTTCTCAAATATTATCCACAATTATTCCAGAAAATTAACTATTAATTTCACAGTTTTTCTTGAACGACAATCACAAGGTTTCGGATAATGATGCAATTTCCAGCAGTGACCCTCACTAACTAAAAATATCATATCTCATTCATTTTAAATTCAAATTAAGCAAAATCAATTTCCAAAGATTGATAACTTGATTTAAAAATGAAACCATTGGATAAACATGCATTTCCAGGTGTTTTAAAACCGTAATTAACATCTTAACTACGTCTCTAATCGTCATCCCAGAAACAGTGGACATATGGTCAATAAAATGATCATATCTTGAGTAAACGGAATCCAAATTACTCAAACTCAAATTCCACATTTTCATTATTTAATGAGAAACATTATGTAAGTGATAAACTCATGTTTAAACATTTTAAACAGGACCAAAAAAATCACAAGACAGGACTGCGAAAATTGAAATGCTAAAATCTTCACGAACCCAAACGAGCCCAAATTTTTGTAGGTTCATGGATCGTATCCAAAACCTCCGTAAATCTGGCTCTGATACCACTTGAAGGATATGGGGAAAATACTCAAGCACAACATGGAAATGTGAGGATCTTATCGTATGCGATCGGGAGCGACTAGTCGCACTAGTTGCTCGACGCAGCAGAAATTAAAATTTTCCATGTGACGAAACCACATGATCCAAGAACACTTCTCGGATCGTTTTGTCTAAACCAAAAACAAGTAATAGGATTACCTCTTGAAGTGCGGTTGCGATCAAGTCTCTAAACAAAGAGACCTCCTGTCTCAAGTCCGATCCGACGGAGGAGACGCTTACGAGCGTGTGGATGACATGCGTGCTTCTCGCAATCCATGTTGATGATCCAAGCTACGGATCTCCTGATCTAGACAAACAAGATACAACGTCTTCTTCACGAGCAAGGCACGCCGAAGTAGACGGAGATCCACGAGCAAACGATCGGGCAGCATAATGACGATGTTGCGGCGATGGAGGATCTCTCTAGGGCATCCATGGTGGACGGCCACATAAGAGATAGAGAGAGTGGGCGTGTAGAGAAGAGAGAGAGAGAGAGAGCATTCATTGATATGTCTCTTGAAGAGCAAGGGGTGCCTCTTCTTATAACACATAATCAGTGGTTGAGATTGATTTGTGTTTCTTTCAATGGCTAAGATGTTGTTGTAAAAACACAACAACTAATGATTTAATTTAAATTAATTTTCATTGATAAATCAATAAAATTAATTTCAAATTAAATCATCTTTGATAAGAGAAAAGATAATGAAGAGAATAAAACAATCTCCTCAAAAGAGGGGACGGCTACTCTTCTCCTCATGGAGAGTTGTAGCCGTCCACTTCTCTTTGGTGGACTTGGTCCATCTCTTCTAATTATCATGTGATCTCATTATCTCATGATATATATCATCATCTCTTGTCGACAATATTTTCACCAAAAAATAATTCCAAATTATCTTATGGAAAATATCAACCATGCCATTGAAATTACGTGAATCTCATTCACAACCCAAAACTAAATATAATTATATTTTGAATTAATCATTCTTAGTGAATCCAATTCACATTAACAATTAACCAACAAATATAAATCACAATATGCTCTCTTTAATATATTTTAAATCACATTTATAATATATATGATTAATATGGATAGTGTTATCCATATTATTCATATCCATGATAATTAAATCACATTTAATCATCTTGGATTTCTTTTCTCATGTGCCCAAATAATATGAATCACATTCACATTATTCATATCTTTGATAATTAAATCATATTTAATTATCTCAGATAACTCTCCTTATAATATGAATCAAATTCATATTATCCATGATAATTAAATCACATTTAATTATCAATTTCTCGATGCTTGTATACATATATCAACAATGAAATTATCCATGAACTCTTTCAAGGATAATGCGCTTTCTCCGCGGATACTTGGAGATAAAGACAGGGCGATTGTATTGTTCTACGTACAGTGACTTAGATATTGAGATCACAACTCAAATCTAGATCTCGGGCCTCCCATAAATGCTTGATAAATAAAGACTGCAAATCTAATCTTCTCATTGCATCTGAATCTCATTCAGATCAATGTCTAACATTTGGACCAAGATCAGATTACTTCTCTACAGAGAGGAGTCACTAAAATCCAGACATGTTTCATCACTCCCTAGGAATGGAAGTGTCATGGTTATACAATCATTTATGATCACATCACCCTCAGGTATTCCCAACACCTTTACATCCTGCATACTGGAAGACTCAGAATAAACCCAAAGTATTAGATCAACTTTATACTTTCTACTTCAGGGTTTTATCAGTAAGTTTCTCGTTTGATCATTGGGAGTTGGTATCGATCATATACTTTCCAAAAGCATATATCATACCTAGGTCTTGATCATATACTTTCTAAAAGTATATATCAAACCTACAAATTCAGTCAAGCTTCCAAAGCGAGACGACCGTGCACGGAATTTGATTCTTCCCAATATCTCATTAGTGAGCTCATGTCTTCCGGTTCAATAACTGAACCTGTATGATCCCTTTGAGAGATCGTATTGCTCATATGCCCTTGCATGCACAGCAGTGCGCCGGTGTATAGTCCTTGGTTAGGTCATCAACCTATTGGCCTACCAAATGTACATACTCAGACATATAGTAACACATATGTCTTCGGTCAGAGGATGCGTGCCTGTATCGTGACAGCATACGATATAGGACTTTGGTTATCTCGATCTCGTTAAGTCAACTCTTTGACCTAACTAATTTGACACCTCCGAATCTCTATTCCTATGCAGAGGACCTGCATCAAGAGGTCGGTCAGATATCAGCCTATGTGAGAAAGGATTGCCATCTCCTACTCAGGCTGGAGATCACATCTTAACAATCATTTGACGGTACTTGATGAGTCCTCAATCTAACCCTTTAGATATTCATCCAAGCACCAGCCTCTATGATTAAATTATTGAATCAACAGCTGTATGATTATTAAGATGGCCATGGTACATAACCCTAATTGTACTAAGGGACCTATTATGCAAATTATTTATTCTTCATTTCAGATTAGGGAATGATATTCGCAATAATATTTATTGCAAAATGGCTCGTCGTGGACTCGCATGTCCAACAACAACAACATCGACTCGAGTTGAGCGTCCATATATAATACGAGAGAGGAGGCAATGGGGGATGGATGGGGGGCACGATGGCTGGATTTTGATTTAAAATAATGAAAGAAGAATGAGATTACAGGAAATATCCAAAAGTTAGGGGGGCACATAGCCCCCATATCATATGCATGGGTCCGCCCCTTGTTTCATGCAAGTGCATATGGTTCGCAAACACAACAAGAACTCTTGGAGAGTTTCACTTTGTCTGCATATGATTAAGGAAGGGTGTCAAACTAAAGAAACAGATGCAACACCTTTCCTTTTAGCATAAAGATCAAGTGTTGGGTAGCATTTGGTGGATTTAATAAAGTTGTGCCGTCATCATTAGAGCGCGGAACCCATTGATGATCGTGTAGATGGTGTGCCCACATCTGTTAGATGTGATAGGACTTTGAGGTAATCAACAAAACGAGGGATACACAGTCTTAACGCGGAATACAAAGAGTTACACCATAACATGTATGGTATGTGTATCATTTATCGTTATGATGTAAATATAATAATAATTGTATCTGTTAGTATTGAAAGGCTAGTGTATAGGAGGGAGGAGGGAAGGGTCATTCTTTCGCATACATTCCATGGCAAGTCCCCCTTGTTAATTTATAGGACTATGCATGTTGTTGTGTGCTCTTATGTGCTTCTGCTTGTATATATACTTGTGTGCTTGACAGACGTGATCTTAAACATCACTTAAAGACAAGGTCGATTAGTTCATAAGGATAATTTAGCATTGAGTAAGAATTTGAAATCCTTGTTTGGGGATTTCATCATGTAACAACCGATATTAGAGTTGTACGAAAGATAAAAGATGTTGCAGGCAACTGCATTGCTAACTTGAAAGTTATTGTGTGCAATTATATATTCTAGTTCGAAGAGAAATCCTAAGAGAGGACAAGACCAATTAGGAGATTGGGACTACTTATGAAGGCAAGGGAAATCTGAGAAACCCGGAATTAAATTTATTGGTGTTGCTTCGTTGAAGCTACAACACAAGGTTGGTGAAGAAATTAATCAAAAACTTGATGACCTAGCCTTCCATATTTGCATCAATCAGTGGTGTGAGGAGGACCGAGCCAATCACCATAACTAGTGTAAAGCAAAGGGGATGGTTGAATGGGAGGTGGTAGAAATCCAGTCTACCTTGGGAACTCAAGCCCACAATTTAGCTCATTTCAAGGACATTGCTAGTGGAGTCATCGAGCGTTAAGTGTGAACTGACCGACTCTTGATGGTAATTGCAAACAAGCTCAAAGACCTTGAAGCAATGATACAAGATCTCCAGGTGGAGATCCCTCTCCTTCAGTAGTAGGTTATGGAAAATGGTGGTACTCCCTGTGAGGCACGAACGCCAATGGTACTGAAAACCTAATCCTCTAAGCCCTCGGAGTGCAAAGAACTTAGACAACTTCTTGTGGGAGATTACGTTATATTTTATCCTTACTAGGATCTCATATATGGAGATGGTGACCTTAACAACAATGTCTCACTTGGTAGTGGAGTCATGCATCTAAGGGAGGAAGGCCTTCCATCTCTGGGTGTATTGGTAAGGGATCTGGAGGAGTGAGTACCACTTACAAATGCTACTTGATTACTAAAGCAAACAATAACGATTAGAGAGTATATTGATGGACATAAGGGCATAATGTGAGGAAGTACAATTATTTGACCTTGTGGCGTGTCTTGATTGTGCATAAGGAGAGACGTGGTCTTCAATGGTTTTGAATCTACTTTCTCTGGAAATTGATTCATAATGAAAATTCTAACATCTCTTGTATAGAGGTTATGTAAGAAATTATAGAAGGAATCTATTACTATATATTAAGGAGGGGTGTTGCCACCGACCTCCATTACTTTTTAGCCCCCACATTCCAATTTTACCCCCAACAATCACATCAACATTCCATTTTATCCTAAAACCAATTCAACTTTCCAATTTTACCCTCAAATCTCAGTTCAAGCACCACATCACCGTCACAGTGAGTTGCTCCCACGGCATCCATATCCGTGTAACATATTGCGCTCATGCCCTTCCCGTCCGTAGAAGATATTTGTTAATCATTTATTTTTTTGCTTTAATAAGATTTAAGATTCTGTTTGAATTTTTTTTATGATAAATTTATTACTTTATTTTTAGTATAGATTATTTTATTTCTAATTCCTAAATATATCATTTATATCAATAAATATTTAGTATTTATTTATAGATATTATATTCTATTTTATATTAGCATTGATTTCTATCAAAATTTATACTAATTAAAAATTATTAATGGTTAATTATATAGCAACAGATACATTTTTCATTGTGAATTTAAGGAATCAAGTGTTTCTAATCCCTACTCTAGCAGCAAACAAATCAAGCAATCCCCTCCCTCGAACATGATATACTTTGATTTGCCCAACTCTTATCGAGAGGGATGGAAATATTTAAGTGCGCTGAGGGATCGAAGATTATCATTTCTAAATTTTTTTACAAGGTTTCGCCCAGTGCAAGAATGACATCACCTCCCTCTGTCACCTCCCCTTTTGCTCACGGTACCCCGACCATTATGACATCATGCCCGGGGAGATCCTGCTCCATCCAACCATCCATCTCAGCCCCTCCTTCACCATCTCTGCTCTTAATTTTTCCCCGATATAAGAATATCATATGTGTACGAATCTGATCATATATGAATAAATTTGTCTTTGATTTTAAAAAAATGTGGATACAAATATATCTGTTTTAAGCATATATGGTCAAATTTTGTATTCATATATATATATATATATATATATATATATATATATATATATATATGTATGTATGTATGTATGTATGTATGCTATGAGTTTTTGTATTTCCGGATATGGATATATATACATATATGGGGAATTTTTTCCCTTTAAGAGTCCCAGCGCATGACTACGCTACATATTATTTGGTGAATAATATTATTATAAATTATCATTAAAAATGTATAACATTTAAGGATTTTTATTTTTGTTTTTTTTATTGTTGTAGTTATTCAGTGTAGTTTGTTTTTCAGATATGTTGTTCGTAGTCAATTGATTCAAAATACTTGACATGTTATTTCCTCATTCACCCAAAATGATCTTCTTTATATATTAAATTAAAAAGCATAGGCGTAGGGCTTCGATCGGATATGAATATATTTATATATTATTTTATTCACTTTTAAATAAATGTGGATGTTAATTCTTACCAAGGATTAAACATATAAGGGTATTGCTACAAGCTTTTATCTGCTTGCGATATATAGATATGGATGACAAATTCGACTTTAAGCTTTATTAAACAATTTCATAACAAATAATGATTCAATCAAGCTATTTTATCGTGCTTTGCGGTAGGGTTTGTGGGGTAAGACGGAATAAGTTTACATGGTCAAGGGGGAAATGTTGATGTTTTAAAGACCGAGAAGATAATTTACAAAGTTTATAATTTTCTTCGAGTAAAAATCCCTTTTTTCTAATACTTTCGGTATTATATTACACAAATATATGCTTACATATGCTATGCGAGGATGTTAATCTTTTCCACTAGATTTTGTCTAACAAATGGCATTTCTATTATACAGCACCCCTATGATTTTCAAAATAAATACCCTTTACAACATCTCTTTAAAATCTAAATTATACACCTCGATATAAACATCATGCATATAATATACAAATACTATGCCATATATCCAAATTATTTAAATGTTAATAAAAGGTGTCTGATATGAAATTATGGATTATATATTCGAAGGTAATAAATTACGAAGATACATGGTATATTGAGCTTTACCTCTCTGTACTCATCAATTCCGACTTCTCATATAACACATATGCTTAATATAAGATGATTTGTATACCCGTGCAAACGGGCACACGACTAGTACAAATGAAAGGAAGGAATAGTCAGATCTTGGAGAAACATTGATAATTCAAGAAATCACAAAATCAAGAAATCAACAACTTGAGAAATAAACAAAAAAACATCTGAAAATCAAGAAACATTAAGAAAACAAGAACATCAAGAACACACAGGAAAGGAATAGTTCAAGCAAACTAATACATACATACATACATATATAGGAGAAAGGGATCCTACTCCATGGAGTAGGTAACTTACCTACTCCACTTTCATTTTTTTTTCTATTTTTTTATTTTTTGAAAAATACTTCCATAGATTTTCATAACTATATCCCTCTAACATGTCATTCAAATTTTGTCAGAAACATAGACTCGTATGTCCTCCCTCCAAAACAGGTAAATTACAGCAAATCTAAGCCCGTTAAAATTACATGTTCTAGATAGAGGGCATAGAAGTCTCTATTTTTGATGACATATTAGAGGGATATAGTTATGAAAATCCATGGAAGCATTTTTCAAAAAAATAAAAAAAAAGTTGATATATATATATATATATATATATATATATGAGAAAAGGGAGTATGCACCTTGGTGCATGTAATTCTACGTGCACCGGGGCTTGTATCTCCCATATTTTTTTATTTTTTGAGAAAGTATCATTGTATATATTCATCCATATATCCCTCCAATATGCCATTTGAATTTCGTCAAAAATAGAGACTCCTATACCCTCCATCTAAAACATATAATTTTAACGATCTTAGAATTGTTGTAGTCGACCTGTTATAGATGGAGGGCGTAAGAGTCTCTGTTTCTAACGAAATTCGAATGGCATGTTGGAGGGATATATAGATGAATATACACGGTGATATTTTCCCAAAAAATAAAAAAAAAATATAAGAGATATAAGCCCCGATGCATGTAAAATTACATGCACCAGAATGCATACTCCCCATCCCCTCTCTCTCTCTCTCTCTCTCTCTCTCTCTCTCTCTCTCTCTCTCTCTCTCTCTATATATATATATATATATATATATATATATATATATATATATCGCGACAAGGAATATACATTAGTTATATAATGTTTCATGCACAGCAACCAAAAACATCCCATTCTCTGCTCATCCTCAAAGTTCTCAGCAGTAGAACTTTGATTTACAACTTGGAGCCTAAGAAAGTTATTTATTGAACTTGCATATACCGAGAAATTTTCATAGTTTTCTTTCTTTATTTCACTGCATATTCAACATTCGTTCCTTATATCATGCACACCAAATAATAGCCTCCTCCAAACAACTAAATACACACCCAACTCTTCCCCTTTCCCGCATACACATAATATGGTAATTCTCTGTAAAAATAGGTTCAAAAGACTATAAAAAAAGGTGGCATCCACAACCAAAATTCGAATTCACTTTCCACAATGATGGAGGAACAGAGAAGACGGCATAAGTGAAGTCATGACCTTAAGAAGACCAATACAAACAACAGATAAGCAATCGAACAACCAACCAAGCCATTCTCTCGTTCCTCTTCTACAAATTCTTGATGATGGATTTCACACTAAATATACATTAGTTCAAACTATAATTTACTCTACATCAACAATGGACGCTATAGCACAGTGCAAGAATACAAGGGTAAAAGTGTAATTGCCAAAAAGGCAAGAGCACAAGTGCCCTCCGCAAAATTTGGAGCATGAGTGTAAAATTCCCAATTTTTTTGTGGGTGCTTTGAACTTCTTGGTTTTTTTAAGGCTTTCAACTTCTTGTTCTATATGTGCTCATTGTTATACTTGCTGGTTTATCTTTTGTACTGCCTGTTATCGGCCTCTTCTTGATATTGAACTTTTCTTGTAAAAAAAGAGAGAACATAGACAATAGCAAGTAAAAGTTTCATTATACAAATAACTAAAATAAAAATGTAGTATTTGCTTTCATGATATAATCCGAACAAAACAACAATACATTAAATGTACAATAAAGCATACCATTCACTGCAAAAGCAACCCTACTGATCAACTTCGCCTGTACAAATGGAAACAGATGAGGTTGTGGTGACTGTCATCGGGAAAAACGTAACATTCTATGTTTCAAAGCACCACAGCGAAAAAAGATACGCACACCCATGTTTTCTTCGATCACTTGACTGGGAAATCAGCCTCAGGCATCCGTCTCCACAAGTAGAACGCAGCTTCCACCCAGGATGGACTGACCAAGAACTTCTCATTATGGACTGCCCATTTCGCCTTCTCGGTCCACTTATCGTTTGAAATAACGTGGGTCACAGACGAGTCCACTTCAGTTAAGCAAGTAGCACCAAGCTGTTCGCATCTCTTCCATATAGGCTGTTCCTCTGCACGTGAAGCAGATGGAAACAAGCGGCTGAATACAACTCTGCATCCCTGCAGAACTTCCTGGCGAGCTTTCCGTAGCATCTAGATGAAAGGCAGAGAACAATATTTGGGATTCATGAGAACACCCGAGATCTTAAATTATATAAAAAGCAGAATTTTTGTATGACCAATGGAGAAATCAAAAACCAAGAGTGTTCAAAACCTAATGAGAGATTTCTATAGAAGTGCTAGTTAAAATTGAAACGACAAATATATTTGGCTTTGTTAAACAAAATTGTATTCGGGACAATTTTCCAAATCATGTACTGCTTAGGCCTAAAACCTACTCAATGCAGAACCATCTATTAAAAAAGCGTCCGAATTCGATAGCTGGCAAAACTAGAACTTAAACAATAATGCAAGCATTGCAATTTGCAGATTTCGGCATAGGTCTATAAATTAAAAGAAAAGAAGTCCAGACTTGATTTTTCAATCTCTCGGTGACTGTTCAGTTGCAGCACTTGATAATATTATATTCAGGTTCAGAATGCTAGAGCATTTGCTCTTTTAACTGAGTTATTATGGGCCAAGAATAACAATGAACATAAAAGTCAAACTAGAGATTTAAAGATGAGGAGGTACAGAAGGCGACAGAAAACCTAATATTGCTTTCCCGGCAAGGTTCCTTCAGGAAGAAAGTTAGACTGAAGATGACAGCACAAAAGGAAAAACATGTGTTAGCAATTACCGGTCTAACGTCCCGTGCCAATAAATCAGTACTGAGATCCTGAAACAATTTGGGAAAATTAGTTACTTGCATTGAAAAATTGCGATGGACAAACTCGTGAAATTGTGAGAGCTCACCGGATCAAAAAAGAACTGGTGGACACGCTTTAAAACATTTAAAATACTACTAAGGACTCCATCTTTCTCGCATTCATCTTTCTTGGCTAATGACAAGGATACCTGATCAAACTTGAAATGGCGACAACTCTCAGCAAAGTAATGATACCTTTCCATTATTATAAGATTGTCTTTATGCTTCTGCCACACCTGCACACACAGAACGGTGGAATTTCCAGATTTAGAATCAAGCTTGCAGAAATAAATATGCTACATGATACATAACGAGATAGCCATTGATCATAGAGACCAAGCACATGCATTTCGTAGCATAGAGGCTTAAGACGGAATCTATAAACAACAAGAGATATCTTGATATAAAGCTCATTAAAATACAATTAACAATTTAAATAAAACTCATCAATTGAACCAAAACTGACCACAACAACAGCAACAATAACAACAAAGCCTTTTCCCACATTAAGTAGAATCGGCTACATAGATTCTTTTCCTCCATTCAGATCTATCTTGAGTCATTGTCGGTCTTAGATCTAAAAAACTAAGATCCCTTCGGATAGTCTCAGTCCAACATTTCTCGGGCCTTCCTCGCCCTCTTTTAGCTGGCTCAACATCCAAAACTCGTATCTCCTAATTGGTGCATCAGTCGACCTCCATTGCAAATGGTCATACCACCTTAAGCGGTTTTCTCGCATCTTATCCTCGATCGGAGCTACATCAACTTTCCTTCTAATTGCATCATTCTGAATCCAATCTTTACGTGTGCATGTGTGTGTGTCCACACATACACCTCAGCCTTTTCATTTCTATTATTGTCATTCTCTGCACATGTCTATGGTTCACAGGCCAACATTCAGATCCATAGAACATAGTAGGTCTCACGACGGCTTTATAAAACTTTTTTTTATTTTGAAAAGATTTTCTTATCACAGAACAGTAGGGCTCCTCTCTACTTTAGTCAACCTGCATTTACTCTAACATCTCCATCAGTTTCCCCATCATGTTGCAAAATAGATCCCAGGTATCTAAAGCATCTTTCTTCTCAATGTTATCGTCGTCAATCTTCACATCGATTCCTTCATCAATGCTTCCATCAAAAGTGCACTCTATATATTCAGTCTTATCCCTACTTATACGAAATCCTTTAGCTTCTAATGCATGTCTCCAAACATCTGGTTTCCCATTTACTCCATCTTTAGCATCATCGATCAACACTATCATCAGCAAATAACATACACCAATGTATCTCATCCTAAAGTGAAGTCAGCTCGTCCATAATCAAAGTAAAAAGGAATGAATTCAAAGCTGAACCTTGATGTAGACCAATGTTGATGTCAAAATAATCAGTCTTACCAAACTTGATCCTAACACAATATGAAGCCCTATCATATATATGAGATTAATTTATGAGATTAATTTATAGGACATGGACTTGTCTCTTCTCCAAAACTCTCCACAATATCTCATGTGGGACAGAATCATAAGCCTTCTCCAAATCAATAAAAATCATATGCAGATTCTTCCTTTTAGAATTATAAATATACATTGTTCTCCTCAGCAAGTTGATGGTTTCAATAGTTGAGTGCATGGAATGAATCCGAATTGATTTTCTTTTCCTTTGGAAACTTGTCTCAACCTTCTTTCGATTACACATTCCCAAATTTTCATAGTACGACTCATCAGTTTGATACCTTTTAATTCGCATAATTTGGAATGTCTCCTTTGTTTGTATAAAGAGGCACAACGATGCTTCTCCTCCAATATTCAGGCATTTTCTTGCTTCGCCAAATAACATTGAGTAAATTTGTAAGCCAAGTAAAACCACTCTCACCTAGAACTATGTATACTTCTATTGGAATGTCATCAGGTCCTACACATTTCTTATGTCCCATAACAGCCTCCGCTACTTCCTTTTTATTTGTCTATAGCTTGAACGATTCAAGTAACTTTCACTACTCGCTAGATCAAAGCAAGGCCTTAAATGTCAATTTCGGACACCATTTCGGTGACCGACCGAAATGGAATTTCGGACGAATTTCGATCGAAATTCAAGGGAAATTTCGATCATTTCGATCATTTTTTGTACTAGGGCCCCCATATTTCAATCATTTTGGTTGAATTTCGATTTCGAAAGGATATCAAAATTCGACCGAAGTTCGACCGAATTTCGTCGAAATTTGAGGCGATGTCCCAAAGTGATCTCTTTATTTCCTTCCCCAACAAAAAGTTTATGAAAATATTGCTTCCATCTAGTCTCTATATCCTTCTGAATAACAAGCATGTATCCTTCATCATCCTTAACGCATCTCACTTGAGAAAGGTCATTGGTCTTTCTTTCTCTTGCTTTGGCCAACATGAATATATCCTCCCGACCCTCTTTAAAGTCGACATTTTTGTACAAAACTCCATACGCTTTTGAGTTAGCTTTGCTTACAGCTTTTTTGTGTCCTTTGTTATTTTATAGGATGTGACGGTTTTCTCTGTTCTATCGTTAGACATAACCTTAAAGCATGCTCTTTTTATTTTTTAGTTTCTCTTGCACCCCTCAACTCCACCACCAAACCTCCTTTGGGCCTGAGACTCCTCCATTTGACTCGTCTAGCATCTCTTTAACTACCCTTTGGATACAAGATGCTACCGCCCAACATCTTGTTTACACTTATGTTACAATCCCAAGATAAGTCTTCTAAGACCTTCTCCCTGAAGCTTGATTGCTTTAATTGAAGATTCCACCATCTAGTTCTAGTGATCTTGGAAACCTTCCTTTTCTTTACCGGTCCTTTTATTTGCACATCCATGACTAGCAAGCGGTATTGGGTTGTCAAACTCTCATGGGATTACTTTACAGTCTTTACAACACAATCGATCTTTTCTCTTCAACGTAAAGCAATCTATCTGTATCCTAGTCGGGTCATTCTTATAGGCAATTAAATACTAGTCCCTCTTCTTAAAAAAAGTGTTTCCTATGAAAAGATCATAAGCCATGATAAAACTCAGAATGATTTTTCCCTCTTCATTTCTATTCTCGGAGCCATAGCCTCCATGAACACTAGCATACCCTGAAGCATCATTTCTCACATGTCCATTAAGATCTCCACCTAAGCAAATCATCTCTCTTTGTGGGATTCCTTGCATAATTATATCCAAATCTTCCTAAAAACAAGTCTTCTCGACCTTTATTACTTTCTCTCCAATCCATTTTGTCTCCTGGAGACATAGTATCTGAATCTTCCTTCTTCCCATGGTATCTATTATCTCCATTGATTTGCCAGTTAAAGTACCAATATTCCAACTACAAATCCGCAACTTCACTTGCAACCTCTTTTGGACTAATGTCTTTACTCGCATGTGTCCATCATGCGAGAACCCTTGCAAACTTTGGACTACATCCGGGGATAATGCAGCGGAACTAGCTTATTTACCCGCATGTGTTCCTCATGTGAGAACCCTTCCAAATTTTGAAATACATCAGAGTAATGATGTGGTGGCCCTTGTCAATTTCCCATCGCATTCGGACGATGCAACGTGCCGATAGTAGAGAACGTCCCAACGAAACCTAAATGTTTGCTTAAATCCATGTAGAAAATCCAAAATTGACCACAACACCGAAAATCAACCCTCCTAAAAACAAGAAACACATATCTAGCTTATGGTGCATCAAAACCAAAAAATAGCACTCAAGTCGCGGAGCCAACAAGATAGCTACTGAAACCACTGGCCTCAAACAAACAAGAAAAACTATGCAGGATTTAAACAAAATAATATGCCGCTGAGACTAAATCTTCGGTCGCAATAATTCTATATAACTATCCACACTACCTGCATAGAAGGCAAAAAAATGTACTAAGCCTTCTCCCACTATAAGTAGGGTCGGCTACATGGATTCTTGCTCAAATCCATGTTGAAAGATTCGACTATTTTTTACGCTGGCCGTCGACTACCTAACGCAACCACTGCAAGAGTGGGATTTGAACCCTGGTCTTTTGTGTGGTAGACACACTGTACTACCACTAGACCATTAAGTGGGTACACCTGCATAGAAGGCAACAAAGAATAAACGTTGGACATTTCCCCTAGCAAACTAAAGAAAGCTCAAAAAATTCAAGAAATAGTTAAAGCCTCTCTTTTTTGAAGCCAAGGCGAAGTCATTATCACATTGAGGTATCTAGATATCATGTTAACTAGAGGAAAAAGTAACCTACATTGCATTCAAAGTAGCGTATAATGTACATTTGTGGGCTTGCAGTGCAAACCAGCAAATGACATTATTGCTACAGAAATAACTACTGTAAAATATATTCACCTGCTCTGTGTCATCCAGGATCAGAACAGTGCTTTCTGCACCGAGTACCACATCTAAGCCTTTCTGATGTCTCTGTGTGCAATCAGACTGTGATATGACTTTTGAGTGAAAGTACACACCTGTAGGATCAAGAAGCTTGGCTATTTCCATTGCGTAAGAGCGCTCAGCCATCGTGTAAATATACATCTCATATATATTACTCAGTTCACTAAGAAAACTATGAACAAATGGCCTCAATTTTGTTAGCATGTGCATGGAATCCAATCTGAACAGGCTTTTGTTAGAATCCTCTGCATGAAATCAAATATGATAAAAGAGTTAAAGCCATAAAAATATGGATAACTCAAATTGACTCTAGCATGTAAAAGAGCCAGTTGGGAACCTTTTGACAAGGTATGGTGCACTCTGAAATATGTGATGCTACATGGGAAGTTATTGTAAAACAATAAAGTCCCATGAAATGTAAATAATAATGATGATAATGTTTTTGATATGGCATGCGAGGAATTTGTGTGGTGACACAAGGATGTATCAATAGTTGTCTGCTTCAACAGCTAAATTCAGGTACAGCCATGTAGGATAAAATAAACAGACTTATGACGGCAAAGAATCACTAGTCAACTCGGAAAGGCAAGCTTTTGGTCAGGTAATTGTTCAAACAAACTCTGTGCAAAGAAGCTACATATAATATATGCATAACACTGTTACAAATTCCATAAACTCGTAATATTTGCTTCAAACCATTTAGCAGCATGGCATATACAACTATCACAATGGACACCCAATTAAAATGATACACGATGGAGCAATTACATATTGACTAACTGCAGAGATCATTTGTTTCTTCAGTTTCTTTTTCAAAGAACAGAAGAATAACATTTCCATACACTGCATTTAGATGATGCTTTTGTCAAGCCAGAACACATGTTATTCGCATAACTCCAAATCATGGGAGAAAATGTTATGGGTGAGCCATGCAGAACTTAACTTCAATAACACTACAGTCCTTGAGAAGAAAAAACTAGTAAATGAGTGATCAGTAGGCAAAATGATGACTTATCAAGCTATGGGAAATTTCAATTTGGATGGATCTTGACAATTATATGGGTTTATGAAGCTATCAATGAATATGTTATGATAGCACGGCAACCACCTTCACATAATAAAGTTCTATGGCCGCAAAGTCTTTAATCAACGCAAATATAATACCATTTACCATAAGCATGATACGGACAATTACACTAATAGAAAGCATTTACCACAGCATTGGGAAAGATGAGAAAGATGTGTTGTGCCCAAAAGTGAAACTCGATATATTACTACCTTGGATGGTATTTATATCACGAAGTAAATACTCTTCCTCCGGACGAAGATCAATCAGCCTTGTTGAATTAAGTAGCGTATGATCCAAATCCAACACCAAAATCAGTTTCTTTTGACACAAAAGCTTCTTCAGGTCTGCCTCACGCACTCGATCGATTTCTGTATGGTTTAACTTCAAATCCTGCAGGTAGAAGAATCTTTTGAAAAAGGAGAGCGAAAATAGTTCTTACATTCCCCAACAAATCTAGTAGACCAGCATTCACCATTACCAGTTGGGCAATAAATGATGGAAAACCTTTTGTTAACCTCTACAGTTCAAAATCATTATTTGTTTTTAAGAACAGATTAAGCTAACTTAATTCATGTATGACAAAATAAATGACATCTACAAGCATCCACTACCCCCGTTACACAAAGGCCACGGAAACACATGCATGGACATGTGAAAAAGAGCTTTTTTGCAGTTAATGCAAGCAGGCAATAGATGAATAAAAGCAATCTAGTAGACTAGCATTCAACATTACCAGTTGGGCAATAAATGATGGAAAACCTTTTGTTAACCTCTACAGTTCAAAATCATTATTTGTTTTTAAGAACAGGTTAAGCTAACATAATTCATGTATGACAAAATAGATGACATCTACAAGCATCCACTACCCCCGTTACACAAAGGCCACGGAAACACATGCATGGACATGTGAAAAAGAGCTTTTTTGCAGTTAATACAAGCAGGCAATAGATGAATAAAAGCAATCGATATGAACTACATTCTTAAAACATTGTAAAATTTTATTACATAAAGATCAGTGAATCGAGCTAGTAGCAATATGGAATGTCTTAAGAAGTTGAAATTTAAAGGATGCGAACATATACCAGATTTTCTTAAATGTATCTATTTGTGGATAGGGCATGCTGCTAGGCATTTCATCTACAAGGCATTTATTAGACTAAAACAGTCATTGCACTATATTGCAAATTACAAAACTACAAAAATCCCCACCAAGTATAATTTAAAATATGCATGCTAAATTTTTCACAAAAGAATCACAGGTACAACAAATGTAACAATTTCAGATACAGCTATTTACCTTATGGATATAACCCAGTGCTACCCCTGATCCCTCACCTTCATCCATCTGTGTTGCGCATCTAATGCACAACCCTCTGAAGTAGCCTGGATGAGGAGGACACAATCCCGCTACTGGTAATATATCAATTTTCTTCCCATTGTCTACAGAAAAAGTAATAGTAAAATAAACATAAAAACGATGCGCTAAACCAAGGAAAAAACATTATACAATTACTTGAATGAGAAAGAAAACACTTTTTTTAGGCTCAGAAAGAAAACACTTAAAGAAACAGAAACTTTATACTTTAAGATTTCAGGAAAACATGTAACTTCTGTCAAAAACGATAAGCATATACATGCCCCTAACAACTATCATACATTACATGAAACAGCTTTTAGAGAATAACTGCCTAAAAACCACTGTTGTGATTTATATTGTAGCATGTGGGAACTTTTCTATTTTGTTTTAGTTCTCGGTGTAGCTGTCCCAATGATATGTACTATATAAAAACCATAGGGCTCTATTTGCGCTAGTTCATGGGTATAAAGTTTGCTATGGACTACGAAGGACTTATCATGTATCACCGGAAGTATGCCAAACCTTCTATAAAAGACCAGAATGTCAGGACCTTGCCTGCCATTATCCCCATAGATCACAACATTCGACCTTGTGATGATGACACTGAAGATCATGGCCTCAAATTTCAGCGAAATTGGGTCGAATTTCTGTCGAATATTGATATCCAGTCGAAATCGAAATTCGACCGAGATATGGGGGTCCTAGTACAAAAAATGACCGAAATGACCGAAATTTCGGTCGAAATTCCACCGAAATTCCATCGAAATTCTGTTTTTGTCAATACCGAAATGGTGACCGAAACCGACATTTAGGGCCTTGCTGAAAATGTTGATACGAGCAGTATAGAGGTGACTCTACATTATTATCATTCATCTAGATAATAGTCTTGCAGTATGACAGATCAGTCTCAATTCTTGGACAAGCCTAAGGTGCAATGAGATGCAACCCTGATGATCCTCACGTAGCTCAAAGCTACACCAGAGAAGGGACTTCTCTTTCTCAAAGGGAAGCCTCAGGATGACAGGATATCACAGTTTATATTGATAATTATTATTAAGCAAGTTGTCCTGAGGATAAAAAGTCCACCATTAGCTTCTTTTTTAAGAGGAGGGTGTGCACCCAAAATGGTGCCAACCCAATATATTTTTACAAGAGAAACAGTCCACCTTACAAAATCCAAGACTCGACAAGAACCTAAGCATTTCAAGCCAACCAAGTGGCTCCTCCATTACGAGCCAACCAAATGGCCTACACAGACAAGAGAGGTTTCACGTGTTCCACAAACGGTCAAAAGCGAGCAGAGGGAAGTCCGAAAAGTTCCAAAGACAAGAAAATGGATCGCTCGATAGAAGCCTACTTCCAAACCCTCCTATCTCCGTCACAGGCAAAGAATAAATGTTCAATATCTTAAGGATTGTCGTCGCGTAACAAGCAGGCTGCATCTTGGAGGCACTTGAGAGCCGTCTGTGTCTCAATAACCAAAGGAACATTTTCATGTGAGTTTTCGTTATAAGCCGACTGTGTCTTAAAAACCAAAGGAACATTTTCACTCTTAGAGGCACTTGAGAGCTCCAAATCGACTTGCAATCACACTTCAGGTCATCGGGATCAGACATTGTGGGGACAGATAGAACCCATGGCACTTCTTGACCGAGAAATCTTCATTCTTCCAGCATCAATGATCATTATTACTAGAGGGAACTCAACAGATTCATGTTCATTTGTCATCTTCAAAAAATCCTATAGTTTTTGCTCAAACGAAACCTTGAAGAAAAATGGGGCGCCATGCCTTATCTAGTCATTTGCCCAAGCCTCCATAACAGTCATGTCCGTGTCAAATGTGAAAACGAAAAACCTCGAAAGCATTCGTATAGAGAATCATCATTGGATGTAAGGGAAGGGTCAAGCAAGGCTGAATAAAAAGATGCAACTAGATTTCATAAATATCTTCCGCATATCTACAAAGTAAACCATCTTCCTTCCTTTAGTCTGACCATCCACTTTGCAAGGAGGGGCATTGTTCCTCTCTTCAAGCCGCAAAACTCCAAACCCCATGTTGTCTATGGGTTGCACAAACTCTTAATCCATGAAAGGAATACTACAAATCTCCCTTGCTAAGCTAGCCCAGAAGAATCTCCTCATTACCCCCTCAAAGCGGAATGTATACCAACCAATAGAACCCTGATAGCAACGAAAAACACATGAATCACAGAAAACTGCCTTCAGAAGCACATGATGTCTACCACGATCAAAAAAATAGCCTTCCAACAAGACATCTTACACTCCAACTTCTCCACAAAAGGAAGCCAATCCACATGCTGAAGCCTTCCATACAACAAGGGGAGATCCATATTTTTTTAAAGAAAAAAAGGACCATATAAGTGTGTGCCCAAAAACCTCACCATTTATCACCAGCAAAGATTACACGCCTAAAATAGGTCGGAAAAGATTACATTGTATTTACATATTCAACCCTCAACCAGAGTTTGAGCATATATCACCACCATGGTTGTAAAAGTCGCCTGACTGGCTCGACTAATAGGTACGACTAGTCTAGTAAGTGGGTGGCCGACCGAGTACCGACTAATCCCGACTAGGTACATTAGTCGGCCAATTTTTTGCTTGAAGATACCATATTCTTATATGTTTTGCCTTTTTTTATAAGCAAACTTATTATAATATGCTTAGTGTTTTATTTAAATTCAATTAATTTTTATTTTATTATGATGGTAGAAAAATGTAAAAAATCTATGTAAATATATGTATAAAAATGAGTTATATATTTAAAATAATTATAAAATTCAAAGCCTATTAAAGTCCGACTAAATCCGATTAGTCGTCCGACTGTCGATTAATCCTTAGTCAGTGACCCAACCGACTGAGTACCGACTATCGACTTTTGCAACCTTGATCACCACTAGGGCTGTCAGAAAATTTTCAAGTTCGACATTCGCTCATATTCGGCTTGCTAAAGGTTCAATTCGGATTCGATTCGGAAATAAACGAACTGAACCTGAACACGAGTTTGGGTTCGATTAAATAAACGAGCCGAACCTCAAAAACATAGGTTCGCTCAGGTTCGGTTCGTTAAAAGTTTGACTATATACACACACATACATATATAAAAGTATATATACATACATATTGTATATATAAGGAAAAAATATATTGGGAGCTGGGAGCCTACACCCAGGGGTGTAGGTAACTACCTACACCCGGCCTTCTTTTTCATGATTTTTGAGTTTTTTTTAATGAAACCTTAAGGTGATTTTCTTAATATATTGAAAGAATATGTGTTTCAAGTTTCATGCAAAACAAACATTCCTAACATATTCATCTAGAAGGTGTCATTTTCAGCAATTCTGAGACCGTTAAAATTTGACGGTATTGATGAAGATGATAGGAATCTCGAATTAAGTTGAATTTTGACTGACACCATCGTGATATATAGTGATCTAATTCTCCAAAAGTTTCATTTCAAAAAAATCAAAAAATAATGAAACAATGAGCCGGGTGTAGGTAGTTACCTACACCCCTGGGTGTAGGCTCCCTTTTCCCAAATATATTCTATATTAACATAAGGGCTATTCACTTATTTTTCCAAACACATCCACTCATCGACTCCCTAAGTCCCTATTCCCTATTTCCGAAACCTACAAAACCCTCCCATGCAGTTGTGGTTTTTCCCTTTAAATAGAAAGGCATGCACAACATTTATTCGTAAACGAACCTTTAACGAGCTGAACCGAACCTTTACAAACCTTACCCGAGCCGAACCGAACCTTATTATAATTTTCATTTTATCGAGCCGAACCGAACCCGGGCCTAAAAGTATGCGAAACGAACCGAACCGAGCATGGGTTGGTTCGTTCAGATTCGGCTCGTTTACACCCCTAATCACCACATTCTCACCATACGCATGCTCACACTGAAAGACCGCACTGTTTCTGAAAATCCAAATTGCCCAGATCATCGCTATCATCTCCGATCTCCTCCTTTTTGTGCACGTCCTACCAGCCCTATGCACTCCCAGAAGTCCACAACCCCATCAAAGTGCCTCGTAGGTTCCCTCAGTAATCTCCAGGCCTCAACTGAGCACCTACATTTGAAGAACATATGGTCCGCATCCTCGACCGCATCCTGACATCTCTGACAGACAGGATCCGCAGTCATCACAAAACGCGCAAAACGTTCTGGGGAGATCCACAAGGGTAGCAAGGACACACACACACTAGTCCAACTTCAATTTGAAAGACCAAAAGGAATAAAAGTTGATCTCACATGGTTAACAAAAAGACCAAATTCCAAAAAATATCAAGGACCATGGATCCCTCTTGTCCTCGCCACATACACCTCACTGAAGAAGATAATGCCATTTGCATATTAAAGAAATGTGATTAAGATGTAATTGAGAAAATAAGTACAGTTCATATCCTGTTGAAATACATGACTAACAATAACTGCCAACGCATCCGCCAAAATTATATAAAGAAGAGGCACAATAAGGAATCCCTACTTGATGTCCATTTGCTGCTGAAAAATCATGCTCTGTATGTCCATTCACCAAAGCCAAGTACGATTTGGTAGTGATGTTCTCTTAATCTATGCAATCCAGGTGTCTAGGAAACCTCTCATAGCTTGTGAGTTCTACTTGGAAAAATCCAATCGTGGAATAAAAAAATTGACTTTTCAAATGATGCCCTTAACCTGCCAACACATCCAATCATCAGATGCCATTTCACTAGCAATCACAAGACTATCCATCACCTACCAGTCCAAAATAACTATCGCATGCACCATAAATGCAATATCACTCATATCGAAGCACAACATGCGGTGAGCACATTCGCGGATGAGAACAGTATTGCAGAAGCCCGTATGGGTCATTGAATAGAGAATAATCGATACTTAGGGGACTACAACAACAACAACAAAGCCTTTTCCCACAATTAAGTAGGGTCGGCTACATGGATTCTTCGCCTCCATTCAGATCTATCTTGGGTCAATACTTAGGGGACTATTCACAATTATTCGCTTTTGTATTTTTTATATTTTAAATATAAAAAATATTTTTAATACATATATTCTTGTATTTTTATACATATATAGTCATCAATTAACAAGAATCCAAGATAAGCATACCAGAATTTTGATATGTATGGTGATACCATGTTAAATGGTAACCCTTGAGAATTAAAAATAGAAAAAATCCATCAAGCAATCAGCGACCAGTCCGCCAAATAACTGACCAGTCGGTTTAGGCTTATTCAATCGAGGAACCCCACGTACCTCATAGTCGGACTGACTATTCGGTATAATTGGTCGACCAGGATTTAAAATATCGTGAAATTTTGGCGAAATATTGCCAAAATTTCAGTTTCGACAGGGTCAACATATTGAAAGCTATATATGTGCTAATTTCCAGAATTTCACCCGAAATCTCGCGAGATATCGGCAAGATTTCAGATCATCTCGAGATCTCGCCCAAAATAGCAAATCTTGAATTAAAAAAATCCCCACTTTGGTGAGACAGACCGAAATGTCGGTCGAAACTCACCCATTTCGACCCACATTCTGTTGCTTTGCTTCTCCAAGCTCATATTTCGCCCTTTTCTTCAAGGTAAGCCAAAATTGATCAAAACTTCGTCAATTTCTTCAATTTATTTAGGGGTTTTGTTCCTAAGATGTTGACCTCACTTGGTGTGGTGTTTTTTAGAGATTTTGAATATATAGCTTTGATTTTTGAAACCCAAGGGTTTTGTGTATTAATGTATAATAATGATGAGATATGAATGTATTACTCGGATCTCGTGTATAACATGTAGTAAAGCATACTTTGGAAATAATTTGTGAGATCTATGGAAGAGAAAATTGGGGCTTTTGTGTTTTAACGTGGAACCATGATGAGTTCTTCAAGGATAAAACCGGATCTTAATTTTTGGATGTAGAAAAAATGATTCGGTTTTTTTGGTAAATGAAATTTTGAAATGAGTAATTCTTGAAATCAAATCTTAGATCTATGCGTTATTTTACATGTTTCATGTCTCTTGAGTGGTATTTTCTTGAAATGATCCCTTAATTGGTAGATCTAAGACCCTAATGTATAGATCTAAGGTATTTTTTAGGAAAATCAGAATATTAAGAGTATACTTTCAATTTCAAACACCAAGTATGTACGAGTTTGTGTAGGTGTTAGAAAAATAAAAAAATATATTAATTCTGAAAATCAAAACATAAAATATTTAACAAATTCTTAATTGTTTGCATTATATGGCTAATGAATGATTGTTCTTCAATTTCCTCGCAGGTTTCGGTGATCATCATCATATTACATTCTGAATCAGGATCTGACAGTTCTGAGTATCAGAAGGGGGATTTCAATAGGGACATTGGTTGGAGGTATGCATATGTTCCTGATGGCAATAAAGCCAAACCACAATGCAATTTCTATAGGAAGATGTTGGGAGGAGGGGGGATCACAAGGATGAAGCAACATCTTATTGGCAATAACAAGAATGGTTTAATTCAAAAAAAAAAAAACAAGAATGGTGTCAAGTGCACACGCTGTCCCAAAGATGTGAAGGACAAGGTGAAGGCCAACTTGGACGGGAAGAAGGATAGGAATACAGAGAGGATAAAGAGGGATGAATAATTCAAAGAGTTCATGTTTGAGAAAGAATTCAATGTCCTCTCAGATTCAGATGACGATGACTTTGTCTACCCTGCTGACATTTAGACCATAGCGGAGAGAAAGACATACAGGAGGGCAACAAAAGAATCAATGAGGAGCGAGTTCGAGAGGAGAGAACTCGGTGGTGCACGAAGCGACTTTTATGGTGCAGGTGACAGTAGGAGTGGTTCTGGAGATACACCAGTACCACCACTCACCAAAAAACACAAGGGGAAGGGAATTGAGCCCTTCTTGACGGGGAGCGGATCCATGCAATAGAAGTCAAGCAAGGATTCAAGGCAGAAGACGGTGAAGGGCATGTTCACCAATGCATTGGAGATGGTGGGAAAGGTCATCAGCAAGCTCTTCTTTGGGGAGAGCATTCATGTCAACGATGCTAGCGGACTGCATCATGCCATTAATGAGATCATTGCAGCATGAACGGAGTGAAGGCTTCCACATCCTATGAAATAATGAACAAATATCTCAGGATGGATAAGGAGGAGATGAATGAGTACATCATCGAGCTGAGGAAGAGATGGCCAAAGTATGAGGTGACGTTGATGTGATGGGTGGACGAGCTACACGAGAAAGCAGATCGTCAACTTCCTCGTTTACTGCGATGGCAAGATAATGAGATCATTGCAGCATGAACGGGAGTGAAGGCTCTCGCATCCTACGAAATAATGAACAAATATCTCAGGATGGATAAGGAGGAGATGAATGAGTACATCATCGAGCTGAGGAAGAGATGGCCAGAGTATGAGGTGACGTTGATGTGATGGGTGGACGAGCTACACGAGAAAGCAGATCATCAACTTCCTCGTTTACTACAATGGCAAGATAATTTTTTTGAAATCTATTGATGCATATGAACATGTGAAGGACCACAAGTAATTGTTGAAGTTGATAAAGGACATCATCACAGATGTTGGGAAAGAGAACATTGTCCAAATTGTTGCGGATAATGGAAGCAACTTCAAGAAAGCGGGTCAAACAATAATGTAGTCTAGCAGCTATGGTATTTTTTGGACACTGTGTGTTGCATATTGTATTGTTTAATTCTAAAAGACTTCAGCAAGAGGAAGCTCGTCTCAAAGGTGGTGGAGCAAGCACAGACGATCACCACATTCAATTACAATCATTCTAAAGTGTTGGCATTGACGAGGCGGATGTGCAATGGTGAGCTATGAGGCATGGCATCACACGCTTTACAATCAATTTTATAGTGTTACAAAGCCTCAAACAACACAAGACAAGGTTGAAAATCATGTGTTGCCAAGGTGGATGGTTCGAGATACCTGAAACATGGACTGAAGGAGGACGAAAAGTAAAGGCATTGATCAATGATCTCCACTCTTGGGATGAAGTGACTCGGGTCACGAAGATCATGGATCTGGTTGTTTCTGCATTGTAGATTGTAGACGATGATAAGAAGCCCACCATGGGAGTGAACTACGAGGCAATGCATTGCATGAGAGGTCAGAGAAGTGGTTGGAAAATGATTCAAAGCATGGTTGGACATCATAAACGAGCGTTAGTTCAGGATGCTCTTACATCCTCTTCACAAGGCTGGTATGTATTATGTAATAACCTAATTTTTTATTTTTCATTTTTATAGCACTTTAGAATCTGAGAATTGTGCTTGTTTACGTCCAGCTTATTACTTCAATCCTAAGTACCAGTATAAGAATAGTCTTGGTACAAATGTAGTCTAGGTACAGATGTAGACATTGTGGTGGAGAAGCTCGTCAAGGACGAAAAGACACAGACCTTGTGCATGAACGAGGTAATTTTAATTTTGGAGCAAGATTGGGACTCATGAAATATTCTTTAAGAGTATTATGTAATAATTTATGACTTCAACCTACGTGCAGGTGAAGTACTTCGGGGATACCTTGGGTTCTTTTGATCGAATTACTGCGGTAAATGGACGGGCAGTATTCTTCCTGGTAAGGACGAAGACAAATGAGTCCATTAAATGTGTAGTGATGTATTACTATTATTGATTTATTTCCTTTTGGATTTTCCGCAGCCGAATGGTGGTTAGCCGAATGGTGGTTACTGTACGAGATGGAAACTCCCACATACGAAAAGTGGCAGTGAAAGTGTTGTCTCAAACCGCATCTGTTGATGGTTGTGAGAGTAACTGGAGCACATTCAACTTAATCCATTCGAAGAAATGAAACATATTGAGAGAACAGAAGCTTTGTGATCTTGTCTACGTGCACTACAACTTAAGGCTGAAAATGAAACATGCCAGGGAGGGCCAAGACAAAGAGGACTACACATGCCCTATTGACCTTGCATACATTTTCAAGATGCACAATGACGATGCTGATGAAATGTTCTCCATAGGTGGATGGATTCCAACGGTGCTCACATTCTCAATCAACCAAGTGGAAGACCAAATGAGAATATAAGCCAGCAAATGGGAGCATATGTAGGTGACTATCTGGCTAGATCCAGGCGAATTACGAACCTCCTTGGAGGGTTGGAGGCCGAGGTTGATGCAGTTGTTGATGAAATTCTCTCCACTAGTTCCAAATCCAAATCCAAGTCAAAGGATGATAGTAGAGATGATGATGATGATGTTGGTGATCGTGGTGGATCATGTGATGGTAAGAAAACATATTCAGGTGGGTCAGCATGAGGTGGTCGTGGACCACAAGAAACAAGATTCGAGGAAGGACTCCACGCAGGGCGTGAATATATGTTGCGACAGAGGAACACACATGGACAGTTTGTTCCGAGTCCGAGTCCAGGACCTATGGATTACGATGCATACGATCATGGGCTCATGGCCATCGTCCTACCGAGAGCTACATGGAAGATTTGATATCATCTGTAGGTTCCTTGAGCTGCATGGACATTGACAGTAGATGTCATAGATGAACACCAAGTCCCCTAGATGGATATAAATCATCACACGATGAAAGATCATTTGGCGTCTTCCCAGAATTCTTTCATGATCTTCCTCTTGGATCGTATGCACATCCTCCTCCTCCTTCTCAGGCATATGCACCTCCATCATATTCATATGGTTATAGTGGGTATAGGGGATATAGTAGCTATAGCGGTGAGAACTACCAAGGTTGCCAACCTGAGCAGAGCCAGGGCAGCTTCTTTGGCGGTGGCAATCATGGTTGCTTCCCTGAGTACATGTCAGTGCCTCCTCATCTGCAGAGATCTTCTCCTACTCCGCCAGCGTCGCCCTGAGGATCTCAAGAAAGTACTTTACAGCCTTGTCGTGCCACTCGTGATATCGGATCTGGGGTTGCCTATCCTCGTCTCGGGATACTCATAAGCATAGATGACCACCAATACATGCAGTATGTGATGGATTACAAGGCCATGTAATCGTACATGATATGGGAGAACTACTACGAATACATTGAATATGCGATGCGTTATGAGAGACAACAAGGAAGGGGGTGTGATTCAGATCCACCGCGGAACTCTTGGTTTTGAATTGAACTCATCACCATGTAATATATTTTAATATTTTATTGCATTAATCATTAATGTGCATGTTGTTATTTAGTCTACGTGAATATATGTCTTTTCACTTGTTGTAAGATTGTTAGTATGTTATTAAGTATTAACAACATATGTTCGATATGGTGTGTGACATGCCGTAATAGTCATATATGATCGATATGTGTGCTATAAGCCTATAAGTGTATATCCAGTTTCATTGTTTAAAGTACTAAGATTAACTCCATTCGTAATATCTAACATATTGTACAATATGACCGATGTGTACGATATAAGGGGTATAGATGAGCAATATGACTATTACAACATTAAATAAGGGAAATGGCAGTAGACAACACAAATGACATGAAATCCTCCACCTATCTGAGATCTCCTTTGGAAGCAAAAACATGAGTGCCTCACCTTATCAAAACCAAAGTTCCGCACAAGTTATCTTCAATCAGCAGATTCAGCACCATGACATCATCCCACGCTACAAAGGTCGCCGATCGAGAATCCATCCGAACAAGACCTATTTGCATGCATCTCAAGCGTTACAGTCAAAAGCTCAACCACCCCAAATCCCCAAATCAAGCTTTCCGCTTGCTCATGATGAAGCTTGGAGACACAGGTACCTAGCATCTCCACCCACTACCCATGGGTCTTAAGCAACTCAACTCAATTAATGGAAATGGTCCGATGGAACTTTACCAACCTCATAGCCACCATGAACCATCTCGCATCCACTATAGATAAATGAATAAGAATTTGATTTTGCCTTTCGTTCATCGCAACGTGGAAATTAGTTGCTAACTGGAGGGAGGTCAGTCCACGGAAATGGTCCACTATTAGCATAACTAATGAAAATGGTCCACCGCTAGCTTTTGTGTATTTATTGGAGGGAATCTGATCACCTGACTAAGCAGATAATAGACAATTGTTGCCAAATCTAATGTAAAGCCAGAATACAGACGCAAGCATTGATGGCTTTATATGGGCCAAATCAATCACGAATGATCTTCATGTAGATGTACCTTTCCCAATGCAATGAGATGTGATAATCATGCCTTCAAAGAAAGAACCAAACATGTAGAGGACCTGAGGTTGGTAGTTACTATCCTAAGGATATCATACAAAAAATGTAAGTGATTGCGTACCATGTCACCTCTATAAATCCTGACATTTTATCAAGCCACTTCTCACAACAATCTTTGAGAGATATGATTCCAAGCTAAGCTGAGCATAACAGATAGATGACATCTTTGCCAAGTCACTTCCCAAAACAGTCTTTCAGAGATGCAATTTCATGTTTAGTGTGATGGATTTTTATTCTTTATCTTGGCGAGAAGAATTAAGATAGGTCAAGGGCATCTATTATCCTTGGTCATATGTGTGTGCATATCTCCGTGTATGTATGCATATCATTGTGTGTGTGTGTGTTTCTTTGAGTGTATGTGTGTGTTCATCCATAATAGTTCATTTGACGGACACCTTTCTCCAATTCTATCTTTAATCACATGAAAGGGTTTCTCCATGGGCATATATTAATTTTAGGTTGCGTGTGTTAGTGGAGTAATAAAATGTTTTTTTATAATACCTATCCTATGCTATCCTATGTTTATCTAATTTGTTCAAAAATATTTTTTAAGTAATGTGCTTAGTCGTTATAAATTTCTAATATCCAACTCTAATTCTAATTGATTATTTAGATTACTTTTCCGGGTTCTCTTTGCCATATCACTTATTCGATTAGGATCTTAAGGGCCATTAATTTCAAGGATGTTACAGACAGCCATACTCGAGCACTAATGCAAATTTTATTAAATTTACCTGACACTGGCTGCGAAAGTCTGTCCTCATTCCCCTGTATTTTGCATCTTTTCCTCCTGCAATTTTTTATAAGAAGATCACAATCCTCATGCAGCAAGGTACAGATTAAAAAATGTTCACTGTTTCCAAAACCTACCACCAAGCATTTTCCCACATAATGTGGGATTGCCCGGTTCCCTGGCTCCGAACAAATATATGCATGGTCATAGTTTTTGGGCCGAACTAAGTCCATGGTACAACAATAAATTCGATTTTCCCAATGGATATATTTTCAGCATAAAGGCAACGTGACGAAATCCACATTCCTATCGCATACAAATTATAAAAAATATATATGAGATTAACATGTTAACGACTGTAGTGATAATACATAAAGTACAGATCTTTGAGAACAAGGGAAAACAAGTACTGCTTCCATAGGTACTTGGGATCCTTTCAAAGACGATTCAATTTATAAGTCAGATAAATTATTTACTGATTTTAGATGATTCTGAGTGATGAATCAGAATGTGAAATGTTGATATGGATTTAAACATTCCTTAGAAACACCATCGAATAATCTTTCAGCACTGAAGTGATGATGAATAAGGTCATGTTTCGAGAGACTTATTACAGCGCACCTTCCTGGATCACCAAGATCCCCATCGTCTCCATCTTCTTCAACGCAATCAGTTTCTTCGTCAAGCAAACCGCTACTTGAACAAACTTCCAACTCCTCCTCGAGCAAGGTGGCAAAATCACCACTGCTGCTAGATGAATCAAGCGGAGAATCCGACACTACGCTCATGGCGAAGGATCACATCAGAGTGCTGAGAATCACCAAATAAACATTGTAGTAAACAACAAATAATTTCACCCCGTCTAAACTAAAAAAGCATTATTCAAAATAATATATACAATTTAATTGGAGCAAGAGATGGCATGATAAAAATCATCCCCCTGAGAAACAATCAGAGATAAAAGCAAGCAGGGAGTATCAAAGAACTAGTTCCTGAAATTTGACTCGATATGCAAGAACGTAAGAGAATATGATCTATGCCAAAATTAATCCCCACAAGAACCTCATAACTGTATAACTTTTTCAGAAATCAAATCGCAGATACCTTTAACAGAACTTCGAAATAAAATGAGAAAAGAAACAAAATAAGAACCAGAAAAATACTGATATGGCAATCAATAATGCACAGGTATTAACTGCGATTCACCAACTTTATATAATTTCTGTGGAGATGTAAGCACGCAAAAGGAATACTTAAATTCTCACAACACGAAACGATTAAAGAAAGTTAATATGTGCAAAAAAAAATGGAGTAAAACATAGATCTACATGACAGCTCCCTGTGCAAATTGGTCTTGATAAAGAGGCTCTTCAACAGTACTGAGTCGAGGGACAGCTGCAAAATGATGAAAAAATGATCACCATTTTTAGGACAGAAGGATTAATTTAAAGGCTCTTCTACCACCATATGCATTGATTCCGACAACCTAATAGGCATACCTCTGGTTCAAAAGTTGGATTAATGATCCTAGATTTCCAGTTTTTTAACTGAAAATTCAGTTATAATAATTAAATAGCGATAAATGCCAAGGTGAAGAATGGCACCTGAACATCATAATTAAGCTCGAACATTTTTCTTGCTGCCTGCATCAATTTATGTCATACAATTGGGTGATTGTGGTGTTTTGAAAGATAAATGGTTGACAACAATGGGAGCTACAGTGGAGTTTTCGACTTCCGACAGTGAAGTTTAGGGTAGGAAGCAAGAAGTACTTCCTTCAAGGTATTTCTCATTCTTCTTTGCAGCTTCTCGAAACACCTAGCAAAGAGTTGAAGATAATCAAACAATCCTATATGGCTCAGTTACAATCAATCAACGAGCCTCAAATAATTCCAGCTCATAAAGATGTTAATTTATGTTTCTTCTTAAATAAATTCAAATATATCTTTGAGGATAATATCAATTTTGGTTCTCCACACTGCTATGACCGTCATATTCTTTTGGTAGATGAGAGTACCCAGACCACCTTAACGTCATTCTCCAATCAAAATAAGGTGTGGTTGACAAGGATTGTCAGGTTCTCGCTATTTTCCTAAGCTTGATCTAAGTTCTGGTTATAATCAGATCGCCAGATCAGATAGAAGTTAAATAATATTACATTTACAAAACAGCTTAAAGGCATTTAATGGCCACTAAGAATTCACCGTAGTGCTCTTTGGGCTAATTGATGCTCATGCCACCTTCCATGTTTGATGATGCAATTTATTATTTTTGGTCCTGTATATGTCATTTTGTCTATGTATTCTTTGATGACAGTTCAATTTACAGCAAGAATTGGGATTCTCATTTGACACATTTACGCCAAGCTTTCCAGCCACTCCAAGAACACTTGTTTGTTATGAGGTTTCCAATGAAAAAGATAAAGATGATGCTATCATGAATTAGCATGCATTTTTTAGATGCCGAAGGATGATCATCCAATGCAGGATCCAGAAAAACATTATAAAGCAAATCCAAACAAATGCTACAAAACTCCTTTTACAACCAATCAACAACACAGCACCACCCACAACTCAAAGTCAAACAATGCCTTGGCCTTGTACACCATGTTATAAAGATAAAGTCTCTAGGCTTGCAGAACTCTTGGTTTTTGGCGTTCTTGATGTCATCTATAAAGATGAGAACCATCGTCCCTCCTTCAACATCTGAACCTTGCCGAAAATAAACTAAGCCTCTGCATCAACCCAAGAAATCCCCATCACTTTCCTAATCATGACTGCACTCGAACACGAGAAGAAGAAGTGATCAATATCCTCCTCCCTGACACCACAAATCAGATGTATACTCTCCCCCTCAAGAGAAGCTAAAAATAAAAAGAGCTTGCTTTAAAGCTATGTCTAAGGATAAAACAGAGGAAACTGTCACAAACTACAAAATAGCGAAGAAGGAAGCAAAGAAGGCCGTAAGCGAAGCTAAGTCAAAAGCTTATGAAGTTTTGTAAAATCTTGACTCTAAGGAGGGACAGAAGGATATATTCAGGTGGGCCAAAGCAAGGGAAAGAAAGAGCAAAGACCTTTCTCAAGTAAGATGCATTAAGGACGAGGAAGGTCATGTGCTTGTTACTCAGAAGGATATAAAGACTAGGTGGGAGCAGTACTTCCATAAACTTTTCATTGGGGAAGGAAATAGAGAGATCACTTTGGGTGATCTAGCTTGTAGTGAAAGTTACTTGAATCGCGCAAGCTATAGACGGATACAAAGAAAGGAAGTAGAGGAGGCTTTGAAGGTTATGAGACCGGGGAAAGGTGTAGGACCGGATGACATCCATGTAGAAGTATGGAGAGTTTTAGGTGAGCGTGGTTTGACTTGGCTTACGAATCTATTCAATGTTATTTGGCGAAGCAAGAAAATGCCTGGAGATTGGAGGAGGAGTATCGTGGTGCCTCTTTATAAGAATAAAGGAGACATTCAAAATTGTTCAAATTATAGAGGTATCAAGATGATGAGTCACACTAAGAAAATTTGGGAAAAAGTGTGATCGAAAGAAGGTTGAGGCAAGTTTCCAACGTAAAAGAAAACCAATTCGGATTCATGCCAGATCGCTCAACGATTGAAGCCATCCATTTGCTGAGGAGAACAATGGAGATTTATAGAGCTAAAAGGAAGAACATCCACATGATCTTTATTGATTTGGAGAAGGCTTATGATTCTGTCCCAGGAGAGATATTATGGAGAGTGTTGGAGAAGAGACACGTACATGTCCTATACATTAACCTCATAAAGGACATGTATGATAGGGCTTTATCTTGTGTAAGGACCCCGTCTGGGAAGATTGGATATTTTGACATCAACATTGGTTTACATCAAGGTTCTGCTTTGAGTCCATTTCTTTTTACTTTGATTATGGACGAGTTGACAAGTCACATTCAGGATGAGCTACCTTGATGTATGTTATTTGCTGATGATATTGTGTTATTTGGCGAGACTAGAGATGGAGTAAATGAGAAGCTTGAGGTCTGGAGACATGAGTTGGAGACTAAAGGATTTCGTATAAGTAGAACTAAGACGGAATATATGGAGTGCACCTTTGATGGAAGCAATGGTGAAGGAATCGAGGTGAAGATTGGTGACGATAACATTCAGAAGAGAGATTCCTTTAGGTATCTGGCATCTATCCTGCAACATGATGGGGAAATTGATGGAGATGTTACTAATAGAATAAATGGCGGCTGGCTAAAGTGGAGAGGAGCCTCTGTTGTTCTCTGTGATAAGAAAATTCCTTTAAAAATTAAAAGAAAGTTTTACAAAGCAACCGTGAGACCTGCTATGCTTTATGGATCCGAATGTTGGCTTGTGAACCATAAACATGTGCAAAGAATGAATGTAGCAGAAATGAAAATGTTAAGGTGGATGTGTGGACACACACGTAAAGATCGGATTCGGAATGATGTAATCAGAAAGAAAGTTGGTGTAGCTCCGATCGAGGATAAGATGCGAGAAAATCGCTTAAGATGGTTTGGACATTTGCAAAGAATATCAGTTGATGCACCAGTTAGGAGATGCGAGTGTTGGGATGTTGAGCCGGCTAAGAGAGGGTGAGGACGGCCCAAGAAGTGTTGGAAAGAGACCATACGAAAGGATCTTAGTTTTGTGGATATAAGCCCGGGATTGACTCAAGATAGATCTGAATGGAGGCGAAGAATCCATGTAGCCGACCCTACTTAATTGTGGGAAAAGGCTTTGTTGTTGTTGTTGTTGTTGTTGTTGACTCTCCCCCTCAACGATATGCTTGCTTTCAAGCACCATAGTAACCACCCTCCGAATCCTCACTAACTAAGCATATAACCTCATTATCAAAGGTGCATTAGCCTTACATATAAAATGACAATCTAAAGCAAAATCGAGATCGACGGCAAAACCCTACTACCTCAAGTTTTCACATGCCGAAGCCACGAAGAAATCATCCCCTGTCCACTCCCATGTATCCGCCACGAGGTTAACAGGCACCATCCCGTTTAGCAACGTGATGAGTAAATATAACTTGGCAATCCTCTCGTCCGGAAGCAATGTCGCAAACTGATTCAGCCAGCATTGTCCCATCCGTAATACAACCACCTCATGTTTGTTCTCCGCAAGCAATGCCAACCTTGGAAAAACTCTTTGCAAGCACCCCTTTCCCTGATCAATCATCCAACCATAATCTAAAATCCTTCCTACATCCCAACTTTTGAACCAAAAACAACGTAGCAATTGGTAACATGTGCATTAAACCATTCCAAAACACTTAAGCTCTCCTTGGCAGATTGACCCTCTCTTCAAGGCAGAGATGCCTACTGTCACAGGGGTAAATCTCAAACTCTAATTTTTGAGACTAACCTGTGCGGCGTTAGCTTCTCGCAAGCTAATCAGCCTTCCCCAATGCGTCGACGTACACCAGCACGCCAAGTAACCACGCCGCTAGAATACTCGAACGCAAGCACTAGCACAAGGACACAAGAGCTTTGGCACTAAACCCTCTTTGTTATTGCAAGAGACTCACTCTGAGTGTGATATCTACAAATGAGCTCTACCCCTCCTTATATAGACAAGCCGAGGTATGCGAAGGGACACCATTATTACATGTACAATGAATAGCCATGACTCTTCGGGCCTGTTTGGTTGCAGGGTTGGGCAGGGTTGGGTTGGACTGGGTTGGGATGGGTGAATAGTAATCTGTGAGGAGGAAGTATCCTTGTGAATAGTAACCAGGGTTGGGCCAATCTTGCCCAACCCTGCAACCAAACAGACCCTTCGTCTTCTACGGAGACCATTCGTCTTCCAAGGTGACTCTTCGTGCATGTGGCTCTTCATCTTGCATCCCTTCAGCTTTTGCAACCGATGCCATGTCACCCGCTCTGTCAGCATGCCATGTCGTCTGCCTCATCAGCACGCCATATCATCATGCCACGTCATCAGTGGGCCCCACGCTCCTACGTAGGATGTTGCAGCTCAAGCTCATCAAGTGCCGCCGAACACTTGTGTTGTGCCAAGGAGAACCCGCGGTCATACAGTAAACCACATTCTTAGCCATCTGTAAGCTAAGGTGAAGTCCTCCAGAACTTCATAGTGTGGCCACCGAACCACACGATCGTGCGATACCGCTATCGCACGGTATTACCGTATCACGGGAGTTGGGGGTGTTACATGCCTCCCCCACCTGATCCATCAGGCGTCCGCGACTGATCCTGCGTCTTCAAGAAATCCTCGATGAGGTCCTCGAACTGCTACAGGGTTATATTACGTCCCAGCTTGCCTCCTCCTTTGGGAGTCCCTTCCATTTGACAAGGAAGAAGATCCTCCGGTTCTTCTTGCTCTGGCCCTCCACGCGCTTGTCAAGAATCTTCTCAGCAACCCTCGTGTGCTGAACCCGGATGTTAGGAGGGGCACTTTTCGATGCCCTCCTAGCGTTGTCTTCTTTGTCCTCATGGTACTCCTTCAAGAAGCTGACATGGAACACGGGATGCAGCTTCAGTCTCTCTGAAAGACGTAGTTGATAGGCGAGCGGTCCCACGCGTCGAACTATCTCAAAGGGTCCATCGTACCGAGGAATTAACCCTTTGTGCGCCATCTTCCTCAGGATTTTCTTCCAAATCTGGGGAGTAAGCTTCAGCAGCACTTTCTCCCCAACCTGGAACTCGACCGGCCTACGACTCTTGTCAACCGCCTTCTTCATCCTGCGTTGGGCATGAGCCAACGCATCCTTCGCTTCCTCCCACCGATCCTGCCTCTCCAAGGCAAAGCGATGTGCAGCGGGGCACCGTCCTTGGCTATTATGCTTAGCCACTTCGTGTGGTGTCACGGGTTGCCTGCCCATCACAATCTCGAATGGACTCTGGCCTGTGGTGGAGGTCTGCTGTAGGTTGTATCAGAATTGGGCAGTATCCGGTAAACTAACCCAATTGTGTTGATTGGCCGTCACGTAATGCCTCAGGTACTCTTCCAGCAAGGCATTGATCCGCTCTGTCTGACCATCCGTCTGCGGGTGATTGCTGGTACAGAATTTGAGATCGAATCCCAGCATCTCAAATAAGGTCGTCCAGAACCGACCTGTGAATCGGACATCGCAATCGCTCACGATGTCCAATGGTATCCCCCAGTGCTTCACCACGTTCTGCAAGAACAACTTTGATGTGGTCTCCGTTGTGCACTCCTGGGGTGCTGGTACGAAGATCGCATATTTTGAGAAGCGATCAACCACCACCATCACCGCATTATTCCCGTCCACCTTTGGGAACCCAGTGATGAAGTTCATGGAGACGCTCTCCCAAGGACGTGAAGGGATAGGCAGGGGCTCCAGCAGTCCTGCCGTCTTCTTCCTCTCTGTCTTGTCTTGCTGGCATACAAGGCAAGTGCGCACGTAGACTTCCACGTCCTCCTCCATCTTCGGCCAAAAGTAGCTTGAGGAGAGGAGTGCTAGTGTTCGCTCCACTCCTGGATGACCAGCCCACTGTGCGTCGTGTGCTTCCTTCAGCAACATTTTTCTCAAGCCGACGCTCGAGGGGACATAGGGCATCCTGCCCTTCGCATAGAGGACGCCTTCCTCTATCCAGAATCTCCGTACTTCGCCATCGTTCACGCGTTGCACCAAGCGTGAAGTGACCGGATCCTCCTGTGTCTGCTCCCGAATGCGCTCCAGCATGTCTCCAGACACGCGGGTGATTGATGCAATCACCGCAACCTTCGTCTCTTCCGGTTCGCTCTTCCTTGATAGAGGGTCTGCTACCTGGTTGGTCCGTCCAGGCCTGTAGCGAAGCTCGAAGTCGAATTCGACAAGAAAGTCTTGCCATCGCGCCTGCTTGGGAGTTAACTTCTTCTGTGTGGCAAAGCAGCTCGTTGCCACATTGTCCGTCTGTACCACGAACTTTGATCCGAGAAGATAGTGACGCCATGTCCTCAGACAATGGACCACTGCTGTCATCTCCTTCTCATGCACGGAGTACATCCTCTCCGCTGGATTCAATTTGCGGCTCTCGTAAGCCATGGGATGTCCATCTTGCACCAGTACACCACCAAGTGCATAATCAGACGCGTCGGTGTGGACTTCAAACGGCTTCTCGAAGTCTGGAAGTCGCAGAATAGGTTCTTCCACCACCGCCCTCTTTAGTTTCTGGAATGCCTCCTGGCATTCACGCGCCCATCTCCAAGGTTGCTCCTTCCGAAGCACGTCCGTCAGGGGCGCCGCCTTCTTGGAGTATCCTTTGATGAACTTCCTGTAGTAGTTCATCAATCCAAGGAATGATCGTAGCTCTGTCGCCTTCGTGGGGATTGCCCACTCTTCAATCGCCTGTGTCTTCCTTGGTTCTATGCGTATCGTGCCTCCGCCCACGATATGCCCGAGGAAGGAGATGGTCTCCTGACCAAAAGCGCACTTCTCCGGCTTCAAGTATAGTCGGTTCTGCCTCAGCTTCTCAAGCACCATCCGCAGATGCTTGACATGCTCCTCCAAGGTCCTGTTGTACACTACTATGTCGTCCAAGTACACTACAACAAACGAGTCGATATACTCGCGGAAGACATCATTCATAAGCGTACAGAAAGTTGACGGGGAATTAGTTAGCCCAAACGGCATTACAAGGAACTCGAAAGACCCATAACGCGTCACGCACGCAGTCTTTGGCTCGTCTCCCTCCTTGATGCGGACCTGGTAATACCCCGACCTGAGATCCATCTTCGAGAAATACTTGGCTTGGCCCAAGCGATCAAACAGATCTACAACATTAGGGACGGGGTACTTGTTCTTCACCGTCACCTTGTTCAGTGTGCGGTAGTCCACGCACATCCGCATGCTCCCATCCTTCTTTTTCTGGAATAGCACCGGTGCTCCATATGGTGCTTTGCTTGGACGCATCAGACCAGCGTCCACTAGCTCCTTGAGTTGTCTCCGCAACTCCTCCAGATGTGCAGGGGACATTTTGTAGGGTGCAAATGCAGGGGGCACCGTACCTGGCAGTAGTTCGATAGTGTGATCCACGTCTCGTTTCGGTGGAAGCTCCTTGGGCAGCTCCTTCGGCATCACGTCTTTGAACTCGCCCAGCATCTTCTTTACCGCCTTGGGGCATGGTTGTGTCTCCTCGCCATTTTCCTCGACGCGTACCGTAGCCAGATACGCCGTCTCTCCTTTCTTCAGCCCGTTGCAGACTTGCATTGCAGCCATGGCTCCAGTCTGTCCTTTCTTCTTGATAGCCCTGATGAAGTAGGGGCTATCTGCAGCCGCGAAGAAGAAGCCTCCCAGATAAGGCGTGATAGACGCCTTCGCCTTCTTCAAGAACTTGACTCCCAAGATAACTTGGAAGTCGTCAAGAGGTACCACGAGGAAGCGTACATTTCCCTGTCATTCACTCAACTGGACAGTGCAGTTTGTCATACCTTCGATCTGCAGTGACTTGGAGTTGGCAAGCAAGGCCTTAAATGTCGGTTTCGGTCACCATTTCGGTATCGACCAAAATAGAATTTCGATGGAATTTCGGTAGAATTTCGACCGAAATTTCGGTCATTTTTTGTACTAGAACCCCCATATTTCGGTCATTTCGGTCATTTCGGTCGAATTTCGGTTTCGAATGGATGTCGATATTCGACAGAAATTCGACCGAATTTCGCTGAAATTTGAGGTCATGTTGGCAAGCTTCACACGGCACTGGCTCTTCTCTAAGGGAACTCCCAAGCTCCCGAACTTTTTGCTGGAGATGAAGTTGTGTGTCGCTCCAGTATAGATCATGGCCGAAAGGGTCTTCTTTAGTACCACGACATCAAGGTACACCAACTCTGGATCCTCGCGCTCCACCTCCACTTTCGCCTCTTTGCCCGACTTCAACGGACACAAGCGAACGTTGCGCAGCAACTTGAGGTTCGTTATGCACGCCTCTTCATCTGAGTTCTCCTCCATGTTCATGGAGTTCAGCTTCTCTCGTTTTGGGACACTCCCGCGCCCGATGTGGCCCGTCACAGATAAAGCAGCCCTTCTCCTTGGGTTGCTCGGCCTTCTTGGAGGATTCCGCACCCTCCCTTGAAGTGTCGGTCTTACCGAACTTCTTGAACTTTCCCTTGCTTTTCTCCTTAGGTTTGCTCTTGGTCTTCTCAGTTTCCTTCTTCTCGATGGTGGGTTGGACTTTGTAGTCGACCAACGCATCCGCAGCAGCGATGGTCGTCTGAAGGTCCTTTACCTCTTGCCTCCTGAGCTCCGCCTGAGCTCAGCTTTGGAGACCCGCCATGAAATTGAAAAGTTTGTCTTCCTCAGACATACCTTTGATATCCAGTAGCAATGATGAGAACTGCTTTATGTACTCTCGTACGGTTCCCGTCTGTTTCAGCCTTCGGAGCGCCTCCCTCGCTACCCAAGCAGTGTTGGTGGGTAGGAACTGCTCCTTCAGTTCCTTTACCAACTAATCCCAAGACAAGATGTTTGGTCGTCCTTCGGATGCACGGCTCCTCCACCATAGCTTTGCGTGGTTGGATAAGTACATCGCCGCCAAGGATACCTTCTCCACCTCAGGAGTCTTGACAGCTTTGAAGTATACCTCCATGTCCCACAAGAAATTCTCCAAGTCTTTGGCACTCCGCGTACCTGAAAAGGACTTGGGCTCTGGGACCTTTGGCCTTCTTGGCTCGCTAAATCCGCCCCCGTTCGCGATCGCCCTCTTGACGATGGAGAGTTCCCCATGCAGATCTTGCACCAGGAACTCGAGCTCCTCTAGCTTCTCCCCGAGTGCCTTCATTACGTCGATCGAGCATTGGCTATCGCCAACGACATCCGACACTACGCCTGCATCATCCTCCAGACGAGCCAAGCGTTGGTCATGAGTACCCAGCTGAGACTGGATCTCCATCACGATTTCCTCCAAGGAAACGAGGCGATCTCCGGTGTTGGGCGCCATTTCTCGCTCTGATACCAGTTGTCACAGGGGTAAATCTCAAACTCTAATTTTTGAGACTAACCTGTGCGGCGTTAGCTTCCCGCAAGCTAACCAGCCTTCCCTTGACGTGTAGGATGTACACCAGCACGCTAAGTAACCACGCCGCTAGAATACTCGAACGCAAGCACTGGCACAGAGACACAAGAACTTTGGCACTAAACCCTCTTTGTTATTGCAAGAGACTCACTCTGAGTGTGATATCTACAAATGAGCTCTACCCCTCCTTATATAGACAAGCCGGGGGTATGCGAAGGGACACCATTATTACATGTACAATGAATAGCCATGACTCTTCGTCTTCTACGGAGACCCTTCGTCTTCCGAGGTGACTCTTCGTGCACGTGGCTCTTCATCTTGCATCCCTTCGGCTTTTGCAACCAACGCCATGTCACCCGCTCCGTCAGCATGCCATGTCGCCTGCCTCATCAGCACACCATGTCATCATGTCACGTCATCAGTGGGCCCCACGCTCCTACGTAGGATGTTGCAGCTCAAGCTCATCAAGTGCCGCCAAACACTTGTGTTGTGCCAAGGGGAACCCGCGGTCATACGGTAAACCCCATTCTTAGTCGTCCGTAAGCTAAGGTGAAGTCCTCCAGAACTTCATAGTGTAGCCACTGAACCACACGGTCGTGCGATACCGATATCGCACGGTATTACCGTATCACGGGAGTTGGGGTGTTACACCTACCATAATAAGCCTTCAAACACCAGCACACAAATCACAAAATCCCCACACCTTACGGATCCACTTAGTCAACCAAGCCTTATTAAAGTCATTTAACCTCCTAATGGCCAGCACTCATCTATTCCTTTGAAGAGGAACCTTGTCCATAACCATTAATTGTTCTACGATTTTAAAAGCATTCTGAAGATTGATATATACAACAAGGTAGAGCCATGAGTATCAATTCTAAGAAGACAAGATGATCGTTCCTTGATAGCATCATCAATTTCTAACCTCGCAGCTTTCCTATCCTACCTTTACACCACCAAGCCCCAATTCAACGACCTGCATGAGGGATTATCAAGAGACCATACCCAGTTAATATCCTGCGCCCTCCCAGTCCATTGCATAATGATCATCATCTATGTCGAAGGCCACAAACGCAGACTTTAGACGGTTTACCTGCATTAGTAAACACATTTACGAAGATTTCCACCACATCCCTTAGCTGGATGAAGCAGAATGTGCATTGCATATTATAGCAAGGAACATGTATAAAGTTGGACGAGAGTCTGTGAGAGGATCTGGAACTGAAAGATTCCCTCTAGAGTTAAGTTGTTCCTTTGGTTGCCAAGGAAAGAACGGATAATGACGCCAGCTAGAAGAGCAAGGATCTTCCCAGGAGTGGAGGAGGGCTGCAGAAGATGTGGTGAACCGTCAAAAGATATTGATCATCTTTTCTTTAAATGCCCAGGGTCAACATAAGCCTAGAGGAATCTAACATTCTCAAATCTAAATTGGAGCGATAGGGGTACCCTTTTGGGACTCTATTTGCATAAGGTGGTCAGGCTCAGAAGAAGGGAGAGTTAAGATATGTGCGACTATTTGGTCCCTGTGGTTAGCTAGGAATTGTGTGGTCTTTGTGGGAGTGAGATTTTATTATGAGAATGTTATTGGGCATGCCAGAGCCCTTTTTGAATCCTAGTGGATGTAACTACATGTTGTTTATTTATAATTGTATTTTTTGGATGGATCTCTACATGAGATTCATCCCACAGTTTCTCAAAAAAAAATGTATAAAGTTGGAAGGATCTCTAGGGAAGCCAAAAAATAAAACCTTATTACACACCCAAAACACGGTAGGTGTTGGCACAAAATTTGACAAAACAAGTAACAACGGTACCCACACAAGAATGCCTCTCATGCCCCTCCCAGGATGCACACAACCCAACTCCAACAGATTCACCGACAAATAAAAGACCCCAATCATAATGTGCATTTTCATAAAATCGGTCCACGCCCTCAGAAAACCCAAGACACCTAGTAAGGACCTACCCGAGACGAAAGCAAAGAGGATCGAGCGCATTAATCACTAAGACCCATGGAGTCTCCCTGCAGAATCTTTGCAACAATAAGGTAGATGTAGTAGGACATTAACCTTCAACCCATTCTTGTGATTCTCAATTCAGTAATACGAACAAGAAGACTTGGTTCAGCCTCTCAAAGCCCAAATTCCCCTTGTAAAATTCCACTATCATTTGCACCATGTCCACGCCAACCATTTCCCATAAATCCCTACAAAAGAAATTTGTGAAGCTGTCCGATCCCAAAAACCCCCCAACTTCATAAAACTCGTTGTTGTTTCACCTCCTCCACCTCTATAATTGATCTATCAAAACCATCTTGATGCTCCTCTGACATCATATTCGATCTGTCACACCACCAAGAAACCTCACAAGACCTTTCATTGTGATGTCTCAAAAATGACATGTTGGGGCGCATACACCTCCTACTATTCGGTGATATCCATATCTTCCACCAATAAACTCTCTATGATGCCTCTCAACCACCGTTCAAATGTCTTTAAGTGAAAGAATTCAACATTTGTGTCCCTATTTGCAAGCCAAGTTGGTATAGACTACTGGACCCATAAGACCCTTCTCATCAGATCCTCCTCATTGACCACCTACAAATGGCCTCTCCTCTCCACCTTATGAATCTCCAAAGACTTCTCATCCTTAATCCCAACAAAAGAAAATTTGAAGGATAGTTGAGGGGATGGAGACCTGGTGAGGAATGGAAAATAGAGAGAGAGAGAGAAGAGGCTAAGGGGTGGGAGCGTAGATACTCTCGTTGATGCTTCGGTCTTCGTGGGGATCTCGTCGTGAGAGAAGTGGAGATGGGGTTGAGACTGAGGGACACCTTTCAGAGAGGATGGAGAAAGCCAAATGTATGGAATGCAGTTGGCCAGCGGAATCTTTCTAGGGCTTCGTCGAGCTGGGAGGTGTGAGGGGGGAGGAGTCGAGGAGAGTGAGGGTCACCATCCTACATAAATGTGTGGAGGAGGGGTGGCACACAATTATCCACCAAAAATCTCCCGGAAAAGGGTATTACTCAGAAGATTGTCTCAACCATTTTATTCTCCCCTACTTGATTTAGGCAAAGTCTTGTGAAGGCAAATATGTATAGCACATTTATCGACACACATTCCCCACAAGCCATCTTTTTGGGAGTGTGTAGAGCAGGAACGACCAATGGGCTCATGTTCTCACGAACATAACCTCATCGCAATAGGTCAATGATTTGTTTGTTTAGCTCCTTATGTTCGCTCAAGCTCATCCTAGAGGATGGGAAATGAGGTAAAACTGCTCCAGGAATAAGATGAATGTGGTATTGAATATCTCGCATTGGATGTAAGCCCTCAGGTAGATTTGTGGCATAATATCAACAAACTCATGCATGATAGGTCGTACTTCAGGTGGAACCTCCACGGAAGTTGCCTCTTGCTTGTCAACTTCGCGTCCTACCAACACGTAAATAGTAGAGATCTCCGGAACTTCCTCTTGCAGTGTTTGAGCTTCAACTAATAATAAGGATGTGGAGGTGGAAGATTTAATAAGGGTGCCATTTGTTGGAGTTTGTGGGGTAGATGATATAAGAGAAGTCGTTTGTCGATCAATGACTAAAGGCTTCAAATTGCAATTTGATGGTTACACACATTTTGTTAACATAAGAGGAATGTGTGCCCTGCTTGCCCTTCTGTTCAGTATCCCTATCAAATTGTCGTGGTCGTCCTAATAGTATATGACAAACATCTATAGTGGTGACACGATACCATACCTCATCTTCATATGTTGGACAAATCAAAAATTGGACAAGGCAATGGCAATGAATTGGTAGTTAAATACCACCTCGAAACGATGTAACATTGTAAAGGTTTCTCAAGTGGTTGGGTTACTTTCTAAAATGCCAAATAGTAAGTTTCTTGTAAGATGGTGAGAGGTAGAAATAACCGATTGTTTGGTATGTGATCTACTGGTAGTGGCCATCGGTGTGGTCGGAGATTTTGTCGTGGACATAAAGCCAATAGTTCAAGAGGATGGATTTGTCACTGACATGGGGACATGATCAATGAGAGGGTCATATGCTTCTCTACACTCTGGCAAATCTAGTTTTCGCTCAGGAAGTGTGATCGTAAGCTTCATCAACATGTCGACAATGGTGAAGGTAGAGCTCATTATGTACTTGTTGAAGTCCTTGTATGCAGCGGGTGAATTTTTCAACCATTGTTTCCAACAATCTAACGCAATGGATGGGTGATTGGAATCCTTTAGAGTACTCACCAACGCTCATTGATCCTTGCCTCCATGAATGCAAACGAGCATGCAAGTCTCGTTTGTAGTCCTATAGCAAAAACTCTGTGTTTATTTGCTCCAATTGCAGATCTTACGCTTTCCCTTCCATTTGCTATCTAGTTGCAAATGGTCCCCACCATATCAAAGCATGCCCCTAGAGCTTTTATTATGACAAATTGTACTTTTCATTCATTAGGCATATCCTTCCACACAAAGAAATGTTTAACCTTCTAGAGCTAATCCATAAAAGCATCAGGATCCCAACTCCCATCAAATTCATTGATCCCACCCTAAATCATGTCTAGGGCCATATCGAGGTGGATGTTAATTGTCACTATTATGTGGTGTATATCCTAGGGTGAGGTTCTTGGTTTTGTGCAGTAAAAAGGGTTTATACCTCCAATTCTTCTTCTTCTTCTTTTTCGCTATCATGTGAGTGTAAATCACTAGCATGTCCATCGCATGTAGATGAACTAGAGTCAAAAAGCGTACAATGTGTGACGTTTGTCTACGACTCCTAACATGTCCCTTTGTTGCATTATCATCATTGTGAAGTTTCCCATGCATGTAAGAAAAGGTTTTGGACATTTATTCAATTTGCATGGATAGCTACTCTGATGTAAGTGGAGGTGGTTGAGTATTCTCATAAATAGAGGTATTTTGTTTCCATTAATGAATTTGTTGTTTCCTGGAATGAATTTGTTTAATTATATTTTATTATATTTCCTTGATCATCAATAAAATGCTTTGGAAAAAGAAATCGATTGTTATGCTTTGTTATGAATTTGATGCAACTACATGCAAAATTGTGATTAATAATGGAAGTAAACCGTAAAATTGACCTTTAAAAGAAATTTTGTGTTCAAAAAATGGGTATTGAATAAGGGTCACGAGAGGGATTGCACAAAGAAGTAGCCTCGACTTCTCATTAACTTAGTTGGTTTGGTGCCTATGTTGAACACTTATTCAAGCTCTTCAGAGTTCGTACCCACCAAAAAGCACAAAGAATGCAAAGAATAGGGAAGGATGACGCCCCCCCCAACACATTCCCCAAAGTCTTCAACCTTCTGTAGGGAATACATAGTAAATATGGGCAATTGGATCGCCCTTTGATGTGATCCTATTGAGTAAATGATGACGGAAATAAGATGACCGGTATGCCTTCTCGGCTCATATAGTGTCCATGGGGATCTCAGAGCCTGACATGCGACTGGGCTAGAACATGCCACTCGGGATTGGCAACTAATCATACTATGTTTTGACCTTACGAACCAAGCTAGTTCTCTTCCTACAAATAAACAAGGTTTGAAAAAAAGAAAGGCGGAATGAGGCGTTTTCCCTAGAGACGAGGCGAGGCGTAGCCTCGAAGCGGTCGAGGCATAAGCCTCAGTTTGTATAGGAAAATACTTATAAAAACTATAATAAATATATTTATTAATGAAATTATTTTAATTGACATATATATAATATATAGCATTGCAATATATGATGAACTTATGAAGATAAGAACGTGAAATAAAGGATATGTAAATTCCATGAACCTATCTGCTAAATTTCTACCCAATCAAAAATAGAATCATTAGCTATAATTGTCATTAAAATATCAAAGACGATATATTTTTCGTTAAAAATATTGAGGTGCATAAGAAATTATGATTAGATATATGACTAATATATAAAATATGACAACATTGACATACCTTGAATCTAATCTTGCTTTTTTCTAGTTGGTATATTACATTGCTCATTATGTCACCTCTTTTAACACTAGCTTTTCTTTAAGCTTTATGGATTATGTATTTAAAAGTGCAATATTAAGAATTTGTTGAAAAAATTAGACAAGTTTAATGCTTAATTTGAATATGAACAAACTTAAAATTCCAAGCATTCATCTTGTAAATATATATCCTAGACAACTATACATTTATAAGCATCTAAAACTACCAATAAGATAATTTAAATCCTTAAAAATGCTTTAAATTCCAGAAAACGCCTCACAGACCGCCTCGCCTCGCCTTGACCGCCTCACCGCCTCAGACCGCCTCGACCTTCTGAGGCGTACGCCTCATTAATTCCATCTGAGGCGTACGCCTTGAGGCTAAAAACCACCGCCTCATTCCGCCTCGACCGCCTCGAGGCTGGTCTTTTAATACCATGCATATAAAGAGGAATTCCTCGAGGATCGAACGTCGACAGCCTTGATGCCCAAACCTGACACCATAAAGCATGAAAAAGAGAACAACCAATATGTTGACAGGTCACCGGATGTCAATCTAAGATTTTCTTTCGATTCAGCAAGCATGCCTATGATCTCAACATGTGGTTTTCATCTGGGTAGGTGTCCCATTATACATACCTCGCAACTAATAACTATCCTTCAAAGGCTTGTTTGTTCCTAGCTCCGATGAGCGAGGGGATTCCTTCCTTTTCCCATGCTATACTATATGATATCGTTGTTTTGAATGTTTTCCCTAGACTCATCCACGTCGTTTATCCCCTATTTCTTTCTTGTCCCCCGAGGAATGTCAAAGACGTCAATTAATGCCATAAAATAAAGGCAATCCCAAATTTAAAATATAAAACAAAATCAGAGTCTTTTTTTAGCACTAAGCCCGATTTTAGTAGCTCGTGTAACTGCTTTATATAATACAAGAAAAACTTTACAAGAGGAGTCCTTCAAGGGGTGTATAAGTAAAAAGGAAAAAATACAAGTGTAAAAAATTTCAACTTGCTTTTCTTCAATCATCTTCTCGGCAACTTTGTCTTTTTAATTTCCAAAGAATGAATAACTTCTCACCAGAAGTGATTCATTAGCTCTAATTCAATCTTCTCCAAATAGTCATTAACTGGTGCAGCAACAGTTCAACATTTTCTTCTCCTCTAAATAGTCTCAGAGTCTCTTAGTGGAACTGGTGGCTGACTAAAGATGAAATGCACAGTTCATAGGGTAACGATTGTGCCTGAACTTGTATGGGGCAAAATTATGGTTCAAACCAAATGTTAATTAAAATTTAGGTAACTTAATCTAATGGCTAATAGGAAACGATAAATCTTTCTTGATGCAGTTCAGGCCCAAACTGAGAAGTCGAATGAAGATTTTAACAATTAAAATAAGTCCAAGAGTTTTCTTATAGTTGTTTTATTTTCTAAGGATTTCAGATGTATTTTTTCCGTATGTAATCTTCCTTTTGTTGAGTCCAGGGTTTAGGAGTACCCACCATTGTTGTAAAAGAAGGGCAAGAGGAAACAAGACATCGATTTTGGTGAGGGAAAAAACCCTGTACGGGTCCTAACTCTCCCGTCCTAAACCTCTTCATTCTCCTCTCACCCACGTCTCTTCTTTCCCACCCTACCTTCTCCTCATGTCCCTTCAACCATAAAAGCCTTCCTTCTTCCCTCCCTCCTTTCGTTGCCGCTGTCAATCCACCACCTTCCTATCCACATCCCTTCTCTGACTGTTTCTCCATCCCTCAACTCTGCCACCACCGATACTATCTACCCCAATCACCCTGAACCAACTTCCGTGCCAAGCCTCCAACCTTCAACTGTCCTGTCAGTCCGCCTTGCTGACAACATCAATTTCCACAAGCCCTATGTTGATGCAAGTTCGGCCAGCCACATTTGCAACCACGAATGCCAATTCCCCCGTTACCTCCTCTTTTCCCTACCCTGTTTACTGCTTGAGCCCTGACATTATTTAGTCTTTTTTCCTTTCTTCCAGTTCTTAGCCCGTCAAAGTCTGTTCCAGTTCATTTAAAGAGGCCTTGCAATTTTACCAATTCCGATATTCTGTGACAATCGATTCTTGATTAAATAAATCTCCCTCTATTTTATCCGTCCGTTTGATTATTTCACAGTCTTATTTCTCCTTATTTCTTCTGATGACTGTATCATGTGTCTCTGCTTAATGCTCTTCTTTGGAATTTTTTTGGGGCTTGTGGTCTGACATCAGAGGCACCGCATATTAACATAATCACTTAATTTTGTTGGTTAGTTATCAATGTGCACCATATTTCCATCCTCGTGCATTTGGTTAATACTGCAGGCCACAACCTAAAGAGAAAAGGGCAAAAAAGGGAAATGTGTGACCGGTTACCAGTTACCACAGCAAGCCAGGAGGGAGCGTTGCGTCGTACCTGATCGGCCGCGGCGGCGGGAAGCAGTTGCGGCTGCGAGATTAACCGGAGGCATCACGAGGAACAGCGGCGTTGATGCGGCGGAACTGGAGGACAGCGGGGAATGGGAGATGGTGTGGGGGATGGCAGTGGGTTTGGAGACGGTGGCGCTGGCAACGACCAGGGATGGTGGCGACTTGGAGGGGAGTGGCGAGAGTGGTAGAGGGAGGTGGTGTGGTGGTGGTGTTACCGGCGACGAGGAGAAGGGAGAAGAGAGGAGAAGAAGGTTGGCGAAGGAGACGGGAAGGGGTTAGGGTTAATGAAATGAGAGAGAGAGAGAGAGAGAGAGAGATGAGGGAGAAAAAAACACGGGGATAAATAATACCTAATTTATTTGTTCTCTTCTTCTAAGGGGTGGGCCTTTATTAAGAATTAAAAAATAAATCTATACAAATTATACAAGTTCAAATATCTATAAAATTATATATAGTACCAAAAAATCGATTTTTTTCTAAATGACCTCTCCTCGCATTTAGAGTATTTTTTTCGTTTAGATTTTTTCAATAGTGTACTTTGAATGGGAGTATAATTTTTTCAGAATCTGAGAAGGATATTATTCATTCATCTCCCCCTCAAGAAAAAAAGAACAAAGGTAGGATGATATAAGCATATATAAGTTTAAAGAGAATAAAGCAAAAAAAGAGAGCCACTGCTCTTAGACATAGTACAAGGTAACAATGAAGAGAAAACAAGCAAAATAGGGTGTTGAGAGTGGAAAATGTAAGGTCGGTCCTCTATGTCTATCAAACCTGTTAGGCATCCAAGTAAATCTTCTTGGAGAGGGGATATCTTTTCGAAGAAACCCAATGTACTTTGCCGCCAAATTCAAATCAATATTAGTTACATTAGTAATAATAAGACAAGAAGATTAATGAACCAGAGCAATCCTAGGGTGCACCATTGTGAAAAACTGGCTTTCCCCTTTAAGACGGTTAAGGAAGCTAGGCCATGTTTGGTTGGAGAATAGGCCCTGGAATAAGAGGCCAATTCTCCTCCCGATACGGTTCCCAGTGGTACGACTATTCCTCACTACTCCATCTTATTTCACTCTTATTCTTATCTTTATCCCACCTTACCTACCTTTATTTCACCTTATCTCCTTATTCCTATCCTCCAGTTGAATAAAGAATAGACCCTTATTCTCCTTATTCCCCATCCGTATTCTTGCTTATTCCCGAACCGAACGGGCCCTTAGGGTTGACATGTGAGTAGAGTTCATCTTATATAATATTCTGAAGTTTTGAATGGTAGGTATCTATAAATTGGAGAAATCATATTACAGAATATTGCAACAAATATATCAAAAGTGTGGTCTTGATCTAATTAGGAACATGCATTAAAATGTGGTAACTGAGATACATCTATTTTATCATACTGGTTGCAAATTATTCATTTGGATGTTCAGAGGAATACAAAAACTATTATAGAGAGATTGATGGGAGACGGGCAACAAGCTGCGCCGCCAATCCTTTTTGAATGGCAAATCCAATTCTTCGAAATACAACATCTATGGACCTGGGAACCATGACATTGATGTGCATAATTCTTTGGACCCTTTTGAGAAGTTGTACTGCTTTAGTAGCCAAAAATCCGAAGGTGTCAAAACCAAAAGGAATGAATACATGTTGATTGTCAATACATACCTTCTCATGCTTAGCAACTTTAGCTGAGGCAGTTTTCTGTGCAGCGTGTCCCGCAATAAAATCACTTCTTATCGGACTCTCCAATGGAGAAACTCCAGTTAGATCAACACATGCGTGCTTCCATCCAGCCCATCTGAATATTAAAACATCTGCTGGTCTGAGTGTCGATCTCCCCTCTTGAGGATCCGTCAAAAAATTCACAGGTGCTTCTTTCTTTGAAGCAACTCCAGCATGTCTAAGTACACCTTACAAAATCATGTATATATTTAAAACCTGGGAGTTCACGACAATGAATTGCATGCTCCCCAAAAGCGTCCAAGCATGATTTATGGCATATTAGGCAACGCTCATCAGCTGAAAAAAGAGGAATCATAAGACGATAATTGAGGATAGTGCGATACTCAATAGGTGACATATGCATCCCAAGGCCCTCAATAGGAGTAACAAGGAGGAAGTCTTGAGCATGGTCAGCATGTAAACAACGAAAAATTGCTTTTTGCCTAACACTCATTTCAAACTTAATTTCCATTTCTTCAACAATTTTGATGAAAAGATAACTCGCCAAAGCATTCTGGGCTTTAGGGAGGACGGTATCCTTGTCAGCAAAACATGTAAGATCGAGAGATGGAAGTGTGGTGTGTAGGCCCTCCAAAGCGTATAGAAAGTCAAAATCCATACCATGTATTCCACTGTCTCGTAAAATGTGGTCCTGGAGCACCCATGATTGAGCTCTAGAGGCCACGAAAGCATACGAGGAAGCCTCAAGAGCTGAATGAAGACCGAAACCACCAAGTCTGATGGGTAGTGATGCCACCCGCCATTGAAGGTCGCCAAAGAAAGGGCCTCCACAAACCACAATATCCTCAATATTACCGCGAAGCCCTTTGTCAAACCACGTAGCAGCTCGTTCCATGTATGCAGGTTGACATGTCCCTAGGCCAAACATGAGCTTGGCAGTGCCCATACAAAGACCGTAATAAAAGAAGCTCACTTTGTGGATCCTCCAATTGAGGGAGTAAATGCATTAAGTCAACAGCCTTTGTGGCCCTCATCATAGCCAAGTCTTCAACAAAGTCCTTGTCCCTACTCACTGCACCTCCTAGTAACCTCACTCCCAGCACAGGTTTTCCAATATCCACGGGAAACAACCCTTTGCAGATCTTCTGCCCATCACACGAAGGCCAAAAAAGTTCGGTTTTTTTATATTCTGCATAAGCCCCATCTCTGGACCCTTGCAATGTATAATATCAAGCACCTTGGCTACCTCCAAAGTATCCCCGATGATAGTCCTATCATCAAGATACCAAGCATGGAGAAGGAGCTTACAATTATCTCGAATCTCATGAATAAAGGGGTGCAAGGCAAGAGAAAAAAGAAGTAGCCCTAAAGGATCACCTTGTTGCACTATAGACCATAAATGATTATCTCCGATATATAATATGGCTGGTTGAGCATATATAAACTCCACCCATGAAGAAATAGATGGGAATCTCCTCCTAACTTCAGAAAGCATCAACGATCTATCTACCATGTTGAAGGCATTAGAGAAATCAACCGTAAGCATGGAGAGAGACCCGTCACCGTGAAGCTTGCTCAAAAGTCGGTTGGAGCTGTGTAAGATGGCTTCTGCTCCTCCAGATACGCCAACTCCAAATTGAAAGTCATTGAGATACTTAGACATCTCTTTTCCCACCCCCATCATGGCAACTTTGGATAAATAGGACGAATGTCGTTGTCTGGTTTGAGCAGTGGAGTAAGAGGTGTAGAGGCTACAAACTCAACCAGACTCAATGGGCATCTCCCACCTAACCATAGATTAACCACCATGGATATAGCACATAATAGATCAGTGGCAAATATCGATCCCTCTCCACAAAGGGCATCTAAAATGTGTTGAGCTCTCAGCCCATCTCTGCCACATGATGTCCCTTTGGGAAAGGATTTGATAGAACACAAAATAGCATATGCATCAACTGTAAGAGGAGTCTCTGACATCAAGGTACCAGGTAGGGAAGGAAGCGGCTTATACGGATGTTTAGCTTCTGAAGTCTTCACGGTGTGTTCATTAAATGGAGCCACTCCTGAAGAGCATAAAACCTTTAAGGCTGCTGAAAAGTGCCCATCTGACACTTTACGAAGACACTGCCTGATGTTGGAGCTTTGATATTTATTACCCTCTACCGAGTTATTCTGACTATGAAAAGCCTCAGGTAGATCATTTTTCAAAAAATCACCCACCCACGTGGTGAAACCGTCTGCACTGCTTCACTTAGTGATCGAGCTCAGAATAAGTTGTTGTTGCAAGGACTTTCTATTGCCAGATCTTCTATCTCATCTATTCAAAGGCCTAAAAACTTGCAGGGTGCAACGTGGAAGATGTAGCAATCTCACCCAAGCATGAATGGAACATGGCCCAGCAATAACTTGATATAATACTGCTTTAAGAGCTTGAGAGAAAGCAAGACGACAACTGTGAGGAATGCTCTTAACTGTGGTGATAGGAACTTTGAAAATACGATCATGAAGCATAGCATCAATAACCAATCCATCTGTGACATCAGCTACAACATGTAGAAGAGGTTTCAAGATGAGGACAATGTGCCCAGAAACCACCCCTGTGTCATCTGTGACTCGAGCAAGACCATTGTCATGATGGCAAGCACGACTCACTGCTTGTATCTTCATGCACCTCCCACACAACCACTGACCAAGGGTCTTCAAAGTCCTTTCTAAGGCAAGATAAAGATCAATATCATTCTTAATGACATCCCACAAAACAGTGGCACGCTCGTCACTGCAAAGATGTATCCTCTTGATATGAGAGATTAAGCGCGAAGTCCCTTTACTCCATTCCCTACCATCCGGACAGCAGTGAAAGTTCCAAAATGAACACAACAAACCATCTGTACGATGTGAGCTTAAAGACCAAGATTGAGAGTTCTCACGATGTGTTTGAGTCGCCGAGTCACAGGTAATAGGAGGAAACTCTTCTTCCCCAATGTCAGCCATCATCGTTGGGCAAGAGGTGATGGGCTAGACGCTGAAGGGACAGCCAGGAGATCCTGAAAGGATGTTGGGACGCTGAAGGAAGAGGTTGGAGTGAAGGTGGAGGTCGCAGGGAAAGAGGGTCGCAGGGAAGGGGGCTAGGAAGGATGGGGGCAGGGCATGGGATAGTCGTAGGGCGGAGGGAGGTCACTGGGCGCAGGACAGGGCCGCTGGGCGAGGGCACTAGGGAGGGGTGGGTGAGGTTGCTGGGGAGGGGCGAGGGAAGGTCTGGGGCGCTGGGCACGCGGGGAAGTCGAGGGCGAGATCGCTGGGCGAGGGGAGGTCGAGGGCACGGGGAAGTCAAGTGCGAGGTCGCTGGGGAGGGACGGGCGGGGGAGTCGAGTGCGAGGTCGCTGGGGAGGGGCGGGCGGGGGAGTCGAGTGCGAGGTCGCTAGGGAGGGGCGGGCGGGGGAGGGGCGTTGGGCGAGGGGCGGGCGGGGAGGGGCACTGGGCGCGGGGAGAGGGGCGGGTGGGGGAGGGGCGTTGGTCGCTGGGCGAGGGGCGGGCGGGGGAGGGGCGCTGGTCACTGGGCGGGCGGGGGATGGGCGCTGGTCATTTGGATATGCCGTGGGTTAGATACGCATGAAGTGTGCTCTGGACGTTCTTTCTTTTGAGATAATTCAGCCTCATGACTCTCATCCTCTACACAGACGTCGAGGCCGGAAACATGCTGTTTATCCACGCCAATCTGGGATGTCTGATTAACTGTAGTTAAAACTTGAACAAGTGATCAAAATTCTACTGATCGATGAGCAGTTGGACAACATGGAGTTGAAAACTCAACCGGTGTTTGAAGAAGAACCTTCGACTGCGAGAAAACAAACGATATGTACACGTTGAGAGTTATACCATACTTGTCGACGAATCTGTTAGTCTCCGGGTAACTTGACCCATCACTCTGGAGCAAATCAGAGACATTGATCCCTTATTGTACTCTCCAACCTATCCAACATAGTTCCACATAGGAAGCTCACGAAGTATGAGTGTGTGTTATAAGTATATTGTTTGTGTACTCGTCTGAGAGGGAAGGGGTTCAGAATGATTCACATTACACAATCATGCTAACAAAAAATATAAACAGAATGTAATAGAACAGTGTTAATAACTAAAACTCGTTCTTTCTGCCAATGAAAGAAAGAGGCGCAGATAAGAAATATGTCGAAATGCAAGAGGGAAGAGCATGTAACGCACGCCAACATGCTCAGTTCTTGAATCTGATACTACGACTGACCCTCTTATTGATTCCAGTGGTTTCTCCACCATAAGGACAGAAAGGTTTTCTGATTTCTTGCACCTGTCCTTTCATGCGGGCGTCGCCTTTTGTGCTTCATCTGACCATCAACAATATCCCAAGAGACCAGGCGCACACCCATTCACATCTCATGGAGGGCACGCGCTCTCCCTAAAATTTGGAAAGCCCTAACAAATATATTATTAATTTATTACCTAAATTAAATTCTAATGAGTGTGCCCCTCGTGACCCCGTCAAGAATAGGAACCATCACGTCATGCCCTCCCTATATTTATGCCCTCCCATCTCGCCTCCCATCTCGCAAACGAAACGCATACCCTCTCAAACACCCTCCCAAGCCTTTGCGGCTACGGCATGCCTGAGCCTTACAGCCCTCACCTCTCGACGGTATCTGCTCCCTCCCCGGCCAGCGGCATCCCCCATCCTCGGATCTGATTTCCTTGCAAAACAGCAATCCGTGCTTACCCTCCTTCCCTGGAGCAGCATCGCAGACAATCTCTCTCGCATTCCCTTTGGAGTTTGGACGCCCAAGCATCCAACTCGAGTTCGACGAGTTGTTAGTTGTTACGCCTCCCCTCTTCACGCCACGGTGTCGGCTCCCCGCCTGGCAGCATCCCCGGCTCCCTTGCCTAGCAGCAACACCATATGCTTATATATCATATAAGTGAGTCACGCCGTTTGTCTTAATTTGTCGATTCCCCTTACTCGCTCCCATGTCGCCTTTGTTTGCTAACTTTCCTCCCCTCTCAGACGTACCAGGCTATCGACGTGGGGTCCTTGGCTCTGTCGCAAACACATACAGTTGCACCTTGTCAATAGAGAGGTAAGTGATATAAGAGAAGAAAAACGAATATACAATAATTTGGTGATTTATTCATTCATACTTTTACAGTTTTACAACATCTTTAATTTTTTATTGTTATTTATAATGATTGTAGTATTGTACTGGTTGGAAATTTTCATTCCAATATTGAAACTCTTTGCTGCCGGACTATCTTTACTTGTTGGACTATATTTTTTGTCGATGTCAATGCAAGATTTTATACTATAGTTTCACTAGTGTAGCATATCCGCAAAATCAGACTTTTTTCTTTTCTGATTGAACTTAAAGTTAATGTCTTTGTTCGGAACAAGTTCAAGCCATCACATTACTTAGAGAGAAAGAGAGTTTCCTACCAATAAAATATAGGGTTTTTATCAGTTGTGCCCCTCTGAGATATTGCAATTTCAGTTATGCCCCTCTCTTTTTTGAAATATCAGTTGTGCCCCTACCTTCTTGCAAAATTCACAGTTCTGCCCTTCTGTTAAGGTAAAGTAGGGACATAACTGATATTACGAAAGGACAGAACTGTGAATTTTGCAAGAAGGTAGGGGCACAACTGATATTTCAAAGAAGGGAGGGGCATAACTGAAATTGCAATATCTCAGAGGGGCACAACTGATAAAAATCCTAAAATATACATTGACAAAGAAAGATGGAATTAGTCGCCACTTATTCCACTATGGTATCCAATAAATGATATAACTTAAATAAAGTGCTCTCTGCCTTCAAAAATAATGGTTCCATCAAAGATGCCATGAGAATCACATCAAAATTATGCTTGAAATAGTTCATGCCCAATCCATCAAATTCCATTTAAACTTCGTATTACATACACTTTCGTCGTTTTTAAAATTTGAATGAGGATCTTTCGGTATTGGTTTTGTATCTATTTAATAAAGTGTTTCATATAACATACATGTATTTTTTTTAATTGTGTGACTTTAAATATTTCATGTTATATGTAGGAATGGACAAATTTCTTATAAGAAAATCTCCATCTTCCTCATCTCAAATACCATTAGTTGATCCAATTTCCCCAAACGAAGAAACAATGGGATCAATAAATAAAAATAAAGTGGGAGAAGCAAGTACAAAGCGGTGTCGTATGGAATTGAATTTTTCGAAATTGCCTTCTGATCCTGGATTGCGTTTGCCAATTTCAACTTATCATCCCAATATACAAGATGATGTTCGAAGGGCATATATGCAAATGCAACTATCTTAATTGACTAACCATGTATTTCCATTTAAGAAAATTGGAAAAAAAGAAAGAAGATTCAATTCTGCATGGTTTCAAAAATATCCTAGTTGGTTAGAATATAACATGGTAAAAGATGCAGCTTTTTGCAGATATTGTTACCTATTCAGGGTAAATTATACAGGTCAAGGTGGTAGTGATGCATTCATTTTTAAAGGATGGAATTATTGGAAAGACAAAAGTGAGCTTGATAAGCATGTTAGAGGTCCTAATAGTGCTCATAATTTGGCTCGAGAAAATGTGAAAATTTAATGAAGCAGGCTCAACATATTGAGATAACGTTGAATATGCATGACGATCGAACTAAGAGAGTATCGAACACGTCTTTTTGCAATTGTCAATGTTATCCGAGTTTTACTTTTCCAAGGACTAGCTTTTAGAGGACATGATGAATCTGATGAGTCATCCAACAAAGGTAATTTCTTGACAATACTTAAGGTTTTTTTTCAAAAATCACCCTCGATGTGAATAATGTTGTACTTGAAAATGCTCCAGAAAATAATAAGCTCATTTCTCCTAAGATACAGAAAGATGCAACGAGGGCTTGTGCTATCAAAATAAGGAATGCCATCCTAAAAGAACTTGAAGATTCTTTTTTTACACTATTACTTGACGAATCGCGAGATATATCAAATAAAGAGCAGATGGCTATTGTTTTGAGATTTCTAAACTCAAAAGGTCTATTAATTGAGCGATTTCTTGAACTAGTACATGTTCGTGAAACTAGTGCGATGGCACTCAAAGAGGCAGTCGATGAAGTATTTGCAAGACATAGTTTAAGCATATGAAGACTTCACGATCAAGGTTATGATGGAGTGAGTAACATGCGAGGAGAATTCAATGGTCTAAAAAACATTATTTTAAAGGAAAATGCTCTGCTTATTATATTCATTGTTTTGCGCATCAACTTCAAATGGCAATGGTTGCCGTTGCTAGAAATCATGATCTTCTTGATATGTTTTTTACCAATGTATCAAGACTATCGAGTTTATTTACTACGCCATGTAAGAAGACGGAATTACTTCGAAAAGCGGAAGCTATTAGAATTGCCGATGCCATTGATTTGGGTGAACTTGAAACATGAATAGGAATAAATCAAGAAAAAAGTTTCTTACGTCCTGGTGATACACGTTGGGGATCACATTATAAGTGTTTAATAAATTTGATTGACTTATACCCATCCATGATTACCGTTTTGGAGTTCTTGAGAGAAAATAAGAATTTGGGTAAACATGGAGAGGCACTTGAATATTTACGCAAGTGGCAAGAATTTGAATATATTTTCTGCTTACACTTAATGGTTAATGTTTTGGGTGTTACGCATGCACTTTCTCAATCACTTCAGAGGAAAGATCAAGATATTATTAATGCAATATCATTGGTGTCAGTAGCAAAACAAAGTTTGCAAGAGATGAGGGATGATGGGTGGAGTTCATTAATGGAAAGAGTTTCTTCATTTTGCAAGAAGAATAATATTGATGTTCCACATGAAGATGATATATATACAGCTACAGGAAGATCAAGACGTAAGGTTGATAAAATTACAGTTATGCATCACTATCGTATTCATGTTTTTTACACTATTATCGATATGCAAGTCCAAGAGTTGAATGATCGTTTCACTGAAGCCAATACAGAATTTCTTCTTTGTGTGGCATGTTTAAGTCCGAAAGACTCGTTTGCAGCATTTGATATTGATAAACTTATCCATCTTGCCCAGTTATATCCGATGGATTTCTCTTCGACAGATTTAGTGCTTCTTCGTAATGAAATGCTGACATATATTAAAGATGTAAAGCAGAATTCAGACTTCTCAATGTTAAATCTTTTGACAGAGCTTGCAGAAAAAATGGTGAAAACTCAAAAAAATCATGTTTATCCACTAGTGTATTTATTGATTAAGTTGGCTTTGACACTACCAGTTGCAACGGCAAGCGTTGAACGAACATTTTCAGCAATGGCTATTGTTAAGACTCGGCTGCGCAATCGAATGGGAGATGAATGGATTAATGATGTTTTACTTGCATACATTGAAAGAGATATTCGATTCTATTACTGATGATGATATTATGAATTGTTTTCAAGATATGAAAACTATACGTGGTCAACTTTAAATACAGGTGTGTATTTTTCAAATTTTTTATATGTAGAACAACTCTTTTATATGGTGTGCAATCTTTTTTTATTATTATCATAGTTTATCAAACAGTCAGAGTGCCCCCCTTAGTCTGTAATGTTGAGTCCGCCACTGCAAGAGACATTAACAACGAGAACCTTCATATGTTTGAATTACCTCAAAAATTCATATTCACTGGCCTTTTTAATCATAGAATTACGGAGAGATTAAAAAAATGTTGTTCAGCAGTGATGGTGCAACTAATCTATTCCCAACAATCGTAAAGGAACTTAAGAGCTTATGTCAACTTTGTTTCTTTATTTCTGGATCCTAGTTTGGTTTCATCATGTTACTATCATGTCCCTTCTTATCTTTGTCTTTAAAGGTCATGAAATTAACCTTCACCTGAACATCAACAGGAACCACATGATTCTGTTTCATGTGTTCATCCTCTATGGTGATTGCCATCATCAATTCATTCATAGAAAATTTCTCCTTTTTGTGTTTTAGGATCATACCAAGCCTTCCCAAGACTTGTGAAATTTTTCTATGACGCACAAGGCTTGAAACTTCTCTGGAAATTTCATCTCGGCATCTTTTAGATCATGGAGCAGGAGTAAAAACGCGTGTGCCTATTCAGATTCTGACTTCCCTTGGGCCATGAAAATTTTAAGAATTTAGGGAGTATTTCTCAATACTAAAATCTTCAGAATTATACTTTCGGTCTAGTTCTTCCCATAACCTCTCCCTAGTTTGCGTAAACGAACAATATACGTCAAACAACGTGTTGGATGGACCCAACAAGATGCAACCATGACATATACGGTCGTGTTCCTTCCACGCAGATTGTGTCTTCTGGTATCAGGTATGAGGTTTTCCTTTTCTACCGTAGCGCATTCAGTTTCAAGCATTGAGATTAACCTCATGATAGTTAACCAAATTTTCAAGTGTTGTTACCAACGCTTGAAATTCTGACCTGCAAAATTTTCAGGCATATCGGTCGTATTCACCGTTGATTTAAACATGGTTTCTGACATGGTTTTAACGGTTCTGGATATCTTTTCTAAGATTGTTGTAAACATGATCATCATGGCATACAACAAATAGTAATATTTCAGATCCATATGAATCAATATTAATACATCACCGATTAACAAGTTAACAAGCATGCATTTTCGATTTATAATCATATAAAACACGAATGAACCAATCAAACCAATTGTACATCATCTTAGGGCGAGATTCAGGAAAGACAACACAATAAATCAATTGTAGAAAATAAAACATTAAAAAGATTATATTAGATATTACAGAAGCACCCATTACGGACTGTCCTTATAGATGATATCGCCCCCACAATATCGGTGTGAGGGGCACTAGCGATCTGCTCCCAGGATATGACGGCACATGATCGTCGTCCACACACACCAACGAGATCGCATTAGAAAGTATCTCAGAGAATTGCAGCTGAGCAAAGAAGGGATCGCAGTTGCGGTGGAATAATAGAGAGAGAAAAAGGTAAGAGAGTTTTCTTACGAGTAAAGAAAATGGAGAACAAGGAGAGGGTATAAGAAAACGTAGGGTGCAACTTTTCATCTTCCGAAAACGCCACCCAACGGGCTCCTCTTAGGATTTTGAAACGACGTCTAGATCATAATCATTGGACTCGAGTCGAATCCTCTCAATACAGTCGAATCACTATTAATACATAAAATTAATTTATTTGGCTCGCTAATGAAACCCGCAACAAAAGTATCGAGATTCGATATCCGAATTGACTCCGAGCCCAAGTCTGAGGAGGTTCCAATGCCGAATACGGAGCAGAGCGCAAGCGCACACGTGTATGGTCCTCCATTCCTCCTCTCTACTATTGCTATAAGAGCTTGGGTGTGAACTCATATATAAGCCACCAAAATTTTAAAAACACTAGATATGGTACTAAACTTCTACCCAAAACTCACATTATTTCAAATTTGAGACTTCCCAACTTTTTCTCTAATGTCATTTGGTTTCTCAATTGAAACCAAATTATCTCCTAATGTAATTGCATAGGTTTATCAATTTAAAACCTAATTACATTAGCTTTAAATACAACAATCTTCTGTGAATTCATCAATTTGAAAAAAGAGAGTCAAAGAGATATCTTTAGACTGCCACATTTTACTCTCAATAAAGATACCTTTTGATTTGAACATCTATCGACTTTACTACTTTCACCATAACATGAACGAAGTCAACTACGTCTTGAGCTTCAGACCTTAGTATTAAAGTATACGTTAGAAACAACAAAGTGTTGTTCTTGGTATATCTTCAGAGTCAGTGCACTTATAAGCCATGCGCCCTTATCATGTTCCATGAGTGTATTCAAAAAAAAATCCTCTTTCCTTTAACTGCAGCCCACAGCAACACTCAAATAGGTGACGTTCTCTAAGGATGCACTGCTAACATCCTGCTCAAAAGCTTGAACCCATTCAAAGCCTACGCTCTTCCTAAACATGCAGCTTAAATGTCACTCATGTAGCTTCCATGGATAAGACACTCATGCATTAGCATTAAAAATAAGAGTGTCAACCAGTCCTCCAAACATACTATTATTATCACATTGAACCTACTTTGTGGGATCTTCACCCAGATAGGTTGGTTTGCTACTGTAGAGGAACTCTCAATGGATCTCAGTCAAATCCCAAGCATAGACTTTAGGATGAAAGATCTATCAAGTCTCTTAGTCAACGAAACTGTCGTGTTGTCTTTGGATCCAACAAAATCACAACTTACACTCCTCGAGACAACAAATCTCTTAATGTCTTAAGTCTGGTTTGTATGTGTCTCCATGTTTTTTTATTAAACTTTGAACTCTTGATCTTAGCAATTATGGTCATGTCATCACAATGTATTGAGATCGCAGGAACTGACTGATTAACATGGGAATGTCATAAAGAAGCTCCCTTAACCATTCAGCCTCAATTCCAATGGTGTCCAAAGCACACAGCTCAGCCACAAAGGTATATCGAGCTAGAATGGCCCGCTTTACATACCTCCAGGAGACTGCACCATCGCTAAGGGTAAAAATATACTCAGTAACACCATTACTCCCAGACTCCTTTATTTTCCCTATCTAGCTTACATTACTATATCCTTCTGGTACAAATGGATGCCTACTATAATGCAAATCAAGGGAAATATTTCCCTTCAAGTACTTCAGTACTCGATCCAGAGCCTCCCAGTGAGTACGGTCAGGGTCTCTAATATATCTAGTCAGCTTTACAACTGAGAATGAAATATTAAGTCTTGTGCAATTTACAAGATATATTAAGCTTCCTATCACTTGTGAATACCTTAGCTGAGCTACAGGCACTCCACTCTTATTCTTAAACAATATTTAGATGAATCAAAAGGAGTGCTTACAACTTTGCAATCTTGATATCCAAATTTCTCAAGCACCTTCTCAATATAATGAGATTGAGAAACTACAATTCCGTCAAGTAACCATGTCAGTTTGTGACCCGAGATCACATCAACAACACCCATATCCTTCATCTCAAACTTACTATTTAAGAATGATGTAGTCTCATTAATAATCCTCGCATGTGATCCAGTCAACAGACATTTGGTGCTTATTTCAATACACTCATCACCTTTCATCTTGGAATAGAAACATTTGTCCGATTCATGAACATTAAAGATACATGATAACATAATTTTATCAAAATTTTCATGTCATTACTTTGGTGCTTATTTCAATCCATGAAGGGATTTAACAAGCTTGCAAACTTTTCCCTCATTCTCATGAGTCACAAGCATGTTAGATTGATCTATATATATCTCCTCCTCAAGATCATCAAGCCAAAAGACAGTCTTCACATCCATCTGGTGGATAGAGAGATCATATACATATGCCAATGCTATAAGCATCCGAATTGTGTTCATCCTAATCACATGAGAATATTTATCAAAATAATCGATATCTTCCTTTGTCTAAAATCCTTAGTAACTAATCTGGCTTTATACTTTTCAATTGATCCGTCAGACTCAAACTTTCTCTTAAACATCCATTTGCACGCAATGGTAGAGCATCCTTTGAGTAAATCAACCAGTTCCCAAGTTTCAGTAGCTATAATATAATCCTTCTCATATTTGACGGCTTCCTTCCATTGTTTTGCTTCAGATGAAGCCATGTCTTTCTTGTAACTTGGTGGATCATCCTCGATATGGTAGAAGACAAAGCCGCTACCCAGATCCTTGGCTATCCTTGGTCATTAATCCTCCTTAGCTTACTTTCTTTTAAAAAGTCATTAGGTTCAGGTTGAGTCTCGACCCGCACATTTGTGATCCTTTCTGCTTGATCTGGAATAGATCCTGGTGTGGAGTCAACATCATTGATCATATTCTGATGAATCCCAATCTTCATAGGGAAGACATCGTCAAAAGAAGGCAGCATCACTGAGTTCAACAATAATGTTGACATCTATGTCCGATATTCGAAACCGAACTACCAAGAACCTATATGCATAGCGATTTTCCAAGTAACCTAAGAAGACTGCATCAACAGTTTTAGGACATGGCTTCTATCTCTTGTGTTTTGGGACTAATACCTTAGCGAGACATCCCCGCACTTTGAAATACCTTAAGCTCGGTTTCCTATTTCTCCAAAATTCAAAAAGACACTTTCCATATATCTTTGAGGGACCCTATTCGGAATATGACAAGACAAATTCAAGGCCTCTCCCCACATATAGGTCGGATGTTCTGAACTCTGTAGGAGAGCATTGATCATATCAGTTAAGGTTCTATTTTTCCATTCTGTTATCCCATTTGATTGTGGTGAATATAGAGCAGTAACTTTATGAACTATGGCAAACAACTTGCATTGTTCATCAAACAAGTTAGAAGTATATTCACCTCCTCTACCTGATCTGAGGTGTTTAAACACTTTTCCTGTTTGTGTCTCAGTCTCATTCTTAAGAATAAGAAATTTCTCTAAGGCTTCATCCTTGGTTTTCATTAGATACACACATCGGTATCTACTGTCATCGTCTATAAAGATGATAAAGTATTTCTTATTGTCTATAATCAACACACAATTAAATTCACAGATGTCCATGTACACTAGATCCAAGATCTCACTATCTCTAGAGATAGATTGAAAAGACTTCCTAAGTGTCTTAACTTGCACACAAATTTCACATTTTTGAGTTTTATCAACGGTGTGTTTAGGGATCAACTATAAATTCATCATTCTTTTAATTGAATTTATATTCACATGTCCCAATACCGAGCCCAAGGTCCGAATTGACTCTCCGGAGCAGGAGCCAGTGCCGGAGCGGAGCGCACGCGCTTGTGGTCCTCCATTCCTACTCTCTATCAATGTTTTAAAAATCAGACCGGACTGACCGGTTCACCCGGTCCAATCGGAAACCGATGAATTTCCTGTCCGTCCATCCGGTCCCAATGTTTTGATTTAAAAAAATTGAACCACGTAAAAATCGGTCAACCTGGACCAGTTCGACCGAGACGGACCGGACCAAAAAAATCAGATATTTCCCGCTGGGGAAAATGAAACGTCTCTGACCTTTCTTCTTCCCCCCATTGTAACTTATATTTTTTTATTTTTCTATTTGCCAATGTTTCCAACAAACAACGTCGTTCACCACAAGGCTCCCAGGCTCCTCCTTCAACCTCGTCTACGTCTTCCCTTATGCCACCCTCCCCTTCGCCATCGTCCTCTCCGCCTCCCACTCCATCCCCAAGCTCTTACGTTGGAAGGAGACCAAGGCCCATGCCATCGAGGGCGCCTTCACCCATGGCCAGTCCTACCTCATCGTCGAAGACGTAGTCACCAGCGGTGCCTCCGTGCTCGAGACCGCCACCTCCCTCCCTCCCACGGTCTCGAGGTCGCTGACATCGTTGTTATGCTCGATAGGGAGCAGGGGGGTCGAGAAGGGGATCGCCTTGCATTCGGTGATGCGGTTGTCAGAGATGGTCGCGGTGCTCGTGAGGCAGGTGAGAATACCAGAGGAGAGGGCTTCCAAAGTCCGAGCCTTCCTGGAGGCAAACCGTCGCGTAGGGATGTCAGCACCGCCGCATAGGGTTAGGGTTTCCTACGGAGCACCGGGTGCGTCGACGAGGAACCCCATTGGGAATAGAATGTTTGAGGTTATGGAGGCCAAGTAGAATAATATGTGCTCCGTGACTGATATCTCCACTGCTTGACAGCTCCTCCTGCTCGCCGGCGAGCCCACGAGGTACGTATCTTTTTTGTCTAACCTTTCTGCCATTTGAAACTTTTTATATGTAAAATATTATTTCACTTGCATAATCATATTTCCAACCAAATTACTCTATTAGAAAAATCAACCATAGGGATATTTATCATTAAAATCTTAAAGATTGAATTTTTTTCAGAATATTATTTTTATAATAATGGAAAAGCTCTTGAATTATCCACCAATTTTCCATGTCCTTACAATGTGTAATTGATATATACCAATGTGTAATTGATTTATGAGGATTTGCTTCAGCATTGATTTTTTTAAATTTTCATTATTTACATATGAGCATACATTGCTGTACTTTTTATTATATTATGTGATTTTTTCATGTAAAAGCATATCTTTTGTATTTAACTCTATAACTTGAATAGAAAAGTCTATTTTTTAACCCATTTATATTCCGGTTCAACCGGTCCGATCTTTACAAAACGAACGGTCCGGTTGTTTATTAATCTGTATGGAAGATGATGACATGTTGATGTCATTAACGGTTCGACCGGTTCATACCCACTGGTTCGACCTGGTCAAACCAAACTTGAGCAAGGACCGATTCAACGGTCGGTCCAATTTTTCAAACCTTGCTCTCTACTATTGCTACAAGAACTTGGGTTGTGAACTCATATATAAGCCCACCAAAAATTTGGAAACACTAGGTGTGGTACTAAACTTTCACCAAAACTCACGTTTCAAATTTAGGAATTCCCAACTTTCTCTCTGATGTCATTTGATTTCTCAGTTGAAATTAAATTATTTCCTAATGTAATCGTATAGGTTTATCAATTTAAAATCTAATTACATTAGCTTTAAATACAACAAAATAAACTTTACCATTAAAAAAAACATTCACGATTGAAACAAAAAAGTGAGTTTCGAAGAAATAAACCTGTTATAGAAGTTCCCCATTATCCAGGTCATGGTCATCTAACATGCACACATTGACGGATGCATCTATTTTATGCTCCTGCAGTTGTTGTCCCTTGTAAAAGGAAAAGAAAGGAACATCTAAGATGCATGCCTACTTGTATGAACTGATCCTATGTCTAACTTTGACTCCAACATGTAACTTCCGTTCACTACTTTTTTTTGCTATTGATTCTTAGGATCGTCATTTTTAAATCTTATCTTATCTATACTATATACTAAAACTGAGTACCTCACCCAGCTTTAGCCACCACACTTCATTGGGAGATCTTAAAACCTGGCATGCGGCATTCTACGGTTTTACCGTTCCCTCCGTTACTTTCTCTCTCCGGGCACTTTGCATGCAAACGCACGCTCCTCTACCCTCTCTAACAATTGCTCCTCTATCTCTCATCAAGACACGTGCTCTCCCATGCTCTCTTTCCATACATGTATATTCTTTTAGGTCCTTCTCATTTATCTCACATGCTCTCTTTCTATATGTAAATAATTTTGCAGGTCCATCTCATTTACCTGTTATTTCAACTCTTCTTGACGTTTGCTGAAAGGTTCATTAATACAATAATAAATAATGTGGGACCCACTAACAAACAAACCTACAATTTTATGCACGAGAAAAACAACTGATGTTTAGACGTTCGTCCATAAAATGCTGTCCAATTGCAACTCAAATTTTAAAATCTTTGTAATTACAACATTGAGACACATCTTTACTAAAAATCTCCTGGATATTAGTCACGTTTTTGCTTGGTTTGATTTCAATTGAATCAGCTGACAAATCTTAATATTATCCATTTGTGTATTGGTTTAACCGGGGACGCTATTGCATCTTTGGATGATAGAACAATTTTTTGATCCAAAGTCATGAACATGACAACATTTTGCTCGCATTCTAATGGACGCTAAAGATTGACTTTGACCAATTCATATCAAATGTTATTGATTATTATTCCGAAAAATTTTACAACAACACCTCTTATTTGGTGACTTCTCAGCAATGGAACTCTTAGGAAGGACTTTTGCACATCAATGGAATCGACTGATACCTCATTTAGTTTTGGTTCGTGACCAACACGATTTTTATCATCAAATAATCGTATTTTAGAAGAATATATATATATATATATATTAAAATTTGCTCATAATAATCTCATGATTTATTTTGAAAAGCCCACCGCAACAAACTTTTGAAAATGCCACTTTCTTTTTTCCAAATTTGCATCTAGCAAATCATATAATCGTTCTGTATAAACTTTTTATTCTAATAGTTGTTAAATTGGCAAGAATTAATGTTAATGAACATGTTAAGAAATAACGTTTAGTAACAAATGTTGCATTCATTGCATTACAGAAATAAATATAATTTTACAACAAATGCTATTTGTTGATATAACTTTAACACCATAATATATGACAATGGATATTCATTTTTTTGTTGTTGTGATTAGCCTATTTTAAAACAGTGTTTAAAAATATGCCATCAATGTTGTCACCAAGAAATAGATTTATCACATCTTTAAGATTTACATGGCAATGCTAAAAAATGCTATATGAGTAATTATAAATTTCTTATCAAAACTTAAGATTACATATCTCATACCAAATAATTATTTTAAATGGATGATCATTGACAAAAGGGTTGTGTTACTAGAATTAAAGTCATAAAGTATCCTACATTCTAATTGGAATCACACATTTTGTACAACTTATATTACTGATGATCCTTTTTAGCATGATGATAATAAAAATATATCCAGTCATTACGGCTGTGCATCTGCCCCCTCCCACTATCTCGCGAGGACCTTAGAGGTCTCCCACTTGACCCCTATGAACCCTCGACACCGCATTCATGGGATCGCCTGAGGATAGGAACCATCGACACCATCTCGACTAGGTTAAGATCACAATTAATTGTCTTGCAAAGATCTGAAGATTGTGGGGAAGATGATGAATCCTCCATTGACAGAGAAGGAGCACCAAGAATGAAACAAGGAAGGTTTTACGGGAGTGTTTATTTCTTAAATGGGATTTACGTTTTTGAACGATGATATTATTCATTGTGAAATTATTTTTTATACTTGAAACTAGGAATCGATATCATATCTGTCACTATATCATTCGCGATGACGACGCCTATCCGTTGCTATTTTTTAAAATTTTAACTAATCATCACTATTTGAATAAAATAGTCTTTATACTAATTATCAAATATTTTAAAAATACTACCCATAAGGTAAAACTGTTAAAATATGTTTAAAAGTATATGAAAAGACCTATAATATTGGGTAAGTAATGGTTTAATATGGAAATAAATACATGCATTCGTTGTATAATAAAAAGTTAATGTACAATATATGTTTGATTACAATATATATTTGATTAAATATATTAACTTTTATATGAACATGAATATTATTCATAGTGTTAAAAATTATTGGATGGTAAATGAGAATGAAAATACAGAATATATAATATTTTTTATGTCTCTTTCCTATCTCACTTGCATACATTTATATTTTAATTTTAAAAATACACTTTCAATTCATACATTTTTCTTTGTATGTTTTAAAATGCAACAACTACTAGAAATGCATCTAAATATTTAAAAAAATAATATAACTATTAACATCTATAAATAATTATAATGACTAGGCGTGTATTTAAGAGTTCAATCCATTTTATAGAAAAGATTAAAATATTATAGAGATATTTAAAAATATCTATTTTTAAGATAAATATTTTATATATTACAATTATATTTTAGTATTTTTTAACCCTAAAAAATCAATTTTAGAATTATAATAAACTTTATTTAAGAAATATGGTGTTGCAACTCTATATTGAGGAGAAGGGTGAGAATCGTCCTTTTCATGTCCAAAAGACAAAATGCCCGAAGATTACAAGCATTAAAGCAAAAGATAAAAGTTAAAAACATAAATGTGTGAATCTTAATCTCAAACTTTTAAAATAAGCTATAATTTCACACATGTTTATAATTAGGAGCGATAATTAATTTAAAAAGTAAAAAAAGAGAGAACTATCATCGTCTATTGAACCAATAATTAAATACATAAGTTAAAATGTTTAGTTATAGATTGGTTACTTTTTTTTGATACATACGTTGCCGCCGCGAAGCGCGGGTTTTGTGCTAGTCTATACTATATACTAAAGCTGGGTTCTTCCAGCTTTAGCTCTTGCAATGACACGTGGGTGCAGCATATGCCTCTATTTCCCTGCAAAGCTTAATAACTCCAGCTTTTGTCATGTTGACACATGGGTTTCGGTGCCTCTTTTCTCCTCTCTCTCTCTCTGATGTCAATAAAAAAGCGAAAAATCTCTGCATTGGTATGCACGAGATCTTAAGACCGATCAGATTTCGGGTGCAAATCCTAAAGGAGTATTCGACCCATTACAGGATTGGCATGGAGGTGCATCGTCGGCCTACATGAGTGGGGGAAAGAGGTCATCATCGTCGAGTACCCCGCCGCCATCCACGCACCACGCCTTCCCATGACTCCGCCTCCCGTGCCACCACACCATTAAATCCGCCACCCCGTCTCGAAATGGCCTTCCTCGAGGCGGCCCTCGCCTCCACCTTCTCCCCCATCTCCTCCTTGCGCATCATTTCCCCCTTTTCTTCTCCTCCTCCTCCAGATTCATCGGCGTTACGCCCAGACTTGCCACCGATATCGCAATCCGGACCAATGGTGTGCGGGTGCCATATGTGGAAGATTCAGTGGGGCACTCCAAATGGGATTTTTTGATGAGGCAATTGCATACGGATGCGATTAATGTCACAAATTTTGCCAGAGCGGTAGTGTTTTCAAATTCTGTCTGTTTTGATGAGCTTTGGAGTAATCTGCGCAATATTATGTTTCATATTTGGTCATGTTGCAATCAAAGAAAATTGAGGGATGGTAGTGATGGGTCATTTACATTTATAATCAACTATTCACAGTCGTCAGATCGTGATTCGACGAATATCACCTCCCCTCCTCTCAATGGAGGGATGATTGCTCACGATGAATCGTAAAGGATTCTGCATGTGATGTGGAATGCGAGAAATCTGCACTATATGCAATTGGGGTGATTTGGGTCCACATGTTCTTTGTAATTCTTAGACGAATTTGTGGATTTAGATTTGTGATTTTTTAAGATAGTTTGGTTGTCTCCAGTTACAACTGTAGATTCTGGGAGCATGGCATATATTTTTTCTTGCAGATGGGACTCGCAGTTGAATCTCCACAATCGTAGCATTTGGTGGAGATGTTGATCGCTATGTTGATGGGGTTGGAGGAGCATTCTAGGGAACATATTGTCTGTCGGGTTAGTACGGTTCCATTTAAACTACAAGGTTTTCATGCTTCTTTTGCACTTTGTAGAATGTTCAGGGAACTATGGCCAATTCGGCTTAAAACCCTTGACATAGTAGCTCTCGGATCTTTCAAGAGCACGATTATGGATTCTCCTCCACCTCCAAGAAGTTCAACCTTCACAAGATCAATGTGGTAATCTCCTCATCCGATTTTTTTGCTTTTTTTCCATAAATGTGTGACTCTGTTAGTTCTTAGTTAATATTACTTATTGACTGTGTATTGATGTTAATGAATTTAATTAAAAAGATATCGTCAGATTCTTATTTGTAAAAGGTAAATTACAATTTATAGAAATTTCATGCAAAGATTTTCTAAACTTAATGTTATTTATGCTTTTTTAGAATCATAATTTTTTTCTTTGTGTAAATATTTGCATCTATTACTGTAGTTGTGTTGTCATTATTGAAGTAAATTTTATTGGAGTGGACTTTAGTACCTATGTTGGAACGAGATTAGATGTTCGATTATGCGTAATGGTGAAGGCTGTGATGATAACTTCATGTTAATTTAACAATTATAGTTAATTACTTTTTGTATTGGTGCAATGTGCCAACAGTTAAATCTTTGAAGAAATCAAATTGCAGCGTAATTGTGAGAGAAGGATATATGCTGAGACATGTTTATCATGGTTTCTTAGTGGTTATTTGGTTGTATAATGTTGTGGTTGATATCATAAATGATGGAGGTAATTTGGATGTCTTCTTAATAATTATGCCATGTTTCGTTGTTCGGCACAATACATCCAGATGACGTTTCCGATCAAGAAATGTGTGTAAAATACGATAGTACATTTGATTATTCTCCAAGTCTTATAATAAAGAGAAATGTTGGATGCTTTTGTGAGGACTTATATAGTTGTTTATGAATGTAATTGAAGCTGGATAAAGTCTAACGTTCTTAGGATTACTCGATGTTTTCATTTTTCATTTCGTGTACGTATTTTTTTTCATAGATCAGGAACTGTTGTTAGTTGGGAGTTATTTCAAGTAATATATTGATATCTTTTGATTAGCTATTTAGATTGAATCTATAAGATACTGTCAATATTTATTTATAAATATTGTGATAGGTTAAACTTTACAAATAAATAAAACACAATGAATGTGCAAGAATTATTCTAATTTTTTTATTTTTATGAAGATGTATGTTTTTTTCTCACTTATTAGTCATTACTTGGGAAGGAATTATTTCAGGAACCATGTTAAAATTTTTGATTAGTTGTTTAGATGGAACCTGGAAGGTATCTCAACATTTATCTGTAAGTACTGTAGTAGATTAAAGATTTACAAATAAATAAAATATGATGAACGTGTTGGAATTATTCCATATTTTTTATTTTCTATACTTGTGTGTTTTTACACAGATCATTTTCTGCTGTTTCTATTCATATGTGTTCTTCCACATACCAAATTCTGTCATTTCTAAAAGGATGATTGTACAACTGTGAAATATTTTAGCTTACAATATAAAATTACCTTTTCATAGTACCCTTTCACAATACGTATGAGTATTTGTGTTTTCCCAATATCTGTATGCTGTGGAATGCATATTTGCCACCGATCTAACAAATCATAATTGTAATTAACTTATAATAAAAAATCATTTCCTATTTTATTCTCACTTGCAATTTGCAATTAACGTAACATACGTATTAAAGAATATTTAATCTGCTTTTATACCCGCCGCGAAGCACGGGTATGCTCACTAGTACTTACTATTAGTGGGTTTTTCACCCGTAAGTTGACAAGTGGCGTAGCCTCTTCCTGCCTCATTCCCGCTTCTCCTTTTACCCTCTTTTCTCAGTGTTTCATCCCCGTGCCTCCCCTAATTCTCTCTCTCTCTCTCCACGCACTAAAAGACCTTATCTCTCCCATCCCCTCCTCCTTTTACTATAAATAGACTTCTAATCCCTCCCTTTTTTGACTATGGAATTTTTGCAACAATACCCCTACCAATCATTGATATTAAACAATTTACTTAGAGTTTATGCTTATGTTAATAAACAAATTTAAAAAATAACTACAAATATATATTAGTCACCTTATACTATATTGAAATAGTTATAAAAATTAAGCTCGTTTTCTTTTTCAACAAATAAAAAATGAAAATTTCATACATTTAAAATCCATAAAATTTCAAATAAATTCATATATATATGTATATATATAACATATCTTTATTTAGTAATCTTATATATATATTCTCTTCTTAATTTCTTGATGGTTGCATATTACGGTATATGTAAATTGCTTAATGATAGAATCATCAATAATAGTTATTTTATATAAAGTTGCTACTTTTGGGTTTTGATTAATTTATTACAAGATATTTCATTCACTTTTTATTTTTATTTAAAAGTCTTAGTTTATTATTTTAATCATTTAGTGGTTTACTATTTCCGAAAAAGTATTGTTAAGGTTTTTAAAAAAATATCAACTTTATATTATTTATTTCATATTTCATGTTTTACTCACTAATTAATTAGTATTAGTGGCAGTCCAGAACACTGACTCACTATTAAGTGTAGCAGTGAGTTCACGGTATAGGGAGAAGGAAGGCGATAATGTAGAATAGAATATGCGCGGGAATGATGAGAAATGTGTCAATGAAAGTCGTGAGACTGCAGTGATACCAATATTTGAAAAATGCATGTTAGATTTTTCTTTCTACAACTACTATCTTTGGAAGCATAAAGTCTAAATATTCAAAAGCAACTCTTCCCACTCTTTATCTATAATGTAGATTAACATATTTTTTATAAGAACTATATAAATTCCCTATATTATAGAAAATAATATAGGATTGTCATTATATGAAACTAATGAAATAACTCTGATGCCCATTTATAAACTATTACATTATTATATTTAATATTAGAGGCGAACATTGACATCTTTCTTAATTTTTACTATCCTTAATTTTATTTAACGCATGTAAATGAGCCATTTGTAGTTTATTGTCTTATAGTAAAAGACATATCATTTTGACCATTTAAGTATGTACGGAAAAATGTTTCTTCGAAATTCAATTTGAAGTTTTAATATATTTATTCTCAACACCTTTTTTAACACAAAAATATGAGACATTTTACATGAGAATATATTTTAATATTTTAATAAATATTAAGATGGTTAGGATATAAAAATATACTTTGTTTATAATATTGTTTATACCCTTATCTTTTAAAAAAATAGAAATAGTTCTATCTTTAAATTTGAAAATACAAAACTACAAATAATCTGTATAAAGAATGAAGTAGTATTTAATTAATACATTAAATTATTTTTGTTTTTGAAGTCAATATGTTATAAATGTCTATTCCATAAAAATGAGATGATAGAATCTGCAAAGAAATAAATATGAACAGTGGGATCTATTGAAACCATTATCTTAATATATATAACACGCTTTCTTAATAGTATATATATAAAGATATATTATAAACTTAAATGTATGATAATAAATTAAAAATTAAAAATTATTAGTATGTATATAATAAAATATATTTATTGTCCATAAGTTATATATAAGATAAATTATAAAAAATATAATGAATTTTGTTTTTAAATAGATATCCCTAAATTTAATAAATAACAACTATGGTGGGACCAATGTATAAAAAAACAAGTAAGCTTTTTACAACAAAATTTCCCTTTACTTCATTTATGTATTTGAACTTTTATTCTTTCCTTTGCTCTTATTTTAATTCTATATCTACTATTTGTTGAAGATACCATTATCTTTTCAGTTATGAAAATGATGCATACTATTTAAAAAATGTACCTTCCGGACCAGCAAAATTTCCTCGCAATATATTCTAACATATTTTTCATATAATATTTCTAATATGTTTTTATATTATTGCCTCTTAATTTCATAGAATACCCAAAAAAAGTACTCACGCCGCGAAGCGCGTGTATGCACCCTAGTGATATCATATAACAATGTCATTAAAAAGTAATAAAGAGCATATAAAATGTTGATGCCCACGTACTGCTTTTATTACATTAGACGTCAAACCTGAACCAATCGAAATAAAAATAATAGCTAAACCGGTTCAGTGGTAATATTAGAAAAAATAAAAATAATAGCTAAATCGGGTTCGACCGGCTGGTCCACTGGGGTTGAACCGGACAAATCGAACCTGTATGCAACCGCTCATATTTCTTTTTCAACAAATAAAAAAAATGAAAATTACATACATTTAAAATCCATAAAATTTCAAATAAATTCATATATATGTATATATATAACATATCTTTATTTAGTAATCTTATATATATATTCTCTTCTTAATTTCTTGATGGTTGCATATTACGGTATATGTAAATTGCTTAATGATAGAATCATCAATAATAGTTATTTTATATAAAGTTGCTACTTTTGGGTTTTGATTAATTTATTACAAGATATTTCATTCACTTTTTATTTTTATTTAAAAGTCTTAGTTTATTATTTTATCATTTAGTGGTTTACTATTTCCGAAAAAGTATTGTTAAGGTTTTTAAAAAAATATCAACTTTATATTATTTATTTCATATTTCATGTTTTATTCACTAATTAATTAGTATTAGTGGCAGTCCAGAACACTGACTCACTATTAAGTGTAGCAGTGAGTTCACGGTATAGGGAGAAGGAAGGCGATAATGTAGAATAGAATATGCGCGGGAATGATGAGAAATGTGTCAATGAAAGTCGTGAGACTGCAGTGATACCAATATTTGAAAAATGCATGTTAGATTTTTCTTTCTACAACTACTATCTTTGGAAGCATAAAGTCTAAATATTCAAAAGCAACTCTTCCCACTCTTTATCTATAATGTAGATTAACATATTTTTTATAAGAACTATATAAATTCCCTATATTATAGAAAATAATATAGGATTGTCATTATATGAAACTAATGAAATAACTCTGATGCCCATTTATAAACTATTACATTATTATATTTAATATTAGAGGCATTGACATCTTTCTTAATTTTTACTATCCTTAATTTTATTTAACGCATGTAAATGAGCCATTTGTAGTTTATTGTCTTATAGTAAAAGACATATCATTTTGACCATTTAAGTATGTACGGAAAAATGTTTCTTCGAAATTCAATTTGAAGTTTTAATATATTTATTCTCAACACCTTTTTTAACACAGAAATATGAGACATTTTACATGAGAATATATTTTAATATTTTAATAAATATTAAGATGGTTAGGATATAAAAATATACTTTGTTTATAATATTGTTTATACCCTTATCTTTTAAAAAATAGAAATAGTTCTATCTTTAAATTTGAAAATACAAAACTACAAATAATCTGTATAAAGAATGAAGTAGTATTTAATTAATACATTAAATTATTTTTGTTTTTGAAGTCAATATGTTATAAATGTCTATTCCATAAAAATGAGATGATAGAATCTGCAAAGAAATAAATATGAACAGTGGGATCTATTGAAACCATTATCTTAATATATATAACACGCTTTCTTAATAGTATATATATAAAGATATATTATAAACTTAAATGTATGATAATAAATTAAAAATTAAAAATTAAAAATTATTAGTATGTATATAATAAAATATATTTATTGTCCATAAATTATATATAAGATAAATTATAAAAAATATAATGAATTTTGTTTTTAAATAGATATCCCTAAATTTAATAAATAACAACTATGGTGGGACCAATGTATAAAAAAATAAGCTTTTTACAACGAAATTTCCCTTTACTTCATTTATGTATTTGAACTTTTATTCTTTCCTTTGCTCTTATTTTAATTCTATATCTACTATTTGTTGAAGATACCATTATCTTTTCAGTTATGAAAATGATGCATACTATTTAAAAAATGTACCTTCCGGACCAGCAAAATTTCCTCGCAATATATTCTAACATATTTTTCATATAATATTTCTAATATGTTTTTATATTATTGCCTTTTAATTTCATAGAATACCCAAAAAAAAGTACTCACGCCGCGAAGCGCGTGTATGCACCCTAGTATATAACTAAAGATGGACGTTTTCCAGCTTCTACCCTAAACTGGCTTCTACCCTAAACTGACACGTGGTTGTCTCTTGAGGAGTCTCCTCTCCTCTCCCGAGTGTGTGCTAAAGTTGGATTTTTTTGCAGCCCTTTCCGCTAACAAATGTGTGGTTTTCTCTCTGCTGTCAAATTTCCCTCTGCCTTTTCAGGAACTTCGCATTTTTCGTTTTTCTTTTTTCACCTTTTTTTTCTACCAGCAGCACGTGAATTCCTCTTTTGCCCTTTCCCTCAATACGTTGTTCATCTGATGTTGTTCCCCTGTATTTTTTTGGATTGTCTGGGAATGCCCTTAACTTTTTAGGAAGTGATCGACATAGAATGTTTAACTTTCTTTGTTTAGATGATCTAGATTTTATAATAAAAAATATTTTATACTAATTTACATGGAGGTCACGAATTTGGGTTGTACAATAAAAAATATTCAAAAAGAGGTTTTGTTTATAGGCATGATGTGAAATGACCAGACTTTCACGAATTAGTATAAACAAGTATTCAAAAAGATGTTTTGTTTCCACTCACCGCGCGACCTTGCTCTCGCCCCACCCCACCACCTCTTGCTCCGGATCATTCTCACTTCTCCCACGAGCTCTAACCACCGAAAAGTCATCTCCACCGTTCCAACTGTCACGCGCGAGCCCTCCTCACTAAATCTCTCACGTTCTGCTCCAGTCGCACGAGCCCTCCCCGTAATAGCTCCCGGTCAGCTCCATTATCCCCCATGTTGCTGTGAGCCGCACTTTCACAACGAAAAGACCTAGGACAACCTCTTATCAAACAAGGGTCTAATCTTTTCGTTCGCCATTCTCCAATTACACATGAATCTGGGACAAAATCTTATCGAACAAGAAGGCCTGGGACAACTGGAATGTGTCTTCCTCCTCATGGGATTTCCTCGCTGCATTTGTATGCTTCTTGAGTATATAAAACTCCATGAATCTCACAATAAATTTCAATTTTAAAGCACCAAGATTTTGGTAAAATTTATGTTGTGTAAAATTATCTTAAACTTATGTTATTTCATGGGAACCCTCCCTGTTGCAGCTGCAAATTATTTCACACCCTGCTCCTCGCGCTCCTCGCTGCAGATCCGAGCCAGTGCAACTTTCCCTCCGTCCGTCTCTTTCCACTTACGAAATCTGAGTGTGCCACCAATCATTGTTGTCACAACAACCTCGTCAGCTCCTTTGGTAATACATTCTTAATAGTTCATATGGTTTAAACCATAAATTAACATTACATTATTATCACCAAAAGAAATAATCATCATTTGCTTTCTTGTGATGGAAATCTCTATCATGACATTATTGCAAGTTCACCTCTCTGTTTTATCATACAAAAACGTATCACCAACCAACAAAAGAAAATAGTTTTTTAGCATTTTATTTTTCTGTATTACATAGACTTTTTTCCTTGTGTATCTGGAAGACGTCAATGCTCTCAATATCCTTGGGTTTCATTTGTTTTATTTTCATGTATTACGTTAACTAAATAATTGTTTATCTTTTGGCATTATTTGTCTTCTAGCTGCTTTAGATTTCTAATGGAAAATCATAAACTACTTGCATATTAATGATGCAGATACTCAAAATATATAAATTACAAATAGATGAGGAAACCCTATATTGGGTTGGAGTTCATGTCAAAAGAAGAAAGCTTATGAATTCTACAATGACTAAGCAAAACAAGTTGGATTTTCAGTTAGACGTGGTAACTTGCATCGATCAAAGCAAACTAACAAGCTCGTCTCAAGATTGCTAGTGTGTTAAAAAGAAGGTCAAAAAGATCTAAATGATAAGCGTAGACAAGGAGTAGATGTTAAACGACGGTGAGAATCAAGAGGAAATTGCGGGGCTAGATTATATGTTTTCGTAAATGGTACATGGATTTGGATTGTAAAAATTTTTATTGAGGAATACAATCATCTTCCGGCGACTCCATTCAAAATATAATTGTTGAGATCACATCATCAATTGTCCTCTACCTCAAAATGCTTGATTCAAACACTCAATGATTGTGGAATGGGTCCTTCAAGAATTTCAGCAGTGCTTAATGCTTCGGGAGAAGATTTAATTAGTACAAAGAATTATATCGATCACTTAAGGACGACACACATTAACAACATTAATGGAGAATGCATGTCTATGGTGAAACACTTCTTATCTAAAAGGGTAAAAGATGGTGGCTTTTATTTTCAATATGAACTTGATGAGTTTCAGACTACACGAAGTATTTTCTGGGCAGATGGTAGATCAAGAGCAACATACTTGACTTTTGGTGGCATTCTTGTCTTTGATGTGACATATAAAATGAATTCTTTGAACATGCAATTTGCACTGTTTACTGGAGTTAATCATCACCGACAATCGACACTATTTGGTTGTGCACTTCTTGCAGATGAGACGGAAGAAATCTTTATTTGGTTATTCAATACATGGTTTGATTGCATGATGGAAAGGTGCCAATTTCTATTATCACTGATCAAGACAGAGCTATTTGTAATGCAATAGCTAAAGTGTTCCCAACACAAAACACTGATATTGTTTGTGGCATCTTGAGAAAAAATGCAATACTTCATCTTAGGGGTTTGAAGATGGAACAAAAAATTTTCAAAGAAGAATATTAAAAATGGATATATGGATCAAAAACCAACGTAGAATTCGAAAGTAAATGGCAAGAAATAAGAGAATGTTATAAATTCGACAAAGGTTCTTGGCTTGCAAACATGTACGAAGAAAGAGAGCGTTGGATGTAGGGATGAAAACGAGTGTGAATATATTCGTATCCGATCCGCTATTGTATTCGTTTTATACATATTTTGACATTCGTATTCGTATTCATTTTAAAATGGATGCGCATATGGATATCACTTTGACATTCGTTAATATTCGCATTCGTATTCGTATATTTGTTTTCGTACATAAGTATAGTAATAGATTTATTTATAACGGTGTGTAACAATATTTTAAGATTAGATTCACAATTATTGATATAATTATTATAAAATTACTATATCTGGTATATCTATTTTTTGTGTAAATATGTATATTTTAGTTAATCTATTAAAATTTTTTGTTATTATTCGTATCCGATTCGTATTCGTTTTACATTCGTATTCGTTTTTAAGGATATGATAACACAATTTTCACATTCCTCAATATTCGTATCCACATTCGTGTTCATATTTTAAAATAGATAAGGATATGATTATAGCTATATTCGTATCCGTATCCGACCGTTTTCATCCCTAGTTGGGTGCCATTGTATCTTAATGATACTTTTTTGCAGGAATGACATCTAGCCATCGGTCTGAAAGCATAAATATTTTCTTCGATGGTTTTGTTAATGCAAACAAATCATTATCTGATTTTGTTCTACAATACGATAGACCGGTTACTTCTCGATGGGACCTTGAGGAGAGAGCTGACTTTAAGACCATGTATTCTAAACCACCTTTCTTTTATCATCATCCGTGGAAGCTCAAGCAGGACAACTTTACACACAAAGTTTTGAAATTTTCAAGAGGAGCTTAAACAAGAGAGTGCATATATGGCGATTGAATTAGCTAATGATGGTACTATGACATTGTTCTCTGTTGAATGATTTGGTAAACTAGGGAGAAAACATATGGTTAGTGTGAGTAATATTGGTGAACCATTGTGTTATTGTAATTGCAAAAAGTTTGAGACTGAGAGAATACCTTGTCGTCATATGTTACATATTTTCAAAGTGATAAAACAGTTGATGGAGTTGCCTTCAAGATATGTTTTGTTCAGAAGGATTATTCATGCCAGATATAATATAGTTGGTAGCCATGTTGAAAGATCAGTCACAAGTTTAAACGACATCACTTCGCTAATGGCTTGGGGGATGCACTCATCTTTTCATGAGGCTTCAGATATGTCAGTGAAAAGTATTAAACACTTCCAATTAGCATTAGAAAAGGTTGATGAGATTGTCAAGATGCTCAATGATATAGAATTAGAATAAAATACATCAAGGAACGATGATGGTGGATTTTTTGTAGATGATATACAATCAATGAAACTTCCTACAAAATATGTTGTTCGAGATCCATGTCTTGTAAAAAGCAAAGGAGGCATAAACATGCTCGGAGAATCAAATCTTCCTTAGAGGTTGCTTTATCACAAGAAAATAGGGAAAAAAGAACATGCGGTCATTGCGGAGAAAAGGGCCACTATATCTCTACTTGTTCGGTGTTGAAGGTACCATTTTGAACATATGTTCTTATCTTTCCCATCCATTTTGATTTTCAGTATGCTAATTGTGTATATTTTATTTTTTCAGGCAAAAGAATTATAGTTAGATGATGGTGATAATAAAGATTGCTTTATGATGATGATTATGAGATACAAGTTGATCATGAAGATGATTCTGAAGTGCAAGACGTTAATGCAAGCTATTATGCAAATGTTGCCTTCATTTTTTGGAAGTTGCTACATGGTCTAACTTTACTTCTTTTGAACATTTTATAGAGTTTTGAGAACCTAAATATGTATGTAATTTTGTGACATCTTCTTCGATTTCAAGCTTGTAGGCAGAATAAAAGAACTGACGAGAACATATATTCAAATGTTGGGCTTCATGTTAAATTTGTTCCATATCACACAATATATAAATGTTGTAATTCCGTGATTGTATCACCACTTAGAATAAAAGGACGTCAAAACGAAATGGAAAATTGAAAGGCCATATAAATCTTGTTAATATCAACTAAATCTCGTCAATATCAACCATCAATTCATAAACATAGCTACCTCTTACCTCCAATTATTCTAGCACTTGGATTTCAAAGAATAATGCAAATAATGCATGTTAAAGAACAACGCATGTATTTTATCAACATCATTGAAGAAGATCTTTTTACCCAAAAACATTACAACTGAAATCCAGGGATGAGTGCTCACGACAGGATCTGGCCATGAAAGAAGTTAGAGTTCAATTTTTTGCGATATAATGAATTCGATCGTTTTCAATTTTTTTTTATGTTTAGTCAACTGAAATCCAAAGATCCAAATGGTAAAATATAATGAATTTTATAGAATCAGTACAACGAAGTTTGATTTACCATTCAAATGAAATATACAAAATAACAGTTGAAACCAGTTCCCCGTTGTATATAAGTAATATTTATGTACACCCCTTGTATAGCATTTGAAATCGAGAGAATATCGTTTACTCGTGCTTGTGAGCTTTTGATTCTCCAGCCTTCACTTGCATCAGGGATCTTAAGCTTTACGATAGAAATACGATTTGTTTAAGATCATTTAGGCAAAATTGAATCTTTTACACAACTAGTGAGTACATAGAACAAATCAATCGAAATGTAGACTTGAATCCTTTGCACAACATGTTCTTGCAAATCTAACTTTTTCGAATTTTATAGACAAAATCTCCAAAAGTAACACTTTACCTCAGATCAATATGAGAGAGCTACACTAAGTCATTCCGGAGCTAACATCCAACCAACTTCCAAGCAATTCCTGCACATTATGCTTGTACCAAGATGAGACAATCATTCCCTATGAAATTACAGATAAGACAATCATGGAAAGAAGCATATTTGATCTTTGTTAAGACTACAAGCTCCAGCAAACAATTTGAACCACAAGCAGTATCCTCCCTCCCCCCTTAAATATAGTAAGACAATATTGCCGCACATTATTCCAGTGGTGCAAAGGAAGCTCCAAAGCCCAACCCAGATGGTGAAAGGGCTATGTAATACCCACAATCTGATCATGGAAGGAAGCTCGAAGCCAGCAATCCAATGGTCGAAATAGGCTTGCAATGGAAGCCGTTGGGAGACGGGGTGCATTGGGAGAGATGGGTGCTGAAGGGAGGCGTAGGTCGATAGATGACTGGAGTTTCGACGATGAAGGCCCACGTTGGAGTAATTGTCCAGGAGAGAAGCTGGAGCTGTGGGGATATCGTAGTAGTGCGACATCACATTGGAGGACTTGTACGCGAGAGAAGCTAGCTGGGGGCTTCGCGACGGCGAGGGCTTGCACGAGAGAGAAGGATCGTTGGTGCGACGGTGAGGGCTTGCATGGCGAGAGCTCGCGAGGGAAGTGGGGATGATCCGGAGCAAGAGGTGCATGGTGAGGTGGCGAGAGCAAGGTCGTGCAGTGAGTGGAAGGCGAGGAGAGGAGGTTGCGTGGAGAGGTCGACGTCGAGGAGAGGAGACACATGCGATGATCCGTTGGTGTGAAAGGGAGGTTGGTGGGTTTGTCTGGTTAAGAAGATGGGTTTGGGGGGTTTTGCGTGAAGAGGAAGAGATTCAGCAAGACCGAGGAGCTTTCTTCTTTTTGGAAATTAAAGAAAGAGAAAAATATTTCAGCCCTTGATCAAATCCGACGGTGCAAAACAACTTGGGAGCAACTCATTGGTTATACCATGGGGGCAACCCATATAACCCTTATATATAGGGATATATGGGGTTACCCCCACCCTCATTTTACAATATTTTTTATTTTTTTGGAAAATATCACTATGTATATTCATCTACATATCCATCCTATATGTCATTCCAATTTCATCAGAAACAGAGACTCATATGCCCTCCATCTAGAATATGTACGATTACAACAATTCTAAGACCGTTAAAATTACCTGTTCTAGATGGAAGGCATATGAGTATCCGTTTTCAACGAAATTCGAATGGCGTATAGGAGGGATATATAGATGAATATACATGGTGATATTTTTCAAAAAAATAAAAAAATTGAGGAAAATAGGGTGGGGATGTCCCATTTTATCCATATATAGGATATCTTTCCAATAGAACATAGTCCTTCCATCCCTAAGGAAGGCCAACGATCCCGTACGTCCATAATTAATCCATCGGTTGTTATTAAAGTCATGTTAATATTATTATTTAATTAATCGAAATTTATTTTGATCATCATTCATTATCTAAATATAGTACATAACAACCCAAAATATCTCCTCACTAATCTCTCTCCTACTCTTTCCAAAAATCCCATACGCACATCTAAAATATCTCATTAATCTCTCTCCTTATCTCGCAAGCACGACAACGACGCATGAGAGGAGGTCATGGTGGTGGCGCGTGAGTGGAGGTGCTGAGGAGGCTGGTGTTGGAGGCCCCGCTCTCGAGATTCACCACAACGCGTATCCTCCTATCCATGGTGCTCGTGCCGACCGTCAGCATCCACAACACCACGTTCTTTGGTCTGTCCCTAGTCGGTCTCTTATCCCTTGCAGATACGCTGAAGAAGACGCCCTTCCTGACAACAGCGGTTGCCTCCCGAGGGACATGGAGATCATGTCCACGCCGTCGGGTACCATTTGTTCGATACTGGCGACCACGTTGGACTCGCTGCACCCACTGGCGTGATACACATTGTACATGGCGAGGTGCGCCTCCGATGCGACTCCTGATGCAATGCCCTCACGTTGCCGAGGAGGCTGGCGTTGGAGACGAGGTTGTATATTGTATAATATACATTTTTGATATGTATTTTTACATATCAATCGATTGCGAATGACAATTGTAATTTTTTATACATATTATAAATTTGATGTGTATTACATATTTTGGATGTGCATTATACATTTTTGGACGTGTATATATATATTTCGATTTTATTGTACTCATCTAGTGAGTGTGAATGACTACTACATTTTACAAAAGCTTATAAAAATTTTATTATATAAAGAATCATGCAATCATTACAAAGAACCATGTATTAAGTACTAATATGAAGTACATTATACAAAGAACCATACAAATTTTGCAAATGAGAGATGATTTTCGAAGGAACTACAGATTCTACAAAAAAAAACATATGATCGTTACAAAAAGAACCACATATTCTACAAAAAAACACGTGAGGATACAAACATTGCCTCATGTAATGTCGCTCTAACACAAAATTAGATATTTTTAAATAAAGTATTGCAAAAAATGCTAAAATTAGATCTAGCTAAATTTAGTATTTCAAAATATTAAATGGTGTGTATAATTAATACAAAAGAGGATGACCAAAATACCCTTTTGGACAAAAAAGTTGATGGTGCCGTTAGATTTGAATCTAACGGCTACAATCATTAGCCTTCCTTACACATGGAAGGATGATGTCCTGTTGGAAAGGCCCCCTGTATATGTGTGTGTAATAGATGGTATATAATTATGAAATCGACAAATGTATAATTCTTGTCACAACCACTTTTGTTACCAAAAAATAAGATGAAATCTAGTATTGATTGCACACCACTAATAAGATGTATTTATAAATATATAACATAAGAAAGTGATTATTAAGACCACTAAGCCATCAAAGTTCATATCAAGAATTAAGGCACAGACTCATAAAGAGTCATATCGACAATTGTAAGGAGTTGTGTTAGCCCAAGGGACAACGCCGCAAGGGACGTATGATTGCAAGAAACCACAGAGGCAAAAGCTAAATCCTCTACAGTTGTAGCTACACTTTCATGTCATGCCATAGATCGCAAGTGCCAGTGGTTGAAAACGTAATAAGAGAAATACATGGAAAGTTACGTAAAGAAATGATTTATAAAGATAAATCAATACAAGTATGCAAGAAAATAATTTATAAAGGTAAACTAATAAAGTATGCAAGAAAAATGGTTTATAAAGGTAAACCAATACAAGTACGTAAGAAAATGATTTATAAAGGTAAACCAACACAAGTATACATGGTGATGGTTTATAATGATAAACCATTATAAGTATGTACGGGAATGGTCTATAAAGGTAAGTCATTACGACCCCATTCGGCAAGGGGCTTACCCCCCCCCCCCCCCCCCCCCGAGGGGTTTTTCTCCAAAATCCATACTTCCTCTTTCATGTGGGGCCCACTCTCACTCTCCTTTTAATACATTGAATAAATTATTTTTCTTTCATCCATTCCATTAAAAAAATAATAAATTATATCATCATATCATCTAAAAAATATAAACTACTCAACTTTTACTTACTTTCTCGAACTTCAATACAATCACATCACAATAACTGCCAACTTTTCCAAACCTCAATGCAGTCACATCACATTAAACCCTCTCAATCCAAAACCTCTATCCAAACACAAAAATACAAAAATAGATTATCATCCTCCAAGTTACCTTGGGATAACCCACCAACCAAACACACTCTACATGTTATGCATGAAAATAGTTTTATAAAGTAATAAATCATTAAATGTTGTACACAAAATGATTTAAGAAAGTAAAACATCACAAGTCATGCAGATTGTGTCATTTTAAAAGGGCTAACATGCAAGCGATTTATATGATAAAATAAACTTTTATATGTCATGAATCTTATGAAAAATATCCCCACAAGATGAAGGACGTGTATGCTATATATTCTTCTGCATATTACATATGTAAACTCATGTTCATGAAAGAAACTAAATTACACGTGTTAAGGATCGAATTTAGATATGCATGGGAACAATTGGGCACATCAAGATATTTGTCCATGAAAACTCAAAATCATGCAATATAACAGATTAAAAGAATGCTAGAATTCACATGCATGGATCCCGATACATACTGGACATTATGCTCATATAAAATTATTTTTATTTATTTCATATGAAAAACAAGTTTGACCAAGTATTCAAGTTCATGTGGCAGACTCAACGAGACAATCAACGTGGTATGGATAATACATGGTTATGGTGGATATCTATATGCCTAACAGATAGTCATGTTGTGCAATTGTTTAATTTTTCTTTTGCAAGTATATCCTGATTGATGTTTTAATAATAGAACTCTTGGTTTGAATGGATTTTCTGGATCCTTTTGACAACGATTTTTGTTAGTCATTGATTACTATGCATGAATCGGTAATAGCTTGATCGTGCGAATTTTATTCCATGCTTCTGCCGATCATCGAGATCCGTTCCATTACAATCACACTATATTATTCAATATATATACTGAACCATGAATGTGCTTCCATTTTTGTGTATTAAAGGTCACGTTTGTGAAACTAAGTTAGCTTTTGTAAGTTTCTCATGCCAAATAACATTGTTTATTTGTTCCAAATGAAAAGACAAAATCTTAGAGCGCATCGACTATAACGGAAAATTATTTTCAAAATATATAATTATTTTTGTAATATCCATGTTCGATGAACCGTAAAAGTACTAGTAATTTGTAACATATCCGTCCATGATGTAAGATTTCACTTGTAAAATTTATCAAATATGTTGTAATTCTCTTCACCTGATTTGTATGACATTATGCATATTTGCAACTTGCTTCGTATAAAATGCCAAAAAAAAATGACATCAATTCCCAGTTCGTTTTATTCCAGCGCGCATAGTTAACGTTTTCTTGCCATTTTAACCTAGCAAGGAGGAATACGCAAAATCTCCTAAAATGGCAAGTCCCTGGCTCCTTAAATATAGCAACTCTTTTATTTTTGAAAGACCATTTGTTGACTCAAATGTTTTATCATGTTTAGGACACAAAGGCCAACAGAGAGTGTGGGTGTAGGGATGCAAACGGTTACGGATATATCCGTATCCGATCTATCACTGTATTCGTTTTATACAGATTTTGACATCCGTATCCGTATCTGTTTTAAAATGGAGGATATTGATATCGTTTTGATATCCACAAACATTCATATCAGTATCTATATATCCGTTTTCGTATATAAATATAGTCATAAATATATTTTTAACCATATATGGTATAATTCTATACCTTCTTTTACCATATTTGTATAATTTTTATAATACATACACATTTAGTAAATTTATATCATGTGTTTTCCATCTAATCCGTATATATTTAAGTTGACTTTATAGAGTATTTCTAACATTACTCGTATGCAATCAGTATCCGTTTTACATCCGTATCTATTTTTAAAAATATGGTAGGATAGTTTTAATATCTGTCAATAACTATATCTGCATCCATATTCGTATTCAAAAACGGATTAGGATATGATAATACTTATATCCGTATTCAGCCGTTTGCATCGCTAGTGAGGTGTGTGCTTTACATAAGCAGTGAACATTTAGTTAAATATCGGTCATCCTTATTTGTATTGGGATGTTTAGACCCGCAATCCTTTGTTCTTTCATAATTACACTTACACTCGTCCATAATTTCGAATGACACTCTGATCCCTGGATAGTATCTTTTGTTTATATCCCGATTCTTGGCCCTTATGCTATATTAATCTACTAACCCAACCATTCAACTGGGTCAATTTAATCAGATCAAATCACAGGGCTGGTATTTATTTTACATGTCGCCGCTCATTTCCTCCTCTTCCCTTCATTCATTTCCCTGATCTCTACTCATCCATTATTGTTGTCATCTTCCCGGCCTCCTCCCCTGCACCTCCCATTTCCCCAAACCCCCACAACCAATGTCGCCAACTCTCTCGACCCCCTCCCAGTCTCCCCTACCTCCCTCAACCCATGATGCATCCATTGTCGTTGTGAAGGATGCATCAAGAGTGGGTGTTCTTACCTTGATTGGTGCAATGACACGACGAGGAGAAGTCTAATGTGGGTTGACAGCAGGTTCGAACTGTCGCGAATGAGTGAACAATGAGGAGCGACGAGTTTTGGAGAAGCGAATGTATGATGTGTTCCACCGCAGGGGAGGAAAACTAGCGGGACAGATGGATACTCAAGAAGAGAGAAAGGGAAGCGAGAGGGCACTTGTTTTAAACTACTTGTTAGGAACTGACAGGGTGTTTCTCTAAATCTCAAAGCCAAATAACATCAATACATGTCGCAACATACGTAGTGAGTATTTAGTAAAATAAATGACAACCAATTTCTATTGGGATGTTTACGCCCACGACTCTCTATGTCATGACCCGTCCCGCTAGTTGAGACAATCGTGACTTCAGTTCTTATTATTTTCCTTATCTTAATTAACATGTCCATCAAAATTTTGGCAGCAATCCCTCTATGAATTGGAGCTCTCCCAAAGTACATACCTGCACCTGAGACAATATCTTTCATTCAACCACCACAATATTAACCAGAATTCATCATCTCAAACACCAATCAAATCCATATCTCACATCCGCATGTATAATATCAAGTATCATAATTCATTGGTCTGTATACAAAAACAAAAATTCACTCTATTGTCTCAGATGACTCACATTTTCTTTTACTATAAAAAATTTCCATTTATTTAGTCCTATGTAACATTACCTGGACGATTCAAAAACTTTCACCAAAAGATGTCAAAAATGCTATGATGGCAACAACCTCCAGCTAGGTCAGTGATGTCCCCATGCCTCCTATAATTCATGTTCTGGTATGTCTGTAGTATAATAAGCAATAGAGTGGTGAGTCTAAACCCGAATATCTTAGTTCAACATACAGAAAAAAAACAATTATCACTTTAACAAGAAATATCGTGGTGCTAAACATAACAATATCATAATTAAAAAGTTAAGGACATTCTACCCTAAACAAATAACAACATGCTTGCATAATAAAAAAAACAAAAGCATTTGAAGAGAACAAAATTTATTTTTCTTCATATGAACATAAAGATGCACCACTATCTCCATCTAATCTTACTTAGTCCATGAACCATACTGCCAGGGAGATTTTATTCAACCCTTAGCCTTACATATGCCTAGGAGAGCGAACTCCACCTAGGACCTTATCTTATTGTCATACGCGCAGACGACCCCAAAGGTCAAAGACACCCCGTATATGGCGCAAAGCCTATGTGTATACGGAATGCGGGCCCAAAGCCCTCTTACTTATCCATGACTGTTCTTTTAGATGGGTCTAGTGTGCATGTTTTTCAAACATACATGTTATACTTTCATATATGCCACTTGAAAAATCATAAATCTCATAAATCCTGCACTTAAACATAATATTTTGCAAGACATAACAAATGATAAATTTGCAATACTAATATTAGCATCATAAATTCTGAAATAGAACATAACATAAAGCATACTTTAAAATTTACGATGTAAATATAAGTTTGTAACCACTCACATTGATTTTTCATGTTCAAGTTCTGCTCTTTTTAGTTGAGTTGTCGCGATAATTTCTATATGCTCGCACCTTTCCCTAAAGTCCGTAGATCTAATGTCAATACATCATCTAAATTGAGATTAACAACCATATCACACATTTATTACCTATGTATAGTATTAATATGTAATATATATTATGTTAAAGTCTTTCACCTGATTTAGTTCTAAAAGGTTACTAAATAAAATTATTATGAATTTCCTGGATAGCCTTGTGCTTGGATTAATTCAGAGGATAGTTTATTGAGCAACCGACTGATTGTAAATGGAGCTAGAGTTAATGTGGTTTCTTTCTATATCAAAAATGGTAGGAGGATACACGTGATTCCGTCTTTTATAAAGTATCCATTCCTGTATCAACCCATGAGCATCTATCAACTGCCTCAAGAAAAATTAAAGCCATAATCTTAGAAAAGTCTCGAGTTGAACATCATATATTATCCTTATTCCATCCAGTTTATCTCTAGTTTGACAGAATGTTTCAAACAAACAACCAAGGGAACTCCATCTCCCTACTCAAATCGCACACATAGAAAATGTAAAAGAGAGAAGGTCTCTATTACAGATTCTCCCTGGAGAGAACTCTTCTGGATGACGACTCGCGTTCACAGGTATTAGCAACTTGAGATAAGGAAGAAGTTGCACACCGGCAATTAGAAGCGTTGGGTTTTAAGTATACATTCCTTCTGAAATTTATAGTCGGTTTCCCTAATATGCACGGGCTACACCCGTTAAATATGTATCATCTAATATGGGTGGAAATGTTCTATTCATCTCCTCTAACTTACACGTGTGTCTCAAAGACACCACATATGCCTCACTGTATTTGCATAGGTCGGCTATATATATCTCCCTATGTATTTTATGGATAAATGATCAACAATGTATGGATTTAGAATATTATATATTCTTTGATATAGGGGATGAATGGATCCTTCCCTGATTTAGTTTGATATGTTTGAAAACGTCTATGGGGAACAATATATATATCATGTGCATCTGTAGTAATAGTTGTTATTATTGTTATTACTTTTGCCCCATGTTTATAATGTAGGTATTACACTACCCCCTCAAAATCTAAATGTTAGCTCTTATAGAATAAATCCATAACTATCCATTTCCATATCAATAGTATCTAATATTGATACTCAAATCTATATCCTTCTTAGGGATGGATAATGTCGCCTTCCTTGTATCCATCAAAAGTTGCATCAGGCTTAGCATGCATATATATGATAACATTCGTCTTCATCGGACCCTTTACAATTTCTAAATTGTAGACCTAATATACATAGTATAAAAGTCTATATTATCTTATCTAAATGTTACACTCTATACTTCTGGAAAAAAAAACATTTGCACTCCTCCATAAATATGAATTAAATACGAACCATGGACACGACATTTTGTTTACATTTAAACCTTTCATTTATTTTACTCCATTAATTCAACATTCATATGTGTTAATCCAATCATATTAGATCATATGGTTGGACTTATACTATATTTTTAATCATCCCTAGATTGCTTCTCCTTTCCTCCTCCCTACATCCTTTCCCCTGACATCCATTATGTCCATGATTGCTGCCAACTCCCTGATGAATCGTTAATCGACGATGTTAGTTATGTCGTATTGTAGTACAAACGAATACCAATTAATCAGAATCAAGCTAATAAATCTCGGTAAATGGAGTTTGATTTATTTTAATCTGGATAAATTAAGGATCAAACACAAGGACATGCACTTATTAAACTATTTAATTAGAGCTTAAATATCTTAGTTAAGCTACTTAACAATGATCTAGGTCAATATGCACAACAACATGAATGCATAATTTTAATGGTCTTTTGATGCAAGTCAATATATATGTTATGCTAAAAAATGGAATGAGACAATACAATCTATGACTAACAATAAAATCAATACAATATTACAAATATGCTCCCAAAGTAATGTTGATGCATGAGCTTGAATAATCAATTAATTAAATGATAATCCAATTTTAAAGCTCCAGTCAACAAACTAATGCTAATCAATGAGAATGCTAATTTATTTAATTCAAATCTAGCTATTAATCAAAGAACAATGACATGTACTTTAGACTAATTGCTTTATAAAATTTTTTAGTAAATAAATCAAATCAGGGCTCAAGACTTACATTGATTATGACCAAAGATAATAAATGGCCTTCAAATCAAGAGTAAACAATTAACAAACTTCTCTGAATTTTCATTTAATACGTACTACTCATAACATATATTTAACTATGCCATTTTAAAGAGAATCAAATAAGCTTTAATATGAAATAAATTCCACTTAATTGGATTTATGGTTCTCAAGTTATTAAAAAAAGAGTATAGGGGGTTATTTGTAAACAAACATTAATTTAAAACTCAAAATACATCACAAACATGTCCAACTTGAACTAAATTACAAATAATGAAACCCGATACGCAGTGATATCTCTGCGAATACTGAAAGTCGGAGGGGTACGGGTGCAAAATGTCTAGCAGCGCATGTGAGGTTCATGAGGGGCTCAGGCTTGGGATGCGCTTCAGGCTCGGGATGCATGGCGGGGCTCTGTTCTTCCATGTAGGTTTAGTGGATCCGAGGCGGGAGGCCTGAATCGGTGGCTCAAGTTCTATCTCAACTGTCAGATCAGAGAGATCTGATGGTAATTGCTCTTCGATGATGTTGACACTCCGCCTAGCACAACAACTCAAAGATGGGGATCTGGCAGCCCAAGACTCCCTCCTCCATGGTCTTGGAAGTAGCTTGAAGGTCAGGGAATCTTCCATGGAGCCCAGCGAAGACGGTCATAGTGCCGGGGAGCTGTTGTAATGGCTAGAGGAGCGACACAGTGTTTCTATCGTCAAAGAAGAAAACCCAGATCGGAGATACCATTTGAGTCCCGATCAATGAAGTCCAATTGCTACATGCATATGTTAGTCTAAAGCCAATGCATAAAGGGGTGGATTTTGGGGTGAACGGAGGGTGTCGAAGGTAGAGTAGAGTGAGGCCCTAAAATGGGTTAACCTCCTTTGTAATAAGGTCAAAAGGTCGATCAGGAAGAGGTTCTGGAGAAGAAGAAGATGCAACCGAGGGTGACAGCATGGATCACTAAAGTGAAGTGAATACGGAGATGTGCTCAGGTGACAAAAATGACATGTAGATTAAAATAGAAAATTATGAGAAAATACAAAGGCGAAACACGAAGGAATACATGAAGTGATGAAGAAGGTCGAAGATGAAGAATTTGTCATGGGGACGAGGTTCTGATGATCTCCAATCTTCTCTCTATGCTACGGCTAGAAGCAGAGCTCAAGCAACACTGTATGGAGGTCTGCAACATGGTGATATACACCGTGGATCTCGCTGGAGAAGACCTAGGTTCTCGCTTGATTTCTCTCTCACACACAGTCACTGGAAGGAGGAATAAGCTCTTAAGAATCTCACACAAAGGGCAGATGTCAAAAACTGGTGGTTGGCATTGGGGTTTGATTAGGGACAAGGTGGTTTCAACTACCTCCCAAAGGGTCACGTGAAGGAAGTTGTTGGAGTGGAAGGTGCATGAAAGATGAATGTGAGAGGATCAAGATGATGTAGAGCTCCGACGGTTTGGGCACGTGAGGCAACGATGAGAAATTGGAGAAGTAAGGTCAGTGAACAGACACATGTGTTGGCACCAACCTCTGAGGAAGATGATGAACACGAGCCGTTGGACTAAGCAATCCAATGGTTCGCAATAGGGCGCATGCCGGTAACTAGAGATCGCTTGATCAATTTATCAAATGGTCGGGATCAAGGAGAGATCTAAATGATCATGGTCATTTGATCAAATGATCAGACAACCATGGAAAGAAACGGGTCTGAATAAAGAGCCGGCCAAGTGGCATGCTCTGATTGGGCCATGTCGCCCAATTAGAAAATTAAGAAATGAAATAAAACTTGTAAAACAAAATAAAATAATAAATGATGTTGAATGAAAAAATGTTCACAAAAAACTGTATTTTTCAAGATCTACAACTTTCACGTACAATTTAAAGTCAAGATACATTATATATACATATTTATTGTCTTTGCAAATATTTTTATAGGTGTAAAAAGTACTTATTTTATTCTTTTATTATTATTTATTAATTATTTTTTGTTGTTTTAAATAATAATTGATATACATATTAGTATATATAATGTTAAGTTATTTTTATGGGATTTTTAATGTTATGAAACACATAAATAATAAATACTATAGACATATATGTACAACACAAAAACATGTTATTTATACACATTAATTATGACTAATTAATTACAGAGTGCCAATTATTAATTATAGTTAATTATTGATTATTTGCAATTAGAATCTCAAGATAGAGGGATAAAACATGTAAATTATGATAATGTATAAGAGATTCATCACTACAGATGATATTTCACAAGCTTGGATCAAACACCAAGATCAATACTATGGATCAAACACTGTAACACACGCAAAAGAACAAGCGAGCTTTCAACTTTCTTCAGCTTCCTTGGAGGTCTCGCATCCAAGAAGTTCTCTGCACATGATTAAATACCTAAGATCCCACAGAAAGATACCAACTAGAAGCAAGATATCAATCAATGATAATACCTAGGTAATAGTTATCTCAACATATATCAAGAATAATTCTCCAATTAAGAGCAAAATATAGCTTGAGATAAACAACTGCAGTAATGATTGCATAGATAATTCTCAAAGAATAGCATAAGCAATTAGCACAAATATCACATACGGATAAGCAATATCAAACGAGATAATAAATATCATTGTGCTAGGACAAGGCTTTCAGAAGTATTCTGACTGTTATCAGAAGACTTCTCGACTGGCGAGCAGATCGAACACTGCTGAACTTGAATCTTGCTTCATAGCTTTTCAACTAAGAATATCTTTCTCGAAATATCAAACGAGTCAAAGAACATGAGAAATAATATCGAGGAAACCACACGAAGAGAGTTTCTTGTTTTAATAGTGAAAGTAAGAGTGATTGCTCGAATGGTATGCATTCCAACAATTAGTATGGGGTCCTTCACATAAGAGCTCAAGAAAAATGGCTATTGGAAACTGAAAATGGTATGAAATCAAATTGGATTCTTTGATATGATTGATCAGTTTAATAGGTATGAACAATCAACTATAAATGGTCAATCATCTAAATAGCTATGATCGATTAGTTGATGACTATTTGAATAGATTCAAAATGATCGCTAATTTCAAATGAAATTATTGACAAGGAGTGATTGATCATGGAGACCAAAGGATCAACAATGTATGATTGATCAATGTGAAAATATGAACCACAAGCTCATCAAAATTTCTATATTCCAAAAAAGAAAATTTCCGGTTGAAACTTGCATGAGTTACAACTTTTGCAAACCTAATATCGCTAAATTTGTTACAAGTCTTTTGAATAAGAAATAACAAAGCTGAGTATCTGCTTGGGACCCACACTTGCAGTCCTTCAATCACATAGAATATGCGAGATACTATGATATAATCTTATGTGTCATCTTTAAAATATCATGGGATAAAAAATACTAACAATCCCCTTTTTTAATTACGCTATTTTTTCTAAAGCTTAAAAAGTTGTAAACACTTAAGCATGAGCAATTGTTAAATCAAACTTGATATATGCAATTTATATCATAAGGTCAAAATAATTTGAATTACAAATTCAAATCTTTATTTTAGTTGCTCCCCCTTACTAAAAGAATCATAAAATTTTTAATTCTTGTAAGATGGATGAAGGTTGTGAAACTTCTTATTTAAATTCTCTCCTTAATTCGTTTTTCTTTAATCGATCCCCCATACTTAGTCAAACCATCTTTAATCTTTATTTAAGCTTTAATTATATTCTCTACCTTTTTGTTGTAAAAAAAACAAGACAGAACAAAAGAAAACATGCATACTTTACTAATAAGTAGGAACAATTACAATAATGTTTGTGTGGCACACAACTAGTTCAAATACATATGAAAAACAAAGAACAAGGACTGGATTACTAAAGAGAAAAAAACAACAATGAACTACAAGATTGGTCAGAAGGAGCATAGTCGGAATCCTAAGCATGGGGTGAGCATGGAGTCCTCTTGCTCTGCTTGACAATTCTACGAGTGTCGGAGCTGTACTCGTACTCAGGAGTGCCTGCCTCATAATCATCTGACCCTGTAGTTTCTTCTTTTTCTTAAGATCAAGGATGGGAATACACATCCGAATTCCTTTGCCTGGTCTGGGGGAGGAGGCTTCTGGAGTTGAGGGTCAAGGTGAAGGTACAAGAGGAGTAGGTGCTCGATGGGGTATTGAGCGGAGAGCTCGAGCACGTGGTGCATGGGGTGTGGGTGCACCAAGCTCTAGAGTAGAAGGGAACTGCGAGGTGTACATCTATACATCTCATCGGACGTGCGATATAACTTCTCAGACTAGTCGATGAATTGAGCGTAAGTTTTGGCGAATGATGCCATCTCCCACTGAAAACTCATTACTACGTCAACCGTCTCTCGGATATATCATAACACGAGAGAGTGAGCGTCAACGATGACATATTGGTTGAGTTTCTTATCGAGTCCAAGATGGTAGTCAAGATATGCCAAAGTTTAATCAAATGCTGAGGGTCTGGGTCGAACGGGCATAGGGATGAAACTAGAGAAGTGAGAGGCCGGAGTAGGGAGGACTATGGTGTCTCTAGATGCGGTGATAGGCAGCTCTACTTCCGATTCGTCGGCTTCAGTAGTGAAGAGTGTCAACTCCACTTTGAAGGGTCAGACTCGGTTGATACAAGCTGGGTTACGAGGAAATGTGAACTCAAAAGTGTTGAACGATGTGAGTGACCAAGAATACCAATGAAACATGGGTCTAGAGGGCTGAGAGAGGAGATGACAAAGATAGTGAGCTCAATTGAATGGTTGGACTTGAACATATACATAATGGAGAGCTTGAACCTTGAGGGTGACATGGGTGAGGTCCGACTTCTAGTTGCGAAAGCACTAGGAGAAGACTCTGTCGAGGAACCTAGGAAGGGATCTAAAGTTCGAGCATTGAGAGGCTTCATGAAGTTTTGGATGGGTATTAAGGCTCACCTAAGTTCATCATGTGTCACAGTGTCCAAGATCTCAAGGATGGTTGGGTTTGTGTCAAGGCAACCTAAAATGGATGATATGACTGAAGGGTCGCCAACAAAACTGGTCTTATTGATCATGGACTTAAGATGGTAGTGGGAGGCATCACCAATGTCTTCGAGGTTCATGTAGAACTCAATGACGTCGTTGGGTGAGATGTATAAGACAATACGATAACTTGGAAACAACATTGGATTGAACAGGTTCCTAACCATGTTCATGCTTAATATCTGAGTGAACTCCAAAAAGCGGTTGTTAAAAACAACCAACAAAATTGGGCAGGTTGTCATGAAATAAAGATAGCAAAAAGCAAAGATCATGTCTTCTACGGAGTCAGATCAGGAGGAGGAAGCGCCTTTTGATATTTTGGGTGCCATCTGATGATGCTCATGAGTTCTTGTACCAAGAATGACCTTAGGAACGAAGAGATCTAGGAAGGGAGAGGAAAAACAATGAGAACAACATCATTGTACTTACAGATGATCCATCTGGGTTGATCGATCAGGCATTGTCTTATGATCAATTAGGCCTGCGTTAGGGCTTGAAAAAATTCGCTCTTTACGTGGTCTTTCTCTCTCTTGAGAGTATGTATCGAAAGAGGATACCTTTGGTATCTATTTAAGGACTAATACATGTCTCATGATGAGATCAAACACAGATTTGTAAGGATTTTTAATGTCCTTCTTTCCCGATGTGTAGATTTTACGTGCCCTCTATTAGGAAGGACTTGGTGTCGACTAGGTGATGAATCTCCATTTCATCACCTTTATTCTATCATTTTGGCCTCAAAAACCCCAACAAATGCATGTAAATAGCATCAAATTGTACATAATAGCATTCATCATTCATTGTATTAATTATACATTAAATAATGTGTTTAATGCCAAAATTATAGAATAAAGAGAAGAAAAGAAAAAGGAATAAAATATTGAAGATATTTTATGACCCAAACCCCGAGACCAAGGCCAGCATGGAATTGGTCGACAAGGAATAAAGTAGGGGGAGATAAGGGCTAGTGTACAATAAATACCTCATTTATTCATGCATTTATTTATGCATTTTTGACACCTATTTTGTACATAATTATTTATTCATCAAATAAAGAAACTTTGTTCATGAAAGTTGTAGATAATAATGTAAATAAAAATACAAAATTGAGTTTGTGTAAAAATAATACTCAGTCTACATTTTATACACAGAATAAAAAACCAAAATCTCAACTTCACAGACCATATCTTGCAAATAAAAACTCCAAATTACCCAAACTCACCTTTAATTGTATATAGCTTTCCAAGAACTATTTAATAAAATTGGTTTCATAATTTTTGGAGTCCATCTGCAAAAGTTAGGTTTTTGGCCCCCATTGTGCAGCCTGCCTGATTAAAACATTCAATATATTCCTTGTCTATTATTTTTATCAAATTATATTTTAGAATTTTGTGAATAATGTATATAATACATGTACATACTAAAATTAGACTAAAACTAAAAAAGATTAATAAAATAAAATAAGCATATGCAAATTAGTAGGCAAAATACCTAAGACCAAGAATGTATATAAATAAAAGAGGAAAACACTCTTTAATCTTTCTCTTCTTTTATATTTTTATAATAATGTAAATAATACATATAACCTATTAAAAATGCAAATCCAAAATAAAAATCAAGAAAATACATTAAATAAATTAACTACACAAAATACATAGGTAAAATACCAAGAAGAATACCTACACATACATATACCTATTTATTTAAAAATGAGAATAAACTCATAAAAATTAAATAAAAATACCTTTATACTCACAAAATAAATTATAAATTTATAAAATAAGCCAATAAAATAATAAAATAAAATAAACAAATAAAAAAATTAAAAGATACAAAATACATGTAAATACACACATATACACTTTATTAAAATAAAACTATAATAAAACACTTCAAAAAATTCAATAAAAATCGTAAATAAATACTACATGAAATAATACACATTTTTTATTTTTTAAGAAAATTCTAATAAAATCATTTACTAGGTTAAATAAATCAATTTCTAATAAGATTTCCTATTTTGGCGTCTAGCGGCCGACGTGGACCAATGGGGCGCCGGCCCTTGTTGACCGCCCGGTCAGCTGTCCCATCCGGGACCTGGCGCCTCTGAACTGTCAACTCCCCAGATTTCTTCCCTTTTTTACGGCCATCCCGTCCATCGATCGAGCTCGCTTCCTTCACAAGAATTGATCTCTGATCATCACTGATACCCGCCGATAACTTGGATCAATTTGATATTCATTAGATCAAGCAATAATCGCCGGTCAATAAGGCTCCAGGCCATTGTCTATAAATAAGAAGCTCCGCTCCCTTCCTCAAATTTGGCCAATTTCATCCATCCAAAACGCCTTGATTTCGATCCTGGGACGTTCCTCGTGACAGGGGGAGTGCGCCAGCACCTCGAATCGGCCGGAGGAGGGACAATTTTGACGCGGCGGAGCTCCGGCGTCCGTCCTGCTCCCTGGTGGCCCCCCTGGTATAAGAGCTGCTCCTTTATCGCTTTTTAGTTAGGTTTTGATGTTAGTTTTTAATTCCCGTTGTTAGTTTAGTCTTTAGTTAATCATTGTAGCTTAAAATCAAAAATTCGAAGTTCGCCGGAGCTCCACTCCGGCGACTTCTCCACCGCGCCTCGACTGTGTTCCGACCGCCTTTCACATCCCACTTCATTCCCCATCGAATTCTCCATCGATCTATCGCCTTTGTTCAACCGAGAACCCCTGGTCTTCGCGAATCGGGGCTCCACCTCCGCCTTTCGCCGGAGCCCCTCCGCCTCACTCCATCTTGCTGCAGAGCTCCAAAACCCGGGGTCGAGAGGTAGCCCTCGCCCCCCCGATTCTTCCTATGCAGGTCAAACGATGAAAGAAGCCCATCTGGGCTCGAATCGAACCAGGAAGAGGGTCCTGGAGGTCCTGTTCTTCACCGACCTTGTCCGAGCACCTCGGACCTCCAGGAGCCTTGAGAAGACCGCCGACCGACGCGGGAAGCCTCCAGCTACGTTCAGACCTCCTCATATGCACGGGAGACGCCCCTGAGGAGCCCAAGCTTCACGATCGAAGCTCGCCGGGGGCGAGCTTCTTCCCTATTCTTCCAGACATCTCCAGCGCCGTCGGATCAGGAGGCGAGCCCCAGATTGATCGAGAGCCGTCCGATGAACGCTTGCACCGACCGTTAGATGCGAGGCGCATATAATCTCACACGTTCATCGGCGAACCGGTATCCACCATCAGATGCGCGACACGTGGATGAGTGGGCGAAGACCAGCCGAAGGATGAAGCGCCTTAGGGGGTAAATTTCAAATACCTCCCCCCGCTTTTTGTATTTAGAGTTTAATGCCAAAAATAAAACGCCACGTTGGAAATATAGTGTAAAATTTGCAGTCCGCCCCCTGTAGTTTATGTATTTGCATATTAGTCCCTCCGCGCCTCACGTGCAACACCCACGAGAGGCACGTGATTTTTGCACTTAAACCCCGCCAGGTTTTATTAATTGTAAAATGGCCCCGAAAATAAAAGTAAATGTTTATTTCTGTTGTGATTTTTGCATGGATGCCCCTGAGAAATATTTTAATTGCAAAAATGCCCCTGCTAGGCCATATATTTTTGTATGCTTTGTCCATTTATTTTGTGCCTCATATTAACTTGAAAAATTTTGCAAAAATGGATATAAGCTCCTGTTAGTGTACCCTTGCATGCCATATTTTTGGATTTTAATTTTGTTGCATTTTCGCATTTATTAAAAATAAAAAACATGCCTTTTAATTACTGTCTAACTTATAAAATTCCAAAAAAATATTAAATCACCTCGAAAAATTCCAAAAAATTACTTATGTGTATTTTGCCCTTTTTTAGTGTCAGTCCAAAAATCCATAAAAATCTCAAAAGGAAAACCTTAAAAATTCAAAAATACACAAAAACTTCAAAAAAATATATAAATTCAAAGAAAAATCAGAAAAATATGAACTCATTTCCTATTTCTTCTTTATTTTATTATCTCTATTAAAAAAATAGTGTAGAAGCATTTTGTGGCTGTTTGCTATTTTTGATTCCTATTTTACTTACAACCAGTCCACATTTCACTGTTTTTCTTTATTTTAGGATTTAAAAATATCAAAAACAATTTGAAAAATATCCAAAAATCACCAAAAAAGTAAAAAATCATAAAAAATACCAAAAGATTTTATTCCTATATTTTTGAGTGTTTTGATATATTTTTATAAATATTGTATCACTCCTCTCTCCCCTTTATATATATTTCCTTATTAAAATATATATATATATATACATATATATATATATTTATTAATATATAAAATTCAAAAAAATTATTATTTATATCTATATATATTTATATCTAATGTATTTATTCTATGATATATAGCTATCCTCTAAGGATATATTTATAACTTTATAGATTTATATTCTCTAGATTATATATATTACATATTATTATTATCAAAAAAAAATAATATAATATAAATAAAAAATATAAAAGATAAAAACCCACAAAAACAGGCTTCACACATGGATGACTCTGTGATACATGCACATCATAGGCTTATGCATTTTTGTATTGCTCTCTGTGGTTCGACCTCTACATGCTTGTTCACTATACATTTTATGGTAGAGTAATAAATATTAATTCACATTTTGGGCTTAATTCATTCATTCTTTCATTGTGGGTTAATTGCTGTATGAGCGACGTTCTGTGAGCGGTCGCCTCAGCGACACTATACCTATATTATTGTGACCCTCGCAAAACCCGTGTTATCAGATGGCGCCGTTGCCGGGGAGCAATGAGCATAGCCTAATTTATTTTGTCATTCTTGTGTACATTTTTTGATTCATCATTGATTTTGTGAGCAACTATTTTTATTGTCATTAATCGCCATGCTCTATTGATTGATTCATTTATTGTGATTATTTTATATCTGCTCTATTTGATTGGCTGAGCTATTCTTATCCAAATTTTTTGTGACTTTGATGCGAGGGCCCACCACGCGAGGATGGCTTCTTAGGGAGCCAAGGCAGCCAAGCTTGGAGGAGGGTGGTCTTCACCTCATGACCACTTGGAGAGAGCATCAAGGAAGCAAGGAGATGGGGGTTAGATATGTTTAGAATATTTAGAATTATTTTTGTAATTTATGGTGAGAGAGAGACAATTTTGGCATGTAATTAAACAAGACTCTACCCTTCACAATGAGGTCCAGTGCCCGGGTGATTGTTCACCTGGGGGCCTCATCGCGGTTTTTTCGAGTTTTCATCGCTTTCTTTTCTTTGTTTTCCGAAGTTTTGAGCTTTCCGCCTTTCTTTTACTTTGTTTTGTGTGCTTGGAGCCCCTAGATATAGGTTGCTTAACTCGGTAGGTAGGTCCACACATTAATAAGAATGCATGTTCCTATAGTCTACTTCGTATGGATCTAGTCAAACTTAAACAAGCCGCTCATTTGTCTCTTAGCCCTGGTGCCACAACGAGCCCTGTAAAGCGCTTTCTCCTAAATTCAAGTGTGTTGAGCAGAGGAGGGGTGAGCCAAGACTGGACCCTTTGAGATAGAGATGAATGAAAGACTTATGGTTCTTCACGCCAATAGCAGCTAATGTTTAGGACGATTTTGTGCCTTGCATACCGACATATAGATAGGTTTAAAAATTCTGTTTTGCATACCGCATGGAGAGAGCTGGGATGCACTGTAAGTCTTCTAACTCAGCATGCATCATTCGATTCAATGGTGAGATTTCTATCATGGAACCACTTGCACGACTTTTCCGCTATCTCCCTCTGATTTTGAGCACCTAGGACTTAAATGAAAATCCACAAAAACGTTAGGCGCTGGTATGAAAACAGACTCAAAAAAAGTGAAAACCCAAAAATTAAAACAAGGGGACTGCTAAATAAACTTTGACCTTAATTAAAATCTGTAATGGACAATCATTGTACCGGGTTCATAAAGCCCTCATTGTTTTCAGGTACCTTGGAGGGGGACCAAAATACTACTCCCTTGAGCGAGTGCGACCCCCTAAGGATTAAAGCCAAAAACCCAGTCTGCAACTGCCTTGTGTATCGCCTGGATTTCCGAAGTAATGACGCTTCTATCGTACGTAGGCGAGTAGGGCTTGGTCACCAATGACGACTCTCTGTTGTGTAGAGCATCGACCCTGTCCGAAGTATTGAGCATAGGCCACGCCTTCACGGGGGTGTCTGTCTCATTGTCCTGCGTCCGAGTAGGTTCTTGCACGCTCACGGGTGATTCCGCTGCGAGCGAGAACCGAAGTATTGGTTTCGCCTATCGGCTTCCTCTCTCTATTTCTTTGGCTGAGTGGGGATCCAGGAAGGGTTACAAGGATTCCAAAAAGTACAGACTACAGGTTACACAGGAGGAGGTGGAGGTGAAGGTGGTGGTGCAGATGATGATCTAGAATTACCACCACCAAAGCCAACACTTAAGGAAACATACAATCCGGGAGACAGCCATATCACCGAGTGGATCCTCATTCCACCGGTACATGCTCACTTTGAGCTGAAGCCCCAATTCATTGCTCTTCTCCCTGCATTTCATGGAAACACCAGCGAGGAGCCGTACATTCACCTGCAACAATTCTCCTGCATTTGCCGTACTACTCACTATCCCAATGTCCCTCTGGACATTGTCAAGATGATCGCTTTCCCCTTCAGCCTACAGGACAAGGCCCTTTATTGGGTCAATCATCTGGGGAAGGTTGTGACGACCTGGGAGGAGCTGAAGTCCACCTTTCTGCACAAATATTACCCTCTAGGTCGGCTCAACCAGATGCGGGCCCGTATTAGTAATTTCTTCCAAGGACCCCATGAGTCAATACATGAAGCATGGGAGAGATTCACTGACCTGCAGGAGAAGTGTCCCCATCACGATATTCCGAAGACCAGCTTGGTCCAGCACTTTTTTGGGGGACTGAACATTGAAAGCCAAAGGCTCGTGGACGCAGCATGTGGGGGTTCACACTTCAATAAGGATGAAGACGTAGTCTGGCAGATCTTTGAAGAAATGGCCGAAGGAGAGGCCGCCCTCTCTTCATCCAAGGCGTATCAGAAGCAGCCCCAGATCCTCCAGAAGCAAGTACACATGGCCGCGTCCAAGGAGGCAGAGAGAGATGAGAGCTCCAACCTCAGTATTATCGGGGGCCATCTCTCTAAGGTTGACATCATCGAGAAGCGATCACAGGACCTCGAGAAACTCGCTGTGATCGAGAAGAGGACCCAGAACTTAGACAAGCATGATCAGATCAATAAGTACCTTGAACTGTTGGTGGGCACCATCAACTCTGTTCAGTCGGCTACACCATCGGAAGCTCCCGCCGAGAAGAAGGACGAGCAACAACCGTAGCATCAGCCTCAGCCGAGCCAGCAGCCACCGGCAGTCCAGCACGTGTACTACGTGCAGGCGCCCGACCAGGGCCAGCCACAACAGCAGATGGTCGTGTACCAGCCAGAGTTCCTTTCCGGACCTGATCCAGTCTCCCCACCACCACCCCTGATTCAGGAAGTGAACGAGGTATGGGCTAATGATGCACAGCCGACCCGTCCTCAGGGACAACCCCAGGGTCAGTAATTTGCCAAGCGGCAATACCACCAACCTCAGGGTGGTCGTTTTGGACAGTCCTCTCAGCCTCACCAACAGTACCAGCAGCCTCCCCAGTTTGCACAGCAATGGAGGCAGAATCATCCGTACCAGCAGCCACAGTACCGCCACCCACAACCGTATCACCAGTACGCGTCTGCCCCCTCTCAGCAATACCAGCAGTATCCTCCTCCCTCGTACCAACAACTTCAACTTCCTGCACCACCGCAGCACCACCAGCAACAACCTCCACACCCATCCAACCAACAACAACGTGGTCTGCACGCTGAACCTACTGAAGCACCCCCTGTGAACCCCACCATGGATTGTCTTGCCCAACTTGTCAAAGGGCTTGCGGATATGACCAAGCGGCTTAATGACCTAACTGCCACCCGAACTACCATTCCGGCGCAGGTCGAAGCCAATCCCAATAATTTCAAAAAGAAAGAGCAGGTAGAATGTGATGTCCTGTCCGTATCTGGTAATGATATGACTGTTTTTTCTAATGATGTTACTCTCAGGAGCGGTAGGGCCTTGCCTCCGCCTGCTACCAGAAGTGGGGTGAATAAAGAAACAGGTGGATCGTCATCTTCCGCATCAGCCGTGCCATCTCTAGGGGCGGGTGAGGAGGAAGAAGAAGGAGAAGCCAGTCCAGCCGTCGTGCCATGTCACCAGCAGCCTCAGCAGAAAATACAAAAAAATCAACAAAAGCAAAAACAACAAAAAGAAGCTTGCAGCCGAAGCGAAGCCGTGCCAGCATTGGAGGAGCCGCCAGCAGCAGTCGATCCCTCACCAGCCGACGGAACAGACGCTTTACTTTTTGATCGCCCTGCAGTACCAGCATGTCCAGATACAGATTGTACTCCTTTTTGTAGTCCGGATGTACAACATTTGACGGGCGATGATTTTGATGTAAATAAGAACTCTCATTTTCCTTCCAGTGATGTAAATATTCCTTTTCCTCATGCAATACAAAAATCCAAAAAATTTGCAAAATGAAAAAAGGCATTGTCTGATCCAGGTGTTGTGGAAATTTTAGATAAATTGACTGTTGAGATTCCCTTGTAGAAGGCCGTGGAATACATGCCAGCTGTGAAGAAAGGACTCAAGGAGGCATGTACTAATAGGCGTCGCTCAGCGCAAGAAAACAGACGCCGAGATGTAGAAAAGCACGTTCTCTCCATGGCCACTGTTGCAGCCATTAGCAATCTCCCCCAGAAGAAACAAGATACAGGAGCGCCTCTGATCAGTTGTGAGATTTTTGATCAGGTCTTCGAGCGTACTCTCCTTGATAGTGGATCTTCTATCAACCTTCTGCCCTCGTCCATAATGCAAGAATTCGGGCTGGGACCGCTCAAGCAGACACGCATGATCCTTCAGTTCGCTGACCGATCCGTCAAGCGGCCCCGAGGTCTTTTGTAAGACGTGGTAGTTAAAGTGCAGGAAATGAAATTCCCAGCTGACTTTGTAGTCCTTGATATGGACTCGCCTGCACCCCTATTCCAGACCCCTATCATCCTTGGCAAACCATTCCTTCGTACTTCAGGTGCCGTGGTTGATTTCGGGTCTGGCAAGATTACTTTCAGCTCGAACACCCAGCAGATCATGATAAACATGAACAGAGAGCCCAATGCCACAACTGATGAGAGCCAGGCAGCGTCCGAAGCAGACTGTGATTTTATTGCAGAGATCAGAGACTCAGCCTTATCATTGGACGATCCATGGACCCATGAAATCCTCACTCTTGAGGAGGACTTGGAAAGCGCAGTCAGCTTATGCTCTGACGATTCATGGGAGAAAGATTCTCAGATGCAGGCGCATCTACTTGAGCATTCACTCCAGACCGAACACGATCAGCTTAGCGCAGAACCGTTCGGTACATCACTGGGATCTCAACAAGATGATGAGGATGGTACGTATTTCAAGGAAGTACATCCCACCACCAGCATAGTCTCCGAAGTGACAGATAAAGTGGACAGGTCAAAACCAGAACTCAAGCCACTTCCGGCAGGCCTAAAGTATGCTTTCCTTATGGGTGAAGAACAAATGTATCCGGTCATCATCATTAGCAGGCTGAATCCGGATCAGGAATCTCGTCTTCTCGAGGTTCTAGAAAAGAAACGCAAGGCACTTGGTTTGAGCGTATCAGATCTCCGAGGGATAAATCCTGCCTTGTGTTCACACCACATCTATTTGGAAGAAGATGCCAAGCCGTCCCGCAAATTTCAGAGAAGGCTGAACCCTAACCTTCGGGACGTCGTCATGAAAGAAATCACGAAATGGTGTGACGCAAGCTTCATCTATCCCATCTCCGATTCAAAATGGGTAAGCCCACTGCATGTAGTTCCCAAGAAATCTGGGCTTACCGTGGTTACAAATGATAAAGGAGAGGAAATTTCAACTCGGGTACCAACATCCTGGCGGGTGTGTGTTGACTACCGCCGTCTCAATGCAGCAACCAAGAAGGACCATTTCCCCTTACCATTCATTGATCAAGTTCTGGAAAGATTAGCAGGCAAGGAGTTCTTCTGCTTTCTGGATGGGTATTCCGGGTACAACCAATTGGTGATCGCCCCTGAGGATCAAGAGAAGACTACCTTCACTTGCCCGTTCGGCACCTATGCCTTCAAGAGGATGCCCTTTGGATTATGCAATGCACCTGCAACCTTCCAAAGATGCATGTTAGCAGTTTTTGCCGAGATGGTAGGCAGCTTTCTCGAGGTGTTCATGGACGATTTCTCTGTCTATGGTGATAGTTTTGATTCTTGTCTTGAGCACCTAGCCAGAGTGCTTCAGAAATGCCGAAAAGTCAATTTAGTGCTTTCATGGGAAAAGAGCCACTTTATGGTCACAGAAGGTATTGTGCTGGGTCACGTCGTTTCCTAACGTGGCATGGAAGTCGACCCGGCGAAGGTGGATGTCATTTCAAATCTTCAGCCACCTCAGACAGTGAGGAATGTGAGGTCATTCCTGGGGCATGTGGGATTTTACAGGCGATTCATCAAGGATTTCAGCCGCATTGCCCGACCTCTGACAGAACGTTTATGCAAGGAAACAGAGTTCATTGTTGATCAGCTAGTTCTCCTTGCTTTCAATCAGTTGAGGGAGCTTATCACTCAGGCTCCAATTTTACAGCCGCCAGACTGGACTCTTCCCTTTGAGATAATGACCGATGCGTCAGACTTTGCAGTCGGGGTTGTTCTTGGGCAAAGGAAAGACAAAGCGCCCTATGCCATTCACTATGCCAGCAGAACATTAGATAAAGCACAGAGGAATTATACAGTGACAGAGAAAGAGTTGCTGGCTGTGGTTTTTGCCCTAGAGAAGTTCAGATCCTATTTGTTGGGATCAAAAGTCACAATCTTTACAGACCACTCTGCTATCAGATACCTACAGCAGAAGAAGGATGCCAAGTCAAGATTGATTCGTTGGATCCTTCTCCTCTAGGAATTCGATTTGGAAATCAAGGACAAACCTGGAGTTCAAAATGTGGTAGCAGACCATCTCTCCAGAATAGAGCATCATGAGTCTCCTCTGAACAGTGCACCCATCACAGAAACCTTTCCTGACGAAGCCATCTTAGCAGTGGATTCTCTTCCTTGGTATGCAGATATAGTCAACTACCTCGCCTCTGGGGTAACACCAGCGGATTGGACGAAAAATCAGAAGAACAAATTCATGTCGACCATCCGATTCTACCAATGGGAAGATCCTCTTTTGTTCAGGGAAGGAGCGGATTGTATTTGGCACAGGTGCATCCCTCAGACGGAGCAATCTAGTGTCCTCGAGCATTGTCACTCGCTCGAATCTGGTGGACACCACTCTGGAGATCGGACGGCCGCCAAAGTACTTCAGTGTGGCTTCTGGTGGCCCACTTTATTCAAGGATGCAGCTAAATTTGTCAAGCGATGTACGGACTGTCAGAGAATGAAAGGTACACTTACTGCCAAAGATTCAATGCCCCTGAAAATCATTCAGATAGCAGATGTTTTCGATGCATGGGGCATTGACTTCATGGGACCGTTCCCTAACAGTCAAGGTTTTGAGCACATCCTTCTTGCCGTCGATTACCTGAGTCGTTGGGTTGAAGCTATCCCCGCTCGAGCCGCTGACAGCCGAACAGTATGCCCGTTCCTGAAGAAGAACATCATTTCACGGTTCGGGATACCGAAAATTCTCATATCAGATGGGGGTAGCCACTTCATTAACAAAGAGGTCAAGAAGTTAACGAAGGAGTACGACATCGATCATCGTGTCGCGTCTCCTTATCATTCGCAGACCAATGGCATGGCGGAGCTATCAAGCAGAGAAATCAAGACTATCATGCAGAAACTCGTTAGGCCAAACAGAAAGGACTGGTCTCAACTCTTGGACTCAGTCCTATGGGCTTACCGATCCGCCTACAAGTCTCCCTTGGGCATGTCGCCCTATCGTCTTGTATATGGAAAACCGTGCCATCTGCCCGTGGAGTTAATTCACAAGTCTTTATGGGCAATCAATAGTTGTAATTTGGACTCACGCAAAAGTGGTCAGAAGAGAAAAGACGATCTGAACAGGCTCTTGGAATTCCGAGACTATGCATATGATAACACCTTGATGTACAAGGAGAAGGTGAAACGCTGGCATGACCGGCACATCAGACGAAAGACCTTTGACGTTGGACAGAAAGTGTGGTTATTTGAGGCAAAGCTGCGGATATTCTCAGGCAAATTAAAGAGTAAGTGGACAGGGCCATTTTGAGTTTGTGAAGTGCGTGACAATGGAAGTATTGCAATATCAGAATTGTCCCCTGACGCACAGTCCTTCGTCGTCAACGGCCAACTCCTGAAGCCTTATTTAGAACCAGATGCATTCTTGGCCGTTGTTGACTCTATCCAGCTCATGCACCATGATGACATCTCCACAGCACCTGCGGCATCGAAAGATTCAGACTATGCAATCCAACAACTGTTTATCTGATTTTTTCTTTTCTGCTTTTCTTCTTTTCCTTTTCTAATTTCTTTTCGTATCAAAAACGTGCCGCCCTTGTAGACAGTTTTCTATACTTAGGACGTACTTTGTCCTAAGTATAGGGGGGATGTGCACCTAGAGTTTTTCATTTTAGTCCAATCCTCTCCATTGTCTCCTCTTCTTGTCTATACTCAGGAGTATCTTACCCTAAGTATAGGGGGAGACAATCTGAGTACGATCTGTGTATTCCCACCCTTGACCCTCCCTGCTTTTTGTACAATCTGCTATACTTAGGATTATTTGATCCTAAGTATAGGGGGGACGGTCAACTTCTCATTCATTCATTTCATTCATATAGATTCTTTAGATCTGTCTATACTCAGTACGAGTTATGTCTTTGCTTTTCCTTTCGACCTATGAGGACATAGCTCAAGCTAAGTATAGGGGGGTCGTATATACCTTGTATATACTATAAGCTATAACTCATACTGAAAAATAAAACATTAATTCAATCTAAAAAGCAATAAGTAACTCTATAATGATAAAAGATGATTGTGAGCTCCTCAGGCTCTTTGTACTTATACTGATTATTAAGTCAGGAAAAATATTTTGTGAAAGAAAGTTTTCTTTGAAAAACCTTGTGAAAATTGTTTGAAAATAGTGTGTACAAGTATTCAACATTTGAGAAAATTACTTTTGTGTGAAAATTTATTTTCTTTGAGTGAAATCAAAATGTGTGAAAACCAGTGTGCAAATGATTATAAAAACTTGATTGTCAAAATTGTTTTGAAAAACCTATCTATGCTGTGTAAAACCTTTGTAAAATCATTTTCAAATACGTGTACATGTTTGCAAAATTATTTTGGACTAAAGTTTTCAAAACTCTTGTGAAAATGATTCTTGAATAAGTCTGAGGAGTCTGCACAAAAATCTCTTATACAAAAATAAGCATAATCCCAAATAAAGCTTATAAGAGCCGAAACCATATTATACATCAAATACAGTTTTCTTCTTTTGTATATATACTGATTAATAAATCAGGCTAGATACCTATACAGTATGATTTGAAAACTAGTGTGACCTGTTTTGAAAAATTTGCTGTGAAATGTTTTCAACTTGTGTGAAACTGTTTGGATTGCAAAACTTTTCTTTGTATGAAAGAAAGGATTTGAAAAACCTATGTGCAAATGTTTTGAAAATTGCTTATCAAAACTATTGTGAAAAATGTACATATAGTGTGAAAAATCTTTGCAAAAATAATTTTCAAATGTGTGTAAATGATTGCAAAAATTATCGTGTACTATAGTTTGCAAAATTATTTTCAAAACTAGAGCTGAAGAATAAAATCATTAATACTTGCAAATCAAAAATAGAATGCATAAAATTCTTTCTGGACAACCTAAATAAACTACTTAACTAAAACCTGTAGAGTCTTTACAAATCAATATATTTTGTAAATAAGGCGGTACGCCCGTGTAAATAACTGTATGTACCTTTTTGTATGTGTCAAGTTTTTATTTGCAAAAATTTCTTTGTGTAAAAAGATTCTTTGACTCTTTTAAATTCTTTGAGAAAAATTGCATCATTCATTGTGCATAGCATAAGCATACCATTCATATTCTTTTTGAGTGAGCTTGATGATTGAATAAGTCCAATAAAGTCTCAAATTGGAGCTTGGTTAGACCTTACCGCACCTAACTGCACTGGAACCTTATGGGAACTAGGTCTAAGATACTTCAGGTCTATGCAGATTTAATTCTTTGAGAAATCAGGGCTGGGTTCAAGTCACCTCAACTGACTAACTAGAACTTTTCGAGACACACGCATGACTCTTGCCGACCGTGACCTAACTTGGACACTTGCACCTTTCACTTGGCTCAACTCAGTTGGAGTGGTGAGGGGGTTGGATTTGCCAGTCTGAGACGCACATGGGTGGAAACATTCGTCCTCGTCTAGGGAGGGAAGTGCACCCCAACCTGGTTCAATAGCCATGAGGTCTAAAGACAGGAGATTGTGGGTTGCGATAAAGCTTCAAAAGAGGGATAGTCTACTGGCTCAAGAGGAAAAACTCCTTATGTAAATGCTGCTGTGCATAGTATTGTGAAAAAAAATGGTCAGGCCTGTAAAAAAATAAAATGCCTGCAAAGTATGTACATATGTTGTAAAGCCAATAAGCAAGCTTGAGTTCCAAAGTCAAATATGTGAGCCTGCAGCTGGATGACTTGACTACACTGGTCTTGCATCCCAGGATAGGTAGCTACACTGGCTACCGTCCATTCTTCTCTTCACCCCCTCCTCTTGTGCTGGTTGCCACTTGAACTTAGAAGGGAATACCCTGCTCCTCGAGGAAAGAGCTGTTGGATTGGGGAATCATTGGGTTGTCATTCTGGAGAAATCAGTTCCTTTATCATTTCAGCTGGGGAGAGCCACTATCACTTACACTGTACAAGTCAGCTTCATAGTTATAAGGGTTTGCGTATGATGTAGACCAGTTCTGACCAGGCTATTGAGGTGGGTTGAACCGAGTTCTGTGACTATCGAAGGCTGTTGTATTTTAGAGCTGGTTCCCGACTAGGTTCCACACACATCTACACCCAAGGTCTGACAGGAGCTCCAAATTCAGATTTTATAAAGACATGCATTGCACTGAAAGCACCCCTATTCACTCTATCCTTCTTTAATTGTCCTTTTTCTTTGCTTTATTCTTTTTGTACTTATTGCATAAGTGTTTGCTAGGGACTACCAAAGGCAAGTATAGGGGGGGTGATGAATCTCCATTTCATCACCTTTATTCTATCATTTTGGCCTCAAAAACCCCAGCAAATGCATGTAAATAGCATCAAATTGTACATAATAGCATTCTTCATTCATTGTATTAATTATATATTAAATAATGTGTTTAATGGCAAAATTATAGAATAAAGAGAAGAAAAGAAAAAGTAATAAAATATTGAAAATATTTTATGACCCAAACCTCGATACCAAGGTCAGCATGGAATTGGTCGACAAGGAATAAAGTAGGGGGAGATAAGGGCCAGTGTACAATAAATACCTCATTTATTCATGCATTTATTCATGCATTTTTGACACCTATTTTGTACATAATTATTTATTCATCAAATAAAGAAACTTTGTTCATGAAAGTTGTAGATAATAATGTAAATAAAAATACAAAATTGAGTTTGTGTAAAAATAATACTCAGTGTACATTTTATACACAGAATAAAAAGCCAAAATCTCAACTTCAGAGACCCATATCTTGCAAATAAAAACTCCAAATTACCCAAACTCACCTTTAATTGTATATAGCTTTCCAAGAACTATTTAATAAAATTGGTTTCATAATTTTTAGAGTCCATCTGCAAAAGTTAGGTTTTTGGCCCCCATTGTGCAGCCTGCCTGATTAAAATATTCAATATATTCCTTGTCTATTATTTTTATCAAATTATATTTTTAGAATTTTGTGAATAATGTATATAATACATGTACATACTAAAATTAGACTAAAACTAAAAAGGATTAATAAAATAAAATAAGCATATGCAAATTAGTAGGCAAAATACCTAAGACCAAGAATGTATATAAATAAAAGAGGAAAATACTCTTTAATCTTTCTCTTCTTTTATATTTTTATAATAATGTAAATAATACATATAACCTATTAAAAATGCAAATCCAAAATAAAAAACAAGAAAATACATTAAATAAATTAAGTACACAAAATACATAGGTAAAATACCAAGAAGAATACCTACACATACATATACCTATTTATTTAAAAATGAAAATAAACTCATAAAAAATAAATAAAAATACCTTTATACTCACAAAAATAAATTATAAATTTATAAAATAAGCCAATAAAATAATAAAATAAAATAAACAAATAAAAAAAATTAAAAGATACAAAATACATGTAAATACACACATATACACTTTATTAAAATAAAACTATAATAAAACACTTCAAAAAATTCAATAAAAATCGTAAATAAATACTACATGAAATAATACACATTTTTTATTTTTTAAGAAAATTCTAATAAAATCATTTACTAGGTTAAATAAATCAATTTCTAATAAGATTTCCTATTTTGGCGTCTAGCGGCCGACGTGGACCAATGGGGCGCCGGCCCTTGTTGACCGCCCGGTCAACTGTCCCATCCGGGACCTGGCGCTTCTGAACTGTCAACTCCCCAGATTTCTTCCCTTTTTTACGGCCATCCCGTCCATCGATCGAGCTCGCTTCCTTCACAAGAATTGATCTCTAATCATCACTGATACCCGCCGATAACTTGGATCAATTTGATATTCATTGGATCAAGCAATAATCACCGGTCAATAAGGCTCCAGGCCATTGTCTATAAATAAGAAGCTCCGCTCCCTTCCTCAAATTTGGCCAATTTCATCCATCCAAAACGCCTTGATTTCGATCCTGGGACGTTCCTCGTGACAGGGGGAGTGCGTCAGCACCTCGAATCGGCCGGAGGAGGGACAATTTTGACGCGGCGGAGCTCCGGCGTCCGTCCTGCTCCCTGGTGGCCCCCAGGTATAAGAGCTGCTCCTTTATCTTTTTTTAGTTAGGTTTTGATGTTAGTTTTTAATTCCCGTTGTTAGTTTAGTCTTTAGTTAATCATTGTAGCTTAAAATCAAAATTTCGAAGTTCGCCGGAGCGACTTCTCCACCGTGCCTCGACTGTGTTCCGACCGCCTTTCACATCCCACTTCATTCCCCATCGAATTCTCCATCGATCTATCGCCTTTGTTCAACCGAGAACCCCTGGTCTTTGCGAATCGGGGCTCCACCTCCGCCTTTCGCCGGAGCCCCTCCGCCTCACTCCATCTTGCTGCAGAGCTCCAAAACCTGGGGTCGAGGAGGTAGCCCTCGCTCCCCCGATTCTTCCTATGCAGGTCAAACGAAGAAAGAAGCCCATCTGGGCTCGAATCGAACCAGGTAGAGGGTCCTGGAGGTCCTGTTCTTCACCGACCTTGTCCGAGCACCTCAGACCTCCAGGAGCCTTGAGAAGACCGCCGGCCAACGCGGGAAGCCTCCAGCTACGTTCAGACCACCTCAGACGCACGGGAGACGCCCGGAGGAGCCCAAGCTTCACGATCGAAGCTCGCCGGGGGTGAGCTTCTTCCCTGTTCTTCCAGACATCTCCAGCGCCGTCGGATCAGGAGGCGAGCCCCAGATTGATCGAGAGCCGTCCGATGAACGCTTGCACCGACCGTCAGATACGAGGCGCATCTAATCTCACGCGTTCATCGGCGAACCGGTATCCGCCGTCAGATGCGCGACACGTAGATGAGTGGGCGAAGACCAGCCGAAGGATGAAGCGCCTTAGGGGGTAAATTTCAAATACCTCCCCCCGCTTTTTGTTTATAGAGTTTAATGCCAAAAATAAAACGCCACGTTGTAAATAAAGTGTAAAATTTGCAGTCCGCCCCCTGTAGTTTATGTATTTGCATATTAGTCCCTCCGCGCCTCACGTGCAACACCCACGTGAGGCGCGTGATTTTTGCACTTAAACCCCGCCGGGTTTTATTAATTGTAAAATAGCCCTGAAAATAAAAGTAAATGTTTATTTCTGTTGTGATTTTTGCATGGATGCCCCTGAGAAATATTTTAATTGCAAAAATGCCCCCGCCATGCCATATATTTTTGTATGCTTTGTCCATTTATTTTGTGCCTCATATTAACTTGAAAAATTTTGCAAAAATGGATATAAGCTCCTGTTAGTGTACCCTTGCACGCCATATTTTTGGATTTTAATTTTGTTGCATTTTCGCATTTATTAAAAATAAAAAACATGCCTTTTAATTACTGTCTAACTTATAAAATTCCAAAAAATATTAAACCACCTCGAAAAATTCCAAAAAAATTACTTAGTGTGTATTTTGCCCTATTTTAGTGTCAGTCCAAAAATCCATAAAACTCTCAAAAGGAAAACCTTAAAAATTCAAAAATACACAAAAACTTCAAAAAATTATATAAATTCAAAGAAAAATCAGAAAAATATGAACTCGGTTCCTATTTCTTCTATATTTTTTTATCTCTATTAGAAAAATAGTGTGGAAGAATTTTGTGACTGTTTGCTATTTTTGATTCCTATTTTACTTACAGCCAGTCCCCATTTCACTGTTTTTCTTTATTTTAGGATTTAAAAATATCAAAAACAATTTAAAAAATATCCAAAAATCACCAAAAAAGTAAAAAATCATAAAAAATACCAAAAAGATTTTATTCCTATATTTTGAGTGTTTTGATATATTTTTATAAATATTGTATCACTCCTCTCTCCCCTTTATATATATATTTCCTTATTGAAAATATATATATATATATATATATCTATATATACATCTATATATATATATTTATTAATATATAAAATTCAAAAAAAATTATTATTTATATATATATATATCTATATCTAATGTATGTATTCTATGATATATAGCTACCCTCTAGGGATATATTTATAACTTTATATATTTATATTCTCTAGATTATATATATATTACATATTATTATTATCAAAAAAAATAATAAAATATAAATAAAAAATATAAAAGATAAAAACCCACAAAAATAGGCTTCACACGTGGATGACTCTGTGATACATGCACATCATAGGCTTATGCATTTTTGTATTGCTCTCTGTGGTTCGACCTCTACATGCTTGTTCACTATACATTTTATGGTAGAGTAATAAATATTAATTCACATTTTGGGCTTAATTCATTCATTCTTTCATTGTGGGTTAATTGCTGTATAACCGACGTTCTGTGAGCGGTCGCCTCAGCGACACTATACCTATATTATTGTGACCCTCGCAAAACCCGTGTTATCACTAGGTCTGAAAAGGAAGGATAGATGACAACCTAGGCATCTTTTACAAAGTTAGTGGGATGTCAAAAACCAAAAATTTAAATTTTTAAAAATGCCCAGATGGTCGATTGGTCTCCTTGGCATGATCAATCATGGGTGATCGATCAATGCTTCACCAATGGTTGATCATGGGTGATCGATCAACCAACTTCGAATAATCGATCAAATGTGACTTAAATGAGCCCCTTTTATGAACATTAAATTCAACAAATATCATCAAATTGCACAACCCTAATTCTCTTCTAGTCAATATAAACTGAGGTGCAACTAAAGGTTTTGTAAATATATCTGCAAGCTGCCTATCTATTGACACATTATCCAAACAAATATCATCTTTCAAGACATTTTATATAAGAAAGTGATACAGAACATCTATGTGCTTAGTCCTAGAGCAGTTGGCATGGTTATTAGCTAAGTATTTCTACTAGTTAAGGGAATGGGGGTTTCAACCGTGGTCCTTAAAGTGAGAGCCCACTACTTCTACCACCAGACCATTAGATGGGTTCAATTCTTAGCTAAATTAATGGAACTAGTATTGTCACACAATATTCTATTATTGCTAAAGGTCAAACCAAAGTCAGAAAGAGTTTTTTTTATCTAGAGCAATTGAGAACAAGCAAAAGATGCATCTATATACTCTGCTTCAGTAGTTGATAGTGCCACATAATTTTGCTTCTTGGAAAACCATGATACAACAGTATTCCACGTGAATTGGAAGGTGCCACTTGTACTTTTCTAATATGTACTACAACCAGCATAATTTGCTTCACTATATGCAAACAAATATAATGGATTCATTTTCAGATAAAACAAATCCAAATCTTTTATAAAAACTAAATAATAAAAAGTCTTTTTATGACTTTTAGGTGAATTTCTTTTGGTGTTGATTGAAAACATGCAGCTAAAGAAATGCTAAATAATATATTGGGTCTGCTCATAATTAGATAAAGTAATGAACCGATCATACCTCTATATAGCCGTTAGTCGACATGCTTTCCAGACTTGTCTAGATCAAAGTGAGTTGCTGGAGCAATCAGACCAGACTTCCCCAAAACTCTGTCGAACCCAAACATCAACAACATCTCCTTTGTGTACTTATGTTGTGAGAAGAAAGTATCTGACTTTGTCTGGTTCATTTGCAACCTTGTAAATAACTTGAGTTCTCCCATCATGCTCATCTCGAATTGTTCCTGCTTAGTTTGAGAGAAATCATTTCAATGAGTTGCATTAGTGGATTGATGAATCTCAGATTCATCATCATTATTCTCATTATTTAGCCTTCTATCTTGAACTACTCAATTAACTTAATCATTAATTAAACATAATTAACATTTCACATCTAGTCAATAAAAAAACTGATTATTGTGAATAAATAACTTGTTTAATTATTGTATATGCATATATGGTTCTATTTATTTTATGTATTTTTTGTATTATTAAGAAACCAACAAAATACCCAATTAAATGGTCTAGTGGTAGTGCAATGTGCCTACCACCCAAAAGACCAATGTTCAAATCTCCCCTTGTGGGGGTTGCATTAGGCAGTCGACAACCAGCGTAAAAAATAGTCAAATCTATCAACATGGATTTGAGTAAGAATCCATGCCGACCCTACTTAATGGGAGAAGGCTTTGCCATTTTTTATTCAAAAACCAATAAAAATTAGTTTAACATTTGTTGAGATATTAGTTATCTTTCATATTTTTTATGTAATATTTATTTTCTTCGTCTTCTTTATGTAATTAGCCCAATAGGTTGTCGTCATATATAAGAGAACCCTAGGGTCTTATCAATAAGCAATCCATTCTTTCTTCTCCACGTGGTATCAGAGCGATGGTCCTAGATCGAAATCCTAATCTAATTCCCACCACCAGCCCTAAGCCGTCGAAGCCCCCGTATCGGCACCTCCTGTCCTACATGGGATAAAAAATTATCAAAATTTGGTCGAATTTCGGTAAAATTTTGGTTTTGGTAGATGATCGAAATTTGGTTGAAATGTTCTATATCAATAGAAATTTGGGGACCCTAGTTCAAAAATCGACTAAATGACTGAAATTTCATTTCAATCTGTCACCGAAATGGTGACCGAAATTGAAATTTGAGGCCTTGCTACCCTAGCACCACCAAGAGGCCCCCTCGCATGCCTCTTGTGCCTCCGCAAGGGCAGTAGCGACATCCCTTCTCATCGCAAGGGCCACTGTGGCTGCCATAATACCGCTGGAGGCCCCTTCCACGCCTCTTGTGTCGATGCAAGGGTTGCAACAACGTAGCCTCTCTCCGCCAAGCATGATATGACTGCTCTAGCACCACCAGGAGGTCTCTTTCAAGCCTCTACAACCACCACAAGTCTATTATGGCATCCCACCTTGCATCGTCATGCCTCTATAGGCTTCCCTCTCACCACCAGAACCATCTATGGCACTCCCGCCACCAAGGGTCGCTCAGGCCACCTAACACTCCTGTGCACCGACCAAAGGTCTGATTTGATCTGAAAACGATTTGATTTTGATCGAAAAAGATGAATTCAGACCTATAAATCATGTTTTCCGACCCAAGCGCGCATAGAGATTGACGAGAATTATTGTATGAGTCTACATGTACAACCAATCCTCCATATGATTGTGTGGACTCGCTCAGATGGGCCTACTTCCCTAGACGAGTTCTGTTTTTTTATCATTCTTCCGTCATGTCATAAAACAAGGGTGATATATTTTCTGTGTCTAATGTCTTCAAGGGTCCGGCCTTCATCGTGAAGATGGATGGGACCAATTATGAGTCGTGGTCCATGTAATTTCTTACCCTTATGAATTACAACAATAAGGAGCACATTCTGACAAAGCCATAGCTAACGAATAAGACTGGGGAGAACACTTCGTCGAAACAAGATGACATATATGCGTGTATTTGGCTCTCTGGGATGCTCACCACATAAATAGCCATTGATAGTGTAGATCAGTCAGCCGCCAAGGCAATGTGGGTGATGAACCACCGAGTGGAATTATTAATAGCGTCGAATTGCAGTACATCCACTCAATGATTTATCAAATAACGAGCATGCATAATCACAACGAGGAGGGCTCAATCTACTTAATATATTATTTTACCTGTGAAGTCCATGATCGATCTCAGGGACACAAGCTACTTAGTATAATTAATCATAAATTAATACTTAAATTAAGTCATAATTTTTTCCTACCTATATCAACAATGCATAAACGATACAATGCAAAATAAGACAAGGGGACAGAATACATGTTGGTTGATTTTCATGCAAATTTATTAAGGTGACATAATGCGACAAAATGATATGGTATGCAAGCAAGTATGTACATGTACAAATATGCCCCTAAATTTGTCAATTAATGGAGCAATAAATTAAGATTCAGTTTCATGGACATCTGATGCATTAAAATACATCTATGTTAAAGCAGATGTCATTCAAAAGTAAAACCATGTGACACAATGACACTAGAATAAAGTTGTGATGTTAAAAGTGTCAAATCAGGGAACTAATAATGCCAATATCTATATGATTAAGCTATCATCAAAATGCAATTCAAATTATTGAAAAAGGAGCTCATATGCTCAAGTTATAAAGGAAATTATGCAGAGCATAAATGCAAATAAAAGCATAAAAACATATACAAGTTTCTTCATAAATAGGTCATCAGAGGGGCATTTTTATAATTATATAAAGACAGAGGAGCTTACCTGTAAATATTCCACGTCCATGGGGACTATTTTGCAATATTCAATAACTGATAGGGTTCTGATGAATCCCTAATTCTCACTCTTTATTATTTTATTTTATCTCTTTTTCTTGGCAAAACATCATATGAATAACTATAAATACAATAACTTAGCAACTTGCATGCCTGTGTTAATATTGTATATTTAGCATGCATTTTTTGGCAAAATCAAAGAATAAAGGAAAAGAAAAAGAATGATGTATAGAGTAAATACAAAGTGACCCAAACCCCAAGAAAAGGTCAAGCCTTGACCTGATCGCAAAAATAAAATAAGTAGAGAGAGATAGGGCTCACTGTGTAGCGTATATATTACCTATACACATTATTTTTATATTTATTTTTGACAAAATAAAATAAAATTATTCTTTCTACACCCTTGTACATATTTCTAGAAATAATATAAATACAATAAAAATCAGAAAAATTAAATAAATATAAAAATAAAATCCTCCATTCATTGTATAAAATACATGTGTATATATCGCATCCTCTATTTACTATATACCATTATTAATTTGTAAAAATAAAATAAAAATTATTTTACACTTCTAAAATTATGTTGTAAATAAATAAAATATAAAATAGGAGTATTTGTGTAAAAAAATAAAATAAAAATAGTTGTACATAATACATATGTATATCATACATGTACATAATACTATATATTGTATAGACATTAATTTATTTTTCATAAAAAATAATTAAAAATCATAGGAAAAAAGTTTGAAAAATAATAAACATTTTTTATCTTATACACTTTTTATTTTTACTCATTTGTATTTTTATTGATTTTGTAATTATTTTGTATATTCCTTTTTTCTGATTGGTCCAAGAGGATTTGTTGACTTTGGTCAACGCCTCCTTCCAGCCGGGTCAGACCCGAATCCTTCTAGCCAGACCTTCTTCTCCCTATTTCCCCGCCTGACGCCAGCCACCCCATGCCCCAATTTCTTGCCCAAGCGTCCTCCTAGGATCCGTGATCCTCACGGATCCCTAGGAAGGCGTGGATCTTCCTAGGGTTGCACGCTCTTGCTCGATCTGTCTAGGCTCTTGGAGTTGTCTGTAAAAGCTCTTTTCTGCCTCCACTAAAGGGCGGATCGTCCCTCACTCCCCCATTCCCTCCTAGACATCTTCGTTGAAGTGACAGCCAGTGGAGGAGCCCTTCAAGATCGTTGGAAGGCACCTGGTGACTCGTAGCTCACGACATGGCCGAAGCTCTACCGCATGAAGCCTCCTGGCCAGCCGCAGCTTGGTTGAGGCCAAGACCCGATCGCCCACCTTCGCCTGACCTTGATGAACACCTCAGTAGCTTCAGGTAAAGCATCTATCCTCCACGTTTCACCCTTCGATCCAATCTTTTCATTACACACCGTCGCACACTTCCTTGCTCTGACCAGCTGGTCAGAGCTTTGCTTCCATCACACATCTGCTCTGGTGATCAACACCCTGACTCGCCCTACATCTCTTCCCGCATCATGATTACCCTTAGACCTACTCGTTCGGGTAGGATTAAGGTCAAGACCTCCCTCTCTCATTGTCGCCGTAGGTCGAGTTCCATCCACCATCGCTTACTCATTATTTTGCTCAAATAACCCCCGTCGGAGTATTGCCTTCGAGCACAGATACCTTTGTAGGCACATGTGCGCGTGAAGAGGCCTATGCGATCACCCATCTGCTCAGGCAAAGCAGCTCCAAGCAAGCCACCACCGCTACAACCATCCGACCGTTCTTCTTCCCGTCGGAGCAGCCCATTGACGCGCAGAGCTTCCCCGAGCTTACCAAACCCTTCAGGTCTTTCATCGGGTCGACGGATTCCCTCCATCGCTCGATCGAAGGTCGCATGTGGGGTGTTCTTCCAGTATCCTCCTCTACCGTCGGATGAGGCCCTTATCTACCATATTCCATCCAGATGCCCGACACGTCCAGCTTTCTGACCGTTGGATCAACCTTGCAGTGTATCTGACACACACGTAGCCGACCGGATCAGAGACGTCAGATCTACAGCAGGGAATGATCAGAGCCGCAGGATAGCGACCCTCCCACGCGCGCACGTGCCTCTACAGGGGTATATTTCACTTTTACCCTCGTACGTTTATACTTTGCAATTTAGTCAAGTAAATAAAAGTTGTAGTTATGAACTTTTGCAGCTAGGACCTTGTAGTTTTGATATTTGCATTTTAGTCCCTCTCTGTGTGTAGCGCGTGGATGTACACGTGACTTCTGGGATATTTGCACCATATGCCCTGCATTTCTGATATGTTATGAATCAAATGGCTTGTTTTTTATATTTGCACTTATACCCCTGTGAGGCTGGATCACGTGTTATGCGTGCGATTTTTAGATCTTTTTACAATCTCGACCCTATACTTTTCACCTGTGTTACTGTTAGGCCCAGAACTTTATTTTAATTGCACTTAGGTCCCTATAAACTATATCTAATTACATCTTGCATTTTGGACTTCATAAATAGTAAATTAATTCGGAAAATTATATAACAATTACCATTAACTCTTGTTGGTGTGTAGTATTTATCGTGTTTTTCTTGAATTATTTGCTTTGCGTTTATTATTTTTGAAAAATAAAAAACCTAAAAAAGTATCCTGTCTATTTTTGAAAATCCCTAAAAATTCGAAAAATTGTCTTAAAAAAATTCCAAAAAAATTCAGTTAGTGTGTTTTTGTGTGTATTATCTACCGTAGCAATTTTGTTAAGAAATTCTTTACAAAAACTCTAAAAATTACAAAACACCTAAAAACTCATAAAAATTATATAAAATTCAAGAAAAATCCAAAAATTCTCACTCTAGTTCCTGTTTTAGGTTTTTACTTTTGTCATAAAATTGCTCCCAAGATTTTAGGGCATTTTAAGTATTTTTAACTTGTAATTTTATTCTGGTTGTGCACTGTCTGAATTTTTAGTCACTGTTTGATTTTTATAAATTCATATAAAAATTTCCAAAATCCTAGAAAATTACAGAAATACTTCGAAACCTTTAAAACCCAAAAATAATTTTAGCTTGATTTTCTGAGCATTTTTAACCTTAAAGGAAAATCTAAAAAGACTTGTGTGTTGCCTTGTTGTCCTTATTTGTTGATTTTGTTCCTTTATTAAAAATAAAAATTTTACAGAAAAAATTAGAACCACTAAAAAATATGTTGTTTATTTCTGAGACTTGACTACTTCGTAGGTTTTCTCGTGCTCCTTGTGTTAGACCCTAGCAAAAGTAAAGTATAGGGGGTGATGAATCCTCATTCATCACTCTTTATTATTTTATTTTAGCAATTTATCTTTGCAAAACACCATGTAGATAGCTGTAAATACAATAAGTTACCAAATAGGCATGCTTGTGTAAATATCAATAATTAGCATGTATTTGTACAAAAATAAAAGAATAAAGAAATAAAGAAAAAGAAGGAAATATTTAGAATAAATATTGAGTGACCTGAACCCAAGAGAAGGCCCAATATGGGCCTGATCGCCAAATAAAATAAGTAGAGAGAGATAGGGTCATTCAACCTTGTGTTTATTCCTTCTCATTTGTACATATTTTATTGTCACAAAATAAAAATTAGAATGTGTTTTTAGCATCTTGTAAATATTTCTAAAAATAAAATAAAAATGAGAAAAATAAAATCAAAATAAAAACCAAATAATTTCTCTCTCTCACCCTTGTGTATACCATGTACATATGTATCTACTCCTATTTATTCCACCCTTGTAAATAAGCAATAAAAATAAAATAAAAATTATTTTATAGTCTAAATTTTATGTTGTAAATAAATAAAATATAAAATTAGAGTATTTATACAAAAATAAGAAAATAAAAATAAAAATATAAAATACATTGGTATTTTATACCTGTATATAATATACTATACTGTATATTACATAATTTATTTTTCATATAAAAATAGTTTGAAAATAAATAAACATTTTCATTTTGTAAATATTTTAAAATAAAATCATTTTCGATTTTTTATTTAATTTACAAATATTTTTAATTTCTCTTTTTTCTAATTGGTCTAGAGGGGTTGTTGACCCCCGGTCAACTCCCCCTCCCGGACCAGTCAACCCCCAGATCCGTTTTTGCACCCGATTTCTCCAAATTTCTAGGAACGGATCTGATCCTTGTTTGCCCCGATTTTTTCGCCCGATCCTTCCCCTTGGATCCACGACCCTATCAGATCCCTAGGGAAGGTCGTATCTCGCTTGGATCACGCGCCCGTGCCCGTGCAACCTTGTCACCTGGAGCTGCGTATAAATGCTTCCCTCCAATTCCCAACTCCTCAGCTTGCGCTGCAAGCACTCATTCTACCCTAGAGAGTTTCCCCTAGGTGACATCTACCAGAATACTCGTTTGGTGGTCGGAGAGAGTGCCTACAGCCGTTGCTCAAGGCACGTGGCCGTGCGCCGCCACATTCGAGCCTCCCAACGGCAACGTGGTCGAGGCGACGACCCACTTCGCCACATTCCCCTGGAGCTCAGGATCGACCTTAGATCATCAGGTAAACCCTTGATCGACTCGAGTTCCATTTATCTTCGATTTCTTCACTTGTCCTCTGCCAGCTCCGACCCATTGGTCGGAGCTCCACCGATCATCCCTAGCCGTTCAGATCGACTTGCCGTTCCATCGTCATCTCTCTTCCGCACTCTGATCACCCTAGACTTGGCTTATATCGGCAAGATTAGGATCAAAGTTTCTCCCTCGCTTTGCCGGAACTTCAAATCCCACTCCACCGTCGCTTCCCGTTGCTTTTCATCCATTAACCCCCGTCGGAGCGAGCCTCCGAGCGAGAGCTTTTGTTTGCAGGTCAAGGAGCGCAAGATTACCACCAGATCGCATTTCATCCCCCTCGCCGGAGCGATCCCAGGTCGTACCCCCCTTCCCGGAGACCCGACCGACGGATGCTTCATCTGCCACCGCCACCCGACACGGAGGACCATCGTGAGACGAACCCTCCCTCCTGATCATTCATCGGACACTCGGAGCACCCCCAGTCCTCCAATAAACTTCGTCAGGGAGGACTTCGTCCAGATGCCCTCTCCACCGTCTGATCACACCTCTTCTCCAAACTGCATCTGGACCGTCCGTGGCCTTCTCCTATCAGGCCGTTAGATATCAGATCTAACGGCCGCGTACGCCCCACGCTCGCCATCTTGTCATAGCCGTTGGATGCGCCAGACGTCAGCATCTCCACCACACGTCGCCAGCCACTCATCGCCCGCCACCTGTCACCAACGTGACCCGCATGAGACGGCTGGGTAATTTGCACCCTCTCCCCTGCAGTTTCTTTATGTTTTTATTTAGTCTGTTAAATAAATAGTACACTGTGGACTATTTGCATGTGAGCCCCTTTCCTTTTCTATATTTGCACTTTGGTCCTATTTGTATGGGTGCACGTGCATCGACACGTGCTTTTGTGTGACATTTGCATATCTTACCCTATACTTATTGGATGTTATGATTTGAATTTAAAGTTTCCTTTTTTACATCCATGCCCCTGTGAATGCTGAGTTTCGACATGTGTTAAAATTCGTGGGTAAATTATGAAAAGGGTCCTAGATTTTTTAAGGACTGTTATCATTTAGTCCTGGAAGTTATTTTTCTTGCATTTTAGTCCCTGTGTGCTTTATGCTCTTGATTGGTTGAATAAAATAACAATTTTTACCCAAAGTTTGTGAAATTTCAACACGTGTCCCCTGTCACTGTGTAAAAAAATTAGTGAATTTTGGACCCTTTTTGTTTTCATTTTATATTTTTAAAAATTCAAAAACATCTGATTTTACTAGTGTCTAATTTGAAAAATCAAATAAAAATATTAAAAGGCCTCTAAAAAATCCAAAAAATTACTTGTGCTTGTTTTGTTGTGTTTTTAATTCTGTGCAATTTTTGTTTGATTTGGATATATAAAAACCCTAAAAATTGAAAACACTAAAAAACTCATAAAAATCATTAAAAATTCAGAAAAATAAAAAAATACAATTTCTTTTCCTACGGTTAGATTTTTATTTGTAGTTTTTCATAAAATTGTTGCTAGACTTTTATAGGCTATTTTTCTATTTTTAAATAGCCTTTAAAGTCTGGCTGTACAGTACCTTGCAGTTTTGCTCTTATTTCATTTTTAGAAAATTCACTAAAAATCATAAAAATCTGAGAAAAATAACAAAAACACTTGAAAAATTATAAATTCAAAAAATATTTTTATTTTGATATTTTAAGTATTTTTGTTGTGTTAAATATTTAGTTGTTTGTCTCTTTTCACCTCTTTTACACATTTTCTTAATTTTAAAAATCACAAAAAATTTTTAGAAATATAAAAATCCCCTAAAAATAATTTGTTTCTTTTTATTTTGACCCCTGACTACTTCGTAGGTTTTTTTCGCCAAACCGTGCTCCTTGTGTTTGACCCTGGTAGCTATACCAGGTTAAATAAAATAGCAAGACTGCTATTTGGATTTACTTGATTTATTTTTATATTTAGTGGTCTTCGAATTTTCTTGATTGAGTTCGACCTGAGAGGTTGAGGTCGCAACGACCATTGATACCTTCTCACCTTAGTCACTCGGATCTTCGACTCATCTGAATGGCACCGTTGCTGGGGAGCACGTCTTAGTAGTCGGCTTTTTCGCGGCTTTTGTTTCTTTCGTGGTTTTTACAGCTTTTTCGTTTTCTTTAATTTTTTTCTTTTATTTTTGTTTTTGTTTGTTTTTGTTTGTTTTCATTTCTTTTTATTTCATTTGTGTTTATTTTTATTTTTGCATTATTTTTGCATTTTATTTTATTTCCTTTCATTTTTTTATAATAATTTGTTGGACTGACACACTCTTGTTTACTTTTCTTGCGAGGGCCCGAGGATCGAGGCGGCTTTCTTCGGGAAGCCGGCACAACCGTGACACTTGAAGGTGACTCTTTTTTGTATAGAGCCATAGAAGAGCGGAAGCAAGGTGAGCAGGAGTGAGGGAGCGTAGTTACATTAGACTTAGATTAGTTTTTATTTTCAACCTAATTATTATTGTAATAATACAGGGATAGACTCAGGACATTCAGACTTTTGTGGTGATTGATCGAGGTCTATTTCGCCGGGCACCGGTGTGCTGGGACCTCACTGCAGTTTTTCGCCATCTTTTAGTTTTTATTGCCTTTTATTTTCATTTGATTTCTCGAGGATTTAGCCTTAGCTTAGGAATTTCTTGCCTTGTGACGTAATTAATCAGGGCCCAAGCTTAACTACCTTGCCTGTTCCTATAGATCGATAATTAGACCTTAATTAATTAATTAATAAAAATCTAACCTGGTCACTCGAGGGGTCATGTGCCGCTAGAGCCCGTATACAGCGCTGGTAGGATCCATTGTGGCGGACACCGATCGACATCAGAGACCGTACCCCGACCCCTCCCGTTGACCCGATAGCTATCGTTCTTCGCGTGTAGAAATTTCTGTTATGGTTGTTTTCCTCGCTGCATCATTTAGATTAGTTTAATTTCTGTCTTTAAATTTATGCGCAGATCATTTTGCATATAGAGTGCAGGAGACAAGGTATGCAATTCTGACTCAGCATGCATCATTGAGTTTCATCGCGTGTCGGCTTTTTCGTCTTCTTCCCCCGTTTTTTGGACTTAATAAAATCAGGAGAACCAAAAATCCGTTAGGCGCTGTTTATTCTAAAAAATACCAAAAAAAAATCAAAACCATAAAATTAGGACTGTTTAAGCAAACTTGACCTAAAAATCACTTCACAAAAAAATTGTATTGGAAGAGCAATTCCCTCATTGGATGGTTTGTATGAGCGAGAGAGTGACCTGCACACCAGGCTAGAGCCATATCTGACCCTCTTTCAGACTACTGATTTTGAGCTAGTCGTTCTCCAGTGAGGATCGCTCCGATCTCCAGTAAAGCGGGCTGCGATATTCTTAACAGAGCGATCCAATCGGATAGTCGGTAAACGGTCCGCGGCTTGTACTGGCTGGGAAAGATCTAGTTCGGGATTGGGACAGTCTCTTGGGGGCGTTGGATTCCCAACAGCTCGCTTAATCGATCTGATAGACTGTGTTATCACCAAAATAAAAATGACAAGATAAAAGACTGAACCTTTACGGTCATCAGCTCCACGTGCGTTCGTGAATTGGGGGTATTGTTTGACCATCTTGTTTGCTATTCAGATCTCATCCGCCTTACTCGCCACATCGACATGATGGGTCGGAGGTTCCTTAGGCAGCCTCTGGCTGCACCGTTTTCGAGCACTCCAGGCCGCTTATCTAGGTTGGTTCATGAGAGCCAAGACCCGCTCCGAAATCGAGTTCGATTCCGCCCTGTTCCCCCTTGACCACCCTTATACTACCAGTCCTGAGGTGCCAGTGCCTGATCAGAGAGAGCAGCATCCAGTTGATTTATTGGCACCTGAGTTTGGGTCTTTTTCCTTTGCAGAGACCATGGCCAGCAACGAGGACCGCACCAAGGGCCCCAGAGCAGAGCAGACATATGTATCGGACGAGGGTGTGATCACCAACACCCTGTTAGCCTCCCTTGAGATGATGCAGAGACAGATCCATGATCAAGGGGCTTTCATGGTTGATATGCACTGGGAGATGGAGCAGATGTGAGCAGACCGCGAGCAGCGCATGCCCAGAGGAGGAGATGGACCAGATGACTGCCGGCCTGAGGAGCAGCCAGCTCAGCCAGCATCAACGCATTCGATGAGAGAGTTGCACAACCCTGGTGCAACTCTGACCCACAGATGGATTGTTCTACTGGCCATTGCGGGAGAGTTCAAGTTCCTGCCTCAGACTATTCAGCTCCTTCCTCGCTTCCACGTACTTGCCACTGAGGAGCCGCACCTTCATCTTCAGGAGTTCGAGATGATCTGCAGCACTGTCCACAATTGCCAGGTGGACGAGGACACCATTCAGATGATGGCATTTCCCTTCTCCCTCGTCGATAGAGCAGCCAACTGGCTGAAGCACTTAGGGAGATTCGTGACTACTTGGGAACAACTCTGGAACGAGTATCTCAACAAGTACTATCCACTCAGCTGGACCAATGCAATGAGGGTCCTGATCAGCAACTTCTCCATGCTCCCTAACGAGCAGTTTCACAAGGCATTGGATCGTTTCAGGGAGCTTAAAGACCGATACCCACATCATGACATATCGAAGTTGAACCTTGATCAGAGCTTTTTCTGTGGGCTTACACCAGAGCTGCATGGGTTAGTGAATGCATCCTGTAGAGGCCCGTATTTCGCCAAGGATGAGGATCAGGTCTGGACCATCTACGAGGAGATGGCTGAGAACTACACGGTGATGTCACAGACCTGCCTCTACACACAGAGGAAGCCCTGGCCACATGCTGTGTCCTATCAGAGGATAGCACGGGTCGATGCTGGTCCCTCTACTTCATCAGCGACAGCAACACAGGTAGAGTCGACAACCGCTGACATGGGTATCATCAGCAAGAAGCTGGACCGGATCGAGTTGATCGAGAAGAAGCAGTGCTAGGGCATGTCACAGATAGATCAGATGGCACAGGCGCTGAGTGACCTGAAGACCTAGATCATGTGTCTCCAGGAGGCACAGACGGCTTCTCAGCCCCGTCTCAGGTCACGGGCAGACACCGGCAGCAGCAGCAGCTTGGCCCAGCCCTCCGCCCAGTACCGACAGGTTCACCTTGTTCAGGCGGAGCCATACCAGCCGCAGCAGCAACACGTCCAGTAACCACCATCTCAGGACAACCATATGGTGGTGTATCAGCCGGACCAGCCCCTGGCAGTACTCCCTCCACCCACTTACGAGCAGGAGCCGTTGATGGATGTCAACGGGATACGGTATGACCGACCCCAGCCTGGGATCTGACGAGACCATCCCGGATTCCGTTGGACGACCGGAGGTACCAGTTCCCAGCAGTAGCCTCCAGTTCAGGGTGGCCAGTACGGCCAGCAACGAGAGCAACGAGAGTAGCAACAGTTCCCACACCAGCAGCAGCAACCACATCCCCAGTCATATCAGCAGCATGGTTCTCATCCCTATCAGCAGGGTCAGTCTTGGAGGCAGCCACAACAACCTCAGCAGTATCACTTCCACCCCCCTTATTTCTCTCACCAGCAGCAACCTCACTACCAGAGAGGCCACCCGTCAGGTTCTCATGGGCCCGCCTATGAGAACCCCGCCTTGGACGACTTAGCCCGCCTCATCTCTGAGCAGCAGACTGCTTTTTGACGGGAGATGGATGAGTTCAGACAGGAGATGAGAGAGATTGTGAAGGGGAAGGCCGTCATTCCTGCCCAGATCGAGCCGAATCTGAACAACCTCAAGAGGAAGTATGAGTAGGTAGAGTTCACAGAGACAACCACTCCTAGTGATTCCCTTGGTGATATTACTGCATACATGTTTGATGCTGATTTTGTTACGCTTAGGAGCGGTAGGATGCCAGCAGGCAGCGCCTCGTCTGAGCGACGATCCCATGTAGCTTCAGGAGCGCCATATGAGGAGGAGAGCGGTGCTGATGCCGCTCATGATCATGATGATGACGGTGGTGTTGATACCACCAAGGAAGTTGTTCCAGGCGACGGTATTGATGCTATCGCGTCGCCAGATGGAGGAGGTGGTACTGATGCCACCATTGTTGCTGAGCCAGAGTGTGGTACTGATGCTGCTATTCCAGATGCCGAGGGTGGTGCTGAGGCCACCATTTACAGTTCTACTCCTGTTGCTTTTCATTCAATTCATGTATCTTAGGACGATTCTATGAATAAAGGAAAGGGTTTATTATTTGCGAAACTATCTGTATTGATTGGTGATTTATGTTTGGATTCTACTTTGCCTGAGTAGCATAGACCCGATCCTAGTCCTTCATCTGAGAAGGACCCAGCCGTCCCCTTTCCCCAAGCACTCGGCTTGGCTAAGGGGACCAAAAAAAGATCCAAAAAAGTCCCACCAGCTAGAGTTCAGCCAATAGATAATGGACCGATTTCACATACAACTGACTCTACAGGAAGCCTTGGAGCACATCCCTCTCTTCCAGAGATCCCTCAGAGACAGGACCGCTATTCAGAGGAAGAGGAGGAACCACCAGTCAGAGATCCATGTGCTCACTCACGCCACTTGCTTCGCCATCCAGAACCATCTGCCAGCCAAGAGGGCAGATGCAGAAGCCCCTTATGTCAGATGCCACATTCACGAGCAGAGGTTCGACCGTACTCTATTAGACAGTGGTTCTTCGATCAACCTACTTCCGGCAGCCTTACTCGACCGATTCGAGTTGGGCCCTCTACGACAGAGCAGGACGGTCCTTCATTTTGCTGATCGATCTGTCAAGAAGCCGAAGGGGCTGCTGAAGGATGTTGTTGTCACGATTCAGGGCCTGAAATTCCCCGTGGACTTCGTTGTGTTGGACATGGAGATCCCTGAGTCCGTGACTGATACCCCCATCATTCTAGGACGCCCGTTCTTGGCCACAACCAAGGCAGTGTCCAACCATGATAGCGGGAAGGTATACTTTCACGTCGAAGGCAAGAGTATACAAATAGAGACGATCGATGAGACTAGAGCCAGAGATTCCACTTGTTCAGACCATCCTTCAGATTCAGAGCAGATGACAGAGGCAGGGCGAGACATCCACCAGGACTGTGATTTTGTGATTACAGATGATGAGGCAGTTTGGTCCGATCCAATTTCACGAGCCATCCTCTCACCTTTAAAGCCCACTGATACACAGATGCCAGTAGAGGAGAGCTTGGAGAGCGCATTCCTGGTCCAGGATACATTTCAGGCAGCAGAGTCGGTTCTCGATTGCGAGGCAGTTGATTGTTTTGATACTGATTCAGATCTCTCGTAGTCAGACATAGATTGGGCAGAGTTTGATGATTTGATACCTTGTCTGACTTCCACAGAGCCAGCAACTAGGGTGGAGGCTGAGTCCATGCAGAGTAGAGACACACCAACCGAGCAGTCTTTACTAGATTCAGATTTTCAGCGAGAGTTCTCATTCTCCCATGTAGATTTGGTTGCATTCACTCTGACATTTCAGAGGCCAGATCCGCCATCACCCAGTTGTCCAGAGTTGAATCCTTTGCCGTCATCGCTGAAGTATAGGTTCCTTGCAGGTAAGCATGAGATGCACCCAGTCATTATCTCAGCGGATTTGACTGGAGAGCAAGAATCTCATCTGATGGGGGTTCTTGAAAAGAACCGCAAGGCGATAGGATGGAGCATAGACGATCTCTAGGGGATAAGTCTAGCCCTGTGCTCCCACCATATCTATCTCGAGGAGGACGCGAAGCCGTCGTGTTAGTTCTAGCGGCGGCTAAACTTGAATCTTCAAGACGTTGTCATGAAGGAGATCTCGAAATGGTGGAGCACCAATTTTATCTACCCCATCTCCGACTCCAAGTGGGTCAGTCCATTGCATGTGGTACCGAAGAAGATGGGCATCACCACAGTTGTTAGTGAGTCTGGAGAGGAGATCGCTACCCGGGTACCCACTTCTTGGAGGGTCTGTGTGGACTACAGACGATTGAACCAGGCCACCAAGAAGGATCTTTCCACGCTTCCTTTTATTGATCAGATTATAGAGAGGCTAGCTGGGAAGAGTCACTACTATTTTTTGGATGGGTATTCCGGATACAATCAGGTGGCCATTGCGCCCGAAGACCAAGACAAGACTACATTAACCTGTCTCTTTGGGACATATGCTTTCAGACGGATGCCCTTTGGTCTATGTAACGACCCGATGACATTCCAAAGGTGCATGTTGTCTATTTTTTCGGACATGGTGGGTGAGTGCTTGGAGGTCTTCATGGATGACTTTTCGATCTACGACGACGGGTTTGATGCTTGTCTTGACTGTCTAGACCGCGTTATCCAGCGATGCATTGAGGTCCATCTTGTGCTTTCTTGGGAGAAGAGTCACTTCATGGTGACTCAGGGGACGGTGCTTGGCCATATCATCTCCAACAGGGGCATGGAGGTTGATCTGCCCAAGGTGGATATCATTAGAAAACTCAGTCCACCGTCCAATTTGCGACAGTTACGGTATTTTCTGGGGCATGTCGGTTTCTACCGACAATTCATTCATGATTTCAGCAGGATTACCCGGCCGTTGACTGATTTGCTGATGAAAGACACCGAGTTCATTGTGGATGATAAGTTTCTAGCATCATTTGAGACTCTCAAGAGTCTAGTTGTTGAGCCTCCTGTCCTCCAGCAGCCTGATTGGTCTCTCCCATTCGAGATCATGACGGATGCCTCCGATTTTGCCGTAGGGGCCGTGCTGGGACAGAGGAGGGATGGAGTACCATTTGCCATACACTACGCTAGCCGGACTTTGGATGTCTCTCAGCAGAACTACACCGTCACTGAGAAGGAGATGCTACCTGTAGTGTTTGCCCTAGATAAGTTCAGATCGTACATCATTGGATCTAAGGTGACCATCTACACAGATCATACCGCCATTAGGTACCTCCATGGCAAAGAAGGATGCCAAAGCTATATTGACCAGATGGATCCTTCTACTCCAGGAGTTTGACATAGATATTAAGGATAAGCCTGGAGTCAAGAATGTGGTGGCGGATCATATCTCCCAATTAGAGCATCTTGAGGATTCTGAGCAGACCGAGCCTATTTCAGAGACCTTCCCATATGAGGCGATCCTTGCTATCGCCTCTCTCCCATGGTACGCCGATATTGTGAACTATCTTGTTGCCATGAAAGTTCCACAAGATTGGCCCAGGCAACGACTTGAGACCTTCCTCATGAAGGCCAAGTTCTACCATTGGGAGGATCCCGTTCTTTATCAAGAAGGAGGGGATAGCGTCTGGAGTCGGTGCATTCCTCAAGAGAAGCACCATAGCATCCTCACATACTGCCACGAGCTTGAGGTAGGAGGACATCACTCTGGGAGGAGAACGACACAGAAAGTGCTCCAATCTGGCCTATGGTGGCCTACCCTCTTCAAGGATTCTGATGAATTCGTGAAGAGGTGTATTAACTGTCAGAGGATGGGCACTTGTGGACAACGTGATATGATGCCGATGCAGCCCATTCATTTCTATGAGGTTTTTGACACATGGGGCATCAATTTCATGGGTCCATTACCCAAGAGTCATGGATTTGAGTACATTCTGTTGGCTGTGGATTATGTGAGTCGTTGGGTTGAGGCCATCCCTGCCCGAACCGCAGATGCTAGGACTGTTTGCCGATTTTTGAGGAAGAATATCATTTCACAGTTCAGGGTGCCTAGAGTTTTGATATCTGACGGGGGGTCTCATTTCGTTAATGACAAGGTAAAGGCCCTTGCTAGCGAGTTCAGCATAGACCATCGAGTAGCCACATCGTATCATCCTTAGACCAATGGTCTTGCTGAAATGTCGAACATGGAGATCAAGACTATTTTGCAGAAGGTCGTATGCCTTTACCGAAAGGATTGGTCACATCTTTTGGACTCGGTCTTGTGGGCATATCGGACGTCCTTCAAGATGCCTTTGGGTACATCTCCCTTTCGCCTCATTTGTGGCAAGCCCTGCCATTTACCTGTTGAGCTGAGACATAGATCACTTTGGGCAGTTACTGATATACTTTTTTGGATCCAGTGAGTGTAGGAGATCAGAGGAGGGCAGAGTTGGCAGCCCTAGAGGAGCTTAGAGATGCAGTCTTTTTGAGCAGCCTATAGTATAAGGAGAGAGTAAAGGAGTTGCATAATTCTCATATCAGCCACAAGCAGTTTGAGTCAGGACAGAGAGTATGGTTGTTCGATGCCATGCTTCGTTTATTTCCAAGGAAGTTGCAGAGCAAATGAAAGGGACCCTATCTGGTCCGAAAGTACACGATAATGGAAGCATCGACATATCTGAGTTGTAATCTGAGTCTACCTTTCGTGTCAACGGGCAGCGGCTCAAACCATATCTAGATCATGAGCCGCTGGTCATTGACGTTGCCCGTATTCATTTTGCGTGAGATGTGGTCTCTTGACTCACATCTATTGCATCTCACGCCTGATTATCACTGCTCTCTCGACTTGTATAGATCCAGATGTCCATATCACACTATTCTTCAGTCCATCACCCCATTTGTATCTTTGATTATGCTATACATAGGGTGCAATTTACCCTAAGTATAGGGGGTGTGAGACTTTTGATTTCCTTTTGATTCTTTTCTATCTCTGTTTTGCTGCCTATACTTAGAGATATTTTACCCTAAGTATAGGGGAGGTAGACCCTGTACATTCCCCACTCGGATTTCCCTTTGTGTACAACCAGCTATACTTAGGATTACTTGATCCTAAATATAGGAGGAAACCCCGAGATTCCTTTCCTTTCTATTCTTTCATTTGTCTTTGTAGTATAGTTTTCCTTTTCACTTCCCTATACTAAGTACGAGTTATGTCTTCTTCATCGCTCTTGATTCACTCTGAGGACATCGTTCGAGCTAAGTATGGGGGGGGGTGTCGTATATATTTCATATATACTTTAGCCATAACTCATACTTTGTGTGAGTGTGATAATAAATAAAATGTCTAAAATCCTTAAAATCCATAAAAATTAAAAAAATTTGTACATAAAATTCTTTTCTGCACATACATAGCTATTTATAAAATTATTTTTGTACAAATGTTTGTAAAAATCTTTTGTGTAAATATTTTGATATCAAATTATGTATATAGTAAAATTTTTTTGTAAAATGTTTGGAAAACAAAAAGTTTGCAAAAAACCCTTTGTAGATGTGTGTAAATATTTTGCAAAACTTCTGCATTCATGCATACATCCATGTTTTCAAACATTTTCAAAAATTTTGCACATTTTCAAAAATTTTGTAAAAATAGCATTTTTGTAAATATTTGTATAGTTTTTCTTGAATCATAGTTGACATTTAAACTAGACCGGAATTAAATTGAAAAATGGAGCTTGGTTAAGATCTTAATCCACCTAATTCTAAGAGGAACCTCATAGGGCTTAGGGTTGAGACTTTTCAGGTCCATGATGACTTAATTCTTTGAGTCCACTAGGCTATGATCATATGTCATCTTGATGAGCCTATGAAGAACACTTAACAACGCACACATGACTCTCACAGACGATGGCTTTACTTGGGCTAGCACTTTACACCTAGCTCTCTGCGGATGAGGTGGTGAGGAGGCAGTCTTCTTTGACTTGGGGTAGCATATGAGGGTAGTACTTCTAGGCGGAACCTCTCTTCTTCTTTTAATGAAGGAAGTGCATCTCAACTTGGTCTGGTAGCTGTGAGGTCTAACGACAGGAGTTGTGGGTTGCAATAATGCTTCAAAAGAGGGATAGTATGCTGGCTCAAGAGGAAAAACTCCTTATGTATATATGCTGCACTTTGTAGATATCTTGTACATATGCCAAAAAAATGTGCAAAAAGAAAAGAACTCCAAAAAAAGTGGCGGGTCTGAGAGAAAATGATATTCCCACCGGAGTGTATATAGTAAAATAAAGCAAAGCTTATGTTACCCATGCCCATCTCATGAAGCTTGCAGCAGGGAGACTTAGCTACACTGGTTGAGCTCCCAAGGATATATGGCTACACTGGCCATGGTCCATTCTTCTTCTTCCTCCTCTTCTTGAGCCGGTAGAACTTGAACTTAGAAGGGAATACCCCGCTCCTTGAGGAAAGAGTTGCCAGACTAGGGTATTAGAGTTACCTTGTTGTGGAGGGTTGTCACTTTGCTATTTCTGAGGTGGGGAGCTACCATCACTTACACCGTACAAGAAAAGATTCATGGTCATCGGAGTTTGTGTATGTAGACTTGTTCTGATCTGGATTGTTGAGGAGTCTCGACTATAGATTAGTGGAACTTAGAGGCTGTTGAGTTTCAAACCTAAGTCCAAATAAGGTTCTGACAAACTAATAATCCAAAGATTTGACTGAGCTCCATATTTCAATTTAATGAAGACACGTTTAATAATCAACATTGATTCATCTTCTTTCCCTTCTTTTTCTTTTCCTTTTTCTTTTTCACTTCTTTTTCAAAAAAGTATTTGCTAAGGGACTAGCAAAAGTAAAGTACAGGGGGTGATGAATCCTCATTCATCACTCTTTATTCTTTTATTTTAGCTATTTATCTTTGCAAAACACCATGTAGATAGCTGTAAATACAATAAGTTACAAAATATGCATGCTTGTGTAAATATAAATAATTAGCATATATTTGTGCAAAAATAAAAGAATAAAGAAATAAAGAAAAAGAAGGAAATATTTAGAATAAATATTGAGTGACCTAAACCCAAGAGAAGGCCCAATATGGGCCTGATCGCCAAATAAAATAAGTAGAGAGAGATAGGGTCATTCAACCTTGTATTTATTCCTTCTCATTTGTACATATTTTATTTTCACAAAATAAAAATAACAATGTGTTTTTATCATCTTGTAAATATTTCTAAAAATAAAATAAAAATGAGAAAAATAAAATTAAAATAAAAACCAAATAATTTCTCTCTCTCACCCTTGTGTATACCATGTACATATGTATCTACTCCTATTTATTTCACTCTTGTAAATAAGCAATAAAAGCAAAATAAAAATTATTTTATACTCTAAATTTTATGTTATAATAAATAAAATATAAAATTAGAGTATTTGTATAAAAATAAGAAAATAAAAATAAAAATGAAAATACATTGGTATTTTATACCTGTATATAATATACTATACTGTATATAACATAATTTATTTTTCATAAAAATAAATAAAAATCACTAAAAATAGTTTAAAAATAAATAAACATTTTTCATTTTGTATATATTTTAAAATAAAATCATTTTTGATTTTTTAATTAATTTATAAATATTTTCGATTTCTCTTTTTTCTGATTAGTCCAGAGGGGTTGTTGACCCCCGGTCAACTCCCCCTCCCGGACCAGTCAGCACCCGAATCCATTTTTGCACCTGATTTCTCCAAATTTCTAGATACGGATCTTATCCTTGTTTGCCCCGATTTTTGCGCCTGATCCTTCCCCTTGGATCCAAGACCCTCGCGGATCCCTAGGGAAGGTCGGATCTTGCTTGGATCGCGTGTACGTGCCCGTTCAACCTTGTTACCTGGAGCTGCGTATAAATGCTTCCCTCCGATTCCCAGCTTTTCAGCTCGCGCCGCAAGCACTCATTCTACCCTAGAAAGTTTCCCCTAGGTGACAGCTACCGGAATCCTCCTTTGGTGGTCGGAGAGAGCTCCTGCAGCCGTTGCTCAAGGCACGTGGCCGGAGCGTCGCCACGTTCGAGCCTCCCCGCCCACCGCAGCTTGGTCGAGGCGATGACCCACTTTGCCGCATTCCCCCTGGAGCTCAGGATCGACCTTAGATCATAAGGTAAACCCTTCATCGACCTGAGTTCCATTTATCTTCAGTTTCTTCACTTGTCCTCCGTCGGCTCCGACCCAGTGGTCGGAGCTCCACCGATCATCCCTAGCCGTTCAGATCGACTCGCCTTTCCATTGTCATCTCTCTTCCGCACTCTGATCACCCTAGACTTGGCTTATATCGCCAAGATTAGGATCAAAGTTCCTCCCTCGCTTCACCGGAACTTCAAATCCCACTCCACAGTCGCTTCACATTGCTTTTCATCCAATAACCCCCGCCAGAGCGAGAGCTTTTGTTTGCATGTCAAGGAGCGTAAGATTACCCCCCAGATCGCATTTCACCCCTCTCGCCGGAGCTATCCCAGGTCGTACCCCCCTTCCTGAAGATCCGACCGATGGATGCTTCATCCGCCACCGCCACCCGACGCGGAGGACCATCGCGAGACGAACCCTCCCTCCTGATTATTTACCAGACACTTGGAGCACCCCCAGTCCTCCGGCGAACTTCGCCAGGGAGGAGTTCGTCCAGACGCCCTCTCCACCGTTGGATCACACCTCTTCTCCAGACTGCATCTGGACTGTCCGTGGCCTGCTCCTGTCAGGCCGTTAGATATCAGATCTAACGACCACGTACACCCCACGTCACCATCTTGTTAGAGCCATTGGATGCGCCAGACATCAGCATCTCCACCGCACGTCTCCAGCCACTCATCGCCTGCCACTTGTCACCCACGTGAGCTGCACGAGACGGCTGGGTAATTTGCACCCTCTCCCATGCAGTTTCTTTATGTTTTTATTTAGTCTGTTAAATAAATAGTACACTGTGGACTATTTGCATGTGAGCCCCTTTCCTTTTCTCTATTTGCACTTTGGTCGTGTTTGTATGGGTGCATGTGCATCGATACATGCTTTTATGTGACATTTGCATATCTTACCCTATACTTATTGGATGTTATGATTTGAATTCAAAGTTTCCTTATTTACATCCATGCCCCTATGAATGCTGAGTTTCGACATGTGCTAAAATTCGTGGGTAAATTGCAAAAAGTGTCCTGGACTTTTTAAGGCGTGTTATCAATTAATCTTGGAAGTTATTTTTCTTGCATTTTAGTCCATGTGTGCTGTATGCTCTTGATTGGTTGAATAAAATAGCAATTTTCACCCAAATTTTGTGAAATTTGGACACGTGGCCCCTACCACTGTGTAAAAATTTCAATGAATTTTTGGGCCCTTTTTGTTTTCATTTTATATTTTAAAATTCAAAAATGTCTGATTTTGCTAATGTCTAATTTGAAAAATCAATTAAAAATATTAAAAACCTCTAAAAAATCCAAAAAATTTATCTTGTGCTTGTTTTGTTAAATTTTAAATTATGTGCAATTTTTGTTTGATTTGGATATATAAAAACCATAAAAATTGAAAAACACTACAAAACTCATAAAAATCATTAACAATTCAGAAAAATAAAAAGATACTATTTCTTTTCATATAGTTAGGTTTTTATTTGTAGTTTTTCATAAAATTGTCACTAAACTTTTATAGGCTATTTTTTGATTTTTAAATAGCCTTTAGAGTCTGGCTGCACAGTAGCTTGAGGTTTTGCTCTTATTTCATTTTTAGAAAATTCATTAAAAATCATAAAAATCTGAAAAAAATATCAAAAATACTTGAAAATTTATAAAATCCAATTATATTTTTATTTTGATTTTCTGAGTATTTTTGTTGTGTTATATAATTAGGTGCTTGTCTCTTTTTCACTTTTTTTTACAATTTTCTTAATTTTATAAATCATAAAAAATTTTAAAAAATGTAAGAATCCATCAAAAATAAATTTTTTTATTTTGATCCCGACTACTTCATAGGTTTTTTTGCCAAACCATGCTCCTTGTGTTCGACCCTGGTAGTTATACCAGGTTAAATAAAATAACGAGACCGCTATTTGGATTTACTTGATTTATTTTTATATTTGGTGGTCTTCGAATTTTCTTGATTGAGTCCGGCCCGAGAGGTTTAGGTCGCAACGACCATTGATATCTTCTCACCTTAGTCAATCGGATCATCACCTCATCACCGAACACCGGTATGCTCTGGGGACCTCACTGGATTTTTCGTAATTTTTGTTTTGATTGCCTTTATTTTCTTTTGATTCATGAGGATTTAGCTCTTAGATTTAGGATTTTTGTTGATTGTGACGTAATTAGCTAAGGCCCCACACTTAATTGCTCATTTTGTTCCTATAGAACGTAATTGGACCTAGCTATTAATCAATAAGAAAAAGTTAACTTAATCGATTGAGAGGCCACGCGTCGCTAGAGATCGTATACAATGCTGGCATGATCCGTTGTGGCGGACACCGATCAACATCTGAGACTGGAGTCATGCCTCTCTATGATTAGTTAGCTATTAGTTCTTCACGATTAATAGAAGTTGCTCATCTAAGGCCAATTTCTCCATTGCATCATTAGTTAGTTTATTTGTTGTCTTTTAATTTATGCATGGATCACCCTGCACGTAGAGTGCTGGAGACATGTATACATTTCTATCTCTGCATTCATCATAGTGTTTGATCGCGCATCAGCTTTTTCGACTTCCTCCCCTTGTTTTATTGGACTCAAAATAACCCAGGAAATTAAAAAATTCGTTAGGAGATGTTTTTATCAGAAAAAATACATAAAAAGTGAAAACAAATAAAATTGGGACTGCTAATGCAAACTGGACCCTAAAATACACCTCATCTAAAAATCTTTGTTTTGGGGAGAGTCACCCCCTCCTTGGTTGATTTATCTGCAGTGAGAGAGTGACATGCACACTAGGTAGAGCCATACTTGAACTCCTTTCAGACTACTGGTCTTGCGGTTGGTTGTTCTCCAGTGAGGATTTCACCGGGTAGCCGGTAATCGGTTCGGGACTTCCTTAGCAGATTGGGCGGATCGAGTAGTTGGTAAACGGTCCGTACCCATACTGGCTGGGAAAAACTAACTCTGGGATTGGGTCAGTCTCCTGGGAGCATCGGGTTCCCAACAGCCCGCTTAATCGCTCTGATATCTTGATTTTTCACCTAAATAAAAGCATACAAGATTAACGACCGATCTTTCACGGTCATCCGCTTCAGTGTTGAGTAGGTGAAAAAGGGATTTGATTTCTGATCTTGTTTGCATTTCCAGATCTCATCATCATAAATCCCTACATCACGATAATGGGAAGGAGGTCCCTTAGTCTGCCTTTGACAGCACCGCTCTCGAGCACTCCTTTCTATTCATCTGGGGCAGTTTCAAAGAGCCCCAACCAGCTCTCTAAACCTGAGTTCGCTACCACCCTGTTCCCCCTCGACCACCCTTCTTCTACCAGTCCTAAGGTGCTAGAGCAGAGGCCAACACAGATTTATGTACATTTGGAGGCACCTGAGTTGGGGTCTTTTGCCTTTGCAGAGACCCAAGAGATGGCCAACAGTGACGAACACACTGATGGGCAGCCCTAGGGGTCGACGTATATACTTGATCAGGGTGCCATCAACAACACACTTCTAGCCTCCCTGGAGACCATGCAGCAACAGATCAGATACCAGGGAACATTCATGGCAGAGGTGCGACGAGAGCTTACGGAGATGAGAGCTGCCAGAGGAGAGCCACAGAGGCCAACCAATGGAGAGATTCCCGCAGCTGGAGGAGGAGACGAACGTCCAGATGATCATCCAGAGTCGAGGCCACCACGTACGATGAGGCAGTTGCACAACCCTGGTGCAACTCTCACTCAGCATTAGATTGAGCTCCCGGTGATCCTGGGCGACTTTGAGCTTCACCCCCTTACTATTCAGCTTCTGCCCAAGTCCCATGGGCTAGCCACTGAGGAGCCACACCTCCATCTCCAGGAGTTTGAGATGATTTGCAGTACTGTCCACGACATATTCGTGGACGAGGACACGATCAAGATGATTGCCTTCTCGTTCTCATTTGTTGTCAAAGCAGCCTATTGGCTGAAGCATTTGGGGAGGTATGTTACCACCTGGGAGCATCTTCGGACCGAGTACTTGAACAAGTACTATCCACTCGACCGGACCAACACAGCTAGAGCTATGATCAACAACTTCACCATGATCCCAAACGAGCAGTTCCATGAGGCTTGGGATCATTTCAGAGAGCTCATCGATCGGTGTCCTCATCATGAGATACCCAAGCCCAACTTAGTTCAGAGCTTCTTTTGCGGGCTTACACCGAAGCTGTAGGGGCTTATTAATGCCTCATGTGGAGGGTCCTATTTCGCAAAGGATGAGGACCAAGTTTGGGCCATCTACGAGAAGATGGCGGAAAATTACACGGTGATGTCCCAGACTAGGGTCTACACTCAAGGGAAGCCCCTCCCACAGGTCGTATCCTACCAGAGGATAACACAGGTCGATGCAGGTCCATCTACTTTGTCAGCAGCAACAGCACATGCCGAGTCATCATCCGCTGATATGGCGATTATCAGTGAGAAGCCGGACCACATCGAGATCATCGAGAAGAAGCAGTGCCGGGGCCTTACGTAGATTGACCATTTGGCACATACACTTAGTGACCTGAAGACTCATATCATGTGTCTCCAGGAGGCACAGACAGCTCCACAACCCCATCTCAGGTCATGAGCTGATCCCAGCAACAACAACTCCACCTAGCCTTCTGCCACCTACCTCCAGGTACATCACATTCAGGCAGAGCCAGTCTAGCCGCAACAGCACTACTCACAGCCACCACCCTCTCAGGATACTCAGATGGTGGTCTACCAACCGAATCAGCCCCTGGCAGTTCTTCCCCCTTCACCTTACAAGCAGGAGCCATTGATGGAAGTCAACGGGATCTATTACGACCGGTACCAGCAATAGCCCAAGATCCGTCGCGATCATCCTAGATTCAGATGGTCTACCAGAGGCACCTCGTCCCAGCAACAACATCCAGCTCAGGGAGGACAGAGTAATCAACAATAGCAGTCCCATCACTTCCAGTCATCCCAACAGTACCAGCATGGTCCTCGTCCCTACCATCAGGGACAACAGTAGAGGCAACAACAGCCTCAACATCCTCATTTCCAGCGAGGCAACCCGTCTGGTTCTCATGGACCCATCTATGAGAACCCGACCCTTGATGACCTCGCCTGCCTTCTTTCAGATCAGAAGGCATCCTTCCGGCGAGAGATGGATGAATTCCGGTAGGAGATGAGGGACAACATCAAGGGCAAGGCCTCCATACCAGCTCAGATCGAACCAAACCCAAACAACCTCAAGAGGAAGTCTGAGAAGGTATAGTTCACAGAGACTACTACTTCTAGTGATTCCTTGGGAGATATTTCTTCCTACATATTTGGTGCTGATTTTGTGATACCTAGGAGCGGTAGGATGCCAACCGGCAGTGCCTCGTCTGAGCGACGACCACATGGAGATTCATGAGCGCCAGATGAGGAGGATAGCGGTGCTGATGCCGCTTGTGATGATGATGATGGCAGAGCTGAAGCCACCAAGGATGTAGATCCAGCCCGATGGTACTGAGGCTGTCGAGATTCTAGATGCAGTCGATGGTACTAAGGCCACCATTTCTACTACAGTTGCTGAGCCAGAGCGCAGTACTGACACCGCAAAGACAGATGTCGTGGGTGGTGTTGATGCCACTATTTCTACTTCAGTTATGTAGCCTTCTGTTGTATTTCATGTTAGTTCTAGAAAAACCCAAAAAATGGAAAAATGGAAAAGACCAAAAATATGAATAAAGGAAAGGTTTCCGCATCTTCTTCGAGTCCATATGTGTTGAATGCTGACGATTGTAAGGCTATCCCTTCGCATACACATGAGCCTATTCCTGGCCCACTTCCTTGAGAGGGTCCAACTATCTACTTCCCTCAAGCACTCCACTTAGAGAAGGGGAATAAAACAGAAAATCCAACAAAATACATCAGTTAAAGTTCGACCAATAGATGATCGATAGCTTTCAGATTCAACTGACTCTACAGGAGGTACTCGAGCACATCCCTCTCTTCCAAAAGAATTTGAGATAGAAGACCACCATTCGCAGGAAGAGAAACAACCACAATGCAAAAATCCATGTGCTCACTCGTGCTACCTGCTTTGCCATCCATAATCGATTGCCATCCAAGAGGCCATATGCAGGAGCTCCCTATGTTAGATGCCACATCCATGAGCAGCGATTCGATCTGACTCTATTAGACAATGGCTCTTCTATCAACCTTCTTCCGACAGCCCTACTCGATCGATTCGAGTTTGGCCCTCTTCGACAGAGCAGGACAGTCCTTCAGTTTGCTGATAGATCTGTCAAGAGGCTGAAGGGGTTGTTGAAAGACGTGGTCGTCACAATTCAGGACCTGAAATTCCCCGTGGACTTTGTTGTATTGGACATGGAGATCTCTGAGTCTATGACAGATACCCCCATCATACTAGGACGCCCATTTTTGGACACAACTAAGGCAGTGTCTGATCATGATAGTGGGAAGGTATATTTGTGCATCAAGGGTGAAAGTGTACAAATAGAGACGATCGATGAGACCATAGCGCGAGATTCAACCTACTCCGAGCAGTCTAGCGATGCAGAGCAGATGACAGATGCAGAGCGAGACATCCACCATGAGTGCAATTTTGTGATTACAGATGATGAAGAAGTTTGGTCCGATGCTCTATCACAGGCTCTCATTGCACCTTCAAACACTACAGATTCACAGATTCTAGCAGATGAGAGTTTAGAGAGCACACTCTTGGTAGAGGATACATTTTAGGCTGATGGTCGTGGTCCAGATAGCGAAGCAAAGTTTATTTCTTGTTCTTCTTATTCAGATCCCTCGGATTCAGACATTGACTGGGATGAGTTCGATGAATATTTGCCACATCTGATTCCCACAGAGCCAACATCTAGGGTAGAGATTGAGCCAGCACAGATTACAGATTCATGCAGATCTGGTTGCTTTCACTCGGACATTTCAGAAGCCAGATTTGCCAGCTCCCAGTTGTCCAGAGCAGAAGACCTTATCGCAGTCGATGAAGTACAGATTCCTCGCGGGTGAGACAGAGATGTATCCAGTCATTATCTCAGCAGATTTAACTGGAGAGCAAGAATCTCGATTGATGGAGTTTCTTGAAATAAATTGCAAGGCGATTTGATCGAGCATAGCTGATCTCCAGGTATAAGTCTGGTCTTGTGCTCCCACCATATATATCTCGAAGAGGACGTTAAGCCATCGTGTGAGTTCCAGTGACAGATGAACCCGAATCTTTGAGATGTGGTCATGAAGGAGATATCAAAATGGTGGAGCGTCAATTTTATCTACCCTATCTCCGACTCCAAGTGGGTTAGTCCATTACGTGTGGTGCCCAAGAAGACGGGCATCACTACATTTGTGAGCGAGTCTGGAGAGGAGATAGCTACCCAGGTACCCACTTCTTGGAGGGTCTGTGTGGACTACAGACAATTGAATCAGGCTACCAAGAAGGATCATTTCCCACCACCATTTATTGGTCAGATTATCGAGATGCTAGCTGGGAAGAGTCATTACTGTTTTCTCGACGGGTACTCCGGTTATAACCAGGTGTCCATAGCACCTGAAGACCATGAGAAAACAACATTCACCAGTACGTTTGGGACATATGCTTTCAACGGATGCCCTTTGGTTTATGTAATGCCTTGGCTACATTCCAAAGGTGCATCTTGTCCATCTATTCAGACATGGTGGGTGACTGTTTAGAGGTCTTCATGGATGACTTTTCGGTCTATGGTGACGGGTTTGATGTTTGTCTTGACTGCCTAGACCGTGTACTTCAGCGTTGTATCGAGGTCCATCTTGTATTATCTTGGGAGAATAGTCACTTCATGGTGACTCAAGGGATGGTGCTTGGCCATATCATCTCCAACAGGGGCATGGAGGTTGATCCGACCAAGGTGGATATCATCAGGAAACTCAATCCACCGTCCAACTTACGATAGTTGCGATCTTTTCTAGGGCATGTCAGTTTCTACCGACGATTCATTTAGGATTTCAGTCGTATTGCTCGACCGCTTACTGATCTGTTGACGAAAGACACCGAGTTCATTATAGACGATAAGTGTCTAGCATCATTCGAGACTCTCAAGGGATTAGTTATCGAGGCTCATGTCCTTCAGCCATCCGATTGGTCTCTCCCATTCGAGATCATGACAAATGCTACCGATTTTTCCACAGGGGATGTGCTAGGACAGAGGAGGGATGGATTGTTGTATGCCATTCACTATGCCAGCCGGACTTTGGATGCCGCTCAGCAGAACTACACTATGACAGAGAAGGAGATGCTAGCAGTAGTCTTTGCCTTGGACAAATTCAGATCTTATATTCTTGGATCCAGAGTGACGATTTTTACAGATCACACCGCCATCCGGTACTTAATGGAAAAGAACGATGCCAGAGCCAGATTGACCAAATGGATCCTTCTACTCCAGGAGTTTGACATTGAGATTAAGGATAATCCTGGAGTCAAGAATGTGGTGGTGGATCACCTCTCCCCATTAGAGAATCTTGAGGAATCCGAGCATATGGCACTGACGAGTCCGATAATCGCTGTGTTAAAAATATGTGTAATGTTCATTTTTGATCGTGCGTAAAAATTAATGATTTGTCATTTCGTTGTAGGCGGTAATCGGAATCGGTCAAGAAAATAACCACACAAAATATTTGTCGATTTTAATGAATGCGGTTTTATGTTTATTTTACGTGGGCAAGTCCCAAGGTCGAACACAAGGAGGTAAAGGAACAACCTAGAATTATGTCTATCAAAATTCGTGTGCGGTTTTCGCGGCGGTCTTTTTTTTGTAATTTTTAATGCAATAAAGGATGAAAAATGCAAATTCAACCTATTTTAGGAACTAAAATATAAATTACGCTCAAACGATGTCCGAAAAATATGAAACTTGGACACAATACAAAACATGATGAAATGAATACTTTATTTTTTTTGAAATTTTCGGATGCAATATGAAATTTTTTATGAATTTTTAAATGAAAATAAAATGAATTATAATATTTAATTATAAAAAATATTAAACCTATTATTTTCAAGGAATAAAATTATCTAAGATCTATCACAAGGTGATTGATCTCAGAAAAATCCTAAACCTCGAAAATACTAGTTTCAATACCTATTAAAAATCAAATATTGAAATATGTAAAATGATTTTTACAAGACAAACTACACTTGTAAATGCAATTCTTTTTGGGCACAATGTCAAGCGCAATAAATTCTACAATATGTGATTTTTCGGGAATTTTTAGAGCAATGGTTAATCAAAATATAAATTTTAAAGCACAAACTAGGTAAAATACACAATTTTTCATAGAATAATTAATTATTAATTAACCAATGATCACAAAAATGTCTATAATGTGTCAAAATGTAGAAAATTAATGGACTAACATCATGCTATTTTTGAATAATAAAATAATGTCATGTAGAGGTCTAAACTCAATGGGGAACACAGGGATATTTCTTTAATTAAATAAAGTAAATAAATATAAAATGTAGGGGGGCCTTTCTATAATTACCGCTATCCTGGGGGACTTTCTGCAAACTTCCCAGTAGGTCAGGAGCGATGCACGTGACCCCTGGGTAGGCGGGGGCGGACGCGTGAATATGGAAAATGCCGAAGGGTTTTGCGCAATTTGCCCCGCGGTCACGTGCGGAGCACGGGACCCAGGGGTGACGTAAGCGTTGACGCCCCCCACCCACGTGCCTCGCACGTGCGGGGGGTCTCGGGGCTGGACCCAGCGGCTGGTGGCTCTAGCAGAGGAGGCGAAGTAGTGGAGGAGCGGCGGGCTCCTGGCTATCCCCGCTGGTGGTTCTGTTGATCCACGGTGAGGCACCGCTACGGTGGCGCTTGGGGTGTGAGGATGTCGGCGGTGGCTGTGGTCGGTGAAGGAGCGTTGGAGTTGCTGACGATGTTGCCGTGGAAGCGTTGGTGTTGTCGAAGATGATCGATGTTGTCGATGGTGGGGAAGCCATGGCGGTGGCGTAGCTTCGTTGAAGAAGATGGTTGTCGTAGACGGTGGAGATGGTCGATGTTGGAGACGAAGTCGGCGAGGGTGTCAGTGTAGGTCGTTGTCGTTGGATCGACGCCAAGGTGGAGCACGATATCGAGGCCAGAGGAGGCGCTGCAACGAGGGGCGATCAGCGCCTCGGATCTCACCGGCGTAGAATGACCGGGCTGTCACCCTGATCTACTATGGTGCTAACTGCAGATGCGAACTTCGGGCGACGGAGGTCCTCTTAAATAGGCGATGGGGGGACGAAGAAGGTTGCGGGATTGGAGGGTGTCAGAGATTTGATCGATGAGACGAGGATATGCGAGGTTTGATTGATCGGAGATCGGAGATGTAGTGGCGATGGGGGAATCGGGCGAATCGCGTGATGGAGGGACGACCGGAGATTGAGCGATATTTGCGTGGCTGCGGCGAAATCGAAGGGAGGCGGCTCCGCCCTCTATGGAAAGGGGGAGGAAGACGAAGGTCACGGGCCGTCCGATCGACCGAGATCAGACGGCCCAGAAGGGGCCACGTGGTGACCGAGGAGAGAGAGGCGGAAGGCGGCACGTGCTTGGCGCGTGCCTGGGCAGTACGTGCCTTGCACGTGCGTGGTCTTTAATTAATTTTTTTTATAAAAATGAATTAAAACCTCAAAAATGGCTGACATATGGTGGCTCCAGGAGCTGCCACGTGTCAGCACTAGAAAATTCAGAAATTAAATACTTAGTAAAATGCAAAAAAAATAGCAAACGACCTCGTATCGAAAAAGTTTGTTCACAAAAATTGCTCGTCTCGATGAGATCTACAACTTTTATGAAGAGATCAAAACCAAAATCGATCAAATGCACAAAGTGAATTTTTGGGGTATCCCATGTACATAAAATACCTTGATTTTTGGGTTTTATAATTTTTTATCATTTTTAAACCAGATAAAAATACGGAAAAATATGATAAAATTAAAGATAAATATTTACACATTAATCTATTTTTTAGTTTTTTATTAATTAAGAAAAAGAAGAAATAAAATAAAATATGAAAAAGACCAATTTTGTACAGTCTGTTAGTGAAGACTCAGACCCAATTTGTTTCTTTGATTTCAAGCTTAATTTGGATTTAGATTTTTACGCATTTTAATAAAACTTTTATCAAATAAGACAAATAAAAAAGAAATAAACTAAAATAGGTTAATTACGTACATAAAATACTAGGTCAAAATCAGCTAAAATACAAAATGTACAAAAGAGACTCGAAACCCAACTTTCACATAGGAGCTCTGATTCACTTGAACTTGGTCTTGTTTTCAAGGTAATTGAATGTACATTAGTCAAAAGTGAATAGGATTAAAACGAACACTGGATGAGGAAGATATGAGGGTTTTAGTCCAGAAATCCTAAAACTGGGTTTGGGTTTTTGGTCCACTTATTTGGGTTAGTGATTTTTTTTATATTTTTCATTTATTCTTGTTAGTGATATGTACATAGTGGAGGTGGTTTTGGGTTATTCGGAGTTAGCATGAATTAGTTAAAAATGGGGGAAGTTAGGCTATTTACAGGTCAAATTTGGCTGGAATTTTTGGCTTCTTATTTTGTGCATAAATAGTGGATAAAATGCATTTCTTATGAAAACATGCATGAATGCTAATTATGCATAATAAATGCAGAAATGCTGATGATTTTGAGGGATTTGAGCTTAATTAATGAGATTTGGAGTGTTGAATCCGAGATTCATCATCCCCCTATACTTAAACCATGCTCGTCCCTGAGCATCAAAAAGAAATGCCATGAGGTGAAATGAGATTGGGTTCCATACCAAGACCATGAGCTGAAGGTGAAAATGAAATTAGACTCGACCTTTGGATTATTAACGTGGCGGAACTTCTGTGAGACTTGGAATTTCAAAATCAATAACCTTCAAGTTCTACACATCATTGCTACAGTTTCAGCTCAGAAGTCATCTTAGATCAATCCTCTTCCCAAAGTATACCCTATGAACATTGAACAATCGACTCATGTGTGTGAAATGTTTTAGCTCTTCCCATCCAGAATGCCGGACTACCGTGCTCATCTCCTCTCTAGTATCTCGTCCTCAGGGAGTCAGATATTTCCTTCTAAGGTCTGTCGTGTTGTGTTCACAATCGAATTGGGGGGAGAAGATAGAAGAAGGGGAAAAGAACTAGAGGGTGGCCAGTGTAGTCACCTCTCCTTGTGAAGATGGCCAGTGTAGCCGAGTCTCCAATAAGATCTGCAGGTTTTCTTTGAAGCTTGGACCTTTTTGATCAGATATTTATTTGGTAGAATGCTTCTTTATATTTGGAATTTTTGGTGGTTCTGCTTGGATCTTGTTGTGCCCCTAAGGATATAGAATCTTTTTATTTCCGTACATTTTTTGGGGTCTTAGAAAAAATTGTGCCCACCCATCCATCCCTTTTCCGAAGCTTTATTTCAACCCATACTCCGGTCTTTAGATTTCCACGCTACCAGAAAATAAACTCACACAGTCTTCCAACATCCTGTCTGAGTTGAGCTAAGTGCATAGTGCGAGAGTACAAATTAATTCCCTATTCCAGAGTTGTACCCAGAATGAAGAGATCATGTTAGATACTAAGAGTCAAACGTTGCACATTGTCATGTGGAACTCAAAGAATTAAGTCAAAGACCGGAAGCTTTTAAAATCCTATTTCTCAGTGAAGCTCCTCTGAAAATTAGGTGGATTAAGGTCAAGTTCAGACCACTCTCGGTTTCTGCCCATAACTCGGTTCAAAACCCAATGACTTTTCACAGATGCAAATGAATGAAATGCTGGATGGAGTGCAGGTGTATGAAATGCATACATTTTTTTGAATTTTTTTATGCAAGGGATTTTTGGTTTTTATTTTCAAAAAAAATAATAAGCCATTTTTTCAAAAATTTTGGGCACAGTCAGTGTTAGTAGCAAAACTATTTTTCTTGTTGTTGTTATTTTTTTTATTAATTACCCACCCCGTAAATACATATAGACTTACGCGAAAGTACGAGATATGGGTAAAATATATACGAAGTATATATACAAACCCCCTTTACTTAGCGAGTGTTATGTCCTCAGAGCATAAGAAGCGTAAAGAAGACATAGCTCGGGCTAAGCGTAAGAGAGTAAAAAAGGAAAAGAAAAAGAACAAGAGTCTGCCCCCTATACTTAGACTGTGAACAGTCTAAGTATAGAAGAAGAGTGGGAAAAATGAAGCGGTCGGGATATGTGGATGAAGAGAGTATATACAGGTAGGTGTTGGTTCCCCCTATAGTTAGGCTCTGGTCAGCCTAAGTATAAGAGAAGGGTGGAAATGGATCGATCGTGAGAAAGAGTGTGATGCGGGGAAATGGTATATACAGATGGCATCAGTCCCCCCTATACTTAGGCCTTGGCCTAAGTAGAGGAAGAAGCTATACAAGGAGACCGATGTGGTCGTGAAGGAGGGTGGGTAGCCGATGATTAAGGAGGTTTTCGGCTGATCTTTTCGTGAGCCTGTGGTGGGAGATCGTAATGTCGAGATGGAGATGAAGCATATGATTCCCAACTATTATCAGTGTCATCCTCAGAAAAATCATGATAGATAGTGGATGAAGCATCTGAGTCAGATGAAAGGTAGCCATCATCAGAGTTATCCTCGGAGGAATAGTATTTGAATGTGGACACACTCTAGATATTCATGTCTTTTTGTTTCTTCAATTGTTTCCTCAGAATTCGTTCCTTCTTGGGATCAAGCGGTTTGTCCTCGGATGAATACTCAGAAGCACCGGTCTCATTCAGCTCATAAGAAATAATTCCAGTGTACTTGATGAGGGCAGGAGCATCAGCTTTGCATGAGTAATAATTAGGAACAAGAGTCGTCCAACGAGAATCGAATCTTGGATCCTTGCGAAGATATGGCTTTAGAGATGCCGAACAGACTTCACTCATGTAGAATACCTTTTTCGGACCTGATGAGGGATCATCAACTGATTCCTCTTCCGAAAGGTCAAAGGTGACTTTCTTTTTCTTGTTTCATGAAGGCATAGGTTCACTTGAGTATCCAGATGAATAGCCATTGGAATTCTTCTCCTTAGTCGGTGTTCGTCCTGCGTGTTCATTCTTAATCTTCTGAATGTTGGTGCACTTGTGGTTTGGGATGATTTGGTCAAGGTATTCAGAGTAGTTTTCTCCAGGGTACGACCATGCATAAGTCTCCGGATCATATAAGAAGGATGCGGGAATTGAAAAACTGGGGAGAGTCCCTGCATGTTCGTTCTCAATTTATTTGACATTGGAACATTCCTGTGTCAAGCTGATGTGATCCATGTAGTCAGAATAGGTTGACCCAGGGTGTGCCCATGCATAAGTCTCCGGATCATATGATTCATATACTCGATTCTCCATGGTGAGGGTGGCTGGGAATGGAGCAGGGGGGAGTTTCTCTAAACCAATAGTCTCATCAACAACCGCTATCTCAGGTGTCATAGCAGGGTAGGGCTCTTCTACCGCTTCATTGTTACGGTTGTCGGGGACTTTGTGGGTTGCCTTAGAAAATCGTGGTTTCTCAAAGACTGGGTCAGATCGAAGTTTTTCCAATGCTGTAAATTGATTTCCCGAGTCTCACACTCAATAATTGCCTTAGCCGATGCTAATAATGGCTTTCCGAGAATAATTGCAGAATGGGTGAATTCTCCTTGATGCTTAATATCAATGATCATGAAGTCCACTTTGAGCAGAGCACCTTGGAATGTCATGATGACAGAAATGATTCCTCTCGGCCTCTTTATTGAGCGGTCAGCTAATTGAACAATTTCTCATATTTTCCTGATCAGCCCGAGTTTGAGTTCGTGAAATACAGAGGTCGGGAGGATATTGATCGGTGAATCGTCATCAATCCGAGCATGGTGAAAATTGTGTCTTTGATTATGTAGTCAAATCTGGGCAACCGCTTCAATATGCGGCTCTTGATTTTTCTCTTCAACACCAAGGAGGATGCCATTGACAAGATATGTCTTTCGGTCTTTGTTCTAATCCTGCCCGACTTTTTCATCATTAATTTGTCCATTACAAATCTTTTAAGGTCGGGGAAGTGTTCAATGGTATGTATAAAGGGAAGTTCATACATCAATATTTTTTCCATTGCTTCCCGTAAAGCATGATCCAAAATTTTCAAATCTTCTTCAGTCTCAATTTTTATGTAATTTTTAGGATTTTCGATTTTTTTGGGTATTTTTGAATATTCCAATTGTTTTGGTATTTTCTGTATGGTGTGGTGATGTGGTGTGTTACTCAGATGAGAAGGGGCTTTGATGTTCAGAGTAAATGTCAGAGGCATGGTCATTCCTAGAGGAGTAATATGCAGAGGTGTCGATGTCGGAATCGTCCCTAGGTTTCTTAATATCCTCAAACATTTCAGCATGAGATCCAATCTTTTCCTCATCCATTTTTATGTCTGAGCTCCCATAAAATAAACTGAGTCGATCAGTAAAATTTCTAAATTTTTCCTCCATTAACTCAAATTTCTTATTTATCCTCGAAATATCATCCTAAAAAATCTGTTCATGATCAATCATGGGAGCAGTCGGTGTCTGTTTTTGCATTTGAAATTCAATAATTTCATCTTCCATTTTCCTGTATGTGCTAAGAGGAGAGTTTCTTGGAATATCCATTATATGATCATTATTTTCTGAAAATTTCTCCTCAAAAATTATGGAAGGAGGCTGCTCATATGGTCCAGGAATGTAGAGTTGGTCTGAGTAGAATTCAATACTTTGATCATGATTGGTCAGGCCTTGATATTGTGGAGTCAGCATACAGGGTTTATGTGTTTCTATGTGGTCAATCCAGTCCTCTGTATGAGTATCATGTCTGAAGAGGGGTTTGCCATGGTCAATCCAACGCCGATGATCATTAAGTGCGGGTCTTTCCATCTGAGTTTGGTTTCTCGGCTAGTCATGAGACTCAAAGGTATTTTGATCTTGAAATGGTTCATTAGCGAGAAACTGAGAATAAGACGGTTTAGTCTAAGATGGTAGGTGGTCATGTGCGGTCGGATAATTCGAGTAGGAATTCAATGAGGGGGCTGAATTCATCTGCGGGTGAAAGTCTCCCGCAAATGTTGGAGGATTATTGAAAGAAGAGGATTTAGTTGATTTGGGACTAACTGAGACAAATTCATTTTCATAGTATAGCTCTGATGGATTTACAGATAAATGTTTAGCCATTTTTGAAAGAGCTAAAAGGAATGATATTTTGGGTTTGCAATGATTTTCATGATCTGGATGCGGAGAGTTTTTGGACAAAAGTTCCATGATGAGGTTTAAATCAAGAAATGAGAGAGATGATTGCATGGGATAGTCAAAAGAAATTTTATCAAATGTGCGGCTTTTGATCTTCGATATCGGTTTACGCACACCAATGCAAACACAAATCAAACCCCGAGTTCACCAATTTACACAATGAAGCCGTAAGAGTTCGGCTATTATCTTTTCAATTTTAATTGGTGATAAGACAATTTGGAAAGAATTTAGCGAGCTGTTAGGTGCCCGAAATTTTCGTAATGACTGGCCCGAATTCTTGTGACTAGTTGCATCTACTTTCAGCCAGTATGGGAGTAAATATGGACCGTAGAACGGCTACCCGTTACTTGAAGACGGAGCCTTACGCAGTATCCTCTAAACCACCCACTCTACTAAGGAAATCCGGACCTTTTACCGGCTACCCTTAGATCCTCACTGAGAAGTAGCTAATCGTTTTTGGTCGAATCAGTAGTAAATATGAAAATACGAGTTTGGGCTCTAGCCTTAAGTGTCGTCTCTCGCTCACTCAGAAAAATAAAAGAATCCAAGGTCAGGGTTGCTCTCCCGCAAAAATTCTTGATTTTATGGGTTATTTGAAGTCGGCTATATTTAGCAGTCCCAATTTTAATTAGGAGATCACTTAAAGAATTTAAATGAGCACAAATGCACATCTACCGTCCAGTCCCAATTTCCTTTAAAATTATGTGACAAAATAGGAGGGAGAAATCCAGGAAAAGCTGGTGCATGTAAAAACAATGATGTATGCTCAGTTAGAAGACTTACAGTGAATCCTCACAATCTCCATGTAGGACGCAATACAAAAATTAAAATTTAATCTATATGGATGCAAGCCGATGAAAAACCGCACCTAACAGAAAGTTCTATTAGCGGGGAAGAATTGAATTGAATTTGACCAAGTTGAACGATCTATGTGCGTCTCAATTAATAGTGAAGTGTGGCCTTAAGTCCTACAAGCACAATCAAAAATTAAAATGCTCTAAGAGCCGTATGTGCAAGTCTATCCTAATCGCCACTCAAATCGGGCCCCACCCTCGCCGGAGAGTGAAACATGCCACGACACACCACAAGAATAATTAAAGGTCTTTTTACACACACGAGAGTCCAAACGGACATCACTGTAAATGAGAAATTAATTATAGAAAATAAAAATTACAGAAATTAAAATCCTAAACTCTACGCTCTCTCACGACTCGACTCGATCTTAAATTAATTACGGCTTTTTTGGAAGTCGGTGAAGACGCGTCGGTTCTTGAAAAACCGCTCCACGTAAGTCGGGTACCTCGCAAGAAAAATAAAAGAGATTTGTGTAAGAGAGTGACTCAAAAATAAATAAAAAATAATATAAGAAAAATAAATGCTGAAAATAAAATAAATGCAGGAAAAAATGGAATTTACGATGAACAATTTTAAGACTACTCGAATGCAGAAAACCGAAAGAAAAATTTTAAGACAAAAAACTAAATTGTTTGCCTCCCCGGCAACGACGCCATCTGACGAGTCTGATAATCATTGTGTTAAAAATGTGTGTAATGTTTATTTTTAATTGTGCATAAAATTAATGATTTGTCATTTCGTTGTAGGCAGCAATCGGAATCGGTCTAGAAAATAACCACACAAAATATTTATCGATTTTAATGAATGTGGTTTTATGTTTATTTTACTTGGTCAAGTCCTAAGATCGAACACAAGGAGGTAAAGGAACAACCTAGAATTATTTCTATCAAAATTCATACGTGGTTTTCGAGGCGGTCTTTTTTTTAATTTTTAATGCAATAAAGGATGAAAAATGCAAATTCAGCCTATTTTAGGGACTAAAATGTAAATTACGCTCGAACGATGTCCGAAAAATATGAAACTTGGCCACGATGCAAAATATGATGAAACGAATACACTTTAATTTTTTGGAATTTTTGGATGCAATATGAAGTTTTTATGAATTTTTAAAAGCAAACAAAATGAATATTAAACTTAATTATTTTCAAGGAACAAAATTATCCAAGATCTATCACTAGGTGATTGATCTCAGAATAATCCTAAACCTCGAAAATACTAGTTTCAATACCTATTAAAAATCAAATACTGAAATATGCAAAATAATTTTTACAAGACAAACTACGCATGTAAATGCGATTATTTTTGGGCACTTTATCAAACGCAATTAATTCTACAATATGTGATTTTTCGGGAATTTTTAGAGCAATGGTTAATCGAATATAAATTTTAAAGCACAAACTAGGTAAAGTATGCAATTTTCCACAGAACAATTAATTATTAATTAACCAATGATCACAAAATATGTACAATGTGTCAAAATGTAGAGAATTAATGAACTAACATCATGCTATTTTTTAATAATAAAATAATGTCATGTAGAGGTCTAAACTCAATGGGGACCACATGGGTATTTCTGTAATTAAATAAAATAAATAAATAAATTTAAAATGCAAGGGGGGGCCTTACTGTAATTACCACTATCCTGGGGGACTTTCTGCAAAATTCCCAATAGCTCATGTGCGATGCACGTGACCCCTGGGTAGGCAGGTGAGGATGCGTGAATATGGAAAAGGCCGAAGGGTTTTGCGTAATTTGCCCTGCGGTCACGTGCGAAGCACGTGACCCGGGGGTGACGTAAGCGTTGATGCCCCCCATGCACGTGCCTCGCACGTGCGAGGGGGGGGGTCTCGGGGCTGGACCTGACGGCTGGTGGCTCTAGCGAAGGAGGCGAAGTAGTGGAGGAGCGGCGGGCTCCTGGCTGTGCCCGCTGGTGGTTCTGTTGATCCGCGGCGAGGCACCGCTCCGGTGGCTATTGGGGTGCGAGGATGTTGGCGGTGGCTGTGGCCGGTGAAGGAGCGTTGGAGTTGCTGACGATGTTGTCGTGGAAGCATTGGTGTTGTCGAAGACGATCGATGTTGTCGACGGTGGGGAAGCCGTGGCGGTGGCGTAGCTTCGTTGAAGAAGATGGTTATCGTAGTCGGTGGAGATGGTCGATTTTGGAGACGAAGTAGAATGACCGGGCTGTCACCCCGATCTACTATGGTGCTAACGGCGGATGCTAACTTCGGGCGGTGAAGGTCTTCTTAAATAGGCGATGGGGGCCGACGAAGGTCGTGGGATTGGAGGGTGTCAGAGATTTGATCGATGAGACGAGAATGATATGCGAGGTTTGATTGATCGGAGATCGGAGATGTAGCGACGATGGGGGAATCGAGCGAATCGCGTGATGGAGGGACGACCAGAGATTGGGCGATATTTGCGGGGCGGCGGAGAAATAGAAGGGAGGCGGCTCCACCCGCTATGGAAAGGGGGAAGAAGACGAAGGTCACGGGCCGTCCGATCGGCCGAGATCGGACGACCCAGAAGGGGCCACGCAGTGACTGAGGGGAGAGAGGCGGAAGGCGGCACGTGCTTGACGCGTGCCTGGGCGGCACGTGCCTTGCACGTGCGTGGTCTTTAATTAATTGTTTTATAAAAATGAATTAAAACCTCAAAAGTGGCTGACACGTGGCGGCTCCAGGAGCTGCCATGTGTCAGCACCAGAAAATTCAGAAATTAAATACTTTTTAAAATGCAAAATAAATAGCAAACGACCTCGAACCGAAAAAGTTTCTTCATGAAAATTGCTCGTCTCGATGAGATCTATAACTTTCATTAGACATAAAAACCAAAATCGATCAAATGCACAAAGTGAATTTTTGGGGTATCCCCTGTACATAGAATACCTTTATTTTTGGGTTTTATAATTTTTTTATCATTTTTAAACCAGATAAAAATCCGAAAATATAAGGTAAAATCAAAGATAAATATTTACACATTAATATATTTTTTGGATTTTTATTAGTTAAGGAAAAGAAGAAATAAAATAAAATATGGAAAAGACCAATTTTGTACAGTCGGTTAGTGAAGACTCAGATTCAATTTGTTTCTTTGATTTCAAGCTCAATTTGGATTTGGATTTTTGCACATTTTTATAACACTTTTATCAAAGAAGACAAATAAAAAAAATAAACTAAAATATGTTAATTACGTACATAAAATACTAGGTCAAAATCAGCTAAAATACAAAATGTACAAAAGAGGCCCGAAACCCAACTTTCACATATGAGCTCTATTCACTTGAACTTGGTCTTGTTTCCAAGGTAATTGAATGTAAATTAGTTCAAAAGTGAGTAGGATTAAAACGGATACTAGATGAGGAAGATATGAGGGTTTTAGTCCGGAAATCCTAGAACTAGGGTTTGGGTTTTTGGTCCACTTATTTGGGTTTGTGATTTTTTTTGTATTTTTCATTTATTCTTGTTAGTGATATGTACACAGTGGAGTAGTTTTGGGTTATTCGGAGTTAGCATGAATTAGTTAAAAATGGGGGAAGTTAGGTTATTTACAGGTCAAATTTGGCTGGATTTTTTGGCTTCTTATGTTGTGCATAAATAATGGATAAAATGTAATTCTTATGAAAACATGCATGAATGCTAATTATGCAGAATAAATGCAGAAATGCTGATGATTTTGAGGGATTTGAGCTTAATTAATGAGATTTAGAGTGATAAATCCGAGATTCATCAGGCACCTATTACAGAGACCTTCCCAGATGAGGTGATCCTTGCTATCGCCTCGCTTCCATGGTACGCCGACATTGTGAACTATCTTGTCGCCTAGAAAGTTCCACAAGGTTGGCCCAGGCAGTGACTTGAGACTTTCTTTGCGAAGGCCAAGTCGTACCATTGGGAGGATCCTATCCTTTGTCATGAAGGAGGGGATAGTGTCTGGCATCGGTGCATTCCTCAGGAGGAGCACCATAGCATACTCACATACTGCCACAAGCTGGAGGCAGTAGGACATTATTCTGGGAGGAGGAAAACAAAGAAAGTGCTCCAATCCGACCTGTGGTGGCCTACCCTCTTGAAGGATTCTGATGAATTCATGAAGATGTGTACTGACTGTCAAAGGATGGGCACCTGTGGACATCGTGATATGATGCCAATGCTGCCCATTCACTTATATAAGGTTTTTGATGCATTGGGTATTGGGTGAGACCACCCCCGCCCAAACCGTAGATGCTAAGATTGTTTGCAGATTTTGAGGAAAAATATCATTTCACAGTTCAGGGTTCCTAGAATGTTGATATCAGATGGGGGGACTGATGAATCTCGTATTCATCATGCTAAGAGTCGATAACTAAACCCCTAGCTTAAATAAAATAATAAAAATCACCAATAATTCCTCATTATTATCTTGTAATATATTGTGTATAATTAACATGTAATTATTATATTTAATTACCTTGTAATTATTTTATTATTAAAATCCCCTAAAAATTAGGTTAAACAATTGTCTATATAATTTTCCTATCCTTTAAAAAGACTAAAAATAAAAAAACAACTCAAAACAAAAAAGCATGTGTTTTTAACCCCTTAAAAATACCCCCCAAAAATACTTTTTGTATAAATGACCTCTTTTGGATTTTCATCTAATATGGAAACTTGTAGACTCATCGATACCAACAATATCATGCTTTGACTTTTTCCTAATTTTGCCTCTAACTAATTCTTTTTTATTTTTCTTTTATTTTATATTTTTGAATTTTCTGATGCATCCACGTGGCGCTCTCTGGAGCCGCCACGCAGCCACATCCTCCTTCCGCCATCCGATGCCCCTCCTGGTCATTGGATTGCCTCCATCTTGGCCGCCCATCTCCGTGCACCCACAACCATTGGATCTCACCACTAGATGAGATCAGAACCGCCAACTCGCGCCGACATCACAGCCGCCTAACCATCTCTTATCCTATGCCTATCACTGCTCCACGTCACCCCTTCACCCCTCGCCGTTGGATGGCATCCTAAGCTCCATGATCTGATCCCATCCCTCCGCCAGCGCCCTCGTCCTAATCATTGGATTGCATGATCGGACGGTCCAAACCCCTTCATCAACCTCCAGCGCACCCCTCCCAGGCGTTGCGCTTGGTGAGCTCTATGCCCCCTTCCAATTATGGTTAACACCTTCGGCCGTCTTCCCGCTCCGTAACGCCTCTCCTCTATCGACCGTTCACCCACCATTCTCGCGCCAATCACTAATACCCTCCATCACTCCGTGACATTAAAACCTCCATTTCAAAACCCGCGAGCCATCACCTGAAATGCCAACACCTCCCTCCTATAAAACTCAACCTCCACCTCCAGCTCTAATCATCCACCATTTGAGGGTCCCCTCCCTAGATTCGGCCGCCCTCTGATGACAGCGGAGGGCGGCTCGTAGAGGCGATCATGGTCGCGAGACTCTGGTGAGATCCGTGGCCTCCGGCTACGTTGCGGCTGCTATCGAGCACCGCTGAGCACCGAGGCACGATCGACCTCGTCGTGTGACGACCCCGAGCTCCTCGGAGCTCAGCCCAGATCGCCTCATCCGCCTAATTCTTCTTCCTTGCTCCGGCCAGGTACTTCCTCCTATATTTTCATTATTTTTCTCCTATTTATCCTGACATGTATATCATCTGTCACCGTCCACCACTCAATACACTAAGCCCTAGCCCTCCTCCTCCTTCTATGACAGAGGAGGATGGAGTTGACGTGCGACAATGGTACCCAGGCGCAGGTGTTGACCCACAGCGGCTCCGTCGTGCTACGACTTCCTAGGTACCGATGAGCATCGAGGCAAGGTCGGCCTCATCGTGCGACGACCGGAGGGTCGATTCGACCCTCAGCATAGACCATCTATTCCACCCGTTCTTCTCTGATCTCCAGGATTCCTCCTCCTCACTTTTTCGTCGTTTTCACCTAAATAATTCGACGAAACCACTCGCTTTCACCTTCATATAACCACCCTCGAACCTCCACCGTACATCAGTCATCCTCGCCGAGCACCCTTCCCTTCTCCAGAGCTATCCCCTCTCCGGCCCATCTCCTCCTCCACTTCACCAAAGAAGGAGCTCCAGGGCCACCACTTCCCATCGCCCTCATGGTCTTCATTCACTCACCAAACACTCGGCACTTCACGCACTTCGCTTCAGCTATTATATAACACACGCAGGAACTTCAATGGCTGGACTTCATATCCCTTCGCCGATCCAAGCTCCACCTCCGATGACCATGCTCCGCTGTGCTGCTCCAGACAACAATGGAGCTTTGCCTTGGCTCCAAGACCTTTGCCAGCCTTCCAGCAAGCTTCCCGGACCTCCAGACGATCCTACGGAGTGCGGAGGAGCTACCAGCAGGTTGCCGGAGTCCCGCCTCCTCCGGTGGCCTACGATGGACGAAGAAGATACAGATACCGTCCGATCGTGTCGATTGGACGACCATGATGAAACCACGTGGCAGGTCCGAGCCTCCTGCCGAACCCCTAAACTCGGGTTCTCCGAACCTCGAGCCGAGCAAACAAGTGCTGCCACGTGGACCCGAATCTACGTCGAGCCCGAGCTTGGACCCCTCACGTGCAATGTACATTAGGGCTAGGTAAATTACAGTGAAGACCCTTAAAGTTTTGATATTTACACTTTGGTCCCCATGTGCGTGCCTCACGTTTGCGCCTGGGTATTTTACAGGGATGCCCCCGAGGTTTTACAGAATTACAATTATGCCCCTGTGTGCATGGAAAAATTGCATAAGGGCCCAGGTGGTTTTTGGAAACTGCAAATAGGTCCCTCCAGGGACCTATCTATAATATTTATCACTTTATTTCTTGCATTTTATTTACATTTATGCCCTTGCATTGTTTTGTTCATAACTTGAGCATCGTAGGTCCAAATTGCATGATTTTAGTGTCGTTTTGTTCATTGTTTCATCATCTACTTCATGGCATGCTTTTATTTTCTCATATGCCACCATTTTAAATGAAGTGAATTTTTATGTTAAGATGAGGTTCCCTACTCTACATGTCGTTGCCTTGAATAGTTGATTGCTTGTACTTTTATGCTCAATTCGACTCTCATTTCGTACCTTAATCTGCTGCTCAACTTAATTAATCTTTTTAGGGCATATTTGTAATCCTTTATTCTACATGCAATTAATATTGCATTATTTTCATGCATATTCTCACATTTACATTGAAAAATAACTAAAAAAATTTGCATGCATCATATATCTGCATTGTTCTGCATTTTACCTTGTGCATCTGCATGAAGACCTGAAATTTAAAAATAATTCACACTTGCTCTTAATTGATCAAAGTTCGATAAATAGATAGAGTAGCTCGTGTCCCTATGTTCGACCTTGGTAGACTTGTCAAGTAAAAATACTCCACAACATTCGAAGATTGTGGTTTTTGATCGATCGATTTTCACCTCCTATACTACAATTTACAACTATTAAAGAGGCAAATTTTGACGTTCATCAAATGTCTCGTATTCATCATGGACTCACTTTATCAATGACAAGGTAAGGGCCCTTGCTAACGAGTTCAACATTGACCATCGAGTTGCCACTCCATATCACTCTCAGACCAATGGTCTTGCTGAAGTATCGAATAGGGAGATCAAGACTATTTTGCAGAAGGTTGTCCGCCTAGACTGAAAGGATTGTCACAGCTTTTGGACTCAGTCTTGTAGGCCTATTGGACTTCCTTCAAGACACCTTTGGGTACATCCCCCTTTCATCTCGTTTATGGCAAGCCATGCCATTTATCCGTGGAGATCAAGCATAAGTCATTATGGGTAGTCACGGAGCTATTATTGGATCCCAAGAGTATAGGAGATCAGAGGAAAGCAAAGTTGGCAGCCCTGGAATAGCTTAGAGACAACCTTTTCGAGTAGCCAACAATACAAGGAGAGAGTGAAGATATGGCATGATTCTCATATCAGCCATAAACGGTTTGAGCCGAACAAGAGAGTATGGCTATTTGATGCCAGGATGAGCTTATTTCCAGGGAAGTTGCAGAGCAAATGGAAGGGACCATACTTGGTCCGAAAGGCACACGATAATGGAAGCATCGACATATCTGATTTGTCATCTGAATCCACCTTTTGAGTTAATGGTCAATGCTTAAAGCCATATCTAGACCATGATCCGCTGATCGTTGACGTTGACCCTATTCATTTTGCATGAGATATGGTCTTTGACTCATATCATTTGCATCTCATGCCGGATTATCACTTATCCTCTGCGGCTGTATAGATCCAATTGTCCATATCGCACATTCTTTTGTCTAATACCCCATCTTCATCTTCTGATTATGTTGTACTTAGGGTGTACTTTACCCTAAGTATAGGGGGTGTCAAACTTGTGATTATCTGTTTGATTCTTTTTACATCTGTTTTGCTGCCTATACTTAGGGATATTTTACCCTAGAGATAGACCATGTACATTCTAACCCTCAGTTTTCCCCTTGTATACATACTTCAATACTTAGGATTACTTAATAGAGGGATCACCGACCTCCATACATTGCATTCTTTTATTCATCATTGTAGTATAGACTTATTTTCAATTCCCAATATTCAGCACAAGTTATGTCTTCCTTTCGTCGCTCTTTGATCACTCTGAGGACATCCTTCGAGCTAAGTATAGGGGGTGTCGTATATATTGTATATATACTTTAGCCATAACTCGTACTTTGTGTGAGTGTGTTAATAGATAAAATGGCTAAAAATCACAAATTAAAAATCACAAAAATTTTAAAAATTTTCTTGCATATAAATTTTTTTCTTGCATATACATGTATGTAAATTGTTCTTTTTGTAAAAACTATTTTTGTACAAATGTTTGTAAAAATGTTGTGTGTAAATTTTTGTAAATATTTTTGTATCAACATTATGTATATAGTACGAAATTTTTGAAAATGTTTGAAAAAGAAACTTTGCAAAAATCTGTTTGTAAATGTTTGTAAATATTTTGCAAAATCTTTCCCTTCTTCCATGCATTCAAACATTTTCATAAAATTTTGCATATTTTGAAAAATTGCACAAAAAGAGTTATGTACATATTTGTTTCTATATTCTTCTGAATCATCATTGACATTTAAACTAGTCTGGAGTTAAATTGAAAAATAGAGCTTGGTTAAGACCTTAATCCACCTAACTTCAGAGGAACCTTATAGGATTTGGGGTTAAGACTTTTCAGGTCCATTAGTGACTTAATTCTTTGAGTCCACTCGGCTATGTTCACATGTCATCTTGATGAGACTAAGTAGACCACTTAACAACACATGCATGACTCTCAGAGATAATGGCTTTACTTGGACCAGCACCTTACACGTAGTCAACACGGATGAGGTGATGAGGGGGCAAAATTCTTTGGCTTGGAGTAGCATACGAGGGTAGTACTTCTAGGCGGAACCTCTCGTCTTCCTTTAGGGAGGGATGTGCATCTCAAACTGGTCTAGTAGCATTGAGGTCTAAAGACATGAGTTGTGGGTTGCAATAATGCTTCAAAAGAGGGATAGTCTGCTGGCTCGAGAAGAAAACTCATTATGTATATGCTGCACCATGTAGATATGTTGTACATATGCACATAAAAAAAGTGCAAAATCAAGAAAAACTCCAAAAAAGTGGACAAGCCTGATTGAAAATAAAATGCCTGTCGGAGTGTATATATTCAAATAAAGCAAAGCTTATGTATTACCCCTTCTCATCTCATGAAGCATGCAACGGGAGACATAGCTACACTGGTTAGGCTCCCATGGATACGTGGCTACACTGGTCACAGTCCATTCTCTTCTTTCCCCTCTTCTTGAGCTGGTTGAACTTGAACTTAGAAGGGAATACCCCGCTCCTCGAGGAAAGAGCTGCTAGACCAGAGAATTAGAGTTACCTTGTCAAGGGAGGTTGTTGCTTTGTCATTTCTGAGGTGGGGAGCTACATATCACTTACATCGTACAAGGAAAGATGCATAGTCATTAGAGTTCACGTATGTAGACTTGTTCTGACCTGGTTTATTGAGGAGTCTTGACCATAGAATGGTAGAACTTAGAGGTTGTTGAGTGTTAAACCTATTTCCCAATAAGGTTCTGACAAACTAATAATCCAAAGGTCTGACTGAGCTCCATACTTCAATTTAATGAAGACAAGTTTAATAATCAACCTTGATTCTCTTTCTTTTTCTTTTCTTTTCACCTCTTTTTCAAATAAGTGTTTGCTAAGGGACTAGAAAAGGTAAAGTATAGGGGGTGATAAATCCCTGATTCTCACTCTTTATTCTTTTATTTTAGCTCATTTTCTTAGCAAAACATCATCTGATAAACTGTAAATACAATAACTTAACAACTTGCATGCCTATGTTAATATTGCATATTTAGCATGCATTGTTGGCAAAAACAAAAGAATAAAGGAAAATAAAAAGAATGATGTATTTAGAATAAATACAGAGTGACCCAATCCCTAAGAGAAGCTCAAGCCTTGACCTGATCGCAAAAATAAAATAAGTAGAGAGAGATAGGGCTCACTGTGTAGTGTATATATTACTTACACATATTATTTACATATTTATTTTTGACAAAAAATTAAATTATTCTTTCGACACCATTGTACATATCTCTAGAAATAATACAAAATACAATAAAAATCAAGAAAATTAAATAAAAATAAAAATAAAATCCTCCATTCAGTGTATAAAATACATGTGTATATATCACTTCCTCTATTTATTATATACCATTATTAATTTGTAGAAATAAAATAAAAATTATTTTACACTTCTAAAATTATTTTGTAAATAAATAAAATATAAAATAGGGGTATTTGTGTAAAAATAATAAAAGAAAAATACTTGTACATAATACATAGGTATATCATACATGTATATAATACTATATATTGTATAGACATTAATTTATTTTTCATAAAAATAATTAAAACTCATAGAAAAATAGTTTGAAAAATAATAAATATTTTTTATCTTATACACTATTTATTTTGAACTCAATTGCTATTTTTTATTGAGTTTGTAATTATTTTGTATATTCCTTTTTTCTTATTGGTCCAGGAGGATTTGTTGACTCTGGTCAACGCCTCCTTCCAGCCGGGTCAGACCTGAATCCTTCTCGTCGGACCTTCTTCTCCCTATTTCCCTTCCCGACTCCAGCCGCCTCGTACCCGGATTTCTCGCCCGAGCCTCCTCCTAGGATCTTGATCCTCGTGGATCCCTAAGAAGGCGTGGATATTCCTAGGGTTGCGCTCTCTTGCTCGATCTATCCAGGCTCTTGGAGTTGTCTATAAAATCTCTCTTCTGCCTCCACTGAAGGGTAGCTCATCCCTCGCACCCTCATTCCCTGCTAGACACCTTCTTGAAGTGACAACCAGTGGAGGAGCCCTCCAGGATCGTTGGAAGGCACCTGGTGACTCATAGCTCACGACGTGGCTAGAGCTCCGCCGCGTAAAGTCTCCTAGCCAGCAACAGCTTGGTTGAGGCCAAGACTCGATCGCCCACCTCCGCATGACCTTGCTGAGCACCTCAGTAGCTTCAGTTAAAGCATCTATCCTCCACATTTCACCCTTCAATCCAATCTTTTCATTAAATATCACCGCATGCTCCCTTGCTCTAACCAGCTGGTCGGAGTTTCGCTTCCATCACACATCCGCTATGATCAACACCCCAACTCACCCTGCATCTCTTCATGCATCCTGATCACCCTTAGACATGCTCGTTCAGGTAGGATTTAGATCATGACCTCCCTCTCTCACTATTGCCGGAGGTCGAGTTCCATCCACCACTGCTTCACTAGTTGTTTTGCTCAAATAACCCCTGCCAGAGCATCGCCTTCGAGCGCAGATACCTTTGCAGGCACGCGTGCACGTGAAGAGGCCTATTCGATCACCTAACTTCTCAGGCGGAGTAGATCCAGGCGAGCCACCACCGCCACGGCCATCCGATCGTTCTTCCCATCGGAGCTGCCCATCTAACGCGCAGAGCTTCCCCGAGCTTACCGAATACTTCAGGTCTTTCATCGGGTCGACGGATTCCCTCCATCGCTCGATCGAAGGTCGCATGTGGGGTGTTCTTCCAGCATCCTCCTCTATCGTCAGATGAGGCCCTTATCTACCAGATTTCATCGCAGACACCTGACACGTCCAGCTTTCTGACCGTTGGATCAGCCTTGTAGTACATCTGACACACACATAGCTGATCATATCAGAGACGTCGGATCTGCAGCAGGGAATGATCAGAGCCGCAGGATAGCGACCCCTCCCATGCATGCCACGTGCCTCTGCAGGGGTATATTTCACTTTTACCCTCATACATTTATGTTTTGTTATTTAGTCTAGTAAATTAAAGTTGTAGTTATGAAATTTTACAGTTAGGACCTCGCAGTTTTGATATTTGCATTTTAGTCCCTCCTTATGTGCAGCATGTGGATGCACACATGACTTCTGGGATATTTGCACCATATACCCTGCATTTCTGATATGTTATGAATCTAATGGCATGTTTTTGATATTTACACTTATACCATGTGAGGTTGGATACGTGTTGTGCGTGTGATTGTTCGGACTTTTTGCAAACTCGACCCTGTACTTTTCCCTTGTGTTACTGCTAGGCCCAGAATTTTATTTTAATTACACTTAGGTCCTTGTAAACTATGTCTAATTGCATCTTGCATTTTGAACTTCATAAATAGCAAATTAATTCGGAAATTATATAAAATTATCATCAACTCCTGTTGGTGTGTAGTATTTATCGTGATTTTCTTGAATTATTTATTTTGCATTTATTATTTTTGAAAAATCAATAACCTAAAAAAGTATCCTGCCTATTTTAAAATCCCTAAAAATTCGAAAAATTGTCTTAAAAATTCCAAAAATCCTATTATTATGTTTTTGTGTGTTTTATCTACAATAGTAATTTTGTTTAGAAATTCTTTACAAAAACCCTAAAAATTACAAAAAAAACAAAAATAATAAGAATTCTATAAATTTCAAGAAAAATCCAAAATTTCTCATTCCGGTTTCTTTTTGTAGGTTTTTACTTATATTTTGTCATAAAATTGCTTTCCTGGATTTTAGGGTATTTTAAGTATTCTTAACTTGCAATTTAATCATGGCTATGCACTGTTTGAATTTTTAGTCACAGGTTAATTTTTATAAATTCATAAAACATTTGCAAAACCCCATAAAATTACCAAAAACACTTTCTAATCTTAAAAACCCAAAAATATTTTTAGCTTGATTTTCTGAGCATTTTTAACCTTAAAGAAAAACCCAAAAAAGATTGTGTGTTGCCTTGTTTTCCTTATTTATTGATTTTGTTCCTTTTTAAAAAAATTAAAATTTGCAAAAAATTAAAAACCACTAAAAAATATGTTATTTATTTCTGAGACTTAGCTACTTCATAGGTTTTCTTATGCTCCTTGTGTTCGACCCTGGTTGCTATACCAGGTAAAATAAATAACGAACTGTTTATATTTTGTGCTTGATTAGTTTTGATCTATTTTGAGTGGTTATTTCTTATTGTTGACCGACGCTCGGCGATTCAGGTTGCAACGACCATTGATATTACTTAACCTGAGTTGCCTTGCCAGTCATTAGGTTCCTGTGTAATTTATCTGAGCGTTCCACGTGAGGCATGCGTGCCCAGGACCTGGATGTGATTTTGAATAAGTAGTTGGGCATCACTACAAAAATCCCAGGCTGACTCATGAGGGTCGTGTAGTTAGATGCTTGGGGTATGGTTTAAGTTGATGAAGGTGCCTCGTGCCACATGGGTGACCCGAGGAGACTCGGGCGAGGCTTGGTCTCACCGAGTCTCTACACTTCGAGGTGAGTGACGTGGCTTGTCCACAACCGTTGGGGGAACGACACATGTAGCTCATGGGGACTCCTCCTCCTCTCTACAACGACATAGATAGAGCTTCTATGAGGATGCCAAAGCTCCTCCATGCTCCACTGTGGCTATTGTTGATCCTTGAAGCCTCCTCAGAGACTCTCTATGAAGCTTGGGTTGCTGAGGAAGGACGTGACCTTCTGGACAACACTATCAACAAACGCTCACTAGAGGCAGGCTCTAGAATGAAGCCCCTCCCGAAGTGCGACCAATGAAGTAGAACATGCAAGATGGTTTAACGGATAGCTAAGGCAAGTGTGTGTGTATTGTGAAACTAAGTGGGACCTAGAGAGGTACAAAACATGGAGGACCGATGGGTCCTCCGCCGTGGTGGTGGTGGAAAGGTGGCGATGTGTATTAGGTTCTGGAGAAAGAAAGGAGATGGGCGAGCCTCCCGCCAAGACCATGATTCTCGTTGAAGGTGGGGAACCGATCGAGGTGATGAGATAAGGTTTGCACAAGAATGGAAAATAAAGAGAAAATGAAACAAAAAGTAACTAACGATTACCTATATCATCGAAGAAGGTTGCGACATGGACAAGATGGCTGGTGCTTAGCCTCAACGGAGGCTCGAGTCCTCGCATAACCTGAGCAACCGCTCTAGGAAGCTCGAATAGACATGATAGGGTTGTGTCATGTCCTCGCGGCCATGGGTCACAATGGAGATGAAACCTCCATCGCCACTTGGTCAATTCAGCCTCCCCCTATCACAGTGAGGAGAAGAAAGCTAGGAGGTCACTCTCGAATTGATGGATGGGCAGAATGGACGGAATGGTGGAGGTTTTACGGAAGAGCGATAACAGTTACAAGAAGTAATGGCTTAAGGTTTGTAACCACCATTTACTCGAGTGATGTGGACTAAAATAGAAACTTAGGGTTTAAATGTGAACCATGGAGGTTGGGTCTTAGGGGTAATGGTTATCAACGAGGGTGGCCAGGTTGGTTAGGGTAAAAGGGAGAAAGTGGGTGGTTACGAGGTTGCATCGTGTGGGAGGTTGTGAGGAGGTAGACGAAGGAGCTCAGCAGTTGGATCTAGCGATCCAACAATCGAAGGAGGGGCACTATGGGAAGGCTCTCATGGATCTGATTCGATCAGATCAGACATGTGAGAATGGATGCGAGGACAGCCGGCTTAAATGAGATCATGTGATTTCATCCAAGGGTCGTGATGGTGCGCGATGGATAATGAAGAGTCGGGCCATGTGACTGGAGGTGGTGGAGCCATGTGGCCCAATAGGAATAAAAAATATTAGTAAAATAAAAATAAAATAGTTAGAGTTTAAAATAAAAAATATTCAACATGAAAGTTGTAGATCTTTTTGAGATATACAGCTTTCATGTAGAACTGAAAGTCAAAATAGGTCATATATACATATATATACTTTTTGTAAGTCTTTTAAATATTAAAAACACTTGTTTTAATTTCTTTTGAGATTTTTTATTTTTAATTTGTATTTAATTTCAAATAAAATGTATAATTTTTAACTAATTTTCTGGGATTTTAATAATTAATAAAATACATAAAATAGGGAAAATTATTATTTATATATATCAATTAGGGTTAATTTTTTACAAGGGTTAGATGTTAATTAATGTTAATTAAGGTTAGATTTTATTGAATAGTTTTAGTAAGAGGGTTAATAAGTAATAATTGTGATGATAAATCATGGATTTATCACCCCCAATACTTAAACCATGCTCGTCCTCAAGAAAATAAAGAATGGATTATGTCATATTAATCCCTGATTGTGCATGTGCATATTCAAGACTTGATTCGTTAAGAATCCTCGATTTTAGTGATCCTAAAATCCTAAGCTAAAGCAAGCTCTGGACAAAAGGAATCTAACTTCCCTAACTACCAGACTCTCTGTATATACATGTAGCATAAGGATATGATATTTATGTGTAAATTTACATTCATGAGAGTCGAGTCGAAATGTCACTCAAAGTCCCAGTCCAAGAGACTCTCCTCAAGATCCAACCCTCAACACTAGGGAATAAATCATTTCTTTCATTCAAATCCATCATCTCTTTAGTTGTTAAACTTGAAAGTGAAGATGGAATGCCAATCGATAGAGGGCACATGATGGCGTCTTTTCTTCTCTCCCTTGCTTGCTTCATTTCTTTACGTCATAGGATGGCATCTTGAAGAATATCTTGAACTTTCTGCTGAACATATCAAGATCATTCTTTAAGTTTTCTTCTAATATTTATTCAGTTGCTTGAAGTGCAATCCATCTGTTCCTTTTGATTTCAAAATCTACTTCGGTTGTCTGAGTCTTCCCGACTTTATAGACTAGAAGTTTACCCACTAGTTTGTCAACTGGGAGAGTGTTGATGTTGTTGGCTTCCTTAAGGACATTCGTGGTAGTGCTCCAAATCGGTATGAGGGATCTGAGCAACTTCTTCACATGTTCAGTATCAATAATCTCAACTTTAAGATTTATGAGATTGTTTATGATAGTCGAGAATCTTGTGTACAAGTCTTTGATGGATTTTCCGCATTCCATTTTGGATAACTCGTGTCTCTATTGTAAGCTGATCCGAGATTGTTGGAGCTTGGTCGTACCTTCGTGTGTGACACTGAGCTTGTTTCAGATCTTGTATGCTGATTTGCATGCTGATACTCAAACTCATCTACTATGATGGCACATAAGATGACATTCATAGCTTTTGTTGTATACGGCTTTCTTCTTGTCAGCATCGGTGAGAACCATTCTGAAAATGGGGCTTGTGTGTACTTGGTATCTATGATATTCCAAACATCCAAATCTATAGATTCTAAGAATATTTACATGCATACCTTCGAGTAGTTGTAATTTGTTCCATTGCGATGGGCCTGCCAATTGACAAACTCACAAAGTATTTTCTTGTTGTGGTTGCCATATTATCTTTGAGTAGTTAATTTGAGATAACAATGCTCGTTCTGATACCAAATGTGAGTTACGGGGTCACGACACCAATAGAGGGTGAATAGTGGTTCGAGGTACTTTTGAAAATCTTCATAGAATAATCGGTAAGTTGATGAATATGCATTTCATCATCTTTATTCATTTATTTTAGTCTAAAATCCCTTATAAAATGCCAGTAAATATTAATAAATCTATTCTTTTACTAACCCTAATTCTTGTGTAAATATTGTATATTCGTCACTGTTTTAACCTAAAATAAATAAGGAAACAAAGGAAAAATAAAGAAAATCGAAGACTATATATATGTAATAGATACAAGCTGAATATGACCCCGAGATTAGGTCAAAACTTGAACTGATTGACCAGAAATAAAGTAGGGAGAGATAAGGCCTAAATACCAGAAAATCAAGAAAATCAATTTCCACTAGTGTACATTCAACACTTGTATATCATTGTTTATAATACATATTAATTACATGATTTTATTTATCACCAAACTCATCTCAAATAAAATAATTTTCTTCTTGAAACTTGTACATAAAAATATTTCGTAAATAAGAAAAATAATTGAAAGAACAACCCGTGTATATTGTGTAAATAACAACACTCTAAAAAAGCTGCAAAACCTAACTTGTCGGATCAATATCTTCTCCACCAAAACTCAAAATTAACCAAACTCACTTTCATTGTACTCCAAATTAAATAATCTTTAAAATGAAAGTGGCTTCATAAAAATCATAGTTAAGGTGTGAAATGTGACTTTTGGGGGTACTATTGTATATTATCCCTATGTATATTGTATGCATATTTATTTTCTTTGTATTTTTGTATATGTTGTATTTTTAAATAATTGTATATATTGTATTTGACTTACATAAAATACAAATAAAAATCACAGAATCAAAAATATACAAAATAAAATCATGTACATATTGTGTATGTATATATATCATTATGTATATTATAAATATCCACAGTTATTTACCCTAATAAACTATCTCATAAAACTAATAAAAATATCATTGAAATCCTTGTAAAATTTTGTAAATTAATAAATTATTAAATTACATGTATATTTGTAAAAAATAATAAATTAAAAATCATAATGTTGTATATATAGGTATACGTACATGTAAATAATACATTTTTTATTTTTACCCATGCATATAACTTATTTAATTAATTAAAAATCACTAAAAGAAGACAATTTAATTACTAACAATTTTCTATTTCCAAACCATTTTTATTTTAATTTTTTCTATTTATTTCCATTTATTTATCAGTTTCTATGATATTTTGTCGTTTTCCCGTTTTGTCTTATTCTAGCCACTCCCTGATTGGCTAAACTCGGGTCTGTTGACCCGGGTCAACTCCCCATTCCACGATCTCCACCCGCATTTCTCGCTCTCCAACCATGCTTCTCCAATTTCTCTACGCTCCTCGTTCATTAACTTCCCATACTTTCTTCTCCAAAATTTTAGCCCTAATGACTAACTCCTTCGCCAGATCATTATCTCCTTATTTCACGCCTCCGATCGCTCGCATTTTGAATTTGAAATCTGGTCGGGCCTCTCGCTTATTTACACTTACAGATTATCACTCGTCGTCGGTTGATCTGTTTCTCCACCCTAATTGTGCCTGAGGTTGATCTTTGGAGTGAGGTGCAGTGACGGGGCATTTTCTCAACAACCGGGAAAGCTTGATTTGGAAGGGGATTCGTGATCTAGCTATTCACCGGATCTTCACCGACACAGTCCTGCTTCTTCACCATATACCATGAATCGACGTGATATCTACATCATTCCCACCGTAGGTCAACTTAGATTAACTTTCTTTGGATTTTTGCATTTCAATTTTGTGTTTTAATCATTTATTAGGCTAGATGAGATCATACATCACCTCCCTCCAATCTACTTGATCAGAGGTTCTCCGGTCACTATCACGCACCCCGACCTGACCATTACATTCACCTTGTCCTTCTCTGCCTCCTACCACACCTTATCCCCTCCGGATCACATCAGATCTAGAGTCTGACCTCCTCTCCGGCACCTTCATCGGAGATCCCCATTCCCTTCACTGTTTCCCTTATTTTTATGCTAATAGGTAGGCTGGAATGTTGCCTCCGAGCACTGGAACTTTTTGCAGGTCGCAGGAGCTTATTTTGGAGCGAAGAACAAGACCTGGAGGTCCTTCTGAAGCTGAACACCTTCTGACCTCCAGGTCCTCGATTAGGCATCGTAAAACTTCATCTTCACCATCAGCCGACACAAAGATGATGTAGGAGAGAGCCTAGACCCTCAAGAGATGATTCTGGTGGAGATCGAGCGATATCTACTCGATCGAACTTCGTGGAGATGCCATTCATAGTCGTTCTTCCAGACCCATCCAGATTTGCATGATCAAGAATGTCCACTCCATATTTAATCCAGACTGTCAGATTTGCCCCAAAGTCCAGCCGTGGATCGATCACCAAATCAAATCTCAAACGTCCATGTGCATTTCGTTCTCAGTCGTTTGATCAGAGCTTTAACATGTATTAGACATACGATGTGCCATGTGGAATGGTAGAATTTTGTACTCCACCCCTACTTGTTTTTCATTGTGCAAATAAGTCCTTTGGGACACATGTCATTCTAAGCTTTTTTGAACATTTGCATTTATTTTCCTAGAATTTATTTTAATTATGTTTGAGTCCATTTTGAACTGCAGAACATGCGTAACACGTGAGTTTTTGTGAAAATTGCAATAAAAATCATGTATGTTCTTGTTATCTTTCGGTCCTCAAAAATAAATTAATTGCATTTATATCTGTTTCAACACGACTCTTGTGTGCATGTTTTTTTGGCAACTTGTATTATTAAACCCGTAATTTTTAATTTTGTTATCTATTGGGTCACCAAATAATTTTTCTTTGCATTCATACCCTTGTGCAAATGCATATAATTTTACATGTTAATTTGACTTAAAAATAGCAAAATATCATTTAAAAATCCATAAAATCTCCTGCTAATCTCTCTCATTCATAGTAATTTTGCTTTTGCATTTAATCATTTTTATTATTTTTAATAAATAAAAATAACAATAATAGCTCTTGATTGCATTAAAAAATCAAAAAAAAAATACAAAGTTTTTGAAAATTTCCAAAAACAATCATGTTTGTTTATTCTATGTTATTCTAATTTCAGATCAAAATTTATTTTCTAATTCTTCATAAAAATCAAAAAATAGAAAACAACAACAGCAATAAAGCTTTTTCCCACAATTAAGTAGGGTCGGCTACATGGATTCTTCACCTCCATTCAGATCAATCTTGGATCAATCCCGGGTTTATATCCAAAAAAACTAAGATCCCTTTGTATAGTCTCTTTCCAACACTTCTTAGGTCATCCTCGCCCTCTCTTAGCTGGCTCAACATCCGAACACTCACATCTCCTAACTGGTGCATCCATTGATCTTCTTTGCAAATGACCAAACCATAAAAAAATAGAAAAATATTGAAAAAAATTTAAAAATAATAATTTTAGATCACAGAAAAATCGGAATTACACAAATGCTTTCTGGAAACCTAAAAATTCATCTTCCTATTGGTGCATATTTTCCTAGTGTTTGCTTTTATTTCCTACTTTAAAAATCTAAAAACGTCCCCAATATTTTCTGTTTCTCATTTTTCATGTTTTCATTTTATTTAAAAACCCAAAAAATTCTGGAAAATCTCAAAAATATCAGAAAATTACCAAGAACATAAACATAATTTTATTTTAATTTTTTGTATATTTTTGATACATTTAAAAAATCCAAAAAGTTGCTTTTATTTATTTTCTTTTATTTCCTTTTCGTTTTTCTATTTTCTCTTATTTTTAAAAAAATTAAAAACATTTGCAAAACAAAAAAATTCATCAAAAAATAAAATCAGAAAAAGCATAAAAAATATATAAATTTAAACCTTATAAAAAAACAAAAAGACAAAAACTCCACAAAACCAATAGTGTAGAATTCCTATTTTTATTTCTTTGATTTTTATTGAATTAAATAACCCGTCAGGATTTTTGTAGTCTCCCTGAGTTCAATCATGTACGCTATATAGGTAAATAAATAGCAAGTCACAGTCTTCTTGCTGACATTCATTTCTTTGCTTGTTTACATTAGCTGTAGATATTAATAAATGAATTTTGTTGAGGGATTTTTCGGGTTGCAACGGCATTGCATTAATCAATTATATTAAAACCCCAAGAATCCTTGGTTCAACAAATGATGTCGTTTCCGGGTTGGCAAAATGAGGGTAGCTAGGTTCTTTTTCTCATAGTCTACTATTCTTGGTTGTAGATACTTGTTTGTTCTTCTTTTTATTTTCTTGTTTCTTTTTCTATTATTTCTTCTTCTTATTTCTTGTTCATATTTCCTATCACTTGTCTATATTTTTTGTCTCATTTATTTTTGTCTATATTTTCTGTATATATCATTGTGTGGATTACATCTTGTTGAGGAGTGAGCACTCACTTAGAATTCCGCGTGCCTTGAGCGAGCTTACACAACGCTTGCAGGATCCGATTTGTCGAACATCGAAAGCTCACCAAGATCGAACTTAGGGATTCACTTGAGATCCATTTCACTTGCTCTTCTCAGTTTGCTTCTTATATGTTTCTGTGTGTCTTATTTGTTTTTTTTATTTTCTTCTCTTATTTCCTTTTAGTTTTGTTCATATTTTTCATAACTATGATCTGACATCTCTTTTGTTTCTCTCTTTCTTGTGAGGGATCGACAAGCGATGTGGCATTTCTAGGATCGCTGGCGCACCCAAGTAAAGAAGAGGCGATTTGTTTCTTCATCGAGCAGCAGGAGAGCGCAGGAGGAAGAGGCATAAGACTTGGAAGATTTTGCAAAATCTTGCACATACATTTTTTGTTTCTTTTTAGACTTTTATTTGCATAATTATTCTTGTAAAAAATGTAGCTATTCTCTAGGCACTAGCCTATTTTTCTATTTTTTCTAAGGCCATTATACACCCTTGTGTGTACGGGGTTTGTTTTACCAAGTGTCGGTGCACTTGGGGGATCTCACCGATTTTTGTTTTCGTCGATTTTATTTTTATTTGTTTTCTCGAGGTTTTTTGTGCTTAAGCCCTTAGAAGTAGGTTTTATTATCTTGCTTGAGCCATGTAATTGATTAGGTCCAAAGCCTATAAAGAATATATGTCCTATAGACTAGATCGTAGGATTGAACTTAGTCAAATTAATTGGTTCGCCCAGTAATAGAAGTTACCACTAGGACGATTCTATATAATCATTTAGGTTTATTTTATTTATGTCTTTATTTTAATGCATGGATTACTTTGCATGTAGAGTGCTAGAGAAAGGTACGCATCTCTTCCTTTGCATGCCTCATTGATTTTATCGTGCATCAGCTTTTCCGATTTCCTTCCTCATTTCACTCACGTAAGATCAAAAGGAATTGGAAAATTCGTTAGATTGGTTCTTTGAAAAAAAATCAAAAAAAGTTATAACCTCATAAAACTGAGACTACTAAAGAAAACTCGACCCTAAATAAATGTAAGGGAAAATCATCGTTGTTTTGGGGAGAGTAACTCCCTCATTGGTTGCAGGTACCTACCTCCAAGTAGAGTGGGTGAGGGCGCAACCATAAAGATAGAGCCCAAATCCCTGCATGTATGCCCTGTGCTCATGTACACATCTCTGTGGTGTATGGTTGAGATGCAAGCACTTGCGTCGGACGTTAGAAAATGTGTTTTGGTGTGCTCATTCTCGTTTCTCCATTTGGGCTTGATATTGAATCCAACAGTCCTTCCATTAATTGGAGAGGATTGAGAACGAATGATGGGCGATAGCAGCGACTCACCCCATGTGTTTGGTAGTAAGTAACTTCTTGTAGAATTACTAAAACTAAAATTGAAAAGATAAAAGATTGGACTCTTACGGTCTCCACTTGTATTCAGTTGGTGAATCGAGGGTTTGTATTGTGTTTGTTTGTTAGTGTAAAGATCCCTCCAAGCCTTTTGTGCCTTTTCATTCTTTCGTTTTGACTTGGCTTCATGTTCTCACATCTTTCCTCTTGACATCGAAGATGTCGGATTGGAGTATTTCATGTTCGGACTTCGAAAGCTCATTATACACTCCAGTTTGGTTGTCTTCTATTCAGGAAGACTCACTTTCTGAATATCCATCTTTCTCCACATCCCCCATCTTCTCATCCAATCAATTATTTGAGATTGGCTCTAATATCAAACTATCATTTGCAACTCCACCATTTCTGAGGACTAATATAGTGTCGTATACATTTTCACAGACAGAATCATAACACTTGATGCCACCAAAGGGCAAGGGTTCCATGGAAGAGTAGAATGAGATCAACAATACGATGTTAGCTTCAATTCAGGCCATTCAGGCATAGTTGATTGAGCAAGCTGACATCCAAGTTGGATTGAGAGATATGATCTTTGAGCTGAGGAATGAGAGATAAGATAGGAGGGAGGAGGAGTCAAATGGAGGTGGGAATGGGGGAGGTGATCTACCATAACCAGTGACTAAGCTTACACTTAAGGATGCCTATAATCCAGGGGTAGGACAGACGAATACATGGATTCAAATACCTGCAATTCATGGCAAATTTGAGCTTAAGCCCACTATTTTACCTCTACTCCCAGTATTCTACAGACACGTTAATGAAGAACCATAAGTACACCGCCAACAGTTTGACCACATATCTGGCACAATACACTACCCTAACATCTCGTTAGAGGCAGTGAAGATCGCAACCTTCCTATTTAGCCTTATGGATAAGGAATTATATTGAATTAATAATTTAGGAAGGTTTGTTACGTCCTGGAAGAATTGAGATCATCATTCTTGAACAAGTATTATCCCCTAGGACGACTGAATCAAATGTGGTCCTTGATTGTCAATTTCTCCCAAATGTCCCATGAGCCTATTCATGAGGCGTGAGAACTATTTAAGGATTTGATGGAGAAATGTCCCTATCACGATAGACCAAAGATGAGCCTTATGTAGAATTTCTTTGGGGGTTTGAGCATTGAGAATCAGAAGTTGGTAGGTGCCACTTGTGCGGGGTCCCACTTCAATAAGAGGACATCCTTTATCAGATTTTTGAGGAGATGACGGAGAGCTCTATAACAGTTTCTTCTTCACGTGCTTTTCAAAAGCATCCCATTACCTCTCTTTCAGTACCTGATGAATCTATGTTTCATCATCTTTATTCTATCATTTTGGCCTTAAAAACTCTAGTAAATGCGTGTAAATACTATTAATTTAGGCATTTTAGCATTTATGCATCATTGTGTAAATATTGTGAAATGCGGGGTTTAAAGCCAAAATTATAGAATAAAGAAAATAAAAGAAAAAGAATAAAATATTGTAAATATTTTATGACCCGAAATCCCGAGACCTAGTCATCTCGATGACTAGGTCGACAAGGAATAAAGTAGGGGGAGATAAGGGCCAAAATACAATTAAAACACCTTATATTTCATTCATTCTTTATTCATTTGGGACCTATTTTTAGTTCCACTTTTTATACTTCAAATAAATAAACTTTGAACATGAAAGTTGTAGATAATTAAATAAATAAAAATACAAAATTGATTTCGCTCAAAAATAATGTACATATAAAAAGTTATGATCTGAATAAAATTCTAGAATCCTAACTTCCCAAACCTGTATCTCCCTAATAAAAACTCGAAATGCATCAAACTCACCTTTAATTGTATATAATTTAAAATGATTTATTTAATGGCGGTGTTTCGCATTTGGTGGAGCTACGGTTTCAAAGTTGAGTTTTGGACCCATATTGTATACTTGTACAGATTAAAATATTCATTTTATTATTTATTCATTATTTTTATAATTTTACATTTTTATAATTTTGTAAATATTATTATAATATATGAGTATATTAAAATCAGAATAAAAATCTCAAGAAAACACAAAAATAAAATACTTATATATAATACATAGGTATAATACCAATACACATACCTATATTATTAATATTTCTATTTTATTAAGTATATAAAACATTTCAGAAAAATAAAATTAAAATATATTTAAGTGTATAAAAGCATCCTATAAATTTATAAAATGATAAACAAAAAAAAAATAAATTAAATTCACAAAATAAAAATAAACTATTAAAATATATAGATATGTATACCTATATAGGCCTAAAAAGGTAACTTATCATTTTATACCTCTAAAAAATAAATAAAAATCATAATAAAATAATTCAAAAAATAATAAATATTTTTTTATTAAATAACCAAAAAGTAATAAAATTATTTACTAATTTAAATTGATTTTACAAAGGTTTTTTCCAGGATTTTCCCAACCAGGGGGCCTGGAGAGTTGACCGACGAGTCAACTCTCTGACCCACTCCTGAAGACCTGTCAGACCTGAGTTTTTGTCCACTTTTGCTGATTTTTCTAGGCCACCTCATGCCTCCTTTCATGATGGTTCCTTCTGCATTTTTCAAGCTCGACAATCCATGATTCACGCCCAGATGTAATCTTGGGCTTTGGATCATTGCATCGCCCGTTGTCACCTCGTCTTTCACGCCCGACCACCATCCTCTTCAAAAACCCCCATTTTCCGCCTTTTGAATTTTGAACCCTTTTTGCCCGTTCTTCTTCCTTTCTTTCGAGTGCTGAAGTTTGAGGGAGGTGACAGTAAGCTCACCTCGTCGTCAGGAGGCGCGGAGGCGTCTCCACCCCATCTCCGGCCACTTTGGCTGTGAGGTTTATAAGTTGTTTTTCTTTATTTTTCTTTGTTGTAGATTAGCTGTAGTGTAATCTTTTATTTCATATTTTCGTTGGCTTGATTTGCGCTCAATTCATCATCCGCTATGCCCTTGCCGGAGCTTGCTCCTGCGAGCTCTATTTCTGCCATCTACTCCCTCCAATCACACGTGCTTGCCCTGGGACCATCTACTGTGATTCTCGCACTTCCCTTGCAGGTCCCAGGTGCTGAAGGACCCCATCTGGGGTCGTTTCGTATTGAAGCCAAACCTCCAGGAGCCCTTCCCCCTCTTCCTCACAGTGGTGGAGCTCCGGTGGTCCAACCACCATTTTGGAGCCGCCAATCGATAGGGGGAGCTTCCAGGAGCCTTGCGGCCATTTTGCAGCTTCCAACGCCGTCGGAGAAGAGAGAGAGGGGTCGGGGAAGTTCATCAACGCCGGCCCTCCTCCCTGTTCTTCGCGATCAGCTCCCAGCCACCGGATTAGCTCTGTTCTTCCAAGGGCCTCCACAACCGTCCGTTTGGCACCGCTCAGAGTCGTCGATGCAGTCCTGATGATCTAATCTGGGCCATTTGCACGTGAAGGGGCATCGTTCGACAGGAGGGCGTCACGTGTCTTAAGTGAAAGACTTACTGCTGTTCGATCGCACCTAAGGTTGGGGATTTTGCAAGTTATACCTCGCTGGTTTTTTTATTTAATAAGTAACGTTAAAACTTTCATCAGCCTTTTTGAATCTCTTGAAGAATTTACATATAGCCCCCCAGAATGTTGTAATATCCCATCTTGACCCCTGCCAGGTCACATGCTTTCGTGCACGTGACTTGGCAATTTTACAGGCGTACCCCGGGGTAGTTTCTTATTTATTTTTAGTTCCAAAACATTTCTATGCAGTTATAAAATTTCTGGCATTTTTACATTCTAGCCCTCGTAATTTTGAAATATTGCATTTCCGTCCACCCTAGGCGCGTGCATCGCACGTACGCGCGTGGGTTTTTGCAGAAAGGCCCTTGCTGGTTTGGCTATTTAGGATTGGTCCAGGAATTTTATTAAGTAGTTGTTTATTTTGCAGAGAAATTACACTTCTACTCTGGAACTTTTCGCATATTTCATAAATGCCCCAGCCAGCTGTGTAGTTTTTATTTGATGTTTGTACTTATTTCATGAATCTATAAAATCCCAAAAATTACCAAAAACAATCATAAGCTCCTGCTGCATTCTAGTTTCACGGCATATTTTATTTTGCATTTTTATTGCATTTTACTATTTTGTAAAAATAAAAAACAAACATTTTTGTTACTGTTTACATTATAAAATCCATAAAAATTATAAAAACACCTTAGAAAATTCACAAAAAATATATTTTGCTTATTTAAGTGTGTTTTAACTTCAGTCCAAAAATCCTTAAAAAATACAAAAGAAAACCCATAAAAATATAAAAACTCTAAAAACCTTCATAAAAATTTATAAAATTTAAAAAACCTAAAAATTGTGCTTTATGTGTCTAAATTTTCTTTACTTTATTATCTTTGTGTTAAAATTAATTTGAGGAATTTTGGAATCTGTAACTATTTTTCATTCCCATTTTTAGTTTTAGCTTTTTAATTTATTCACTGTTTTCAGTATTTTTGATTTTAAAAATACAAAAAATAGGAAAAATATAGAAAAATCACAAAAAACATTAGAAAATTATAAAAAGACCAAAAATATTTTATTTCCTGAATTTTCTTTAGTTTCACCTATTTTTATAAATACGGTATCCCTCTCTTTCTTACTTTGTATATATTCTATTTAAAAAAAGAAAATAAAAAATAAAAAATATAAAAAGGAAATATAAAATCAGAAAATTAAAAAAATATATAAAAATATAAAATTAAAAATCAAATAAAAAATATAAAATTTAAAACCCATAAAAAATAGCATAAATAGACAAATCATCACATTCATACTTGTGCATTCATTTGCCCCGTTCTACCTGTCTGCTCCTTGTGTTCAACCGCTACACTACTTGCACACTATACACATCCTTTGTAGAGTTATAATAAATTTTAACTCCACATTCACCTTCATTGCCTTATTTGATTGTTGTGGGTTAATTGTTGATTGATTGAGGTTTCGTGAGCGGTCGCTCAACGACATTGTGGTCCCGCCTTGTGTGGACTACTTTAGACCCTCGCCAAATCCGAGTTATCAAATGACGCCGTTGTCAGGGAGCAACAACGCGTAGTTCGGCTTTTTGTTTGTGCTTGTAATTGTTTGTCTATTTTCACGGTTTTTATTTTACTTATTTTATTTTATTTATTTTTGATATATTTTGTTGAGCTATCTAACCCCTCTATTTGTTGACTTCGTGCGAGGTACCACGAATCGAGGGAGGCGCTCCACCCTAGACGCATGTGCACCCACGTGAAGCCGGCTCTAGCCAGCCTAACACCGAGGAGATGAGGAGAGAATTTTGAAGATCGAGCTCCAACTTTAGTTGTAGCATTTACTTTTTGTACCTTTTTTGTAATTTTTGTGAGAGAGAGACCACTATTTATTGTAATAATACATGTACTCGGACATTGGACATCCGGGCCTAATTTCCAAGTGATTTTTCACTTGGGGGCTCACCGTGGTTTTCCCGATTTTTCATCGCATTTTTTTTACTTTGTTTTCCGATTTTCGACTTTATTTATTTTTGTGTGATTGAGCCCTTAGATGTAGGAGTTGCTTGTCGATAGCATTAGGTCCAAACACTTAATATAATCACATGTGCCTATAGTCTATGTTTGGATCTTGTCAAACTCTGAAAATGTGCTTCACGCTAATAGCAGCTTCTCAACTTAGGGCGATTTCATCGGCTTTGCATTTGCATATAGATAGGTTTCAATTACGCTGAGCATCCTTGCATGTAGAGTGCTGGAGGCAAGGTGAGTATTTACGCTTTAGCATTCATCATCGTTTGCCGCTTGCATTGCTTTTCCGACTCTCTACCTTTAATTTTGATCACTAAGGTACTAAGTAAAATTGAGTCCTCGTTAGGATCGTGCATTTCTCACTAAAAATCCAAAAAAGTGATAACTAATAAAATTGGGACTGCTAACATTACTTGACCCTAAAAAATCAACTAAAAAGAAAAATCTTGTATTGGGGTGAGTAATCCCCTCATTGTCTTTGTTTTATATTGCTCACGCACACACTAAGGTTAGTGACCAAATCCCATTTCAGCCCCTAAGTGTTTGTGCAATTTTGGACTTCTCACCTAACTCTAAAACAGACAAGATAAAAAGACTGACTTTTCGGTCTCTACCGAGTTGAGTAGGTGAATTAAGGGTTTGTTTTGTGTGAGTTTACTTGTGATTGTTTTGTGTGTGTTCTAGATCGTCTCTGCGCATTTGCGCCTTTCTTCACACTTCTCTTGACTTCACCTTCGTGCTCTCCCGATCATTTTTTCTTTTGTTTCGAGATGGCTGATTGGAGCATATTTTGTCCGGATTTTACGGATCCCTCGTTCACTCCAACCGGTCTACCTCACTTTTTCCAGGAGGACTTTGCTCCTGATTTTTGTACATATCCGACCAACCCACTATTTCAGGATTCGGACTTTGATCTTCACCAATCATTTCCACCACCATCTCCTACACATTTCGACAACCCGCTCTTCCTTGAGTATCCTGATCTGGAATGTGATTTTTGTCTACACCCACCGTCCACATTCGACACACCCGATCCTGAGATTTTAGAGTCACCTTTCATGATATCCACACTTGAAACCTTGAATCAGATGATGGAGCATATGAATTCGAGGATCAATGATTTGACTAGTTTGAATAAGAACCAGAATGTCGCTCCATTCTTTGAGGATTTGGATTCATTTGAGGATTGTCATGAGAGACCTGCACCTGATGCGACCACACCTGTACTAGCTGACCCTGAGGCCTATGACCTTTATGAGGATATCAAAGAGACTTTCTTTATGATTGATGATGAAACCCGAGAATTCCTCTTCAAGGAGGAAGGCTCGGAAAGCATAGACCTTGGAGTTTCCGCTTCCTGTGATTGGCAATGCGTTGATGACATCTACGGGATTTACACGATCGATACCATTGAGCGGAGGGCAGAGTTAGAGACTAGACAGGACGGACATGACTTGACTTCTTCCACCGATGAGTCTGCCCCTGTCCATGTAGATACTAATGAGACCAAGGCCGAATTTGATTTGATTGCTTTTATTCAGGAATTCGGGCCTTTTGATGAGAAAGATGATCCGGTTGAGATTATTAAGGACAAACAGAGTTTGACTAAGTCCACTGATGAGTTCATTCCTTTTGATTTTGACCTGGACGAGACCTCGCAGGACGACACTGATTACACTACTTCGATTTCACTTCGATATCAACGAGACCCCCAAGGCCGGACCTAGTCGTACTTCTTCCACTCACCCGTATGTGCCTTCTCACTCTAGGGCACCTGAGGATCTTCACTCTGTCAACCCTGATCGTCTTCCGTCCACTGTGGACCCCGATGTCGACCTGCACCATACTAGATCCATTCCTCAGCGGTCCCGCAAGAAGGTTCGCTTTCTACCTTCTTGATCATGTGTACATCCATCTCCGTTGTATATTATCTCTCGTGTATCTCTGTCTATCTCTCGTATTGCTCCTCCACCCATTCTCGTGTTTGCCTTTCTTAGGATGTACTTTGTCCTAAGTATATAGGGGTAGACGAGCCGAGTGTTCATTCATTGTTACGTGTCATCACTCCTGTTGTTGCCTATACTTAGGGCTTCTTTTACCCTAAGTATAGGGGGAGTGGTGTGTACATCCTCACGATCTCTTCTTCCACTTTCACCTCTTTTCTTCTTTTCTTCTTTTCTTCTTTTCTTCTTTTTCTTCTCTATCCTCTTTTTGTATCTAAAAGGTGTCGCCCCTTGTAGACAATCTTCTATACTTAGGACGTACTTTGTCCTAAGTATAGGGGGGTGTGCACCCCAAGTTTTCATTCTTTTCAATCCTCTCCATTGTCTCCTCTTCTTGTCTATACTTATGGATATCTTACCCTAAGTATAGGGGGAGACAATCTGAGTACGTGATGAATCTCGTATTCATCATGCTAAAATTGGTCATTTAGGCTCTGTCCCCCATCATCCACTTATAATTAATCATTAATAGAGCATTATTAGCATTCATACATGTGTGAATAGTTTCTGCATTTCATCATGCATAATTGCATTTAAAATCCCCAGTGTAAATTAGCCCAAAAAGCCGCTAACTTCTCACATTTTTTGTTAATTCATCCTAACTCCTATTGACCAAAAACCACCTCCATTGTGTATATATTACTAATCTTATTAAATAAAAAATACAAAAAAAATTACTAACCCCAATAAATGTCAAATAATCCCAAAGTCAAATTTCACATCTGACGGACTAAAACGAGCATATCTCCCTCATACAGTGTCCGATTTTGGTCTACTCACTTTTAAAGTACTCCATTTTTAAATACCTTCAAAACAAGATCAATTTCATAAAATTCGGAGCTCATTTGTGAAAGTTGGGTTTTGGGCCTCTTTTGCGCATTTTAACTTTTTGCTAATTTTGACCTGAGTTTTTATGTGCTTAATTAACTCTTTTAATTTTATTTCTTCTTCATTTGTGTCCTTTGATGAAAGTTTTAATAAGAAATGCAAAAATTCAAATCTAGATTAAAACTGAGATCAAAGAAACTGACCAAGTCCAAGTGTCCGTTGTCGGTCTGTACAAAAGTTGTGCGTTTCTAACTTCTATTTTATTTTCCTATTTTCTTATTTATTAAAAATAAAAAAAATAGATTAGTGTGTAATTAATTTTCTTATATTTAATCGTATTTTTTTATAGATTTTTTATCCTCTCTAAAACCATCAAAAAAATACAAAACCCCCAAAAGTCGATTTTCTATACACATGGAGAGCCACCAAAAATACCACTTTTCACAGGTGACCTCTTTTGCTCCCGGATCCTTCATGAAAGTTGTAGATCTCGTCGACACAAACAACGTTTGTGAAGGAAATTTTTTGATCCGAGGTCTCCTTCTCCTTCTTCTCCATACTTAAAGTTGAATTTTTTTTGGGGCGCCACGTGGCAGCTCCTAAGCTTGCCATGTGGCACCCCCACTAACTCTCTCTCCAGCCTTTCCCCAGGTCACGTGCCTAGCACATGACCTCCCCATCTTCTTCCTCAACCGTTCACGCCCAGCGCCCCCCTATCGTTTCTCCTCCCTCCATCGGCCATCACTCCTCTCCAGCCGTTACCCCTCTCCGCCATGCACGGCCTTCAACTCCCCGTGTAACGCACCACCACCGCGCCACCTATAAAGCCACCACTTCACCGGTCTCAAGCCTTCATCCGCCATTTTTTGGAGCTAGACCCACCGACTCCTTGGTGACAGCAAGGCCAGGCATCTCCGGCGTGATCCAGCCACTTTCTGGTGAGCTGCTCCGAGCTACCTCGCTCGCGCCCACTCCGGCGGTCTCTAGTAGTCGCCTACACTTCCAGTTTTCATCCATGTGTGTTGCCTCCGCCGCACCATTCAAGACGGCCTTGCACAGGCCGGTAACCCATCTCCACCATCAACATCACCGAGCACCCTCGATTTCCCCTCCCCGTGTGTTTTTTTGGCTAATCACGTGCAGGAAGCACCGCCGCTGCAACACATCCGCCGCGCGGCCCAGCGCCTCTGCCGCTCCGCCTCAGGCAGGCCGCCTCCGCCCCACGACTTCGCCCTCCACCGTTGTGACCGCCCCTGCCAAGCTCGGCCGTGTGTCGGCCGAGCGTTCGAGCGCCACCTCCTCCGCCGCGCAGCCTTCGGCCTCTCCCTGCCACCTCGCGCCGTGTGTCGGCCGAGGTGCGGCACGCTTCCCCTTCGGCCGCGCGGAGCTCCAACACAACCGCCCCGCTCTCCAGCCTCCGCTCACCGCCGCGCCTCGCCTTCGCTGCACGGGGGTGCCACCCTCCGCCCTCAGCCACGCGCAGCTCATCCCCATCCGGCCGCCCGACCTTCGCGCCTCCGCCCTCGCCCAGCCACTCCGCCCGCCCCGCTTGCCCCATCACGACGCCCAGGCGCCGTCGGATCAGGCTATAGCCCTTGATCCAACGGTTCTTCAGCTGCCACGTGCCCCCCTCCCCCCCCCCCGAGCCTCGGCCGCAGCCGCGAGGCTCGGGTCCACCGAAGCGCCCCCAGTCGCCGCGTGGAGGCTCGGACCATCCGAGCCTCAGCCTCGGTCTGAGCCTCCCGCTTCCCCCACCGAACCATAGGCTCGGCCATCCGAGCCTCCCGCCTTCCATCCGAGCCTTGGGCGCACGTGCTGGGCACGTGCCCAAGTGGACAAATTGCAAGAAGGCCCCTGATTTTTTCCGAATTTGCAGAAATACCCTCGCCAGGGGAAAATTTCAGAAAAGACCCTCAAGTTTTTGTTAATTACAGATAAGTCCTCCCAGGGACCTCTTTGCAAAGAAAACTTTATTTTATTTACATTTTAGTCCCTGAAACTTCATTTTGTCATAACTTTTTCATACGGACTCCGATTTTATCATATAATATGTCGTTTCGAAGCTAATTCCATGCTCTATCACGTAGCATAGTTTGTGATCAGATCTGAGGGTGTTTGTTATCAACTATTATTTGAAGATCATCATTGACTATTGCAGGCATATTTTGACATACTTGTTCTTGAAAAATTAACGATAAATCTGTTGCAGGAGTCCGGTCGAGGATTTCAATTTGATTGACCCATTGTGATCATTGCTGATTATTCTCAATCTTTACAGGGGTTAAATCGATGATCAATTATTTAACTTTCTTTTTGGCTGATCGATAGCATTTTTACATGAAATTTTTGACAGGGTTATTCACTGATTAATATCTTTACCTGCAACTTGGAATTGATAGATCTTTCTGGGTGTTAATATTATTCGATCTGTGATAATATTTGAGGATTAATTGACTTTATTAATTGATGATTTAAATTGTGGAAAACCACAGATCCTGAGCATAAATTCTGTTTAATTCCTTTGCATCACATTCACATCATTGCATTGTATATTTTGCAACACACAAATTAATTGAGCATTAATTAATTATTTAATTTGATTTAAGACCAAGCAACTAAAAGTCACCGTTCCCTGTGTTCGACCTTGGTAAACTTACCAAGTAAAAATATTCCACAACATTCAAAGCTTGTGGTTTTTGATCGACCGATTTTCACCTCCTATACTACAATTCATCGATATCAAAGAGGCGGATTTCACGTTCATCAAATAGCGCCGTTACCGGGGAACGGTGATTTTTAGGGTTTTAAATCATTTTTTGTGATTAATTTTTGTAAGATTAATTTTTGTGTAATTGTTTTTCTGCATTTTATTTTGCATTTCTCTCTTACTAACCACAAATTCTCTCTTCGCAGACTTCTGGGAGCTGGATTTTGATATTAAAACAAGGATCTGCGATTAAGACTGAATTTTAATTTTGTGAGAGAGAGTTAGTATAGATTTAATTTTCTGCAATATTCTCAGGGTCCCTCTCTTTGAACCCTTGTAATAATTCAAGACTGAACTTTTTCTATGGTGTGTCGGGTCTGTTTCAACCCCTTCTGTGTGGTTGGGACCTGACTTGAGTGGCGTAGGACTTAAGCACATATACGCTTATTTTTCTATCATTGATTGTGCTCGTAGGCCACACTCTCACTAATTAAACGCACTGTAGATCGTTCAACATTAGCCAAAAATTTCAATCAATTCTTCCCGCTAATAGAACTATCTGTTTAGGGCGTTTTCCATCTGTGCATATCATTTAGTGTAAATTTTAAATTCCTTGTCTTGCATCCCGCATGAAGAACGCGAGGATTCACTGTAAGTCCTTCTCTTAAGCATGCATCATTGATTTACGCTTGCATTGGCTTTTTCAATTCTCCCTCCTCGAGTTTTACAACTTAGGAATTAACGGAATTGGGACTGCTCATTAGGCGTGAATTACTGTGCTCACATAAACTACAGTGATAACCTTAATCTAAAATTGGGACTGCTAATCAAGGTGACTGTAAATAAACTGACCTAAAATTAACTTTTGTTTGGTGGAGAGAAACCCACTCATTGTTTGTGTAAGGATAAGATCGCACACCTTAGGGTAGAGCCAAAAACCGAAATACTTCATTCAGACTACTGATTTTAAAAACAATTAGCTACTTTTCAGTGAGGGTCTCGGGTAGCCGTTTACGGTCCGACTTCCCTTAGCAGAGTAGGTGGTTTAGAGGACACCGCGGAAGGCACCGTCCTCAAGTAACACGGGTAGCCGTTTAAACGGTCTGTACTTACACCTATACTGGCTGAAAGTGGGTGCAACTAGTTGTATGAACTCGGGACAGTCTTTATGAAATATTTTGGCACCTAACAGCTCCGCTTAATTTGCAAGATTGTCTTGTCATTAAATTAAAATTGAAAAGATAAGCAGCCGAACCCTGACGTGCCTTCATCTGTGTTGAGTGGTGAACCTGAAAATTGGCTTGTGTTTGCTTTGTGTCTGCTTCCTCATAAGGACTCTCTCCATCCTCCTTATCTTAGCATCTTATTCTTTTCACTCCTTCGCTAAGGAATCTCTTATCCTTAGCAAAAACCTCATTCAATTCCGACACTTAACACTGAACTCTTCCTTTCTGAAGGTGAATCACAATGCCTCCGAAGAAGAACCCTGTTGACGATGAGAACGATAATGACCCCATTCGGGCATTCTTGGCTAGGATAACAGCTGCTGAACAAACCAATGAACTACTTAAGACGCAGTTGGCATTAATACAACAAGGCGAGGATGCTATGGAAGACACGTATCTCCCGGAATTAGATGAAGACTATAATTGGTTGAGACCTGTCCCCCCTGAGGATGCGTTCGAACACAAACCGCATTTCCTTGCACTGTTGCCAAAATTCGGAGGAAATAATCACGAAGAACCATATATCTTCCTCCGCGACTTCGAGTTAGTCTGTGCTAACCTCTGCCACCCTAGGGTTAGCCAGGACTACATAAGGTTGAGAGCTGTCCCCTTCGCCTTGACTGATAAGGCGGCTTACTGGCTGAAAAATCTAGGGGAAATAGTCACTACATGGGCCACATTCAAGACTTTGTTTTTAAAGAAATTCTACCCAGTTAGTAGAATTAATCAATGAGGATCAAGCTCACGAGTTTCACCCAACACCCAAATGAACCATTTCATGAAACCTGGGAAAGATTCACAGACTTAGTACAGAAATGCCCAGGACACGAGATAAGTAAAATGATGCTGGTCCAAAGTCTTGTGAGCGGGCTGAACCCCGAGACTCAAGGGTTGGTTAGTGCATCCTGCGGAGGAAGCTACATGGGGCGCCATGAGGACACCGTCTACAAGGTGTTCGAAAGACTTGCTGAATCTAGCCGTGCACAAACCACTAGCCGGGCTTACATAGCCAGCTCCAAAAAGATGGTGAATAATCTGACAACCGACCACAATGCTGACATGGGAATAATAGCTGATAAGCTAACTATGGTTGAGCAGATTTATAAAAAGGTGGATGAGATCCATAAATCATCTGATATGAAGAAATTAGCTAAATTGCCGAAACAAATGGAGGAATTGGCTGACAGAGTATCAAAGATTGCACCCCCCGCACCCATACACCAAATTCACTACATTCAAGGTCAAGGGGTAGGGCAACAGATCCATTGGGGTGGAGACCAAGTCTTGTCCTCTCAAACTGATGAAACCTCCGCTCAGACTGATTTTGAGGAACCTCCACAGGTCATGGAGATAAACGGAGTCTGGTATAATTTGGAACCGGTCAATCGCTCAGGCCAAAACTCTACTCCAAACCCTCGTCCACCGCAAGCCCATCCCACCTACCAGCCTCAAATGCAGCAGAGGCAGCAATATCGCACGGGTTATCAGAACCCGCAACCGCAGCCACAGCAGAACCAACGCCAAAGCAAACAAGGCCAGTATCAGTGACCTAAGGCCAGGCAGGGCCAAGGGTCCTCCTCTTCTCCAGAGCTCCAGCGAGTGCTGGATGAGCTTCATGATATGAGAGTCGACATAAATCGACTCTCTCGTTGGAGAGATGAGGTGACTGCACCCCAGACCATGATTCCAGCCCAAGTCTAGGCTAACCCAAATAGCCTTGGACACAATCAGGTATTAATCTCTGACTATTCCGTACCTGAACTTGAGCCCTTCTCGAATAATAACTCTTATCATATCTCTCTTAGGAGCGGAAGGACCGTAACCATGCCTGATCGAGCGAAGGAACACGAAGACATAGCCCCAGTGTCCACCAATTCACACAACCCTGGGGGAATTGACAAAGGAAGACAGAAGGAGAAAGAACAAGTACCACCCACACCACCCGGATATAATGGAGAGTCTGAGTCTGAGTCAGACAAACAAATGCCACCAACCACAAATTTCCCTGTTTTTAGTCCAAGTCCAAGTCCTGTAAGAAATTTTTCATTCAATAAAAGTGATGTTCTTGATCATACCAAGTCCATTCCTTTCCCCCGTGCTCTTACGACAGGAAAGAAGAAAAACATAAAAAACCAAAAAAATGATGAAGAGATGGCCCGCATCTGTAAGGAAAATATTAAGGTCACTCTGTCCCTAGACGAGGTGATAGAAAGAGACTCGGCTTTTTGAAAATACCTGAAGGTGAGATGCACACCAACTAGGGCCAACAAATAAACTCCTAGCCGAACAAAGAAACACATACTCTCAGTAGCCACATCTCGTCTTATAAAAAATGAGCTGCCAAGAAAGAAGAGAGACATGGGTGCTCACTTTGTCACTAGCTACATCAAGGAAATCAAGTTTGCAAGAACATTGTTAGACAATGGATCATCCATCAATCTCATGCCCACAACCCTATATGAGCATCTAAATCTAGGTCCTCTTAAACAATCTGCAGCCGTAAGGGGCGAGATTCGAAACATTGTCATCAACATAGAGGGACAAAACTACCCAGTGGATTTTACAATTCTTGACATGGATGTCCCTAGAAATTGGAAAGATTCCCACATGATACTAGGGCGACCCTTCCTTAGGACCGCAGGAGCTATATTTGATTACACATCCGGGAGAATCCAGTTTGGAAAAGTTGAACTTAAAATGCAGCAAACTAGGTTCCAAAGACCTAACACTGAGTCAAGCACTGAGTCTGAAAAATCAGAAGCTGAGACTGAAATTACAGAACCAATAGTTGGGTCCTGGAGACAAAACCCAACCGCTATGATAGAATCAACCTCATCTGGTGAAGAAATTGTTGATGACTTAGTCTGCCAGCTCATTCATGCATCTACCTATACTCTAGGAGACTCAGAGGCCACTCTGGACCTGTCAGTCTATTCTCCTTATGGACAATCCTTGAGTAAGGTACATAGATCGGACGCGGCGGTTGCCACACCTCATTCCATCATTAGCGATTCGATCCCTGATACAACCACGATGGTGGCCAACATTGATACACTACAAGCATCCACATCACAACAAGAAACATCACTGACAGGACCAGATTCAAGAAACATCATTGACTTACCTGAACTCAAACCATTGCCCCCTACACTTAAGTATGCCTGCCTTGCAGGAGAAAAGGGACAATTTCCGGTCATTATCAGCTCACAACTGATTGAAGAGCAGGAGATCCGCCTGCTTAATGTTTTGGAGAAAAACCGCAAGGCTATAGGCTGGAGATTATCTGATCTCCCAGGGATTAATCCAGCCCTGTGCTCACACCATATTTACTTGGAAGATAATGCTAAACCCTCCCGTGAATGCCAACGTAGATTGAATCCAAACTTACGGGAAGTGGTTAAGACTGAGATCGAAAAATGGTGTAAAGCTGGGTTCATATATCCCATCTCCGTCTCCAAATGGGTGTCACCTTTGCATGTAGTCCCGAAAAAGTCAGGACTCCAGATTATCACCAATGAGGAGGGAGAAGAGATTACGACACGGGTACCTACGTCGTGGCGTGTTTGTGTGGATTACAGGCGCCTGAATGCCACAACGAAGAAGGATCACTTTCCGCTGCCTTTTATTAATCAAATCCTGGAGAGATTGGCAGGGAGAGAATACTTCTGTTTCTTAGATGGGTACTCGGGCTACAATCAGGTAGCCATCGCCCCAGAGGACCAGGAAAAGACTACTTTTACATGTCCCTTCGGCACATACGCATTCAAGCGAATGCCTTTTGGGCTTTGCAATGCCCCCGTCACCTTTCAGCGATGCATGATTGCGATTTTTGCCGACATGGTTGGGGAATTCCTGGAGGTCTTCATGGATGACTTCTCGGTTCATGGTGATTCATTCGATGATTGTCTAGCGCACCTGGATCGAGTCCTCCAAAAGTGCAGGGAAGTGAATCTGGTGCTCTCTTGGGAGAAAAGCCATTTCATGGTGAAAGAGGGCATTGTATTGGGGCATGTCATCTCTAAGAATGGAATGGAGGTTGACCCTGCCAAAGTTGATGTGATCAAAAAGCTTGAGACACCTACAAATGTGAAACACGTACGGTATTTTCTAGGGCATGTCGGCTTTTACAGGAGATTTATCAAAGATTTTTCAAAAATTGCCCGACCTCTAACTGACCTTCTTGGGAAAGACACCGAATTCGTGGTAGATCATAAATGTCTAGAAGCATTCGAATTACTCAAGAGAAGGATCATTGAGACTCCCGTCCTACAAGCTCTCGACTGGTCTCTTCCCTTCGAGATCATGACAGACGCATCCGATTTCGCTGTAGGGGCTGTATTAGGACAACGAAAAGATGGAATCCCATATGCTATTCACTACACAAGCAAAGTTTTAGACCCTGCTCAGAAAAATTACACTGTGACCGAAAAAGAAATGCTTGCTGTGGTTTTTGCCTTAGAAAAATTTCGATCAATACTTATAGGATCTAAGGTGACAGTTTACACAGACCACTCTGCCATTCGCTATTTAATGGCCAAAAAGGACGCAAAAGCACACCTTCTAAGATGGATTCTACTGCTTCAAGAATTTGATTTGGAGATTAAGGACAAACCTGGCGTTAAGAATGTCGTGGCTGATCATTTATCACGGATTGAACATAACAAAATTCCGGAATCTGAATCCATCCGTGAAACCTTCCCAGACGAGTCAATTTCTGCTATTGACTCACTCCCTTGGTATGCAGACACGGTGAATTATCTCGTCACCAATAAAGTTCCTCAAGGTTGGCCCAGAAATAAAATCGATCAACTCATATCTGAAGCGAGACACTATCATTGGGAAGATCCTTTCCTTTTCTTTGAAGGACCGGATTGCATATGGAGAAGATGTATTCCTCAAGAGGAATATCAAAGTATCCTCAATCTATGCCACACCTTGGAGGCAGGAGGACATCACTCTGGGAAGAGGACCGCTGAGAAGATATTGCAATGTGGATTTTACTGGCCGACCTTGTTTAAGGATGCTTACAATTTTGTGAGGTCGTGCCCCGTCTGTCAGAGAATGGGAGGAACCATTGGTTCCAAAGATGTCATGCCTATGCAACCAGTGATCATCTGTGACGTATTCAATGCATGAGGCATTGACTTTATGGGCCCATTCCCTAATAGTCAAGGATTTGAATATATTCTTCTCGCGGTAGATTATTTATCTAGATGGGTGGAGGCTATCCCTACTCGAGCTGCAGATAGCAAAACTGTTTGCAAGTTTTTGAAAGATCATATTATTTCGAGGTTTGGAATTCCAAAAGTTTTAATATCTGATGGGGGAAGCCACTTTGTCAACTGGGAGGTGAAGAAGTTGACTAAGGAATACGGCATCGAGCACCGTGTCGCTACTCCTTACCACCCACAATCCAATGGCATGGCCGAGGTGTCAAACAGGGAGGTTAAAGGAATTTTACAGAAGCTCGTTCGCCCTGACAGGAAGAACTGGTCCCAACTCCTGGACCAAGTTCTATGGGCTTACCGGATGGCTTATAAGACCCCATTGGGCACCTCCCCGTTTAGAATGGTATATGGAAAACCATGCCATTTGCCCGCAGAGCTCGTCCATAAATCAGAATGGGCAATCAAAAAGATTAATTGGAACTGTCACCAAGGAAAGAAGAACCGAGACATGAATTTGAATGAACTGTCTGAAATCCGAAATCATGCTTATGAAAACATCACCATCTACAAAGACAAAGTAAAGAGATGGCATGACAAGAACATTCGAACAAAGATCTTTGTCCCAGGGCAGAAAGTTTGGCTATTTAATGCAAAGTTGAAAATTTTCCAAGGGAAACTAAAATCAAAATGGACGGGACCCTTCATTGTAAGAGAGGTACACAATAATGGGAGTGTTGAGATCTCAGAGACCGCAGATAGCGCGCAAATATCTATGGTCAACGGTCAGCTGTTTAAACATTTTGTCGAATCCAATGAGCAATTAGTACAAGTTGAACAGATCTCCTTCACTCAGGGCATAGATTTTGATGAAAAATTTGATCTGCCCAGATAGCACACCTCTCTGGAACCTACACTCTCTTGTACATCCGAAATTCTTCCCGGTTCCCCATCTGTAATTATCCGATTATACTTAGGCTGACATGAGCCTAAGTATAGGGGGACCGCTACCATTGTTTATACTTCACTTCTCTTCTTTTTTTAATCCTTCTGTATTTAGTACGAGCTATGTCAACATTTCACTTTGTGCCATGGGGACATAGCACCAGCTTAAGTATAGGGGGTGTATTTGTATATATTTTATCTACTTTATCCATAGCTCGTACTTTAATTGTTTTTATCTAACATCGGGGATGAGTACAAGTACTGTGTATAATACCTGCTTTCCAAAAAAAAACTTTTTGCATTAAAAAAAATCATCACTCATGGTCTTGCATTTCATCAAGCATTTCATTCCTTGGTAGATATATTCTTGACACATTCACCATCACTCAAGGCTTGAGGATTTTTGAGGACACTTGATTTCTGAGATCTTGAGATTCTGAGTTAGCCTACCTTAGTCATTAGGGTTTTGAACTTAATAATCCACACTTCCCTAGTTTGAAAGATTTGAGCGCTATATTGCACTCTTCATCTCTACCTTCAAAAAGAATATGATCAACACAACCACTCCCACAACTGCATGATTGATGAGATGAGTTGAGATATCACTTGAGGAACTAGGACTAGAGATTTGAGTTTAGACCTAATCTGATGATATGCAAGGATGGGATAAAGTTAATGAAGGCTTCAGAAAACCTGAGTGTCAGCAAAACACTAGCCAGTATGTGAACAAGATTCATATGCTATCTCTTTGATAAATGACCTAAGTGCCAGGGTGTGATGAAACTTGAGGAAAATTGTTGATCAGTGTGCGCCAACTTTTGGTAAAAGCAGTGGAGCTAGCCAACAAAAGAAAAGAAAAAGAAATGTGAAAGAAAAGCTCTATCACCCAAAGTCAAATTCTAAATGAGCTTCCACCAATGGCGAGCGCTCCCAAACATTTTCAAAGTGTCCACTTGGACCAAGCGCTAATTAGGACCAAGGAGTCGGGCTGACACCATAAAAGGGCTCTGCATCGTAAGCGATACAAGTCTGGGTGTCGAAGGTATCTTAGATACTCAAAAGAGACACACCCCGGTGTACTCCCAGAAAAACAAGTGCAGACGACTCCAAATTCTCTTGACGGACACATTGATCAACAAAATAAAATATACTTGTGTTGAGTAATAAGGCACTCGAGAGGCACCTTGTTCCAATGTGAGGGAGAGAAAATCAGACACAATCCTATGCCCTCCATCATCTGGCCATCCATCTACACTTTCAAGTCTGACAAACTAATGAGACGGTTGACTGAAGCAAGAATAGACTTATTCCCTAGTGTTGAGGATTAGGTCTAAAGGAGGATCTTTGGGCCTGGAACTTTGAGTGATGACCCGACTCGACTCTCATGAAATGCAGTACACTTAAAATCATATCCTTATATTATATGTACAAACAGAGAGTCTGAAAATTAGAGAAGTTGGATTCCTTTTGATTAAAGCTTGGTTGAGCCAGAATTTTAGGATCACTCAAATTAAGGGTCTTCTATGAATTAAGCCTTGAAAATTCACATGCACAGTCAGGAATATATTCAACTAAGTCATTCATTCATGCTCGGGGACGAGCATGGTCTAAGTATAGGGGTATGATGAATCTCGTATTCATCATGCTAAAATTGGTCATTTAGGCTCTGTCCCCCATCATCCACTTGTAATTAATCAATAATAGAGCATTATTAGCATTCATACATGTGTGAAGAGTATCTGCATTTCATCATGCATAATTGCATTTAAAATCCCCAGTGTAAATTAGCCCAAAAAGCCGCTAACTTCTCACATTTTTTGTTAATTCATCCTAACTCCGATTGACCCAAAACCACCTCCATTGTGTAGATATTACTAATCTTATTAAATAAAAAATACAAAAAAATTTACTAACCCCAATAAGTGTCAAATAATCAAGTTAAATTTCACATCTGACGGACTAAAACGAGCATATCTCCCTCATACAGTGTCCGATTTTGGTCTACTCACTTTTAAAGTACTCCATTTTCAAATACCTTCAAAACAAGACCAATTTCATAAAATTCGGAGCTCATTTGTGAAAGTTGGGTTTTGGGCCTCTTTTGCGCATTTTAACTTTTTGCTAATTTTGACCTGCGTTTTTATGTGCTTAATTAACTCTTTTAATTTTATTTCTTCTTTATTTGTGTCCTTTGATGAAAGTTTTAATAAGAAATGCAAAAATTCAAATCTAGATTAAAACTGAGATCAAAGAAACTGACCACGTCCAAGTGTCCGTTGTCGGTCTGTACAAAAGTTGTGCGTTTCTAACTTCTATTTTATTTTCCTATTTTCTTATTTATTAAAAATCCAAAAAAAATAGATTAGTGTGTAATTAATTTTCTTATATTTTATCATATTTTTTATAGATTTTTTATCCTCTCTAAAACCATCAAAAAAATACAAAACCCCAAAAAGTCGATTTTCTATACACATGGAGAGCCACCAAAAATACTACTTCTCACAGGTGACCTCTTTTGCTCCCGGGTCCTTCATGAAAATTGTAGATCTCGTCGACACGAACAACTTTTGTGAAGGAAATTTTTTCCTTCTCCTTCTTCTCCATAATTAAAGTTGAATTTTTTTTGGGGTGCCACGTGGCAGCTCCTGAGCTTGCCATGTGGCACCCCCACTAACTCTCTCTCTCCAGCCTTTCCCCGGGTCACGTGCCTAGCACGTGACCTCCCCATCCTCTTCCTCAACCGTTCACGCCCAGCGCCCCCCTGCCGTTTCTCCTCCCTCCATCGGCCATCACTCCTCTCCAGCCGTTACCCCTCTCCGCCATGCACGGCCTTCAACTCCCTGTGTAACGCACCACCACCGCGCCACCTATAAAGCCACCACTTCGCCGGCCTCAAGCCTTCATCCGCCATTTTTTGGAGCTAGACCCACCGACGCCTTGGTGACAGCAAGGCCAGGTATCTCCGGCGTGATCCAGCCACTTTCTGGTGAGCTGCTCCGAGCTACCTCGCTCGCGCCCACTCCGGCGGTCTCTAGTAGTCGCCTACACTTCCAGTTTTCATCCATGTGCGTTGCCTCCGCCGCACCATTCAAGCCGGCCTTGCACAGGCCGGTAACCCTCTCCGCCATCAACATCACCGAGCACCCTCGATTTCCCCTCCCCGTGTGTTTTTTTGGCTAATCACGTGCAGGAAGCACCGCCGCTGCAGCACATCCGCCGCGCAGCCCAGCGCATCCGCCGCTCCGCCTCAGGCAGGCCGCCTCCGCCCCGCGACTTCGCCCTCCACCGCCGTGACCGCCCCTGCCATGCTCGGCCGTGTGTCGGCCGAGCGTTCGAGCGCCACCTCCTCCGCCACGCAGCCTTCGGCCTCCGCCTGCCACCTCGCGTCGTGTGTCGGCCGAGGTGCGGCACGCTCCACTCGGGAGCTCCAACACAACCGCCCCACTCGCCAGCCTCCGCTCGCCGCCGCGCCTCACCTTCGCCGCGCGGGGGTGCCGCCCTCTGCCCTCGGCCACACGCAGCTCATCCCCATCCGGCCGCCCGACCTCTGCCCTCGCCCAGCTGCTCCGCCCGCCCCGCTTGCCCCATCACGACGCCCAGGCGCCGTCGGATCAGGCTATAGCCCTTGATCCGACGGTTCTTCAGCTGCCACGTGCCCCCCCCCCCCGAGCCTCGGCCCCAGCCGCGAGGCTCGGGTCCACCGAAGCGCCCCCAATCGCCGCGTGGAGGCTCGGACCATCTGAGCCTCCCGCTTCCCCCACCGAAGCTCAGGCTCGGACGCCCGAGCCTCCAGGCTCGGGCCCGAACCATAGGCTCGGCCATCCGAGCCTCCCGCCTTCCATCCGAGCCTTGGGCGCACGTGCTGGGCACGTGCGCATGTGGACAAATTGCAAGAAGGCCCCTGGCTTTTTCCGAATTTGCAGAAATACCCTCGCCAGGGGAAAATTTCAGAAAAGAACCTCAAGTTTTTATTAATTACAGATAAGTCCTCCCAGGGACCTCTTTGCAAAGAAAACTTTATTTTATTTACATTTTAGTCCCTGGAATTTCATTTTGTCATAACTTTTTCATACGGACTCCGATTTTATCATATAATATGTCGTTTCGAAGCTAATTCCATGCTCTATCACTTAGCATAGTTTGTGATCAGATCTGAGGGTGTTTGTTATCAATTATTATTTGAAGATCATCATTGACTATTGCAGGCTTATTTTGACATACTTGTTCTTGAAAAATTAACGATAAATCTGTTGCAGGAGTCCGGTCGAGGATTTCAATTTGATTGACCCATTGTGATCATTGCTGATTATTCTAAATCTTTACTGGGGTTAAATCGAGGATCAATTATTTAACTTTCTTTTTGGCTGATCGATAGCATTTTTACATGAAATTTTTGATAGGGTTATTCACTGATTAATATCTTTACCTGCAACTTGGAGTTGATAGATCTTTTTGGGTGTTAATATTATTCGATCTGTGATAATATTTGAGGATTAATTGACTTTATTAATTGATGATTTAAATCGTGGAAAATCACAGATCCTGATCATAAATTCTGTTTAATTCCTTTGCATCACGTTCACATCATTGCATTGTATATTTTGCAACACACAAATTAATCGAGTATTAATTAATTATTTAATTTGATTTAAGACCAAGCAACTAAAAATCACTGTTCACTGTGTTCGACCTTGGTAAACTTACCAAGTAAAAATATTCCACAACATTCAAAGCTTATGGTTTTTGATCGATCGATTTTCACGTCCTATACTACAATTCATCGATATCAAAGAGGTGGATTTTGCGTTCATCAGTACGATCTGTCCATTCTCACCCTTGACCCTCCCTGCTTTGTGTATTGTTTGCTATACTTAGGATTATTTGATCATAAGTATAGGGGGCGGTCAACTTCTCATTCTTTTGTTCATTTATTCATTCATTTCTCTATTTATCTATTCTTTAGATTTTTATATACTTAGTACGAGTTATGTCTTCTCTTTTCTCTCTGATCTATGAGGACATAGCTCAAGCTAAGTATAGGGGGTCGTATATACTACGTATATACTTTAGCCATAACTCGTACTTTCGTATTTTCCTAATAAATATGGTTAATAATTCTTTAAAATTCATGAAAACCCGTAATAAAAAGATGTTATCATTCCTCAAATTCTTTTTGTATTTACTGATTAATAAATCAGGTGAAAATGTTTTTTGCAAAATGTTTGAAAAATAGTTTGAAAATCTTCGTGAAAAATCTTTTGAAAACTATTTGGAAAACGTTTTGTTACATGTTTTAAACCTTTGTAAAAATATTTTGGTTTGTAAAGTTTATTTTCTTTATGTGAAATAAAATGTTTGAAAAATGATTTGCAAATAGTTTGAAAAATGGTTGTAAAAGTATTTTGAAAATCTTTTGCAAAATGATTTTCAAATGTGTGTACATGTTTGTAAAATTGTTTGTAAAAATTATTTTGGACTATAGTTTTTCAAAATTGTTTGTAAAATGATTTGCAAATAAGTTTGAGGAATACATACATCTCACCAAAATTCACTATATATATTTATAAAATTGACCACTTACCCTTGTAAATTCTTAAAATCTACTTCTTGTAAATATAAGAAGCACTCCCGTGTAAATATTTGTACCTAGCTTTGAGCTAAAATCATTATTTTCAAAAAATCCCAAAAACATTTGCAAAATTAAAATCCAAAAACATTTGAAAAATCTTTTTGAAAAATACAAAAAAAACTGCATATGCATCATCTTTGCAAAAATCCAAAAAAAGTTCAAAATCTTGAAAATTGCATCACAAAAATATTTTCTGCATTTGCATAGCATTAGCATTTTTGGATTGAGTTTGATAGTTGAACGGGTCCAAGTAAAATTCGGAGATTGGAGCTTGATTGAACCTTAAAATCTACCTAATAACAGGAACCTTATAGGAGCTGGGTTTGAGGTACTTCAGGTCTAGTTGACTTAATTCTTTGAGGATCACGAGACTTGGTTCAATGGATTCTTGACTGCCTAAGTAGAGTATTTCGGAGCACACACACGACTCTTGTTAATAATGACCTAACTTGGACACCTGCATCTTTCACATGGCTCAACTCAGTTGGAGTGGTGAGGGGATTAGATTTGCCGGTATGAGACGCACACAAGTGGAAACACTTGTCCTCCTCTAGGGAGGGAAGTGCACCCCAGCCCATCCAGTGATGAGGAATTCTAAAGACAGGAGAGTGTGGGTTGCAATGAAGCTTCAAAAGAGGGATAGACTACTGGCTCAAGAGGAAAAACTCCTTATGTAAATGCTGCAGTGAATAGTATTTCAAAAAAAAGGGGGAAAAAGAAAAAAGAGAGAAAAGACAAGACTGTACAAAAATAAAATGCCTGCCAAAGTATGTGAATATGTTGTATAGAAAATAAGCAAGCTTGAGTTCCAAAGTCATATCATGTGAGCCTGCAGCTGGATGACTTGACTACACTGGTCTTGCATCCTAGGATAGGTAGCTACACTGGCTACCGTCCATTCTTCTCTTCACCCCTCCTCTTGAGCTGGTTGCCACTTGAACTTAGAAGGGAATACTCCACTCCTCGAGGAAGGAGTTATTGGATTGGGGAATCATTGGGTTGTCATATTGGAGAAGTCAGTTTCTTTGTCATTTTAGTTGGGGAGAGCCACAATCACTTACACTGTACAAGTCAGATTCATAGTCGTAAGGGTTTGCGTATGAGTTGAGATATTTCTGACCTGGCTATTGAGGAGACTTGAACAGAGTTTTGGGATTCTCAGGGACTGTTGGATTTCAAATTCGGTTCGCATTAAGGTTCCGACCGCACTAAAATTCCAAAGGTCCGACTTAAGCTCCAAACTTTGATTTTGTGAAGACAAGTTTGATAATTAAACTAAATCCAATTTCTTCTTTTTCTTTTCTTTATTTTTTCTTTTCTGCACTTATTGCATAAGTGTTTGCTAGGGACTAGCAAAGGCAAGTATATGGGGATGATGAATCTACGTTTCATCATCTTTATTCTATCAGTTTCACCATAAAAACCCTAGTAAATGCATGTAAATACTGTTAATTTATACATTTTAGCATTCATGCATCATTGTGTAAATATTGTGTAAAATGCGGTTTTTAAAGCCAAAATTATAGAATAAAGAAAAGAAAAGAAAAAGAATAAAATATTGTAAATAGTTTATGACCCAAAACCCCGATACCTAGGCATCTCGATGACTAGGTCGACAAGGAATAAAGTAGGGGGAGATAAGGGCCAAAATACAATTAAAAAACCTTGTATTTCATTCATTCTTTATTCATTTTGGGAACTGTTTTTAGTTCCACTTTTTATACCTCAAATAAAGAAACTTTGAACATGAAAGTTGTATATAATTAAATAAATAAAAATATGAAATTGATTTCACTCTAAAATAATGTACAGATAAAAAGTTATGATCTGAATAAAATTCCAGAATCCCAACTTCCCAGACCTGTGTCTCCCTAATAAAAACTTGAAATGCGTCAAACTCACCTTTAATTGTATATAATTTAAAATAAGCTATTTAATGGCAGTGGTTTCGCATTTGGCGAAGCTACAGTTTGAAAGTTGAGTTTTGGACCCATATTGTATACTTGTACAGATTAAGATATTATTTTATTATTTATTCATTATTTTTATAATGTTAAATTTTTATAATTTTGTAAATATTATTTATAATATATGAGTATATTAAAACCAGAATAAAAATCTCAAGAAAATACAAAAATAAAATACTTGTATATAATACATAGGTATAATACCAATACACATACCTATATTATTAATATTTCTATTTTATTAAGTGTATAAACATTTCAGAAAAATAAAATAAAAATATATTTAAGTGTATAAAAGCATCCTATAAATTTATAAAATGATAAACAAAAATAAATAAATTAAATTCACAAAATAAAAATAAAATATTAAAATATATAGATATGTATACCTATATAGGCCTAAAAAGGTAACTTATCATTTTATACCTCTAAAAAATAAATAAAAATCATAATAAAATAATTCAAAAATATTAAATATTTTTAATTAAATAACCAAAAAATAATAAAATTGTTTACTAATTTAAATTGATTTTACAAAGGTTTTTTCCAGGATTTTCCTGGTAGGTCCACATGGACCAACCAAGGGGCCTGGAGAGTTGACCGGCGAGTCAACTCTCTGTCCCACTCCTGAAGACCTATCAGACCTGAGTTTTTGTCCGCTTTTGCGGATTTTTCTAGGCCACCTCATGCCTCCTTTCATGATGGTTCCTTCTGCATTTTTCAAGCTCGACAATCCATGATTCACGCCCAGATGTAATCTTGGGCTTTGGATCATTGCATCGCCCGTTGTCACCTCGTCTTTCATGCCCGACCACCATCCTCTTCAAAAACCCCCTTTTCCACCTTTTGAATTTTTGAACCCTTTTTTCCCGTTCTTCTTCCCTTCTTTCGAGTGCTTAGGTTTGAGGGAGGTGACAACAAGCTCACCTCGCCCTCAAGAGGCGCATAGGAGCGGCGCGGAGGCGTCTCCACCCCATCTCCGGCCACTTTGGCCGTGAGGTTTATTTCCCAGATTTCTCAACCTGTCGAAGTTGTTTTTATATATTTTTCTTTGATGTAGATTAGCTGTAGTGTAATCTTTTATTTCATATTTTCGTTGGCTTGATTTGCAAGCCATCTACTCCCTCCAATCACCCGTGCTTGCCCTGGGACCATCTACTGTGATTCTCGTGCTTCCCTTGCAGGTCCCAGGTGCTGAAGGATCCCATATGGGGTCGTTTTGTGTTGAAGCCAAACCTCCTGGAGCCCTTCCCCCTCTTCCTCACAGTGGTGGAGCTCCGGTGGTCCAACCGCCATTTTAGAGCCGCCAATCGATAGGGGGAGCTTCCGAGAGCCTTGTGGCCATTTTGCAGCTTCCAACGCTGTCAGAGAAGAGAGAGAGAGAGGGGTCGGGAAAGTTCATCGACGCCGGCCCGCCTCCTTGTTCTTCACGATCAGCTCCCAGCCGCCGAATTTGGTCTGTTCTTCCAAGGGCCTCCACAGTCGTCTGTTTGGCACCACTCAGAGCCGTCGATGCAGTCCTGATGTTCTAATCTGGGCCGTTTGCACGCGAAGGGGCATCGTTCGACAGGAGGGCGCCATGTGTCTTAAGTGAACGGCTTACCTCCATTCGATCGCGCCTATGGTTGGGGATTTTGCAAGTTATACCCCGCCGGTTTATGTCTTTAATAAGTAATGTTAAAACTTTCATCAACCTTTTTGAAACTCTTGAATAATTTACATATAGCCCCCCGGAATGTTGTAATATCCCATCTTGACCCCTGTCAGGTCACGTGCTTTCACGCACGTGACTTGGCAATTTTGCAGGCATACCCCGTGGTAGTTTCTTATTTATTTTTAGTTCCAAAACATTTCTATGCAATTATAAAACTTCTGGCATTTTTACATTCTAGCCCCCGTAATTTTGAAATATTGCATTTCCGTCCTCCCCAGGCGCGTGCATCGCACGTGCGTGCATGGGTTTTTGCAGAAAGGCCCTTGTGGGTTTGGCTATTTAGGATTGGTCCAGGAATTTTGTTAAGTGGTTGTTTATTTTGCGGAGAAATTACACTTCTACCCTAGAACTTTTTGCATATTTCGTAAATGCCCCTGCCACCTGTGTAGTTTTTATTTGATGTTTGTATTTATTTCATGCATCTATAAAATCCTAAAAATTACCAAAAAATATCATAAGCTCTTGTTGCATTCTAGTTTCACAGCATATTTTATTTTACATTTTTATTGCATTTTACTATTTATTAAAATAAAAAAAAGCATTTTTGTTACTGTTTACTTTATAAAATCTATAATAATTATAAAAACACCTTAGAAAATTCACAAAAAATATATTTTGCTTATTTTAGTGTGTTTTAACTTCATTCCAAAAATCCTTAAAAAATACAAAAGAAAACCCATGAAAATATAAAAACTCTAAAAACCTTCATAAAAATTATAAAATTCATAAAAACCCTAAAATTGTGCTATCTGTGTCTAAATTTTTTATTTTACTATCTTTGTGTTAAAATTAATTTGAGGAATTTTAGAATCTGTTTACTATTTTTCATTCCCATTTTTAGTTTCAGCTTTTTAATTTATTCACTGTTTTCAATAGTTTTGATTTTAAAAATACCAAAAAAATTAGGAAAAATATAGAAAAATCATAAAAACATTAGAAAATTATAAAAAGACCAAAAATATTTTATTTCCTGAATTTTCCTTAGTTTTACCAATTTTTATAAATACTTTATCCCTCTCTTTCTTACTTTGTATATATTTTATTTAAAAAAAGAAAATAAAAAAATATAAAATATAAAAAGGAAATATAAAATCAGAAAATTAAAAATATATATAAAAATATAAAATAAAAAATTAAATTTAAAATATAAAATTAAAAACCCACAAAAAATTAGCATAAATAGACAAATCATCACATTCACACTTGTGCATTCATTTGCCCCCTTCTACTTGTCTACTCCCTGTGTTCGACCTCTACACTGCTTGCACACTATACACATCCTTTGTAGAGTTATAATAAAATTTAACTCCACATTCATCTTCATTGCCTTATTTGATTGTTGTGGGTTAATTGATTGATTGAGGTTTCGTGAGCGGTCGCTTAGCGACACTGTGGTCCCGCCTTGTGTGGACTACTTTAGACCCTCGCCAAATCTGAGTTATCAGTACCTGATTGAGCTGAGCTTCGTAAGGGTCTGAAAATTATCCTCACTAAAAGAATAACGAAGATAGAGCACCGATGAGGTAATCGCTTATGAAGCCTGGTTCAAACAATAAGTAAACACAATAAATAATGAATCAATAAATGACAAAAATGTGAAGTATAATTTATTATACTGTACAAACAAAGATGTATATCATGTAAGCATGTAGAGGTCAAACCACTGAGAGCAAACAAGGTAGCCTACTGATTATTGCTAATCAAGAATGAATTATGTACACAAGTCTCCCATTTTTTGCCTTTTTGGTTTTTAAATTTTATTCGATTTTTCTTATATATATTATAAAATTTTGATTCCTTTTTAAGTTTAATTTATACAGTAATATATAGATATGCATACATATATATAATATATGTATATAATAATGTACACAAGATACAAGATATACATATATATATATCATAATAAATGCAATAAATAAACAAAAATCAGATAATGTTAAATATAGTATTGATTATAATATATACATATATATTATTTTTAAAATATTTATAAGGTATTTATAATAATCATAGTGATTATACATATATTTATACATAAATAATATAGGGCATTATAGTTATAAATATAGATAAAAATAATTTAAATTTTAAAAATAGAATGTTTTTGTATTTTTCACATTTTTCTAATATTCTTATGATTTTATGGGTATTTTCTAATTTTTATGTATTTTTAAAGTCAAAAATATCCTAAAATAGGGATTAAATAAATAGGCCGAATTGTTTTGAGAATCAAAAATATTAAATAAAGTCAAAAATCCCAAAAACTAATTTTCGTACGTAATAATATATATAAATAAAGTATCAAATATAAACAGATATTTTTGGAATTTTTGTAGAATTTTTACATTTCTATAGGATTTTGGAGATTTTTATTTTTTTTATGATTTTCTTTTTCTATTTTTAGGGGTTTTTGGTCTGAAGCTAGAAAACACTATCATAGGAGATATATTTTTTTCTAGAATTTTTAAATATTTTTTATATTTTTTTGGAATTTTTAAGTCAAACGGGGGCAAATTGTGCTCTATTTGATTTTTAATAATAGGAAATATGCATAAATGCAAAAATAAAAATATAGCATGAAAGATCAAGCATTAGGAACATTATCCTATTTTTGCATGATTTTTGGAGCATGGATGACATTTACAAAAATTAGAGAAACCTGCACAAAAATCGAATACTAGCAGGGATCATTTTGCAAATATAATTAAGTTTACATGAATTTCAGAATCCTAAAACAAAAATCCAAGCGCCAAGGTGCAATTTAGCCACGACTATTTAAATTTAAAACATTTGGTAGGGGCATATTTGCAATATACAAAACATTCAAGGTCCTCTAAATAATTTTTCCACAAAAGTTAACACTAAATATATAAATGTTTAGACTGAATACAAATACAAAAATTCATAGGGGTATAGCTGCAAAATGCCCACTTCACATGGGGGACCTGTGAGGTGAACTAGCACAGACACCAATGAGAATACATCAAAATGCATAGGGGTTCATGAAAAATTTCCATAATTATTTACAATTCAGACCTAACTTTCAATATTAAATAAAAATGTACAAAGGGGGGGGGCATGTGTAAAATTGACCCATTTATGCATGCCAACAGAGGACAGAGGTTTCTTCACTTGACACGTTTCATGTTCTCCTTGCATGATGATGATTTGAGCTGCAACAACTCGGATTAGACCTCCCGATAGGATCTGTCGGTGGTGGCTCGCGCTGATCTGATAGCAGTTGCACGAACTGGGAACGACGGGGAAGGTGTCTGGAAGAACAGGAAATAACACATGCTCTCCCGAGTTTTGATCTACCATAGTGTCCGCCTTCGACCACCTATTTCTCTGATGATAGGCTTGGAAAATTTGTCTCGTCATCCCGCAGTCGATTGGTGCCTTAAAAGTCTTTGGATCTCGGTGACCGAGCTTTGAAGGGGCTTCATTTGTGGGGCAGCATTCAAACCTCGAATGGGTCTCAGATGTTCCCCTCCAGACCTGCAAGTATGTGCACTAGCACGACAAGGAAAAGGGTACAAGATCTGGGCCTTTATTTTGTGGATTTGAAGTGGAATGAACAGATATGGAGGTGCTCTGGCGAAGGCTTCGGAAGGAGCACCGATGCCTCAATTCAGGAAGGATCAAGGTGATGTAATGGGTCGAGGGATCGGAGAATGCATTGAGGAACGATGTGAGGGTGGCATGGGGGTTGGATACTATCGGAAACACGACGGAGCAGGGTCGAAGCTAGGTGCTCCGACGATCTTTATTTTGCAATTTAAATTAAACTACTAATCTAAGGATGAAATAAAGGGCAGGAAACTAAAAACTAAGACTAAATCTACCTAGAAATGGGTAAAAGATGCGCAACTCGTACCTGGGAACCAGAGAGTAGAGGCCTCCTGCTCCAACACCTCGGGGGCATCCTCGTTGTCATCGGGAACACACTCGCTCACAAGGATGAGGTATTAAGGGCTTGAAGAGGGATCAAAATCGAGAAGGGAGGAGGAAGAGGTTGTTTATAGACACAACGAGGATGGCTTATTGGATTAGAGTATTTGCTTGAATCAATGAAACTTTGACTTCTAAAAAGTTCTGATGTGACTGAGGGTAGATTGTAGAGGATTTTTCGTGAAGGAATCAAGAAGAGAAAATCCACATATCGAAAGGGAAAATTGGGATAAGATGGCTTGATTGACGTATGACATGCCAGGCAGTTGGAGGCAGGGGAGTTGACTGCAGTCAACTAGGATTTGCGTCTGGTTGGTCCATGTGGACCAACGAGAAAATTCCAAGGCGGAAATTATGGGTAAAATCGATAATAAGTAGTTAATACAACAACAACAACAAAGCCTTTTCCCACAATTAAGTAGGGTCAGCTACATGGATTCTTCGCCTCCATTCAGATCTATGTTGGGTAATTTCGGGGCTTATATCCAAAAAACTAAGATACCTTCGTATAGTCTCTTTCCAACACTTCTTAGGCCTTCCTCACCCTCTCTTAGCTGGCTTAATATCCCAACACTCGCATCTCCTAACTGGTGCATCAGCTGATCTTCTTTGCAAATGACCAAACCATCTTAAGCGATTTTCTCGCATCTTGTCCTCGATCGGAGAAGCACCAACTTTCTTTCTGATTGCCTCATTCTGAATCCGATCTTTACGTGTGTGCCCACACAACCACCTTAGCATTTTCATTTCTACTACAACCATTCTCTACACATGTCTATGGTTTACATGCCAACATTCAGATCCATAGAGCATAGCAGGTCTCACGGCTGCTTTGTAAAACTTTCCTTTAATTTTTAAAGGAAATTTCTTATCACACAGCACAACAGAGGCACCTCTCCACTTTAGCCAGCCTGCATTTATTCTATTAATAACGTCTCCATCAATTTCCCCATCATGTTGCAAAATAGATCCCAGATATCTAAAATAATCTCTCTTCTGAATGTTATCGTCACCAATCTTCACCTCGATTCCTTCACCATTACTTCTATCAAAGGTGCATTCCATAAATTCCGTCTTAGCCCTACTTATACGAAATCCTTTAGTCTCCAAGATAATAAGTAGTTAATGATTTAATTAATTTTAGTGTATAAAATAAAAAAATGTTATTTTATGTAGTATTTAATTCCCATTTTTATTTATTTTTTATAAGGCTAATTATTACAAGTTATTATTTACATGTATAGTTATAGGTATTTTTACCTATATATAGATTATTTTATTTTTATTTTGTGTTTTAAACTTTATTATTATATATACTTAATTTATATATTTATAAATTATTTAAATATATAAATATATTTTTATTTTATTTCTATGATATCATATGTACACTTAAATAAATAGGTGTATTTATTATATAGCTACAAGTTTATGTACTTCATCTATATATTCATACTTATTTATTTTAGTTCATTTTTAATGGTTTTATTTTATCTTAATTATGTACATATAATGTAAACATATTTACAAAATTATAAAATATAAAATAATGCAAAATATAAAAAATAAATAGAATGAATATTTTATTCATGTATATAGTACAACAGGGGTCCAAAACCTAACTTTTACATCTTAACTCCAAATTAAATGAAACCACCTTTATTAAATAGCTAATTGATGTAACCAAATTTTGGTGGTCTTAGATTCCACACAAGGCAGGAACTCAGTTGCTGAACCGACCACTCAGAAATCCGGACTACAATCAACAATCAACACACAATATGTATCAAGCAATAAGAAGCAAATGTGGAGTCAAAATTTATTATAACTCTACAAAAATGTGTATAGTGTGCAAGTGTGTAGAGGCCGAACACAGGGAGCAAGCAAAATAGATCAAGCAAAAATGCACGAAATGTGATGTGTGATCAAGTGCATATAAGCAAATTTTTGTGGGTTTTAATTTTATATTTTTTTATTTAATTTTTGATTTTATATTTTTATATTTTGATTTTTGAATTTACTGATATTGTATTTTCCTTTTATATTTTATCTTTTTTTAAATAGAATATATAGACAAGTAAGAAAAAGAGAAAGATAGAGTATTTATAAAAAAAAGTAAAAATAATAAAAAATCAGGAAATAGAATGTTTTTGGGCTTTTTGTAATTTTATGCTATTTTTGTGATTTTTAGAGATTATTCTGAATTTTTTGGTATTTTTAAAAGCAAAAAATACTAGAAAACAATGAACTAAGCTACTGGCCGAAATTAAAATGAGGATGAAAAATTGAAATCAGAGTCCAAAATTCCTCAAATTAATTTTAGAATAAAGGCAATAAAATAGGAAAAATACATAAACTGAGATTGTATTTTTATGATTTTTCTTGATATTTTTAGATTTTTAGGAAGATTTTTGGAATTTTCTAATTTTTAGGGTTTTTGTTTTTAAATTTTTCATGATTTTTGGATAGAAGTTAAAACGCGGAGAAACACACAAAATATATTTTTTTGGAATTTTTCAAAAACTTTTTTTATAATTTTTATGGATTTTATAGTGCAGACAGTGAATAAAATGCGTGTTTTTGGATTTTTATAAATATGAAAATGCAAGAAAAATGCAAAACAAAAATATGACATGAATCTACAATGCAAAAGGAACCTAAGGTAATTTTTGTGGACTTTTTAGCAATTTAGAGATGCATGAAATAAATAAAGATAGCAAAAAGAAATTACACTACTAACAAGGGCATATTTGTAAATAAGCAAACATCCAAGGGCCACAGTGTAATTTTCCACAAAATTTTATAACGAATAAATCAATTTCCAGGTCCAGATACAAATATCAAAAGCCGCAAGGGTACGCCTGCAAAATACCCAAACCCACACGTGCTATACACGCCCCTGGGAAGGACTGAAATGCTATATCCAAAAACCCCAAGGGTTGATATGCAAATTCCCCAAAAGTATTACATGTTACAGTATAATTCCTGGACTAAATCGAAATAACCAAACCCACAGGGGGTCCAGTGCAAAAACACCACCACCCCACGTGCACCGATCACGTGAGGTGACGCGGACTGGACCTAGATGCAAATAAATAAAGTTCGGGGGACTAGATACAAATATTACAAAAATATTTAAGCTACAGATGAAAGTTTATGGACTAAAAAATAAATACAAAATGCTCAGGGTAAAAGATGCAAAATACCCTAAGCAAGGCGATCCGACAGCGGAGGATATGCCACTTGACATAAGGTGCGATCTGAATGGCCGATGAAGGTTCGGGGATGAGCGGTCCCGATTAGATCTCCTTGTCTTGATCGAACGGCTGAGCTTCGTGGAAATCCAATGGTCGTTATGCACGTGGAGCTCGGGTCTCGATCCGACGACACAGAGGGGCGGAGCAAGAACATGGGAGGAGCGCCAGTGAGGCGAACTTCCCCGAGCTCTAGCTCCGTCCTCCGGTGATCTTTGGGCTCCAAAATTGGCCCGACGACTCCTGCGGTCCTCATCTTCCTCCTGGTGGCTCCACAACGCTCCGGGGATGGCCGGAGTACTCGCGAGAAGGTGGTGGAGCTGTATTGCTCCACAGACCTCCGACGAAGGGCAAAACGAGCCCCAGGCTCGAGTCAAAGTGCAAAGACCTGCAAAAGCATGTGAGAGGGTCCAGGGCAAAATGTCTGGACCCCGCGGGGGTGGAAAGGTGGCGAGAGGCGACAACTTAAGGCGGTGGCCGGAGGAGTACTCCAGCAAGGGGTACATATGGGCGAGTCGACGGATGAAACTCAAAGATTTTTTGGGGGGAAACGATCCTAATGCTAAAGCGAATAAAATGCAAAGAAAAATGAAAGAAAATAAGGACCTCGAAGGGGATGAACCTGATGTGGAAGGTACCTCAATGCCGACGAAAAGCGGAGGTGATTGGAGCCGCCTCGGGCGTCGCTCGACCAACCTGAAGCTCTGGAGAGGAAGCTGTCACCTTCCTTGAGCTCGCGGGCGTGTAACCGGGAGCTAAGCATGCGTGAGAGGGGTTCAAAATCGAGAGGAAAGAGAGGGGGTGCTATTTGAAGGGTTGACGAGTAGGCTACAAGATCGATGGAAGGCGTCGCCTCAGTGATCCAATCCCCAATAAAAACGTAAGGGCGTGATTCACGGATGCATGGGGCGAAAAAATGCAGAAGAAAGTTTCATGAAATGATGAAAGGAAAAGCCTCAAAAAATCCTTGAAATTGAGGTCAAACGAGGTCCTGACAGGCACACATGGGGGAGGATAGCCAGTTGACCAAGGTCAACTTGGATTATCACCTGATTGGTCCACGTGGACCAACCAGCAAAAATCCCAAATAAATGTTTTATTAATTAATTTAAAATAGAGAATGATTTTATTATTTTTAGGTTATAAAATAAAAATATTTGTTATTTTCTAAGGTATTTTAATATGATTTTTAATTATTTTTATGAGGTTTACAATTATAAGTTACTTTTTTAGGCTTGAATATGTATATATATCTATATATTTTTTAAGTTTTATTTTTATTTTATATATTTAATTTATTTATTTTTGTTTATTATTTTATAAATTCATGAAATATTTTTATACACTTAAAAATATTTTTATTTTATTTTTCTGAAGTATTTTGTACATTTAATAAAATAAAAGTGTGAATTATATAGGTATGTGTATAGGTCTTATACCTAAGTATGCTATACAAATATTTTATTTTTGTATTTTATTGAGGTTTTTATTATGATTTTAATGTACACATAAATTATAAATAATATTTACAAAATTATAAAAATATAAAATTACGAAAATAAGGAATAATAAATAAAATGATTATTTTAATCTGTACAAGTATACAATAGGGTTCCAAAACTCAACTTTCAAACTGTAGCTCCGCAAAATGCGAAACCACTGCCATTAAATAGCTTATTTTAAATTATATACAATTAAAGGTGAGTTTGACGCATTTAGAGATTTTATTTGGGAGATACAGGTCTAGGAAGTTGGGATTATGGAATTTTATTCAGATCATAACTTTTTATCTGTATATTATTTTTGAGTGAAATCAATTTTGTATTTTTCTTTAATTAGCTATCTACAACTTTTGTGTACAAAGTTTATTTATTAGAGGTGTCCAAAGTGGAACCAAAAATAGGTCCCAAAATGAATAAAGAATGAATAAAATTAATAGGTATTTTTATTGTATTCTGGCCCTTATCTCCCCCTACTTTATTCCTTGTCGACCTATTAATCTAGATGCCTAGGTCTCGAGGTTTCGGGTCATAAAATGTTTACAATATTTTATTCTTTTTCTATTCTTTTATTTATTCTATAATTTTTGCTTTAAAAACAGTATTTTATACAATATTTACATACATGTGCATGAATGCTAAGATGCACTAATTAAGGGTATTTACATGCATTTGCTAGGGTTGTTGAGGCCAAAATGATAGAATAAAGATGATGAAATGTGGATTCATCATCCCCCTATACTTTGCCTTTGCTAGTCCCTGGCAAACACTTATGCAATAAGTGCAGAAAAGAAAAATAAAGAAAAGAAAAAGAAGAACATGGATTTAGTTTAATTATCAAACTTGTCTTCACAAAATCAAAGTTTGGAGCTTAAGTCGGACCTTTGGAATTTTAGTGCGGGCAGAACCTTAATGAGAACCAGATTTAAAATCCAACAGTCCCTGAGAATCCCAAAATCCTGCTCAAGTCTCCTTAATAGCCAGGTCAGAAATACTTCAACTCATACGCAAACCCTTACGACTATGAATCTGACTCGTACAGTGTAAGTGATTGTGGCTCTCCCCAACTAGAATGATAAAGAGACTGACTTCTCCAGCATGACAACCCAATGATTCCCCAATCCAATGACTCCTTCCTCGAGGAGTGGGGTATTCCCTTCTAAGTTCAAGTGGCAACCAGCTCAAGAGGAGGGGTGAAGAGAAGAATGGACGGTAGCCAGTGTAGCTACCTATCCTAGGATGCAAGACCAGTGTAGTCAAGTCATCCAGCTGCAGGCTCACATGATATGACTTTGGAATTCAAGCTTGCTTATTGACTTTACAACATACTTTTGCAGGTATTTTATTTTTGTACATGCCTATCTCTTTTTTTTTGAAATACTATTTACAGCAGCATTTACATAAGGAGTTTTTCCTCTTGACCCAGTAGACTATCCCTCTTTTGAAGCTTTATCGCAACCCACACTCTCCTGTCTTTAGAATTCCTCATCACTGGATGGGTTGGGGTGCACTTCCCTCCCTAGGGGAGGACAAGTGTTTCCACTTATGTGCGTCTCATACCGGCAAATCCAATCCCCTCACCACCCCAACTGAGTTGAGCCATGTGAAAGGTGCATGTGTCCAAGTTAGGTCATTATCAACAAGAGTCGTGTGTGTTCTAAAATACTCTACCTAGGCAGTCAAGAATCCATTGAACCAAGTCTCGTGATCCTCAAAGAATTAAGTCAACTAGACCTGAAGTACCTCAAACCCAGTTCCTATAAGGTTCCTGTTATTAGGTAGATTTTAAGGTCCAATCAAGCTCCAATCTCCAGATTTTACTTAGACTTGTTCAACTATCAAACTCAATCCGAAAAATGCTCATGTTATGCAAATGCGATGCAGGAAATATTTTTGTGATGCAATTTTCAAAGATTTTAAACTTTTTATGGATTTTTGAAAAGATAATGCATATGCATTTTTTTGTATTTTTCAAAAAGATTTTTCAAATGTTTTTGGTATTGTAATTTTGCAAATATTTTTGGGATTTTTTTAAACAAAAAGATTTTGGCTAAAAGCTAGGTACAAATATTTACACGGGGATGCTTCTTATATATACAAGAAGTGGATTTTAAGAATTAACAAGGGTAAGTGATCAATTTTATAAGTAGATATATATAATGAATTCCAGTATGATGTATGTTCACTTATTTGAAAAGGTTTTTACAAACAATTTTTGAAAACTATACTTCAAAATCATTTTTACAAATAATTTTACGATAATGTACACACATTTGAAAATCATTTTGCAAAGGTTTTCAAAAAGTATAGATAGATTTTTTCAAAATATTTTTGCAACCATTTTTCAAACCATTTGCAAATCATTTTTCAAACATTTTATTTCACACAAAAGAAAATAATTTTTTCAAACAAAATATTTTTACAAAGGTTGAAAACATGTAACAAAATATTTTCCAAATAGTTTTCAAAAGATTTTTCACAAAGATTTTCAAACTATTTTTCAAACATTTTGCAAAAAAAACATTTTCACCTGATTTATATAATCAGTATATACAAAAAGAATTTGAGGAATAGTCAACATCTTTTTATTAGGAATTTTTAATGAATTTTAAAGAATTATTAGCCATATTTATTAGGAAAATACGAAAGTACGAGTTATGACTAAAGTATATACACAGTATATACGACCCCCCTATACTTAGCTTGAGCTATGTCCTCGGGTACTCAGATTGTCTCCCCCTATACTTAGGGTAAGATATCCCCATGTATAGACAAGAAAAGGAGACAATGGAGAGGATCAAAGAATAGAGAAACTCGGGATGCACACCCCCCTATACTTAGGACAAAGTACGTCCTAAGTATAGAAAACTGTCAACACGGGGCGACACCTTTTAGATACAAAAAGAAGATAGAAAAGGAAAAGAAGAAAAGAAGAAAAGAATAGATCACAGCTCAGTGTGTGTACCCCCCCCATACTTAGGACAAGGTGCATCCTAAGTATAGCAAAATCACAAGATGAAGACGGGGTAGCAGACATAACGGAAGAATGAAAGAATGATATGGACAGATGGATCTATACAACAGAAGATGGAAGTGATAACCATGTATGAGGTGCAAATGATAAGAGTCAAAGAGCACATCTCATGCCAGAAGAATGGGGGCAACGTCAACGGTCGGCGGATCATGATCTAGATATAGCTTCAGGCGCTGACCGTTAACACGAAAGGTAGAGGAAGATGACGACTCGGATACATCAATACTACCATTGTCATGTACCTTCCTGACCACATACGGACCTTTCAACTTACTCTGCAATTTTCCCTAGAAATAATTTCAGCATGGAATCAAACAACCATACACGCTGATCGGGCTCAAACTGTTTATGGTTGATATGAGAATCGTGCCATGTCTTCACTTTTTCCTTATACTGTAGCTGCTAGAAAAGGCTGTATCTCTCAACTCCTCCAGGGCTGCCAACTCTGCTTTCATCTGTTATCCTATACTCTCAGGATCCAATAATAACTTAGTAACTGCCCATAGTGACTTGTGCTTGATCTCCACTAGTAGTTGGCATGGCTTGCCATAGACGATACGAAAGGGAGATGTCCCTAATGGAGTCTTGAAGGAAGTCCGATAGGCCCACAAGACCGAGTCCAAAAGTTGTGACCAATCCTTTCGGTCTGGGCGGACAACCTTATGTAAGATAGTCTTGATCTCCCTGTTCGATATTTCAGCAAGACCATTAGTCTGAGGGTGATATGGCGTGACAACACGATGGTCAATGTTGAACTCGTCTGCAAGGGCCCTAACCTTGTCATTGATAAAGTGAGACCCCCCATCTGAAATCAGAACTCTAGGTACCCTGAACCGTGAAATAATATTTTCCTCAAAAAGCAACACACGGTCTTAGCATCTAAGGCTTGGGTGGGGATGGCCTCAACCCATCGGCTCACATAATCCACAGCAATCAAAATGTACTCAAACCCCCGACTCTTAGGAAATGGGCCCATGAAATCAACATGCGTCAAAAACCTCACAAAAGTGAATGGGTTGTATGGGCATCATGTCTCTCTATTCGCAAGTACCCATCTTCTGACAGTCAGTACATCTCCTCACGAACTCATCTGAATCCTTGAAGAGCGTAGGCCACCAAAGGCTGGATAAGAGCACCTTCTGCGTTGTCTGTCTCCCAGAATGATGTCCTCCTGCCTCAAGCTTGTGGCAGTAGGTGAGGACGCTATGTTGCTCTTCTTGAGGAATGCACCTCCTCCAGATACTATCCCCTCCTTCATGATAAAATACGAGATCCTCCCAATGGTAAAACTTGGCCTTCGCTAGGAAGGTCTCAAGTTTCTGCCTGGGCCAACCTTGTGGAACCGTCTTGGCAACAAGATAGTTCACAATGTCGGCGTACCATGTGAGCGAGGTGATAGCCAAGATCGCCTCATCTGGGAATGACTCTGTAATAAGTGCGCTGGGCTCAGATTCCTCAAGGTTCTCTAAGCGAGAGAGGTGATCTGCCACCACATTCTTAACTACATGCTTATCCTTAATCTCAATGTCAAACTCCTGGAGCAGAAGGATCCATCTGGTAAGGCGAGCTTTGGCATCCTTCTTGGCCATGAGGTACCGGATGACGGTGTGATCTGTAAAGATAGTCACTCTAGATCTGAGAATATATGATCGATACTTATCCAAAGCAAAGACTACGGCCAGCATCTCCTTCTCTGTCACAGCGTAATTCCACTGAGCGGCATCCAAAGTTCAACTAGCGTAGTGAATGGCATACGACAATCCATCCCTCCTCTGTCCAAGCACAACCCCTACGGCAAAATCAGAAGCATCCGTCATGATCTCAAATGGGAGAGACCAATCGGTAGCTGAAGGACAGGAGCCGTGACAACCATATTCTTGAGAGTCTCAAAGGACGCAAGGCACTTATCATCTACAATGAACTCGGTGTCTTTCATCAGCAAATTAGTGAGCGGTCGGGCAATACGACTGAAATTCTGAATGAACCGTCGATAGAAACCGACATGCACCAGAAAAGACCGCAATTGATGCAGATTGGACGGTGGATTGAGTTTTCTAATGATATCCACCTTGGCCAGATTGAACTCCATGCCCCTATTGGAGATGATATGACCACGGACCGTCCCTTGAGTCACCATGAAGTGAATCTTCTCCCAATACAAGACAAGGTTGACCTCTATGCAGCGCTGAAGCACACGGTCTTGGAAGTCAAGACAAGCATCAAACCCATCGCCATGGACCGAGAAGTCATCCATGAAGACCTCCAAACAATCACCCACCATGTCCGAGAAAATGGACAACGTGCACCTTTGGAATGTCGCCGGGGCGTTAGACAATCCAAAGGGCATCCGTCTGAAAGCATAAGTCCCAAACGGACAGGTGAATGCCGGTTTCTCCTGGTCTTCGGGCGTAATGGCCACTTGATTGTAACCGGAGTACCCGTCAAGAAAACAATAGTGACTCTTCCCACCTAGCCTCTCGATAATCTGATCAATGAATGGCAGTGGGAAATGATCCTTCATGGTGGCCTGATTCAATCGCCTGTAGTCCACACAGACCCTCCAAGAAGTGGCTACCCGGGTAGCTATCTCCTCTCCAGACTCACTCACGACTGTAGTGATACCCATCTTCTTGGGTTCCACATGTAATGGACTAACCCACTTGGAGTCGGAGATGGGGTAGATAAAATTGGCGCTCCACCACTTTGATATTTCCTTCATGACCACATCTCGAAGATTCAGGTTCAACCGTCATTGGAACTCACGCGAAGGCCTAGCGTCCTCCTCAAGATAGATGTGGTGGGAGCACAGAGCCGGACTAATCCCCTGGAGATCAGCTATACTCCATCCTATCGCCTCGCGGTTTCTTTCAAGAACCTCCATCAGACGACATTCTTGCTCTCCAGTCAAACTTGCTGAGATAATGACTGGGTGCATATCTGGCTCACCCGCAAGGAATCTATACTTCAGCGACTATGGCAAGGGCTTCAGTTCTGGACAACTGGGAGGTGGCAGATCTGGCTTCTGATATGTCTGTGTGAAGGCTACCAGGTCTGCATGAGAGAATTCTCACTGTGCATGAAAATCTGACGAAGGGAACCCTGTTGAATCATCTATGAACTGTACTAGCTCGTAGAACGCCCTAACTGTCGGCTCAGAAGGAATCAGACACGACAAATAGTCATCAAAATCACCCCAATCAATGTATGAATCCGAGGGATCTGAACTAGAAGAACAAGATTGAAACTCTGCATCACCACTCGTCCCACAACTGTCAGCCTCAAAGGTATCCTCATCCAGGGGTATGCTCTCCAGGCTCTCAACTGCCATAAGCTGTAAATAGAGTGAATCTGTAGGCAAGGCGAGGGTCTGTGCTACGGGATCGGTCCAAATCGATTCATCATCTGTCATCACTAAATCACACTCCTGGTGGATGTCTAGCTCGTCCTCTGTCAGTTGCGCGGTATCACTGGACTGCTCTGAGCATGCAGATTCTCTCGCTCTGGTCTCCTCAATCGTCTCTATTTGTATACTCTCGTCCTCTACGCGAAATCACACCTTCCCATTGTCATGATCAATCACCACCTTGGCAGTGGCCAAGAATGGGCGTCCAAGTATGATGGGGGTATCTGTTACCGACTCAGGGATCTCCATGTCCAATACAACAAAGTCCACGGGGAATTTCAGGCCCTGAATGGTAATGACCACGTCTCTCAACAACCCCTTCGGCCTCTTAATCGACCTATCAGCAAACTGAAGGATGGTCCTGCTCCGAAGAAGAGGGCCAAACTCGAATCGAACGAGTAAGGTTGCCAGAAGGAGGTTGATAGAAGAGCCGTTGTCTAATAGAGTGCGATCGAAATGCTGCTCCTTAATCTCGCATCTGACATAGGGAGCTCCTGCATCAGGTTTCTTGGCTAGCAATCGATTCTGAATGGTGCAACAAGTGGAATGGGTGAGCACATGGATCTGATCTCTGTGGTTCCTCCTCTTCCTGCGGACTATAGTCTTCTCTCTCAAGCTCTTTTGGAAGAGGGGGATGTGCTCAAGTGCCTCCTGTAGAGTCAGCTGGATCTGGAATCTATCAATCATCTGGTTGCTGAACTCTACCTGTTGGGTCTTTTTTGGATTTTCTTTTTTATTCTCCTTCGCCAAGCGGAGTGCTTGAGTGAAGGGAATGGTAGGGGCCTCCTCAGATAGAGGGCTAGGAAGAGGTTCATGTGCCTGTGAAGGAATAGAATCCATACAATGATCATCATGCAACTCATATGGACTGAAGTGTATACAGAAACCTTTCCTTTATTCAAAATTTTGTTCTTTTTCTTGTTACCACAGTCCTGAGATACAAAAGGTGGCAACACAACATGTGGGAGCTCAACAAAAGTACAAGTGGTGGCCTCAGTACCACCAACGACATCTGTCTTTGCAGCATCAACACCGCGCTCTGGATCTGCATCAAAAATTGTGGCCTCGGCACCACCGTCTGCATCACGTATCACGACAGCCTCAGCACCGTCATCTGGATCTCCATCATTGGTGGCATCAGCACCACCATCCTCAACATCATCATCAATGGAAATAACACCGCTACTCTGCTCATCTAGCGCTCGTGGTTCCTCAAGCGGTTGTCGCTCAGATGAGGCGCCGCCGGCTGGCATCCTACCGCTCCTAGTAGTCACGAAATCAGCATCATACAAAGAAGACATGTTACTCAAATAATCACTAGGAGAGGTATCCTCTGTGAACTGTACCTGCTCAGACTTCCTCTTCATATTGTTCGGGTTAGGCTCGATCTGTGCAGGTATGGCCACCTTGCCCTTTATGATATCCCTCATCTCCTGCCGGAACTCATCCATTTCCTGCCGGAAGGATGCCTGCTGGTCAGAAATCAAGCAAGCGAGGTCATCTAGAGCTGGGTTCTCAAAGGCAGGTACCTGAGAACTGGATGTGTTCCCCTGCTTGAAATGAGGCTGCTACTGGTAGCGGGGAGGATGGGAGTATGTCTGGTGAGGTTGCTGACGCTGCCTCCACTGATGTCCCTGATAGACGGGATGAGGACCCTGCTGATACTGCTGGTGGGCATATTGGGGCTGCTGCTGTCTATTCTGATGGCCCTGAGCTGGAGACTACTGCTGGGATGAGGTGCCACCAGTGGTCCAACGAAATCCGAGGTGATCGCGACGAATCCTGGGCTGCTGTGGGTACCGGTCGTACCAAATCCCATTGACTTCCATCAATGGTTCCTGCTTATCGGGGTGTGGTGGAAGAACTGCCAGTGGCTGATCCGGTTGATAGACCACCATCTGAGTGTCCTGAGATGGTGGTGGCAGTGAGTAGTGCTGTAGCTGCTAGACTGGCTCTGCCTGGATGTAGTGAACCTGGCGGTACGAGGCAGAGGGCTGGGTGGAGCTGCTACTGCTGGGATCGTCCCGTGACCTGGGAGGCTGCTGAGTAGATGTATGTGTCTCCTGAATGCAAAGAATCTGTGTCTTCAGGTCACTCATGGTCTTCGTGATAAGGTCCATCTGGGAAAGACCTTGACTCTGCTTCTTCTCAAGAATCTCGATGCGGTCCAGCTTCTCAGAAATGATCCCCATGTCAGCAGCGGTGGATTCAGCCTGAGCTGCGGCTGCTGACGGAGTGTGTGTACTAGCATCGATGTGTGTTATCCTCTGATATCCTACTGCCTGTGGTGGAAGCTTCGGCTGTGTGTAGATGTGGGCTTGGGCCATGACTGTGGAATTCTCTGCCATACCCTCATAGATCTCCCAAACTGCGTCTTCTCCCTTGGAGAAGTATGATCCACCACAAGAGTCATTGACAAGCCCCTGCAGCTCCGGTGTCAGCCCACAGAAGAAACTCTGAACCATATTGGGCTTGGATATGTCATGATGTGGACACCGGTCAATGAGCTCTCTGAATCGGTCCAAAGCCTCATGGACCTGCTCATTCAGGACCATAGTGAAGTTGCTGATCATAGCTCGTGTTGCGTTGGTCCGGCCGAGTGGATAGTACTTATTCAAGTATTCGCGCCGGAGCAGTGCCCATGATGTGGCGTACCTCCCAAGATGCTTCATCCAGTAGGCTTCTCTATCAGCTAATGAGAATGGGAAGGCAATCATCTTGATCGTGTCCTCGTCCACTAGTCTGTCGTAGACAATGCTGCAAATCATCTCAAACTCCTGCAGATGGAGATGAGGCTCCTCGGTGGCTAGCCCGTGAAACTTAGGCAATAACTGGATAGTCTGTGGGCGAAGCTCAAAGTTCCCAACAATGGGAGGAAGCTGAATCCATCGGTGAGTGAGGGTCGCGGCAGGGTTGTGCAACTGCCTCATGGTCATCTCTGACGACCTCTCCTGGTTAGGTTCTCCTCCTTCGTCTGTTGCGTCTGGCATGTCTCCTCCACTGCCCCCAGGTCTGTCGTCTCTTCCTTCTCACATCTGCGCTATCTCCCTCATGAGGTCACCCATGAATACTCCCTGGTCTCTGATCTGTCTCTGCATGGTCTCTAGGGAGGCTAACAATGAGTTGTTGATGGCAGCTTGATCATATAAGAATGGTGGTGGTCTCTGCTCATCTGGGTGCTCCTCTCTGTCGTCCATGTCTTGGGTCTCTACAAAGGCAAAAGAACCCACCTCAGGTGTCGTCAAATGATCTGAGCTCTGTGCTGCACTAAACTCTGACACTCTTGGACTGATGGAAGAAGAAGGATGGTCGAGGGGGAATAGGGTGGATGTAAACTCAGGCTCGGAGAGTGGGTCTGGACTCCCCGAAGCCATCCTAGATGAATAGGGAGGAGTGCTGGATAGCGGTGCCGCCAGAGACGGCCTAAGAGATCTCCTTCCCATCATCGTGATTATTGAGAAGAGTGAGGTTGAGAAATGAAGAAGGGGGGCAAAATTGTGCACAATTGTGCAGTGTTTTTGATCTTGACCTTAATTCAACTAGTCAATCAAACGCAATACAAGGGATTCACCAACTCAACACGTGAAGACGTGAAGGATCGGCTATTATCTTTGTAGTTTTTAGATTGAATTCAGGCAATTAATCTTTGAATGAGTCCTTAGAGCGCTACGCCTATAGGAGAGAGAGTACTGCCAGAAAAGAATCTCGTACTTGCCCTTCTCCTGTGTAACATGTAGTCTGTACTTTTTGAGGTCCTTGTAACCCTTCCTGGATCCCTACTCAGCCAAAGAAATAGAGGGAGGAAACCGATAGGCGAAACCGATACTTCGGATCTCGCTCGCAACGGAATCACCCGTGAGCGTGCAAGATCCTACTCGGACGCAAGATGATGAGACAAACACCCCCGTGAAGGTGTGGCCTATGCTCGATACTTCAGACAAGTTCAATGCTCTACACAATAGAGAGTCATCAATGCCGACCAAGCCCTACTCGTCTACGTACGATAGAAGCGCCAATACTTCAGAAATACAGGCGATACACAAGGCAGCCACAGACTGGGTTTTGGGCTCTAATCCTTACGAAGCCACTCTCTCACTTGGAAGGAGACCTTCCCATGCAACCTGAATACAATGGAGGTCTTTTCTCACCCCACGCAATGTGTCCAATTAGCCGATTTTATTTAGGTCAAGTTTTCTTTAGCAGCCCTTTTTTTAATTTTTTTGGTGTTATCACTTGCTTTGATTCAATTCAATACAAGCGCCTAACGTTTTTGTATTTTTCCTTGGTTCCTATTTGATTCAAAAATAGAGGGAGAGAGTCAGAAAAGCAATGCGAGTTGGCACCAAGATGGAAATCTCACCTTCGTGCCTAAATGATGGATGCTCAAGTAAGAAGACTTACAGTGCCTCCAGCTCTCTTCATGCAGGATGCAACGCAGGAATTTATAAACCTAATCTATATGCCGTATGCAATCCGTTGAAATCACCCTAGGATGAGGATAGACTATTAGCGTGAAGAACCGTTTTCAAAATTTGACTAAGTCCAAAGAATCGAGACTATAGGTGCATGCAAGATTAATTAAGGTGTTTGGACCTAATCTTACGCCAATCAATCCTAAAGCTAGGGCTCAATCACACAAAATAAGAAAACAAAATCGGAAAACAAAGGGAAAAAATGCGATGAAAATCCGATGAAAACGGTGGTGAGCCCCCAAGTGTACAAACACTTGGAAATTAGGCCCGAATGTCTAATGTCCGAATACATGTATTATTACAAAAAATATAGTCTTTCTCTCACTTAAATTACAAAAATAAGTCTAGAAAGTAAATGCTATGACTAAAGGTGGAGCCTGGTCTTCAAAATTCTCTCCTCGTCTCCTCGGTGCTAGGCTGGCTAGAGTTGGCTTTGCGTGGATGCACAGGCGCCTAGGGTGGAGCACCTCCCTCGATCCGCGGTTCCTCGCACAAAGTCAACAAGAGAGGGGTTAGACAACTCAAACAATTATATCAAAAATAAGGAAAACAAAATAAGTAAAAATAAAAGCTGCGAAATAGACAAACAATCACAATCACAATCACCAACAAAAAGCCGAACTATGCACTGTTGCTCCCCGACAACGGTGCCATTTGATGTAACCAAATTTCGATGGTCTTAAATTCCACACAAGGCGGGAACTCAGTCGCTGAACCAACCACTCAAAAATCTAGACAACAATCAACAATCAACCCACAATATGTATCAAAGCAATAAGAAGCAAATGTGGAGTCAAAATTTCTTATAACTCTACAAAAATGTGTATAGTGTGTAAGTGTGTAGAGGTCGAACACAGGGAGCAAGCAAGATAGATCAAGCAAAAATGCACAGAATGTGATGTGTGATCAAGGGCCTACAAGTAAATTTTTGTGGGATTTTAAGTTTATATTTTTTTATTTATATTTTTATTTTATATTTTTATATTTTGATTTTTGAATTTATAGATTTTGTATTTTCCTTTTATATTTTATCTTTTTTTAAATAGAATATATAGACAAGTAAGAAAAAGAGAAAGATAGAGTATTTATAAAAATAAGTAAAAATAACCAAAAATCAGGAAATAGAATGTTTTTGGGATTTTTGTAATTTTATGTTGTTTTTGTGATTTTAGAGATTTTTCTGAATTTTTTTGGTATTTTTAAAAGCAAAAAATACTAGAAAACAGTGAACTAAGCTACTGGCCGAAATTAAAATGAGGATGAAAAATCGAAATCAGAGTCCAAAATTCCTCAAATTAATTTTAGAATAAAGGCAATAAAATAGGGAAAATACAAAAACTGAGATTGTATTTTTAGGATTTTTCTTGAAATTTTTAGTTTTTAGGAAGATTTTTGGAGTTTTCTAATTTTTAGGGTTTTTGTTTTGAAATTTTTAATGGTTTTTGGAAAGAAGTTAAAACACACAGAAACACACAAAATATATTTTTTTGGAATTTTTCAAAAATTTTTTATAATTTTTATGGATTTTATAGTGTAGACAGTGAGTAAAATGCGTATTTTTATATTTTTATAAATATGAAAATGCAAGAAAAATGTGAAACAAAAATATGGTGTGAATCTACAATGCAACAGGAACCTAAGGTAATTTTATGGATTTTTTAGCAATTTAGAGATGCATGAAATAAATAAAGATAGAAAAAAGAAATTACACTACTAGCAAGTCCATATTTGTAAATAAGCAAACATCCAAGGGCCACTGTGCAATTTTCCACAAAATTTTATAACTAATAAATTAATTTCCAGGTCCAGATACAAATATCAAAAGCCGCAAGGGTACACCTGCAAAATACCCAACCCCGCACGTGCTATACACGCGCTTGGGAAGGACTGAAATGTTGTATCCAAAAACCCTAAGGGTTGATATGCAAATTCCCCAAAAGTATTACACGTTACAGAATAATTCCTGGACTAAATCGAAATAACCAAACCCGCAGGGGGTCTAGTGCAAAAACACCACCACCCCACGTGCACCGATCACATGAGGTGATGTGGACTGGACCTAAATGCAAATAAATAAAGTTCGGGAGGCCTAGATGCAAATATTACAAAAATATTTAAGCTACAGATTAAAGTTTATGGACTAAAAAAATAAATACAAAAACACTCAGGGTAAAAGATGCAAAATACCCTAAGCAAGGCGATCCGACGGCGGAGGATATGCCACTTGACACGTGGCACGATCTGAACGGCCGATGATGGTTCGGGGATGAGCAGTCCCGATTAGATCTCCTTGTCTTGATCGAACGGCTGAGCTTCGTGGAAATCCAACGGCCGCTGTGCACTTGGAGCTCGGGCCTCGATCCGACGATGCAGAGGGGCGGGGCAAGAACAGGGTAGGAGTGCCGGCGAGGCGAACTTCCCCGAGCTCTAGCTTCGTCCTCCGGTGATCTCTGGGCTCCAAAATTTGCCTGGCGACTCCTGCGGTCCTCCTCTTCCTCCTAGTGGCTCCACAATGCTCCGGGGATGGCCGGAGTCCTCGCGAGAAGGTGGCGGAGCTGGAGAGCTCCACGGACCTCCAGCGAAGGGCAAAACGAGCCCCATGCAAGAGTTAAAGCGCAAAGACCTGCAAAAGCGTGTGAGAAGGTCCAGGGCAAAATGCCTAGACCCCGCAGGGGTGGAATGGTGGCGAGAGGCGACGACGCAAGGTGGTGGCCGGAGGAGCACTCCGGCAAGGGGTACATATGGGGGAATCGATGGACAAAACTCAAAGATTTTTGGGGGAAAACGATCCTAATGCTAAGGCGAATAAAATGCAAAGAAAAATGAAAGAAAATAAGGACCTCTAAGGGGATGAACCGGAGGTGGAAGGTACCTCAACGCCGACAAAAGGTGGAGGTGATTGGAGCTGCCTCGGGCGTCGCTCGACCAACCTGAAGCTCTGGAGAGGAAGCTGTCACCTTCCTTGAGCTCGTGGGCATGTAATCGGGAGCTAAGCCTGTGTGAGAGGGGTTCAAAATCGAGACGAAAGAGAGGGGGCGCTATTTGAAGGGTTGACGAGTGGGCTACAAGATCGATGGAAGGTGTCGCCTCAGTGATCCAATCCCCAATAAAAACGCAAGGGCATGATTCACGGATGCATGGGGCGAAACAATGCAGAAGAAAGTTTCATGAAATGATGAATGGGAAAGCCTCGAAAAATCCTTGAAATCGAGGTCAAACGAGGTCCTGACAGGCACACATGGGGGAGGACAACCAGTTGACCAAGGTCAACTTGGGCTGTCACCTGGTTGGTCCACGTGGACCAACCAGGAAAAATCCTGAATAAATGTTTTATTAATTCATTTAAAAATAGAGAATGATTTTAATATTTTTAGGCTATAAAATAAAAAATATTTGTTATTTTCTAAGGTATTTTAATATGATTTTTAATTATTTTTATGAGGTTTACAATTACAAGTTACTTTTTTAGGCTTGAATAGGTATATATATCTATATATTTTAATGTTTTATTTTTATTTTGTATATTTAATTTATTTATTTTTGTTTATTATTTTATAAATTCATGAAATATTTTTATACACTTAAAAATATTTTTATTTTATTTTTCTGAAGTATTTTGTACATTTAATAAAATAAAAGTGTGAATTATATAGGTATGTGTATAGGTCTTATACCTTGGTATGCTATACAAATATTTTATTTTTGTATTTTATTGAGGTTTTTAAGCTGATTTTAATGTACACATAAATTATAAATAATATTTACAAAATTATAAAAATATAAAATTATGAAAATAAAGAAGAATAAATAAAATGATTATTTTAATCTGTACATGTATATAATAGGGTTCCAAAACTCAACTTTCAAACTGTAGCTCTGCAAAACGTGAAACCACCGTCATTAAATAGCTTATTTTAAATTATATATAATTAAGGTGAGTTTGACACATTTCGAGTTTTTATTTGGGAGAGACATGTCTGAGAAGTTGAGATTCTGGAATTTTATTCAGATCATAACTTTTTATCTATATATTATTTTTGAGTGAAATCAATTTTGTATTTTTCTTTATTTAATTATCTACAACTTTTATGTACAAAGATTCTTTATTAGAGGTGTAAAAAGTGGAACCAAAAATAGGTCCCAAAATGAATAAAGAATGAATAAAATGAATAGGTATTTTTATTGTATTCTGGCCCTTATCTCCCCCTACTTAATTCCTTGTCGACCTATTCATCTAGATGCCTAGGTGTCGGGGTTTTGGGTCATAAAATATTTACAATATTTTATTCTTTTTCTTTTCTTTTATTTATTCTATAATTTTGGCTTTAAAAACAACATTTTATACACTATTTACATACATGTGCATGAATGCTAAGATGCACTAATTAAGGGTATTTACACGCATTTGCCAGGGTTTTTTAGGCCGAAATGATAGAATAAAGATGATGAAATGTGGATTCCTCACTAATTAAAAGTTATACACAATTAAAAGTGCTTTTGATGCATTTTGAGTTTTTATGGAGAAGATATGGGTCTGGGATTTTTAGGTTTTGGCTTTTTATTCTGAGCAAAGAATGTTCAATTTGTATTATTTTTGTGTAAAATAAATTTTGTATTTTTCTATGTATTTTTATCTACAATTTTCATGTACAAAGTTTATTGATTTGAGATATGAATAATAAAGAATAAAATAAGTCCCAAAATGAATTATTGAAGAATAATTAAATAGTGTTTTTATTGTGTTTTTGACCATTATCTCCCCCTACTTTATTCTTTATCGATGGTCATCATGATGCCAAGGTCTCGAAGTTTTGAGTCATAAAACACATTTGGCATTTTATTTATTTTCTTTTCTCTTCTTTATTCTTTAATGTTAGCTTTAAATACAATATTTTATATAATCTTTATACAGTAAATAACGAGTGTTAGTTGAGGCAAAATAATGATATTTACATGCATTTAGCTAGGGAATGAAGACCAAAATGAAATAATAAAGGTGATGAAATGGAGATTCATTACCTGCATATACTTGCCTTTGCTAGTCCCTAGCAATCACTTATGCCTATAAGTGAAGAAAAGAAAATAAAGAAAAGAAAAAGAAAGAACTTAGATTGATTTTAACTCTTAAATTATCTTCAAAAAATCAAAGTTTGAAGCTCAATCGGACCTTTGGACTTTAGGTGTGGCTGGAACCTTATGTGGGAACCAGATTGAAACACGAGAGCCTCTGAGAGTCACAAAACTTTGCTCAAGTCTCTTTAATAGCCAGGTCAGAAAAAGTCAATTCATACGCAAATCCTTATGACTATGAAACTATCTTGTACAATATGAGTGATATGTAGCTCTCCTGGGCTGAATCAGTAAAAGTCAGCCTTCTCCAACATGGTGACCCTAATTCCCCAACCCAACAACTCTTTCCTCGAGAAGAGGTGTATTCCCTTCTAAGTTCAAGTACAACCGGATCAAGAAGAGGTGGTGGAGAGAAGAATGGATGGTAGCCAGTTTAGCTACCTATCTTGGGATTCCTGACCAGTGTAGCCAAGTCATCCGGCTGTAGGCTCACAAACATATGACTTTGAATCTCAAGCATGTTTATTCGACTATACAGATATATACATACTCTGGTAGGTATTTTATTTTCATTCAGGTCTGTCCATTGTTTGGAGTTTTTAATGCATTTTTAATACAATATACAATAGCATTTTCATATGGACTTTTTCCTCTTGAGCCAGTAGACTATCCCTCTTTCAAAGCATTATTGCAACCCACAACTTCTATCATAAAACCTCATGGTTACTGGATCGGGTTGGGGTACAATGGCCACAGATATGTGTCTTTTGATGTTTCCACTAGCTTGTGTCTCATGTCAGCAAATCCAACCCTCTAATACTTCAACTGAGGTGAGCAAAGTGTAAAGCGTAGGTGTGCAAGCTAGGTCATTATCAACAAGAGTCGTGCTTGTGTTCCAAAATATTCTACTTAGGCAGTCAAGGCGACATTGAACCAAGTCTCCTGGTCTCAAAGAATTAAGTCTAGCAGACTTGAAGTGTCTCAATTCCAGTTCCTAAAGGTTCCTATGATTAAGTCGATTTAAGATCTAACCAAGCTCCAATCTTCGGATTTTACTTAGACTGATTCAATTATCAAACTCAATCCAAAAAATACAAATGCTATATGCAATGCAAGGAAAATATTTTTATGATGCATATTCTGGTTTTGAACTTTTTTGGATTTTTGAAAAAAAGTTTTGCAAATCTCTATGCAGGTTTTTGAAAAGATTTTGCAAATATTTTGGGGATTTTTAATTTTGCAAATTTTTTAAGGATTTTTCAAAACATAAAGTTTTTTTAAAAAGAAATTTGTGCAGATATTTACATGGGAATGTGTCTTGTTATTTACAAGAGTTGGAGTTCAAGAACTTACAGATTTGTATATAAAAGGTTTGTAAAAACTCTTTGTTTGCTTGAATTATGTACATAGTTCTCAAAATAATTTGAAAAGATTTTTGCAAATATTTTGAAAACTTATTTTTGCAAACTAATTTGATGATATTTTTTATAAAAATTTACAAAATTTGAAAATCATTTTCAAAGATTTTTTAAACAGTATATATAGATCTTTCAAAATAGTTTTGCAATTATTTTTCAAACCATTTGCAAATAGATTTTCAAACATTTTATTTCAAACATAAAAAAGAATTTTTTACAAACAAAACATTTTTACAAAGGTTAAAAATATTTTACAAAATATTTTTCAAAAAAAATTCAATAGATTTTTCAAAGCGATTTTACAAACCATTTTTCAAACATTTTGCAAAATATTTTTACCTGATTTATTAATCAGTAAATACGAATGTATCCTTTGCAGTATTCAAACAGTATTTTCAATGAATTTTAGTGAATTTTATATAAGTGTGTCCTTTGCAATTAATTGATTGTATTTTAGCCATACTTGTTGAAAATACAAAAGCATGCATTATGGCTAAAGTATATAGTGGGTATATACGACCCCCTATACTTATCTTGAGTTATGTCCTCATAGATCGAAAAGAAAGGAAAAGACATAACTCGTACTAAATATAAAAGAGCATATACTAGCTACGAATAAAGAATTAATGAATGAGAAGTCAACCGCCCCCTACATTTAGGATGAAATAAATCCTAAGTATAGCAGGTTGTTTCTACATGCAGGGAGGGTTGAGAGTGGGAATGAACATATCAACGACTCATCCTGTCTCTCCCTATACTTAGGGTGAAATATTTCTAAGTATAGACCGAAGTATCAACAAGAGAGGAGACAGGTGAGGGTCAAGGAATTAACAATGAGACCCAATCATCCCTCCTATACTTAGGATGAAGCATATCCTAAGTATAGCGGTGATGAATGGGAGTAATGAAAGAAAGAAGGAATATGATGGAAGAAAATAACATAAGAAAAGAAGAAAACTAAAGAAAGAGTTTTATAGAAGCATTATCTGAATCTTTGGATGATGCTCTTGTTGTGAAGGATGCATCAATGTAGATCACTTGAACTAAGTCGACAATGACCAAGAAAGTGTCATGCTCGAGGTATAGCTTTAGTAACTGACCATTAACGACGAATGACCGTGCGCCAGATGACAATTCTGATATCAGAATACTTTTGTTGTCACGCACTTGTTTTACTCTAAATGAACCTTTCCATTTGCTCTTTAATTTGCTCGGAAATATCTTCAACTTTGCATCGAATAACCATGCTTTCTGTCCAGTCTCGAAGGTCTTGCGTTTGATGTATTGGTTATGCCAATCTTTAACCTTCTCCTTGTACATCAAGTTGTCATCATATGCATAGTCTTGGAATTCCAGGAGTTTGTTCAGATCCACTTTTCTTTGTTGACCACCTTTTTGTGAGTCCAGATTGCAAAGTTGATTGTCCATAGTGATTCATGAATTAGCTCGATGGGCAGATGGAATGATTTTCTATACATAAGATGATAGGACGACATGCCCAAGGGAGACTTGTAGGCGGTCATGTATGCCCAAAAGACGAAGTCCAAGAGTTGGGACTAGCTCTTTCTGTTCGGCCTCATAAGATTTTGTAAAATTGTCTTGATTTCTCTGTTTGAGAGCTCTGCCATGCCATTGGTCTGAGGATGATAAGGAGAAGCGACTCGATGCTCGATGAAGTACTCCTTCATTAATTTCTTGATCTCTTTATTTATAAAGTGACTACCCCCATCGGATATCAGAATCTTCGTTATCCCGAACCATTAAATAATGTTCTCTCACAGAAACCGACAAACTGTACGACTATTAGTGGCTCGGGAGAGAATAGCTTCAACCCTGCAACTTACATAATCAACGACAAGAAGGATGTGCTCAAATCTGTGACTGTTGGGAAAGGGACCCATGAAATCAATGTCCCAAGCATCGAACACATCTTAAATCTGAATGAATTTCAAGGGCGTCGAGTCTTTTGTTGTGAGGGTTCCTCCCATTTTCTGATAGCCAACGCAACCTTTGACATATGTTGTTGCATCTGTTAATAGTGTTGGCCACCGGAGGCCACATTACAATACATTCGCTGACATTCTGTCTTGAGAATGGTGTCCACTAGATAGCGAATGAATGGTGTCCACCAGATTCAAGCGAATGACAGTGCTCGAGGACACTCTAATGCTCCTCCTGAGGGATACACTGTCAACAAATACAATATGCTCTTCCCTGAACAGAAGTGGGTCTTTCCATTGATAGAAATGAATTGTGGACAAGAACTTGTCCTTAATGATCTTTGTCTAATCTTATGGGACTATACCAGAAATGAGGTAGTTCAAAATATCGACATACCAAGGGAGAGAGTCCACAGCAAGAATCGACTCGTTAGGAAAGGTGTCTGTGATGGGTGCATTGTTCAGTGGTTGTTCTTGATGCTCAATTCCAGAGAGGTGATTTGCTACCACATTTTGAACTCCAGGTTTATATTTGATTTTTAAATCGAACTCCTGGAGGAGAAGGATCCATCTAATCAATATGGGCTTTGCATCCTTCTTCTGTTGTAGGTACCGGATAGTATAGTGGTCAGTATAATGGTGACTCTAGATCCAAGAAGATGGGATCTGAACTTCTCAAGGGCAAAAGCCATGTCCATCAACTCTTTCTCTGTGACACTATAATTACGTTGAGCTCCATCTAATATCTTGTTGGTGTAGTGAATGGCATAGGGTACTTTGTCCTTCCTTTGTTTAACGCAGCCCCAACTGCAAAATCTGATGCAACCGTCATGATCTCAAAGGGTAGAGACCAATATGGAGGCTGTAGGACTGGAGGTTGAGTGATTATCTCCTTCAATTGATTGAAAGAAAGAATATTATGCTAATCAACATGAAACTCGGTCTCCTTGCACAATAACTCAGTTAGAGGTCAGGCGACGCGGCTGAAATATCTGATGAATCTTATGTAGAAACCCAAATACCCCAAGAATGACCTCATATTTTCGACATTCTGAGGTAGCTCAAGATTGATGATCACATCCACCTTTGCTGGGTCAACTTCCATGCCACGCTTTGAAACTACGTGACCCGGCACAATCCCTTCAGTGACCATGAAGTGGCTCTTTTCCCACGATAGTACGAGAATGACTTCTCGGCATTTTGAAGTACTCTATCTAGGTGCTCAAGCCAAGATTCAAAGCTGTCACCATAAACGGAAAAGTTGACCATGAACACCTCAAAAAAATAGCCGACCATATCGATAAAGACTGCAAGCATGCACCTCTGGAATGTGGCAGGTGCATTGCACAAATCAAAGGGCATTCTCCTGAAAGCATAGATGCCGAATGGGAAAGTGAATGTAGTCTTCTCTTGGTCCTCTGGGACGATTGTTACTTGGTTATACCCAGAATACCCATCCAAAAAGCAGAAGAACTCCTTGCCAACCAATCTTTCCAGAACTCAATCAATAAATGGCAATGGGAAGTGGTCCTTCTTCATTGCAGCATTGAGGCAACGATCATCAACACACACATGCTAGGATATTGGTACATGAGTGGAAACATCATCTCCTATTTCATTGGTAACCACATGAGCCTAGATTTCTTTGGAACTATGTTTAAGGGGCTCACCCATTTTGAGTTGAAGGGGATAAATAAACCATGTGTCACACCATTCTGTGATCTCCCTCATGACAGTGTCCCACAAATTAGTGTTCAATCTTCTCTGAAATTCTCCGGACGGCTTGACATCATCTTCCAAGTAGATGTAGTGTGAGCACAGAGATGGATTTATCCTGTGGAGGTCTGATACGTGCCAACCAAGTGCCTTGCGGTTTTTCTCTAGAACCTCGAGCAGTCGAGATTCCTGATTCGAGGCTAGACTGCTATTGCTTATTACTAGATACATGTTTTCTGCACTCGTAAAGAAAGCATACTTGAGGCCTGCCGAAGTGGCTTTAATTCTGTAACTGATCGAGCCTACTTATCAGTCACTTTAGAAACTGAATTGGTGTGTGTATGATCAACCACGATTTTGGAGGTGTTGCTCACCTCGGTCACTAGTGGCTCTATTGATAATGTGCCCAACAAATCATCAATGAAGTCATGGTGTTCGGACTGGCATGAATCTTCTGCCTAAAAAGGTCCATCAACAAGTAAGAATCTATCTCCCACTTGACATCGAAGCCTACATCGATTGTGCTTGCCAGGTTCTCCTCTGGAAAAAGGATTTCCTGAACCCATGTATCATCTAAAGAGAAGTCTGTATCTCTGATCTCTGCAATAAAGTCACGGTCTGCTTCAGACGGTTCTGCTTGACCTTGATCAAACATGACTTTGGGTTCATTGACCATGTCTATTATTACTTTATTTCTGCTTGAGCAGAACATAATCTTCCCATACCCATAACCAACCACGACCTCTGCAGTGTGCAGGAATAGTCGGCCAAGAATAATTGGAGTCTTGAGTAAGGGTGCAGGAGAGTCCATATCAAGGACTACAAAATCAACAGGAAACTGTGTCCTACACCTTCATGACAACAACTTCCAAGAAACCTCGGGTTCGCTTGATTGATCGATCAGTGAACTAAAAGATCATGCATGTTGTCTTGAGCGGTCCCAGCCAAAATTCTGTGAGCAATGAGGCGAGCATGATGTTGATGGAAGAGCCGTTGTCAAGTAAAGTTCGCTCGAAGACTTGGTCGAAAATCTTGAATCTGATCAGAGGTGCTCCTTTGTTAGGCTTCTTTTCAGGGAGATTGGTGATTGCTGCTACTAAAGCCATGGTGAGGACGTGTCTCTCAACTAGTTGGCATCAATTATTGTGGTTTGATTGACGCTTGCTCGTGCATGCTTATTTCAAGACCTTCTTCACAACAAGCATATATTCCATGGATTTCAGCAAAGATAATTAAACAGTCAAGTTTTCACGAATATCCACAATACCTAGATCAGATAATGCATTTTTTTGTTTTGCAAATTTTTTGTATTTTTCAATTTCTTTGAGGAAAAGGAATGTGTAAAATAATGAAATAAAAAGTAGCGTTCTTATTTACATCAGAATTCATGTCTACGGCCTTTTGTACAACCTGACTGCAAAAAGGTGTACAAGCTGAAGCTGGAGGCGGACATCAAAAAATTGTGGTCTATGTTCCCTCGACTGGCGTTGGATTGGATGTTGCTTACTTCTCCATAGCTGGCGCGGCTTCACTTTGGCTGCGATCATTTTTTTGTTCTTGTTCATTTTTATGATTTTTCATTCTTTTTGTTAGAGATGATGGTAGCTTGTGCCTAGCATGGCTCCTCCTTCTTCCTCCTCACTCAAACCTATAGCTCGCACAACTAATACAGAAGACGATGATTCACCAGATGAAGGTTTATTCTTCCCCCTAATATTAGCAGACGGAGGCAAGGGTCTTATCGCTCCTGATAGTAACAGCATTAGACAAAACAAAATCACAATCAATTAACTCTACAGGCATAGAAGATACATCACATTCTACCTTCTCTTTTCGCTTAAAGCTATTGGGGTTGGCTTCGACCTGGGTTGGAATTGGATTTTTTATAACCGTTAGGTTTTCTAGCTTTTGAGTCATCTCTATTAAGCCCTTTACTAACTGGGCTAGACAATCGTGGCTCGGGTTCACATGAACCACCACGGAAGGTTCAGCGTGCTATCCACGCTTTGGCTGATGGTGTAGAGGTTGATAGGGGTGTTGCCGGTATTATTGCTGAGGTGGAGGAAGCCGATATTGATGCCGGTAGGGAGGACGAGGATACTACTGGTGAGGAGTAGTCGCGTACTGATGGTATGGTTGGTCCTGGCGGTACAATAATTGCGAGTATCATTGATTCTGACTCCAATTATTATGGAGTTGTGGAGACTGATGGTATTGAGGCTGCTGGAATTAGGACTGGGCAAATCTCTCTCCTTGATGTTGAGGGAATGGACGTGAATTGGTAGGCCAGTCCTGTTGTGGTTCGTTTGGAAAGGCCAGTTGCGTGTCATTCGAACAAACTCCATTCTCCTATTAAATGAGAGGTGGTGGAGGAGAGAATGGATCACAGGAAGACAGGGGCTCTGGTTGGTAAACCACTAACTGTTATTGTTGCAGTGCCTGATCGGGGATCTGCACGTAATACACGTGCTAGACTGTTGATTGCTATTGACTGGTTTGAGGTTGTTGTGGTGGTGGTGTCTCATCTTTCTTCTCATCCAGAGTTTTGGATGATGGTGTTGCCGACTAGCAGGCATTGATGGTACTCACCAGCAACTCATGTTGCTTGGTAATCTAGTCCAATTTGTCCAGATTTTATGTTCTTTGTTCGATCACAGTGAGTTTTTCAAGATCGTGTGATCGCTTCTTAATGATATCAAATTTAGAGAGATGTCTCCCAATGATCTGAGGTTGGAGCTCTCATCTCTCTCTACCTCATGTGAAGCTGCCATGTGGATAGGCTTGTGGAGGACTTGGGGTTGTCTCTGATAAGGACGGGATGAAGAGAGGGTGGCCTCTCCCTCGGCCATCCCTTCAAAAACCTGTCAGACTACATCTTCATCCTTATTGAATTGGGATCCCCCATAGGTAGCATCAACTAATCTCTGGTGGTAAATATTCAGGCCTCCGAAGAAGCGTTGGACTAAGCTAGTCCTCGGTATCTCATGGTGGGGGAACTTCCCTTGCAGATCAGTGAATCGCTCCCAGGCTTCATGAATGGACTCAAGAGTAGCCTATTAGAATTTGGTAATCATGCATCGCATCTGGTTGAGCCGACCGAGAGGATAAAATTTATGAAGGAATGCATACTTAAGTTCCTCCCAGGTCGTCACGACCTTTCTCGAATGGTTGACCCAATATAAGGCCTTGTCCTGGAGACTGACGGGGAATGTGATCATCTTGACTACACCTAACGGGATGTTAGGGTAGTGCATAGTTCTGTAGATGTGAGAGAACTGTTTCAGGTGAATGTACAGTTCCTCATTGGTATTCCTGTGGAAGGTAGGCAGAAGAGCAAGGAATTGAGGCTTTAGCTCAAAGTGAGCATGCACCAGCGGGATGTGAATCCTCTCGGTTATCTGGTTGTCTCCCAGGTTATAAGTCTCTTTCAGCGTAGGTTTAGGGTTCTCATTCCTTGGCTCTTCTTCTTCTTCTTGATCATCACGGGGTGGTTCATCATTTCTTCCTCCTCCTCATGCTGGTTTGTTCCTTAGATCATTTAGCATATCTTGGAATGCAATCTGCACTAGTGCCTACTCGGTCAGTTGTTGTTGGATGGCTTGGATGAAAAAAACAACTGAGCATTCACTTGATTCTGATTGCGCACTTAGCCCTGCTCTAGCTGGGGTAGTGATTATCCTTTCTCTTTGCCATGAGGAGGCATATCTGGATCTGAATCTGACGAAGTGAACTCCTGATTGGGATTTAGGACTTACTTACTGCAATGCAAGAGGAATCCTAGTCAAACCAACTGTGAAACTGATAACCAACTGAAGTGATGAAAATGAGATTAGGGTCATTCCCAGGTAGTTGGGAATGGAGTAAAATAAGCAGAATGAAATCGACCTCCATTCGCAAGGAGCGGTCATGGGACATGAGTGGTCTCGATTTATTGAGAAATAGAAGGAAGTGGAAAGAAGATGAGGAGTCTGGAAATGGGTTTGTAAGGTCGAAACTGGGTTCTCAGGAATCGCCTCAAATTATTGACGATGCTGAGTCCATGGAATCAATGTAGGTGTCGGTGGAGTCCCGACTAGTCTATACATGGATCATCATCATAAAGGAAAAGGAAGATCGATGTAGGAAGAAAGATACAATGATCAAACAAGGAACAAAGGGAGTGTAAAACAGTAGAAAGGCTCAAAATGAGCATGGGATCAAAGAGAAAACACATATGACAAAATTTACGCAGATACGCGGGACTTGATATTTGAACCTTAATCTAGATCCATATAATACACAATACAAAATTGGGTTCACCAACTCGACACAAGTGAAGCAGTAAGGATTAGTTATTTTTATCTTTTCATTCTAGAGTTGGTATTTGATGACTCGGGATCCCGCAATCGGGTTAAGGTATAATTAGGGTCGTTGCGACCCGAACCACGAGGCTAAGGCGATCAAGAAAAAGTAAAACTACCAATCAAAATAAATCAACAAATCAGGTCAAATAGCGGTCTCGCTATTTTATTTTACATGGTATAGCTACCAGGGTCGAACACAATGAGCACGGCTTGGAAAAACCTACAAAGTAGTCGGGGTTCAAAATAAAAAAACAAACTATTTTTGGTGGATTTTTGGTTTTTTTCAAATTTTTTTTTGTAATTTTTAATATAAGGAAAAATATAAAAGAAGTCAAAAAGGGAACAAACAAATAATTATTTAACACAACAAAAATGATCAAAAAATTAAAATAAAAATATTTTTGGTTTTTGCAAATATTCAAGTATTTTTTTATATTTTCCTTGGATTTTTCTAAGTTTTATTTAATTTTATTTAAAAATGCAAACCAATGTGCATCCAGAATCTAAAGGCTATTTAAAAATACTTAAATAGCCTATAAAATCCCAGCAACAATTTTATTGTAAACTATAAATAAAATCTAACTAAAGAAACTGAAATTGCATTTTTTTTATTTTTTAAGAATTTTTAATGATTTTTCTAAATTTTTTAGTGTTTTTTAACTTTTAGGGTTTTTATAACTCCAAAAGCCACAAAAATTGAACATAAATGAAAATGCCACAAAACAAATAATCAACAATTTTTTTGGATTTTTTAGAGGTTTTTTAATATTTTTAGTTGATTTTTGAAACTGGATAGAAGCAAATTTTTAGGATTTTGGATTTTTTTAAAATATCAAAAGCAAACAAAATGAGCCCAAAAATTCATAGAAACTTTTACACCATGGCAGGAGCCATGTGTCCAAATTTCACGAAATTTGGGTGAGATTTGTTATTTATTCCAACCAATCAAAGAAGCACAGCACACAAGGACCAATATGCAAATATGGAAAAGTATTCAGACAAATAATAACACATGGAAGGAGTATAGGGATGGATATGCAAAAAGCCCAAAGCCACATGAGGTCGGCACGTGAAACAGACAAGCAGGGGTATAAATGCAATTCCTATTTATAAAAATTCATTTGATAACAACAATAAAATCAAGCCAAAAATGTGCAAATAACCCACAAGGCACGTGCTAGACCATGTGAACTACACTCAGAGGGACCAAATTGCAAATAAAAGAAACATGAGGCCATTAGTGTAAATTATCCAAATTAAACACAACTACAGAAACTACTTACAGGACTACGAAATAAATGCAAAAAGTAAAGAGGGCCTAAGTGTAAATTACCCTTCTTATTACAGATCCAACGGCCAAGGATTCTTTACTTATGATCGGATAGCTCAGCGCTTCTGATAACCCTTCGACGATGGGCGTACGAGATCTGATCCTCAGATGGATCCAACGGACGAGAGCTCCCCGTAGAAGGATGGTTACAATCAGAACTGGAGGATGCCTCGATCCGACGGCGAAGAAGCTCCCTGGAAGAACGGCCAAGAACTCGCCTCCGACGAGCTTTGACCGACTACTGCGTACGACTGGGATGTCCTCCGAGGCTGCTAGGATGGGGATAAGAGAGCTGATGACAATCCGCAGCTGCTGAAATGCTCCAATGAGGCCGGGAGCTCCTGGAAGGCTCCGATGAAGCGAGGGACCTGGAGCGGTTGTGCCCTGGTGTTTGGACATCCAGAAGAGGCCCTTTTGCGTTCAAACCTGCACAGAACGATTGCTAGGTTGGGGGCAAACTACCTCGACCCGTTAGTGCGTGCGACGGGCTAAAGGATGAGTCGGGGCGAAGTCCTCCGACGAAGCGGTGGCGAAGGAGGACCGTCTTCCTGTTCCTGGGCGAATCAGGATGAATGGAGGGGCGCAGAAGGTGGAGAGAGGTCTCGCGAAGGTGATGGGATAGTCGATAGGTCAGATGGGTGGTCCAATCTCGAAGGATGATCCGGTGAAGGCTAACTGACCGGAATCGAAAATTTGGAATCTAAGGCAAACGAAAGGCGATCGAGGCTACCTGGTGGATGCTGGCGTCTGGGTTGAAGGTCGCAGACCTTCAAGGGTCATTGCCTCGATGGATAGACTTGTCCGGAGGCTGGAGCCCACCTCGCGGTGGAGCACGGCGATGAAGCTCGCCGGACCTTGGGCTAGAGGCCTCGAAACCTCGCTACGACACTCCCACTCGCTCGTTGTCACTCAAGGAGGAGAATGGAGCTCCCAGGAGACGAAGGCAATGGCCGAAGATGCGGGGAAAGGTGCAGCTCCTCAAGATTATATACTTTGCAGGGTCAGCGAAAGGTGGAGCTTGGGCGCGCGGATCGAGGAACGGATCCCTAAAGGAATTGGCGGGCGTGGATCACGGATCATTCCTCGATAATCGGTGTTGTGGAGTGGTGAAGATGGAGATCGGATCAATTCGAGAAAAATTTGAGAAGTCAGGCAAAAAAATCGGATCCGGGCGAAGACCGATCTAGGGGGTAGTTGACCGGGGTCAACGTTCCCTCGTGGACCAATTAGAAATTAGTAGGGTCTAAATTATTTGTAAAATAATTTAAAATAGAAAAGATTTTATTTTAAAATATTTTCAAAATAAAAAATGTTTATTATTTTTCAAACTAACTTTTAGTGATTTTTATTTATTTTTATGAAAAATAAATTATATTATATACATTATATTATATTATATACATGAATAAAATACCTAAGTATTTTATATTATTACTTTTATTTTCTTATTTTTGTACAAATACCCCAATTTTATATTTTATTTATTTACAACATAAAATTTAGAGTATAAAATAATGTTCATCGGATCCGGGCGAAGACCGATCTAGGGGGTAGTTGACCGGGGTCAACGTTCCCTCGTGGACCAATTAGAAATTAGTAGGGTCTAAATTATTTGTAAAATAATTTAAAATAGAAAAAGATTTTATTTTAAAATATTTTCAAAATAAAAAATGTTTATTATTTTTCAAACTAACTTTTAGTGATTTTTATTTATTTTTATGAAAAATAAATTATATTATATACATTATATTATATTATATACATGAATAAAATACCTAGGTATTTTATATTATTACTTTTATTTTCTTATTTTTGTACAAATACCCCAATTTTATATTTTATTTATTTACAACATAAAATTTAGAGTATAAAATAATGTTTATTTTATTTTTATTAGTTATTTATAAGGGTAAAATAAATAGATATATTATTCATATTTACATGTATTATGTACATGGGTGAGAGAGAAATTATTTTATTTTTATTTTTATTTTATTTTTCTAATTTTTGTTTTATTTTTAGAGATATATACAATATATTAGGAACAGATTTTTATTTTTATTTTTGTGAAAATAAAATATGTACATATAGAAGGAATATATACCAGGTTGAATGGCCTTATCTCTCTCTACTTGTTTTATTTGGCGATCAGGCTCATATTGGGCCCTCTCTTGGGTTTAGGTCTCTCAATATTTATTCTAAATATTTCCTTCTTTTTCTTTATTCTTTATTCTTTTATTTTTGCACAAATACATGCTAATTATTGATATTTACAAAAGGCATGCTTATTGGTAACTTATTGTATTTACAGCTATCTACATGGTATTTTGCCAAGATAATTAGCTAAAATAAAAGAAAAAAGAGTGATGAATGAGTATTCATCAGTATTTCAGACATATCTTTTAGCAAGTCCTTAGACGCTAACCCTATAGGAGCGAGAGTATTGCCGAAAAAGTATATCGTACTTGTCCTCCTCCTTTGTAAAATGTAGTATGCACTTTTTGAGGTCCTTGTAACCCTTCTCGGATCCCTACTCAACCAAAGAATGAGAGAGAGGAAACTGATAGGAGAAATCACTACTTTGGTCCCCACTCGTAATGGAATCACCCATGAGAATGCAAGGCCCTACTCGTATGCGAGACGATGAGACAGACACCCCCGTGAGGACGTGGCCTAAGCTTAATACTTCAGACAAGGTCAGTGTTCCACAAAGTAGGAGCATTGTTGGACGAGAATTTTCAAGTTTTTTTATTTATGAATAAATGTGATGTCGTCGCAATCCAAAGAATCCCTCAACAAAAAATTATTTTATTCTCAAGCCAAAATAATTACAAAAATATAGTAAGAGAAAATTGTTATTTAATTAACCTTTATAGCAATAGGATCGAACTCAGGAAGCTACAAATCCCTAAGGTTATTCTAAAAATTTAAAAATCAATTAAAAGAGAGAGGGAATTCAAATGTCAACTATCTTGATTTTTGTTTTTGTGAGAGCTTTATCTTTTTAAATTTTAAAATTATTATTTATTTTTTTTATTTTTTTATTTTCTGATATTTATATTTTATTGGTTTTTAGTTTTGGAAATTTTTTATTTTCAAAATTATTACTTTTTCAAAGTAAAATTATACATGAAATAAATGCAGCCTATTTGAATTTTACAAATATGGTAAAAATGATCAAAAATGACTAAAGAAAATATTTTTATGTTTTAATATATCTTTACAGTTTTTAGTGATTTTTGGGTAATTTTTCGAATTTTTAAGATTTTTAAAATGAACAAAAACAGGAGAAAAATCTAACAATGAACATACATGAATATTTTGCAATTTAAAATTTTAAATAAACTTAAAAATTATTGGATTTATTTTTTCTAGAAACTATAAGAAATTATCTACAAACAAGAAGTGAAATCATTATTTTTGGAATTTTCAACAATTTTCTATGTTTTTTTATATTTTTAGTATTTTACAATTTTTTAGGTATTAAAATAATTAATGCATGAAATTTGCATCGGAAATAAAATGTACAAAAAGAAAACTATTCTAACTTCTTTAGAATTTTCGACACAATATTTAAATTTATATGATTTTTTAATTAAATCAGTAAAAAATGCGATGTTTTTTTTATTTTTTTAATAATAGCAAATAGAAAATAATGCAATGAAAAACTTACACTATGAAAAGAGATATAGCACGAATATAATAAAAATTTTCTGGAATTTATTGAGCATAAACCACATTTATTTTAATGATAAAAGCTTGCAATCTGGAATACAGGGACTGAGAGTAATTAATTTAAGTTTTTACATGAAAAAGTAACAAGAAAGAAATATAGGGTAAAAAATGCAATTTACAAGTGATAACGTGCAAAACACATGAAGCTGGTCGGGGTCTTTGCGTAATTTTGAAAATGTCGACAGGCCCGGATGTAAGTTTCCCTTTTATTTATTCATTTTTATTTTAGATCCGTTCGATTGGATCTCATCCGATGGCTGAGATAAAAGACCCAAATTGGGTTTAGCGCTTCGTTCTTGCTTTCCTTCGTTCAAAGCAAAGCAAAAGGGGCGTTGCCCCTTTCTTCCTCTCCAAGTAACAACGAGTGGAGATCTGGAGCTGGACGGCGGCGGTGGACGGGGGTGGGGGGAAATAGAGCTGCGATCTGGAAGGAGCTCGCGGGTGGAGCTTCGTGCTCCTGGCGGAGCTCCTCGCATGGGGGTGGTCGTGCAGAGAAGGGTGGAGCAGAGATCGATCGGCGGGCACAGGGTGGTCGGCGACCCACGCAGCGGTGAAGATGGATCTGGAAGCAATGAGGTGGCAGGTGCAACTAGCGGTTGAGGGCAGCGCCTGCTGCGTCTGTTGGGAATTTTTTTGTATTTTTTTGGAAAATAGACACTGCAATTTTTTTGTATTTATATTTTTTTTGGAAAATAGCAGCTGCAATTTTTTTGTATTTATATTTTTTTTTGAAATTCATGTACCTGCAATAAAATCAAATGACGATGACTCGAGCATGATGGCTTGGTCAAAAAAAATCAAACGGGAATAAGTGGGCGAGGAGGTTCTAACGGAGGTGATGGATTGGAATCGAGTCTCCAGCCACCATACGCAGTCGGAGATGAAAGATCGCGGGAAATAGAATGTGAACGCGCGTAGGGAGATCGAAATTGAGGTGACGATTGGCAATTGGAAGCGGATTGAATTAGGATGAACAATTAGAAAGACTAATGACGATTACAGATTTAAAAAATGTGAATATGAAATTAAAACTAAAATTAAACTATAATTAACCTAGATGAAAGACGACAAGTAAAATGGATCTCACCGTGGGAGCGGATGAACGTCGTGATGGCCTCGACGAAGATCGCCTCACTCGGACGACTTGGAGGCTGGGCACCTTTCTACAACAAGATTGCTCCTGGAGATTAGGCTCCTCTCACCAAAGAATTGATCAAATGAGAATGAGGGAAGATGAGCCAAACAAAAAATATAAAAATTTGAATTTCAAATTTTGAATGGATAGAAAAAGAAGGATGTTAATGGTGGAATTAATAAAATAATTTTCAAAATTATTAAAACAATAATAATAAATATTAAAAACTTAAAGTGCCACCTTAATGGTTGGTTAATTAAGAAATTAATTAAATTATATACATATGATATATTATTTACATAAATAAATAAATAAATTATTTTCGTCACTTTTTAATTTAAATAATAAATGTTAATTATTTATTTTTTGTGGTGGTTATTTAAAGAAGTTAATTATATACATATAATATATACATATGATACATTATATACAACGTTAAATAAGGATATTGTGTTATTTTATATTTTATAATATTTTTATTTTTATTTTAAATAATTATTAGAAAAATATTTACAAATATTTACAAATACATTATGTATAAAAATAAATACGAGTAAATATATACAATAAATAAATGGTAAAATTGCAAAAAATACCACAGGAAATCATCTTCCAAACCGTAACTTCAAACATTATGAAACCATGCCATTTTTAAAGTTAATTTAGAATACAATAGAAGTGAGTTTGATTCAATTCGAGTTTATATGGAGCAGAGATGATCTTTTAATTATTGCTTTACAGCTTTTTTCGAATGTGGTTATTTTTATTCTGTACATGATTTTATTTTACAATTATTTTTATTATTTAGAATACATTTTTATTTACAACTTTTGTTTAGAAAAATATTTCATTTAAGGTCAATTTATGGACAAATAAAATAGTGTAAATTTTATACAAATATACACAAGATAAATGAAAAGTATTTACAAAATATTTTTTTGGATTTTTTGATTAAAGACCATATCTCCTCCTACTTTATTCCTGATCGATCATGTCAAGTCTTGACCTTCTCTCGGGATTCGGGTCGGCCTGTATCTATTGCATATATATATAGTCTTTTATTTTCTTTATTTTTCCTTTGTTTCTTTATTTATTTATGTTAGGTTAAAATAGTAATAAATGTACAATATTTACACATAGATGCAGGTTGTTAAGAATACGGATTTATTAATATATACAAGTGTTTTATAAGGGATTTTAAGCTAAAATAAATTATGAAAGATGATGAAATGCATATTCATCAAGCAACATCGTTGACCAAGTCCTACTAGTCTACGTACGATGAAAGCGCCAATACTTCAGAAATCCAAGCAATACAAATGGTAGTTACAGACTGGGTTTTAGAATCCTTAGCGGGTCGCACCTCGCTCATGGGAGGGGTTTTGGTCCCCTCTTAAGGTACCTAAAAACAATAAGGACTTTATGAACCCCAAACAATACAATCCATTATAGATTTTAATTAAGGTCAAGGTTTATTTAGTAGTCCCCTTATTTTAGATTTTTAGGTTTTCACTTTTCTTTGATAATTTGCATACAAGCGCCTAACGATTTTGTGATTTTCATTTAAGCCCTAGGTGCTCAAAATCATAGGGAGAAAATGAAAAGGTCGTGCAAGTCAATTAATTAATGGAAATCTCACCATATAATCTAATGATGCATGCAGAGCTAGAGGACTTACAATGCTTCCCAGCTCTCTCCATGTGGTATGCAAAATAGAATTTTTAAACCTATCCATGGCAGTGTGCAATCGGTAAAATCACCCTAAATAGTAGCTGCTATTTGTCGTGAAAAACCATATGTTAATTATTCATAAATGAACCTGAGAGTCTAGTTTTTGAGACATCTCGGTGCCCGCCACAACAGGTACTGCTAGCGTTATATGGTGCCTCTCTTAGCATGTGGGTTCAAGTCCAAATAGCTAACAATTATTAATTTGACTAGATCCAAATGTAAGAGACTATAAGCACATAATTCTTGTTAGGATTTGGACCTAACTACCGATACAAGCAGTTCTAAAATATAGAGGCTTCATGCACACAAAACAAAGTAAAAAGAAAGGCGGAAAACTCAAAACATCAGAAAATAAAGTAAAATAAAGGCAAGAAAACACGGAATATCCACAATGAGGCCCCCAGGTGAATAATCACTCAGGCAATGGACCTCGTTAAGTAGAGTAATCTCCAAGTCCCTATATTATTACAACTAATAATGAATAAATGAATAATGATTCACTCTCTCACCAAAAATAAAATAAAAATCCTAATATATCATCTATGATAAGTGCTCTCCTTGTCATGTTTGTTGCTCTCCTACTGGCTAGGACAACAAGGCCAGTCTCTACCATGGTTGGCTATGTCGACTCCCTAAGAAGTCATCCTCGTGTAGCGGACCCTCGCATTAAACATAACAAGAGAAATATCAGAATCAAATAATTTGTACTAGGAAATGAAAGCTATAAATATGCACAAGTAAGAGAAAGAAAAGATAGATGAACATATGTACAAGAAAACAAACTAAAATAAAATTATGCATAAATTAGGCTATCACTATGTTGTTTCCCACCAACAACGCCATTTGATTGATCAGAGCTTCAAGAGGGTCTGAAAGTTATACTCACTAAAAGAAAAGTGAAGATAGAGCATACCTGAGGCGACCGCTCAAGAAGCCTGGTCAAAACAACAAGTACCCACAATATATAATGAATCAATAAATGACAAAAATGTGAAAATTATGGGATCTTAATCCTACGGATATGAGGAATGAGAAAATGCAAGAAAATAGAGATAAAACGATTCCTCGAAGGTGGGATCATCTCAGGAAGAAGCTCTCGATGGCGGGACTTTGCCCGAGGTGGTGGAGCTGCCTTGACATTCCTTCGATCCACCTGATGCCCTGAAGACGGAGCTGTCACCTCCCTCTCGCGAAAGGGGACGAAAAGTGGAGAAGAACTGGTCCAAAAGGGGTTCAAATTTGAAAATGAAAATCGTAGGTCTATATGAAGGGTTGACGACCGAGTGAGGAAGATCGAGGTGGATTGACGAAATCGATGATCCACAGCCCAAGGAGGACCCTCGACGTGAATCAACAATATCCAAGGAAGACAAGTCAAGAAGCGAGTTACGTGAAATGGTGAAAGATGGCTCCTCGAAAAATCCGAGTAACCAAGTCAAAAACCACGTCTGACATGGGTATAGACCTCGGTCATAGAGTTGATTGAGGTCAACCAGTGGAAGCTTTCGTTTAGTCCACGTGGACCAACCAGAAAATTCCGTGGCAAAAATATTTAAAAAATCATTTTAAAATAGCAAATGAATTTATTATTTTTAGGGTATTAAATAAAAAATGTTTATTATTTTGTAAATTATTTTATTATGATTTTTATTTATTTTTTTGAGGTATAAGAGTACAAGTTACCTTTTTTAGGCTATATAGGTATACATATCTATATATTTTAATATTTTATTTTTAATTTGTATATTTAATTTATTTATTTTGATTTATTATTTTATAAATTTATAAAATACTTTTATACACTTAAATATATTTTTATTTGATTTTGCTGAAGTGTTTTGTACACTTAATAAAATAGAAGTATTAATTGTACAAGTATACTTATAGGTATTATACCTATGTATTTTATACATGTATTTAATTTTTGTGTTTTCTTTAGTGTTTTATTCTGATTTTGATACACACATTTATTGTAACTAATATTTTCAAAATTATAAAAATATAGAATTGTAAAAATAATGAATAATAAATAAAATGAATATTTTAATCTGTACAAGTATACAATAGGGGTCCAAAACCTAACTTTCAAACTGTAGCTCGTAAAATACGAAACCACCTTCATTAAATAGCTTATTGAAAATTATATACAATTAAAGGTGATTCTGATGCGTTTCGAGTTTTTATTTGAGAGATACAAGTCTGAGAAGTTGGGATTCTGGAATTTTATTCAGGTCATAACTTTTTATCTGTACATTATTTTTAAGTGAAATTAATTGTGTATTTTTCTATATTTAATTATCTACAATTTCATGTACAAAGTTTCTTTATTTGAGGTATAAAAAGTGGAACTAAAAATAGGTCCCAAAGTGAATAAAGAATGAATTAAATAAAGAGGAATCTTTATTGATTTCTGGCCCTTATCTCCCCCTACTTTATTCCTTGTTGACCTATTCATCTAGATGCATAGGTCTCGGGATTTCAGGTCATAAAATATTTACAATATTTTATTATTTTTCTTTTATGTTTTTTATTCTTTTATTTAGGCTTTAAAAACTGTATTTATACACATTTTATACACACATGCATGAATGCTAAAATGCGGGAATTAATGGTATTTACATGCATTTGCCGTGGTTTTTTGAGGCCAAAATGATAGGATAAAGATGATGAAATGTGGATTCATCATTCCCCCCTATACTTGCCTTTGCTAGTTCCTAGAAAACACTTATGCAATAAATGCAGAAAGAAAAACAAAGAAAAGAAAAAGAAGAAAGATGGATTAAGTTTAATTATCAAACTTGTCTTCACAAAATCAAAGTTTGGAACTTAAGTCGGACCTTTGAAATTTTAGTGCGGGCGGAACCTTAATGAGAATCGGATTTAAAATCCAACAGCCTTCAAGAATACCAAAACTCTACTCAAGTCTCCTCAATAGCTTGGTCAGAAATATCTCAACTCATACGCAAACCCTTACTACTATGAATCTGACTCGTACAATGTAAGTGATAATGGCTCTCCCCAACTAGAATGACAAAGAGACTGACTTCTCCAGTATGATAACCCAATGATTCCCCAATCCAATAACTCCTTCCTCGAGGAACGGGGTATTCCCTTCTAAGTTCAAGTGGCAACCAGCTCAAGAGGAGGGGGTGAAGAGAAGAATGGATGGTAGCCAGTGTAGCTACCTATCCTAGGATGCACGACCAGTGTAGTCAAGTCATCCAGCTGTAGGCTCACATGATTTGACTTTGGAACTCAAGCTTGCTTATTTTTTATACAACATATGTACACTCCGGCAGACATTTTATTTTTGTACATGCCTGCCCTTTCTTTTTTTTTGAAATACTATTTACAGCAGCATTTACATAGGGAGTTTTTCTTCTTGAGCTAGTAGACTATCCCTCTTTTGAAGCTTTATTACAACCCACACTCTCTTAGTCTTTAGAATTCCTCATCATTGGACAGGTTGGGGGTGTACTTCCCTCCCTAGATGAGGACAAGTGTTTCCACTTGTGTGCGTCTCATACCGACAAATCCAATCCCCTCACCACTCCAACTGAGTTGAGCCAAGCGAAAGGTGCAGGTGTCCAAGTTAGGTCATTATCAACAAGTCGTCCGTGTGCTCCGAAATATTCTACTTAGGCAGTCAAGAATCCATTGAACCAAGTCTCGTGATCCTCAAAGAATTAAGTCAACTAGAATCGAAGCACCTCAATTCCAGCTCCTATAAGGTTCCTGTTATTAGGTAGATTTGAAGGTCCAATCAAGCTCCAATCTTCGGATTTTACTTAGACTTGTTCAACTATTAAACTCCATCCAAAAAATGCTAATGCTATGCAAAATGCGGAAAATATTTTTGTGATGCAATTTTCAAAGATTTTGAACTTTTTATGGATTTTTGAAAAAGATGATGCATGTGCATTTTTTTGTATTTTTTCAAAAAGATTTTTAAAATGTTTTTGGTATTTTAATTTTGCAAATGTTTTTAGAATTATTGAAAAGAAAAAAGATTTTGGCTAAAATCTAGATTAAAAACTATTTACACGGGAAAGCTTCTTTTATTTACAAGAAGTAGATTATAAGAATTTACAAGTGTAAGTGGTCAATTTTATAAATATAAATATAAATATATATATATATATATTATGGATTTTAGGTATGATGTGTATACTCCTCAAACTTATTTGAAAAGGGTTTTTCAAACAATTTTGAAAAACTATAGTCCAAAGTAATTCTTACAAACAATTTTACAAACATGTACACACATTTGAAAATCATTTTGCAAAAGTTTTTCAAACAGTATAGATAGATTTTTCACATATTTTTGCAACCATTTTCAAACCATTTGCAAATCATTTTTCAAACATTTTATTTCACACAAAGAAAATAAAATTTTCAAAACAAACATTTTTACAAAGGTTGAAAACATGTAACAAAACATTTTCCAAATAGTTTTCAAAAGATTTTTTACAAAGATTTTCAAACTATTTTTCAAATATTTTACAAAAAGTATTTTCACCTGATTTATTATTCAGTAAATCCAAACAGAATTTGAGGAATGATCAACATCTTTTTATTAAGAATTTTTTAATGGATTTTTAAAAAAATAAATATGAAAGTACGAGTTATGGCTTTAGTATATACGTAGGATATATGACCCCCCTATACTTGGCTTGAGATATGTCCTCATAGATCGGAGAGAAAAGAGAAGACATAACTCGTGCTGAGTATAGAAAAGTCTAAAGAATAACGAATAAATGAAGGAGTGAATGAATGAGAAGTTGACCGTCCCCCTATACTTAGGATAAAATAATCCTAAGTATGGCAGACTGTACACAAAGCAGGGAGGGTCAAGGGTGGGAATGAACAGATCAATCTCAGATTATCTCCCCCATATACTTAGGGTAAGATATCCCTAAGTATAGGCAAGAAGAGGAGACAATGGAGAAGATCGAAAAGAATGAAAACTCGGGGTACACACCCCCTATACTTAGGACAAAGTACATCCTAAGTATAGAAAACTGTCTACAAGGGGCGACACCTTTTTGGTAGAAAAAGAAGATAGAAAAGGAAAAGAAGAAAAGAAGAAAAGAAGAAAAGAGAATGAACAGATCACAACTCAGTCTGTCTCCCCCTATACTTAGGACAAGGTGTATCCTAAGTATAGCGAAATCATATGATGACGACGGGGTAGCATACATAACAGAAGAATGAATGAATGATATGGACATATGGATCTATACAATGGAAGATGGAAATGATAATCATGTATGAGATGCAGGTGATGTGAGTCAAAGAGCACATCTCACACCAGATGAATGGGGGCAACGTCAACGGTCGTCGGATCATGATCTAGATATAGCTTCAGGCGCTGACCGTTAACTCGAAAGGTAGAAGAAGATGACAACTCGGATATATCAATACTACCATTATCATGTACCTTTCTAACCACATAAGGTCCTTTCCACTTACTCCGTAATTTCCCTGGAAATAATTTCAGCCTAAAATCAAACAACCATACACACTGATTAGGCTCAAACTATTTATGGTTGATATGAGAAGCGTGCCATATCTTCACTTTTTCCTTATATTGTAGGCTTCTAGAAAAGGATGTATCTCTCAATTCCTCCAGGGCTGCCAACTCTGCTTTCCTCTGTTCTCCTATACTCTCGGGATCTAATAACAACTCTGTAACTGCCCATAGTGACTTGTGCTTGATTTTCACTGGCAAGTGGCACGACGTGCCATATACGAGACGGAAGGGAGATGTCCCTAATGGTGACTTGAAGGATGTCCGATAGGCCCACAAGACCGAGTCCAAAAGCTGTGACCAATCCTTTTGGTCTGGGCGGACTACCTTATGTAAAATAGTCTTGATCTCCCTGTTCGATACTTCAGCAAGGCCATTGGTTTGAGGGTTATATGGAGTGGCACCACGATGATCAATGTGGAACTCATTTGCAAGGGCTCTTACCTTGTCGTTGATAAGGTGAGACCCCCCATCTGAAATCAGGACTCTAGGTACCCCGAACCGTAAAATGATATTTTTCCTCAAAAATCGACACACAGTCTTTGCATCTGCGGCTCGGGCGGGGATGGCCTCGACCCAATGACTCACATAATCCACAGCAAGCAGAATGTACTCAAACCCCTGTCTTTTAGGAAATGGGCCCATGAAATCAATGCCCCATGCGTCAAGAACCTCACAAAAGTGAATGGGCTGCATGGGCATCATGTCTCTCTGTCCGCAAGTACCCATCTTCTGACAGTCAGTACATCTCTTCACGAATTTGTCGGAATCCTTAAAGAGAGTAGACCACCAAAGGTCGGATTGGAGCACCTTCTGCACTGTTTTTCTCCCATAATGATGTCCTCCGACCTCAAGCTTGTGGCAGTAAGTGAGGACGCTATGCTGCTCTTCCTGAGGAATACACCTCCTCCATATGCTATCCCCTCCTTCATGATAAAGGACGGGATCCTCCCAATGGTATGACTTGGCCTTCGAAAGGAAGGTCTCAAGTCGCTGCCTGGGCCAACCTTGTGGAACCATCTGGGCGAAAAGATAGTTTACAATGTCGACATACCATAGAAGCGAGGTGATAGCGAGTATCGCCTCATATGGAAATGTCTCTGTAATAGGTGCACTGGGGTCTGATTCCTCAAGGTTCTTTAAACGAGAGAGGTTATCCACCACCACATTCTTAACTCCAGGTTTATCCTTAATCTCAATATCAAACTCCTGGAGCAGAAGGATCCATCTGGTAAGGCGAGCTTTGGCATCCTTCTTGTCCATGAGGTACCGAATGGTGGCATGATCTGTAAAGATAGTCACTCTAGATCCCAGAATATATGATTGGTACTTATCCAAAGCGAAGACAACAACTAACATCTCCTTCTCAGTCACCGTGTAATTCCGCTGAGCGGCATCCAAGTTCCGGCTAGAGTAGTGAATGGCATACGGTAATCCATCCCTCCTCTGTCCAAGCACATGCTCTACGGCAAAATCAGAAGCATCCGTCATGATCTCAAATGGGAGAGACCAATCAGGTGGCTGAAGGACAGGAGCCTTAACAACTAAATTCTTGAGAGTCTCGAATGACGCCAGACGTTTATCATCTACAATGAACTCGGTGTCCTTTGTCAACAAATCAGTGAGCGGCTGGGCAATACGACTGAAGTCCTGTATGAACAGTCAGTAGAAACTGACATGCCCCAGAAAAGACCGCAACTGACGCAAAGTGGACGGTGGATTGAGTTTTCTAATGATATCCACCTTGGCCGGATCAACCTCCATGCCCCTGTTGGAGATGATATGACCAAGGACCGTCCCTTGAGTCAGCATTAAGTGACTCCTCTCCCAAGATAAGACAAGATTGACCTCTATGCAACGCTGAAGCACACGATCTAGGCAGTCAAGACACGCATCAAACCCGTTGCCATTGATGAATATGTGATTCATCACTTCAAAAGTCAAAAATAGAGCCTTGTTCCCGAGAAAATAGAGGCATATTTCCCTTTATATTGCATAAATAGCATTCATGCATACATTCATAATTCATACATTTTAGAAGCTCATTTGCATTTAAATAAGAAGCTAAAAATCCCTTGTAAAATACCCATGCACTACTACTCTATGATATGTACTCCTTAGTTAATAATATAGGGAAGAAGGCCAAAAATCCCCTTTGTAAAATAGCCAATAAAGCCTGAGAACCCCTGTACACTAGAATGCTCATAAAGCCCTCATGCAAACTCCGAATTAGGTCTACTTACTCTTAGAATACTACACATTAAAAGACCTTTAAAATGAGACTAATTTCATTGAATTTGGAGCTTGTATGAGAAAATTGGGTTTTTGGGCCACTTTGTACACTACATATGTATATCTATGTATCCTTGTATTTATGTATCATATTTGACCTCATCTCCGTCTTTGGACAACATGAAACTTGTAGATCTCATCGAGATCTACAACTTTCATGTTTTGAGTTTTTCCAAATTCGGCTCCCTCTTCTCTCTACACGTGTCTCTTCTTCCAGCCACTCAAAGCAGGCCACGTGGCGCCATCTGGTTGCGCCACGCGGCCTGCTTCCCCTCGCCTCATCCGCCTGCGTCCTCAGCCGTTGGATCTCGCTTCAGATCCAACGGCCCAGCTCTGCCCATGCACGCCTAATTCCATAGCCGTCAGATCTTCCCCGTGCTCCATCTTAACCGCACGTCAACGCCTCGCGCAGAGCGCGCCACGTGGCTCCTCCACAGCCCATCATCTCCGAGCCCCTGATCGAATCCTGCACGTCCCCTTCCGCTTTGATCACCACCGTTGGATCACAAGATCCAATGGTGGAGACCTCGTCTCCTACCTCCAGGCGCCCCTCTCTCCCACGTCCCTTGCCTTGCGGGAGGGGCGCCCCCTTCCTATTCTTGGATGCACGTCAGCCATCCTCTCCGACCGCCAACACTCCCACGATGAGCCCCACTCATCCCTCTCCCTCGCCAGATCCCTCACGCTCCACCACCTCCACCATATAAGTCCCACGTCGCCCTCAAACCTCGCCTCGTCGCCAACACTGCCACCAACTTCACCTTATAAATACGCCATCACCGGCCGACTTCACCCCCATCCGCCACTCCAGAGAGATTCCCTGAGCTCCGACCTACCAATTGGTGACAACGATTAGTTGAATCGTTGAGCGAAGAAGGGGTGTCATCTCCGGCGAGATCCACGGTCGCCATCGCCGTGCTGCAGCCTCCATCCACGAGCTGCGTGAGCTCAGGCCATCTACCGACCTTCGAGCGACGACCTGGAGCTCAAACCTGAGCTCCATTCCCCAGGTAGATTCCTCCGCTTCTCTCTGATCTTCTTCTGACTTTCTTCTTCGATTTCTTTGATTTAATTCACCCTCCATCGTTGTTTTCTCGCTCCACCTCCGTCCCTCCGAGCTCCGCAACGGAGCTCCGATCCTCGCGCTGCCATTATCTTCGTCCATCACCATACCCCACCTTCGCTCGACGCCAGCTCTGCCACCTGGGCGGAGCCCGATCACCGGATCCATCTCGCCCCGCCTTAGGCCTCTCATTTCACCTAGCACGACTCCACGAGCACGCGCACGCTTCGGCTATCTCCGCTAACCCCCTGCAGGTACACCCCTCTCACTGGCCGGAAGCTCGTCGGAGCTCCCTTCGAGCTTCACCGGCACCGTGCCCCAGACCACCTCGCTCACTCCTGAGGCCACCAGAGGCTTCGTCGACCATCCACGCATCTTCTGGAGCACCTCCGACTCGCCATCGACCTCCACTGACGACGGGAAGGAAGGGCGGAGCAGCAGCCCGATCACCGGAGCCCCGCCTTCTCCTCCGCAGGAGGCGGAGGGCCGCCGAGGAAGAAGCTCCAGGAGCCGCTCGATCACCTTGATCGAACGGCCCGCAATCAGCCGCGTCACTCACCACCGGAGCTGCCAAAGACCGTAGGATCATCCTTGATCCCACGAACAGGAGAACGCCACGTCGACATCTTCAGCCCCGATCGACAACCGTTAGATCTATCCAGATCTGACGGCTCCTCACGTCGCCACGCGTCATCACCGCCATCCTTTGGATCGATCTTGATCCAAAGGCCCGCAGGCCGCCACGTCGACGAAGATCGAGCCTCGGCCCCAAGCCTAGGCTCGGTCGACCCGAGCCTCGCTCCGAGCCGCAGCAGCCATCCGAGCCTAGGCCGCCCACGTGAGGAGCACGTGCGGCCTGGGTAAATTGCACAGAGGCCCCTGGACCTTTTCATATTTGCAAAAAGGCCCCTGTGAAGCAAACCCTACGTGAGGAGCACGTGCCCTGTGGAGATTTTGCACAAGAGTCCCCCACATTATAGGTAATTGCATTTTAGTCCCTGTCTGCATATTTTCTTAGTGTAATTTTAATTTCCTGTATTGCATTTATACCCTTGTGTTTGCACGCATCCCTAGGTTGCATTTTACATCATTTTGCAAATTTAAAAATTGCATTTTGTTGGGAATTTTGTCCTCTGTCTATTGGTCCATGTGTCATATTTTTGTAAGTTCAGATGAATTATTAATGAATTAATTGGTGAATTTTTGACATATTTTGCCCAGTGACACCTTTTGATTTATAGTTAATTCTCTGTGCCTTCAAAAATCATCAAAAATTCATAGTAGCTTAAGGACATTATTCTTAGCATATCATAAAAATTTCATGCAGTTGCACGCATATCGAGGCCTAAATAAATTGTTAAGTGATTTTCTTAGATTAATTTTAATTAATTCATTTCACAGTGAAATTAAGTTCTGTTAATTTTCCTAGGTCCCTTATCATTAGAGCCACATAGGATAATTTTAGTTCTTGGAAAAATTGTGGTTCGATATTTATTAAAAATTAAATACTGAAAATCACCCTGTCTGTTCATTTAATTCACAGTAAATTTATTTAGTGTCGAAAAATTCCAAAAAAATTAGTGTAGATCATTTTCATCACCATTAATCATCTGGTCAATTTTCATAATTTTTGGACTTCATTTGATATCATAATTAAATTGGACATTAAATTGGCATGCATTGTCTCCATAAGTCTGCATAGAAAATTAAAAAGACCAAAAAAAATTACTCCTCGTAAATCAACACTCGGATCCTTGCTTAAATTCACCTAAGGAGACAGATGCCTCCCTGAGATCGACCTTGGACTCCACCAAGTAAAAAAATTTGCCGCTTAAAATTAACTTCACATTAATCGATAAGTGGTTTTTGATTAACCCCTCGTATCCGACTGCAACGAATCACATTAATTAATTTGGACATTAATTTAACCGAATTAACACAGGGTGCGGGGAGGCTGACAGCCATATACTGAGAAGTCATCCATGAGGACCTCTAAATAGTCACCCACCATGTCTGAGAAAATGGACAACATGCACCTTTGGAATGTCGCTGGGGCGTTACACAAATCGAAGGGCATCCGTCTGAAAGCATTTTCCCAAATGGACAGGTGAATGTTGTTTTGTCCTGATCTTCGGGCGCAATGGCCACTTGGTTATAGCCAGAGTACCCGTCAAGAAAACAATAGTGACTCTTCCCAGCTAGCCTCTCGATAATTTGATCAATGAATGGCAGTGGGAAATGATCCTTCTTGGTGGCTTGATTCAATCGTCTGTAGTCCACATAGACGCTCCAAGAAGTGGGTACCCGGGTAGCTATCTCCTCTCCAGAATCACTCACAACTGTAGTGATACCCGTCTTCTTAGGTACTACATGTAATCGACTAACCCACTTGGAGTCAGAGATGGGGTAAATAAAATTGGTGCTCCACCATTTTGATATTTCCTTCATGACCACATCTCGAAGATTAGAGTTCAACCGTCGCTGGAACTCACGCGAGGGCTTAGCTTCCTCTTCGAGGTAGATATGGTGGGAGCACAAAGCCGGGCTAATCCCCTAGAGATCAGCTATACTCCATCCTATTGTCTTGTGGTTTCTTTCAAGAACCTCCATCAAATGAGATTGTTGCTCTCCAGTCAAACCTGCTGAGATAATGACTGGGTGCATATCTGGCTCAGCCGCAAGGAATCTATACTTCAGCGACTGCGGCAAGGGCTTCAATTCTAGGCAACTGAGAGCTGGCAAATCTAATTTCTGATATGTTTGAGTGAAGGCTACCAGGTCTGCATGAGAGAACTCTCGCAGTGCGTGAAAATCTGACGAAGGGAACCCTGCTGGTATCTTTGTAAACTGTGCTGGCTTGCTCTCTGTCCTAGCCGTCGGCTTAGAAGGAATTAGACATGACAAGTAATCATCAAAGTCGTCCTAATCAATGTCTGAATATGAGGGATTTGAACTAGAAGAACATGAATGAAACTATGCTTCACCACTCATCCCACAACTCTCAGCCTCAAATGTGTCCTTTACCAGGGGTGTGCTATCCAAACTCTCGACTGCCATGAGCTGTACGTACTCTGAATCTGTCGGCAAGGCAATGGTTTGTTCTACTGGATCTGTCCAAATGGCTTCGTCATCGGTCATCACAAAGTCACACTCCTGGTGGACGTCTCACTCAGCCTCTGTCATCTGCTCGGTGTCACTGAAGTGCTCTAAGCAGGTTGAATCTCGCGTTCGGGTCTCGTCGATCGTCTCTATTTTTTATACTTTCACCCTCTACGCGGAAGTATACCTTCCCTATCATGGTCGGTCACCGTCTTGGAAGTGTCTAAGAATGGGCGTCCAAGTATGATGGGGGTATCTGTTACCAACTCAGGGATCTCCATGTCCAGTACAAGAAAGTACATAGGGAATTTCATGCCCTAAATGGTAACGACCACATCTCTCAGCAACCCCTTCGGCCTCTTAATCGATCTATCAGCAAACTGAAGGACTGACCTGCTCTGATGAAGAGGGCCAAACTCGAATTGGTCGAGTAAGGCTGCCGGAAGGATGTTGATAGAAGAGTTGTGTCTAATAGAGTACGATCGAACCGCTGCTCCTGAATCTCGCATCTGACATATAGAGCTTCTGCATTAGGTATCTTGGCTGGCAGTCAATTCTGAATGGCAAAGCATGTGGCATGGGTGAGCACATGGATTTCTCCACTATGGTTCCTCCTCTTCCTGCGGACTGTAGTCTTCTCTCTCAAGTACTTCTAGAAAAGGGGGATGTACTCAAGTGCCTCTTGTAGTGTCAGCTGAATCTGAAATCTGTCAATCATCTGGTTGCTGAACTCTAGCTGGTGTGTTTTTTTTTATTTTCTTTTTTATTCCCCTTTGCTAAGCAGAGTGCTTGAGGGAAGGGGATGGTAGGGGCCTCCTCAGAGGGAGGGCTACGAAGAGGTTCCTATGCCTGTGAAGGAATGTAGTCCATACAAAGATCATCATGCAACACATATGGACTTGGAGAAGATAAAGAAACCTTTCCTTTATTCATATTTTGGTGTTTTTCTTGGTACCACAGTCATGAGATACAAAAGGTGGCAACACAACAAATGGAAGCTCAACAAAAGTAGAAGTGGTGGCCTCAGTACCACCCACGGCATCTGACTTCGCGGCATCAACACCGCGCTCTGGCTCGGCATCAAGTAAAATGGTGGCATCAGCACCACCGCCTACATCTGGTGTCACGATGGCCTCAGCACCATCATCTGGATCTCTATCCTTGGTGGCATCAGCACCACTGTCATCAACATCATCAGCGGCATAAGCACCGCTACTCTTCTCATCTGGCACTCCTGGTTCCTCGTGTGGCTGTCGCTCAGATGAGGCGCTGCCGTCTGGCATCCTACCGCTCCTAATAGTCACGAAATCAGCATCATATATAAAAGGAGACATGTCATTCAAATAGTCACTAGGAGTGGTATCCTCTGTAAACTGTACCTGCTCAAATTTCCTCTTCAAATTGTTCAGATTAGGCTCAATCTGTGATGGTATGGCAGCCTTGCCCTTGATGATATCCCTCATCTCCTGCCGGAACTCATCCATTTCCTGCCGCAAGGATGCCTGCTGTTCAGAGAGCAAGCGGGTGAGGTCATCTAGAGCTGGGTTCTCGAAGGCAGGTGCCTGAGAACCAGAAGTGTTCCCCTGTTGGAAATGTTGTTGTTGCTGAGAATAGTGAGGAAGATGCTGGGAGTATGTCTGGTGAGGCTGCTGACGCTACCTCCACTGCTGTCCCTGATAAGAGGGATGAGGACCCTGCTGGTACTGCTGGTGGGAGTAATGGGGTTGCTGCTGCTCCTGGCTGTTCTGATGTCCCGGAGCGGAAGATTGTTGTTGGGATGAGGTGCCTCCGGTGGTCCAACGGAATCCAGGGTGGTCGCGATGAATCCCGACCTACTGTGGGTACCGGTCGTACCATATCCCATTGACTTCCATCAATGGCTCCTGCTTGACGGGTGGTGGAGGAAGAACTGCCAGTGGCTGATCCGATGGTAGACCATCATCTGAGTGTCCTAAGATGGTGGCGCAATGGGTAGTGCTGTAGCTGCTGGACCGGCTCTGCCTGGATGTGGTGAACCTAGCGGTATGTGGTAGAAGGCTGTGTGGAGATGCTACTGCTGGGATCAGCACATGACCTGAGAGGCTGCTGAGTGGACGTCTGTGCCTCCTGAATGCATAGAACATGAGTATTCAGGTCAATCATGGTCTTAGTCAACTGGTCCATCTGTGCAAGATCTTGACTTTGCTTCTTCTCCAGGATCTCGATGCAGTCCAACTTCTCGCTAATGATTCCCATGTCAGCAGCAGCAGATTCAGCCTGAGCTGCTGCTGCTGACGGTGTGTGGGTACTGGTATCAATGCGTGCAATCCTCTGATATGTAACTGCCTGTGGTGGGATCATCGGTTGTGTGTAGACTCGGGCTTGGGCCATAACTGTCGAGTTCTCTGCCATTCCTTCATAGATCTCCCAAACCTCATCTTTACCCTTGGAAAAGTAGGATCCACCACAAGAGGCATTAACAAGCCCCTGCAGCTCTGGTGTCAGCCCACAAAAGAAACTGTGAACGAGGTTGGGCTTTGATATGTCGTGATGTGAACACCGGTCAATGAGTTCTCTAAATCGATCCCAAGCCTCATGGAACTGCTCATTCGGGATCATATTGAAGTTGATGATCATCGCTCGCGCTGCATTGGTCCGGCCGAGTGGATAGTACTTCTTCAAGTACTCAGTCTGGAGCTGTCCCCAAGATGTGACATACCTACCAATATGCTTCAGCCAATAGGTTGCTCTGTCAGCTAAGGATAATGGGAAGGCAGTCATCTTTATTGTGTCCTCGTCCACCAGTCTGTCGTGGACAATGCTGCATATCATCTCAAACTCCTGTAGATGGAGATGAGGCTCCTCGGTGGCCAGCCCATGAAACTTGGGCAACAACTGAATGGTCTGGGGGCGAAGCTCGAAGTTCCTGACTATGGAAGGAAGATGGATCCATCGGTGAGTGAGGGTTGCAGCTGGGTTGTGCAACTGTCTCATGGTCATCGGTGGTGGCCTCTCCTAGTTAGGTTCTCCTCCTCCGCCGCCTCTTGCTTCTGGTATATCTCCACCGCCCTCAGGTCCGTATTCTCTGCCCTCTCGCATCCATGCCAGCTCTCTCATGATGTCACCCGTGAAGGTTCTCTGGTCTCTGATTTATCTCTGCATGGTCTCCAGGGAAGCTAACAGTGAATTGTTGATGGCAGTCTGATCATATATGTACGGAGGCGGTTCCTGCTCATCTGGGTGTTCCTCTCTACCGGCCATATCTTGGATCTCTGCAAAGGCAAAAGTATCCATCTCAGGTGCCGTCAAATGTCCAGAAGTCTGTGCTGCACTAAACTCTGACACCACAGGACTGATTGAAGAAGAAGGGTGGTCGAGGGGGAACAGGGTGGATGTAAACTCAAGCTCGGAGAGTGGGTCTGGACTCCCCAAAGCCGACCTAGATGAATAGGAAGGAGTGCTCGATAGCGGTGCCACCAGACATGGCCAATGGGATCTCCTTCCCATCATCGTGATCTGGAGGAAAAGGGCGGATGAGATATGGAATGCAAACAAGATGTGAAAACAAACCCCCGATTCACCTACACAACACTGGAGCTGATGACTGCAAAGGCTCGGTCAATTATCTTTTCAATTTTATTTAGGTGATCAATCAATCTATCAGAGCGATTAAGCGAGCTGGTAGGAACCCGATGCTCCTAGGAGACTGTCCCGCTCTAGAGCTAGATTTTTCCTAGCTAGTATGAATTGCGGACCGTTTACCAACTACTTGATCAATTCACTCTGCAAAGGATGCCACGGTCCGCTTTACCTGTTACCGGAGAGATCCTCATTGGAAAACAACTAACCCTAGAACAGTAGTTTGAGAGGAGTTCAGGTATGGCTCTATCCTAGTGTGCGGGTTACTCTCTCGCTGCAGATAAATTAACCAGTGAGGGGGTTACTCTTCCCAAAACAAAATTTTTGAGGTGAGGTGAGTTTTGAAGTCAAGTTTGCATTAGCAGTCCTAATTTCATGGTTATCACTTTTTTTAGTCTTTTTCTGAATAAAAACAATGCCTAACGAATTTTTCGATTTCCTGGGTTATTTTAAGTCCAATAAAACGGGAGAGGAAGTCGGAAAAGCCGATGTGCGATCAAACACAATGATGTATGCAGAGATAGAAATGCGTACCTTGCTCCAGCACTCTACATGCAGGGTGATCCGCGCATAAATTTAAAGACAGAAAAGTAAACTACCTATATGATGCACGAGGAAACCATCCCTAGATGAGCAAGCTCTATTAATCGTGAAGCACAAGTAACTATCAACTAGGAAGAGAAACCGGAGTCCGGTCTAGGAAGTCGAGCGGTGTCCACCACAGTGGATCCTGCCAACGTTGTATACAACTTCTCTCGGCACATGGTCTCTAATCCAAGTCAAATAGCTTTTTAAGTGAATTTTAGCTAAGTCCAATTATGGTCTATTGGCACAGGTAAAATATTGAGTGTGGGCCTTAGCTACGTACGTCACAATCAATAAAAACTCCTAAATCTAGGGGCTAAATCCACGTGAATCAAAATAAAATAAAAGTCGAATAAAACAAAACCAACGATAAAACCGAAAAAGCCGACGAGGCCCCCAAGGAAACAATCCCTCGGGCACTGGACCTCGTGAAGTGTATAAGTGTTCAAGAGTCATGTTTAAGTTACAATTCGGAGTCACACTCTCTCACTTAAATTACACAAATATATGTAGAAAATAAACTAGAGCTAAGTCTTCAAAATCTCTCTAAGTCTCCTTGGTGCAGGGGTAACAAGCCGAAGCCGACTTCACGTGGGTGCCTAGGCGCCTAGGGTAGAGCGCCTCCCTCGATCTGCGGTACCTCGCACAAAATCAAAAAGAGAGGAGGTTAGACAACTCAACAATATATATATCAATAAATGAAGGAAATATATGAAACAAAAATGAAGACAAATAATCACAATCAATCACACAAAAATCCGATCTATACGTTGTTGCTCCCCAGCAACGACGCCATTTGATTATCATAGAAATCAGGAGGTCTTGTCGATTCACAAGGCGAATCAACAGTCGTCGAATTGACCTCGCTCGAAATCCGAGCTAAATCAACAATTAACCCACAACAGATAAATCAAGCAATGAAAGTAAAAGTGAGGAGTTAAAATTTATTATAACTCTACGATGAATGTGTATAGTGTGCAAGCAAGTAGAGTGTCGAACACAGGGAACAAGCATGATAGATCATGCAATCAAGCTCAAAATGAAAGTGATCAAATGCTTACATGTCTGCTATTTTTGTGGGTTTTTAATTTTATATTTTTTATTTTAGTTTCAATTTTATATTTTTATATTTTGATTTTTCAATTTTCTGATTTTTACTTTTCTTTTGTATGTTTTATATTTTCTTTTCTTTTAATAAAATATGTATACAATATAAGAAAAGGAAGATAAAATATTTATAAAAAGAGGTAAAAATAGGAAAAATTCAGGGAAAGAAATATTTTTGGGCTTTTAATTTTTTATAATGTTTTTGTGATTTTTCTAAATTTTTCCTAATTTTTTTGGGTATTTTTAAAACCACAAATACTGAAAATAGTGAGCAAAATAAAAGGCTGAAACTAAAATGGGGAAATAAAATATCAAACAGAAGCCAAACTTAATTTTAAAATGAAGGTAATAATACAGAGAAAATTCAGAGACAAAAATTGTATTTTTAGAATTTTTCTGGAACTTTAAGATTTTTATGAAGTTTTAAGGGGTTTTGCTATTTTTAAGGGCTTTACTTTGAAATTTTTTTAGTGATTTTTGGACTGAAGTTAAAAGATACTAAAATAGGCAAAATACATTTTTTGGGAAATTTTCAAAGGGTTTTGATAATTTTTATGTATTTTCAATGCAAACAGTAAAGAAAATGCATGTTTTGAATTTTTATAAATAATAAAATACAATAAATGCAAAGTAAAAATATGATGTGAAAGAGCAATAAAACATGAGATTATGTTAATTTTTTGGGAACTTTTAGGATTTTAGAGATGCATGAAACAAATGCAAACAACAAAGAGAAAAATCAACTCTAGCAAGGGCATAGATGTAAATATCCAGAAATCCAGGGGCCACAGTGTAATTTTTCCATAAAATATATAACAAAAATCCAGGACCAATCACAAATAGCCAAAACAGCAAGGGATACAGTACAAAATTCCCACTGACGCACGTGGAACTCACGCGCCTGGCAGGGACTTAAACACAAATAACAAAACTTGCGGGGGCTATATTGCAAATTTTCCATAAATATTACACTGGATCTAAAAATTCTTGGGCTGGAATGAAATACAATAAATAGCAGGGGCTCTTGTGTAAAATCCCCACACCCCTCGTGTGTGAGTCACGTGGCGTGACGTAGATAGGGACTAGAGTGTAAATAAAGAAATTTCGAGGGTCTTTTTGCAAATTTTACACGAAATATTAAACTGCAAATGAAAGTTTTTGATTATTAAATAAATACACAAAATGGCGAGGGTGAAAGTGCAAAATACCCAATGCCTACAGATCCTACGGCTGACGTCCTTCCACTTGCCACGTGTCGTGATCTGAACGGTCGATGACGGTTCAGCTTCGATGGCTGTGATTATATCTCCTAGGGTTGATCGAACGGTGGAGGCGCATGAAGATCTAACGACATCTGTACGATCTGGGCTCCGACCTTTTCATCCAACGTTGGGGAACCCCGGACGAAGAACATGGAAGAAACCCAACGAAGGCGACCTTCCCTGCTCCAGATCTCGGTCCTCCGTCATCCTCTTGAGCTCAAAAGCGGCCAAGATGACTCCTGGGATGGTCCTCTACGTGCTGGGAACTCCAAAAGGCTCGGACGTCGACCGGAGCTCTCGCAAGGAGGTGGCGGAGCTTGGAGGCTCCGGATACTCCGGAGAAAGAGCAAAACGAGCCCCCAGATTCTCTCGTTGCTTCTGGACCTGCAAAAAAATGGTGAGAGGGTCGAGGGAAAAATGCCTCGACCCTGATGTGGCGAAATGGAGGCGTAGAACAACGAAAAGGAAACTCGGTCGGAGCTTGCTCCGGCGAGGGGGTCTATGGGGCGATCGAGCGGATGAAACACGGAACTAACGATGGGATCTTAATCCTACGGATACGAGGAATGAGAAAATGCAAAATATAGAGATAAAAACGAGTCCTCGAAGGTGGGATCACCTGAGGAAGAAGACCTCAATGGCGGGACTTCACCGAAGGTGGTGGAGCTGCCTCGACCTTCCTTCGATCCACCTGACGCCCTGAAGACGGAGCTGTCACCTCCCTCTCACGAAAGGGGATGAAAAGTGGAGAAGAATTAGTCCAAAAGGGTTTCAAATTTGAAAATGAAAATCGGAGGTCTATATGAAGGGTTGACGACCGGGCGAGGAAGATCGAGGTGGATTGACGAAATCAATGATCCACTGCCCAAGGAGGACCCTCGGCGTGAATCATCAATATCCAAGGAAGAAAAGTCAAGAAGCGAGTTATGCGAAATGGTGAAAGATGGCTCCTCGAAAAATCTGAGAAACCAAGTCAAAAAACCACATCTGACACAGGTATAGACCTTGGTCAAAGAGTTGACCGAGGTCAACCAGCGGAAGCTCCTGGTTGGTCCACGTGGACCAACCAGAAAATTCCGTGGAAATAATATTTCAAAAATCATTTTAAAATAGCAAATGAATTTATTATTTTTAGGGTATTAAATAAAAAATGTTTATTATTTTGTAAATTATTTTATTATGATTTTTATTTTTTTGAGGTATAAAAGTACAAGTTACCTTTTTATAGGCTATATAGGTATACATATCTATATATTTTAATATTTTATATTAATTTGTATATTTAATTTATTTATTTTAGTTTATTATGTTATAAATTTATAAAATATTTTAAACAATTAATTATATTTTTATTTCATTTTGTTGAAGTGTTTTGGACACTTAATAAAATAGAAGTATTAATTGTACATGTATACTTATAGGTATTATACCTATGTATTTTATACATATATTTAATTTTTGTGTTTTCTTTAGTGTTTTATTCTGATTTTGATACACGCATTTATTGTAACTAATATTTACAAAATTATAAAAATATAGAATTGTAAAAATAATGAATAATAAATAAAATGAATATTTTAATCTGTACAAGTATACAATAGGGATCCAAAACCTAACTTTCAAACCATAGCTCTGCAAAATACGAAACCCCCTTCATTAAATAGCTTATTGAAAATTATATATGATTAAAGTGATTTTGATGCGTTTCGAGTTTTCATTTGAGAGATACATGTTTGGGAAGTTGGGATTCTGGAATTTTATTCAGATCATAACTTTTTATCTGTATATTATTTTTAAGTGAAATCAATTTTGTATTTTTCTATATTTAATTATCTACAACTTTCATGTACAAAGTTTCTTTATTTGAGGTATAAAAAGTGGAACTAAAAATAGGTCCCAAAGTGAATAAAGAATGAATTAAACAAAGAGGAATCTTTATTGGTTTCTGCCCCTTATCTCCCCCTACTTTATTCCTTGTCGACCTATTCATCTAGATGCCTAGGTATCGGGGTTTCAGGTCATAAAATAATTACAATATTTTATTTTTTTTTCTTTTCTTTTCTTTATTCTTTCATTTGGCTTTAAAAACTATATTTTATACATATTTTATACACACATGCATGAATGCTAAAATGCGGGAGTTAAGGGTATTTACATGCATTTGCCTGGGGTTTTGAGGCCAAAATGATAGAATAAAGATGATGAAATGTGGATTCATCTATTGGCCACACTCCAATTCTCTTCTTATTCTTCTACTTCTCCCCCTTCGATTGTGGATACAGCCAGGGATGCAAAAAATGATCTAAAAGACCGTTTAAACATCTGGTTAAACGTATGTGGTGCTCGACTGCATTGTTTAATCAAAAGCGGGTCCATAAATGGGTGGGTCACATAAACGACCTTAAACGTCCGCTTAAACGGACATAGATGGTCTTAAACGTCCTTTTTTAAGTGGCCTTAAACAACCTCTTAAGACCATGACTTTACTTTCTTCAAAGGATCACCATTATCCATCACTTTTTGGATCCAGGCTATGAATTGTAAATGTCTATGTTGTCTATTTTGACATTTAGATATGAATTATAGTTGTTTATGGTATCTATTTTGTTATTTGGATGAAACATTCCTTGAATTTGATAAGATTTGTTCTATATTGTAAGTATGTGATTATATTTTTCTTATTTATTCATACTTTTTTTTATTAATTTTATATATGTAATTATTTTTTATTAATTAAAAATACAAAACCCCATAACCCGTTTAATTTCTGTTTAAACTCCGCATACCGTTTAATTAGTTTCAGTGACCCCACCAAACTAAATGCCGCATACTGCTTTTTGCAACCTTGGACGCAACACATACCTGAACTTAGAAGAAAATACCCTACTTCTTGAGGAAAGAGTAGTTAGATAGGGGAATTAGGGTTACCTCGCTAAGAGATGGTCGGTCTTTGTCATTTCTGATGTGGAGAGCTATATTTCACATATACAATACAAGTAGATTCATAGTCATCAAAATTTGCGTATGAAGACTTGTTCTGACCTAGCTGTTGAGGCGACCTGAATAGGAGCCTTGTGGAACATAGAGTCCATTAAGTTTTAACTATGTTTCTCGATAAGTTTCGGCCAAACTAATAATCCAAAGGTCTGATCGAGCTCCATACTTCAATTTTGTGAAGAATAGTTTAAAAACCAAAATTGTTCTAAGTTCTTTATTTTTCCTTTCCACTTTTCTTTTTAGTCACTTATTCTTCTAATAAGTGTTTGTTAAGGGACTAGCAAAGGTAAAGTATAGGAAGATGATGAATCTCCATTTCGTCATCTTTATTCATTTATTTTAGCTTAAAATCCCTTCTTAAATACCTTTGAATATTAGTAAATACTATTTTTATTATTTCTTATTCTTTTGTAAATATTGTGTAAATATCATTATTTTTAACCTAAAAAATAAATAAAGAAATAAATAAAGGGAAAATAAAGAAAAATAAAGACTGTATATATGCAATAAATACATGCTGACTCTAACCCTCTGAGAATGTCAAGACTTGATCTGATAGACAAGGAATAAAGTAGGGGGAGATAATGCCTCTTGTAGAAAAATACATAAAATTAAATTACATTCATCATGTACAAAGTGCATATACACCATTATTTTGTATATATTTCCTTATCCTATTTTATTTATTACTGAATTCATCTCAAATAAAAATGCTTTCTTTTTGAAACTTGTACATAAAAATAAGTTGTATACTAAAAATAATTGCAAGAAGTTTTATTGTACATAGTGTAAATAATGACACTTTGAAAAATCCACAAAGCCAAACTTCCCGGACTCATATCTTTTCCATAAAAAATCAAAATAAAGAAAATTCACTTTTATTGTATTCTAAATAAAATAAGCTTTAAAATGAAAGTGGTTTCACTAAAATCAGAGTTAAGATGCAAAATATGGCTTTTTATAGTGTATTGTATATTGTGCACATACTATATATTGTGTGAATATATTATTTTATCTATTTTATGTATATATTTGTTCATACTGTATTTTAAAATAATTCTAAATATTATATTTTATCCAAATAAAATGAAAATAAAATTACAAAAATAGAATATACAAAAATAAATTCATTGTACTTTTATATTTACCACTATGTATATTGTGGATATACGTGTTTATTTAACTTAATTATTTATTCTATGAAAATAAAATAAAAATATCAATAAAATCCTTGGAAATGTGGTAAGTAAATAAATAACTAAATTATATAATTATTTCTAAAAATAATTAATTTAAAATACAACTATTGTGTATATAGGTGTATATACCTATGGATAAAAGTAATTATTTATTTTAACCTATAAATTTAATTTATAAAAAAATCACCTAAATTAACTTTATTTAATTCCTAACATTTTTTATTTACATTATTTATTTATTTAAATTCACTTTCTATTTAATTTTAATTTAATTCTTACTTAGAATGTTTTGTCCTTTAGCAGTTGTTGTCCTATTCTAGGACGGTTCTTATCGGAGGACCCGGGTCCTTTAACCCGAGCCAGCTCCCCTCTCACCTACCTAACATGTTTACTCATCTGTAGAGCCTCTTCTTTCATCAAATCCCCTTTTTCCTTCATAAGTTTTATAGCATGATTAATAAACTCACTTGTCCGTTAATAATTTTTGCTTATGTACCCTTGGTTTGCATGCATCCCTCTTTCGAAAATTCATCTGGAGCAACTGCTATAAGTATCCCTCCGACCCTCTTTTGATTTCGGATCCATTTTCTTTGCATTCTTTCACCTGAGGGTGGTTCCCAGACGTCGAGGTTGTGAGAGAGCTTTGATTCCATCATCTAGGAGTGCAACAGAGAGCGGGAGGACGCGATCCACGCTACGTCGCTAGAGCTCCATCACCACATTGAGCTTCTTCGAATTCTACATCGAATCGAGGCAATTACCTCCCATTTCTTCCACCCGTAGGTAATTTACGTTGTGCATTTTAATTTTTCATTTTAATTTGGAGCTTAATTTTGTTGTTTAGCATAAATCTGCTCATCAACCACCCAAGCTCTGATCTGCATGATCGGAGCTCTCCCATCCTTCATTTTTATAACCGGCCTGGCCATCACCTTCCCTACATCCTTCTTTGCCTTCTTTCATAATATGAGCACCTCTAGATTGAATCAGATCTGGAATCTGACCTCCATCCAATCACTGACCATCGAAAGTCCTCATCCATCCCTCAATTCTCCTTGATTTAGTCAAATAACCGTGACCACAGCATCGCCTTTGAGCACTGATCCTTTTATAGGTAGAAAGAGCAAATATGGAAGCGTGGAGCAGGATCTGGAGATCCTTTGAGCTGCATACCATCTGAATATCTAGATCTTGATATGGTGACGTTCAAGCTTCAGTGACTCATCTGGACGACACATGAGTTCATCAGAAACATAAAGCAGCTTTCAGGCGTTGATTTGGGTGGAGATCGAGCAAGATCCGACCGATCAAAACACAGTTCTCTGTCCCTTCTTCCGAGTTCTTCGAACACCTCTAGCTGATGTTCGATCAAGAACGCCTTGTCCAGATCGCATCAAGATCATTCGTGTGCACTCAAAAGTCAGTTGTTAATCATCCAACGCCAGATCAGATCTCAACCGTTCAGTCAGCCACGTGGATCGGTAAAGATTTTGCTTTTTTACCCCTGATTTGTTTAATTTGTAAATAAGAATTGTTGGGACATGTGTCAAAACATATGTGCTTGAATAATTGCATTCTTATCCTTGTGGTTTATTTTATTTGCGTGTGAGTCTTTTTTAATTGAAGAACGTGCGTCCCACATGATATTTTGGTTTAATTGTAATAAAAACCTTGAGTTTGTCTGTTAATGTTTTGTCCCTAGAAATATGTTTTTCCTTGGGGTCCATGCTAGCGTGACCCCCCCCTTTGGGTAACTTACTGCTATACCCTTGATTTTATAATTTGTTATTCCTTTAATCTTAGAAAGAAAGTATTTGCATTTACACCCTTGTAAAGCAATTTTTAATTGTGTTTATTAATTGAGTTTAATAAATTATTAAACACCTTTAATAATTCCTCAAAAATCATTTTAGACTCATGCTAATCTCTTTTATCACTAGTAATTTTTATTTTGAATTTTCAGTTCATTATTTTTAATAAGTCAAAAATACGTTAGTTTGATCCTTTGTTGTATTAAATAAATAAAAAGTACAAAAATGGCTTGAAAATTCTAAAAAAATCATTTCAATTTTTTATTTTGTTTTAATTTTTGTACAAATTTCCACTGTATACTCTTTATAAAATAAAAAAATCACAAAATAATAAAAGCACTAAAATTTCATATAAAATCACAGAAAATCCAAAAAATTCATAAAACATGTATGTGAAAACTTTGAAAAATATTCTCTATTTTCATATATCTTTTACAGATTTTTACTTTTATTTTTATTTTAAAATCATAAAAACATATGTTGCATTTTCTGTTTATTGTTTTCTTATTTTTATTTGAGTTAAAACTTTTAAAAAACTGAAAATTCTCTAAAAATCATAAAAAATAGTAGAAAATTATTAGAAACTCAAAACGATTTTTACTTGAATTTTCTACATATTTTTACCTTATTTAAAAATCCAAAAACTTGCTTTCGTTATTCTTTTTTTATTCTATATTTAGATTTGTTTTAAAACTAAAAATTATAAAACCAATTGAAGATTAAAAAACAGTAGAAAATACGAAATTAGAAAGTCATAAAAAATATAAAAATTAAAAATCAATAAAAAATTTAAAAAGATAAAAACTCGTAAAAACCTAGAATCTACATGAAGAGAACTCCTATTTTCTTTCATTGATTTTCTTCTTTGATTTAAATAACCATTGGGATTATTGTAGCATCCCCGAGTTTGATCATGTACACTATATAGGTAAATAAATAGCAATTTATTCTTGTGCTTACACTCTTCTTTTGTTTACTTGAAAATTGAATAAAATAAAATATTTTTTGTTGTGAATTTCTTTGGGTTGCGACGACACTTGTTAATATATCCACATTTTATTTTAAATAAATAAAAAATCCATAAAAATCCTAGTTCAACATTAATCTAATGCACATCTTTTTAAGCTTATATATAAACTATTTACGATAATACATATATTTCATCCATATCCATGTGAATCATCCATTTATTCTGTAAGGGTGTGGTTGGTTCGGATGCTATCTGGCAAAGCGTAACTCACTCCAAAGTAGATTATCTGTTGGATAACCTATTTTTGTGTTTTAGTATTTGTAAAGATGGTTTGTTGCTGAGAGGGTTTTTTGTGATGTGACTTCTACTGAAGTTTGGGAGAGTAATTAGTTGTTGATTATTTTTTTATTAATTGAAGGTGGATATGATGTTTATATATTATGTATGCATGTATATGTATATATATTATTTATACATATATATATTATATATTATGTATACATACATATATATATAGGGAAATTATCCAATGAGCCCTATGCTCATTTGAGATGAGATGAGCCCAATCATTTTTTACCATTATTTCCTATCATTTTGAGCGTAATAGTTATTTGTTTACAAGTGTTGTATCATATTCCTACTTCTAGTAACTATTTTCAGGAAAAAACCTTAAATTAATACAAAATGATTGTATTATTATTTGTATCACTAGTGTAGTTTGTATTCGTACTAATGACAATTTTCTATGAATCTAAGGTTTTCTTTATATAAAATATTTACTAATAGTAAGAATATGATATAACAACTGTAAATATATAAGCATTGAACTCAAAATGATAGAAAATATTGGTAAAATATGAGTGGGCTCATCTTATCTCAAATGGGCACAAGGCCCATTGGATAAGTCCCCTATATATATATATATATATATATATATATATATATATATATATATATATATATATATATATATATATATATATATGAGTATGCTTCCTAGGAGCATATAAGAGCATGCTCCCACCCTTCTTTTTGTAATTCTTTTTATTTTTGAAATGAAACCTATGGGGATTTACTTAGAATAATAAGTGGAATATGTGTTTCAAATTTTGTTTAAAAAAGACATCCTAACACTTTCATATGAAGATGGTCAATTTCATCAATTATGAGGTCGTTAAAATTTGTCAGTCTTGATGGAGGGGATAGAAGTCTCGAATTTAGTCGAATTTTGAATGACACAATAGTGACATATTGTGATATAAATTTTACTAGGTTTCATTTCAGAAAAATAAAAAAATAGGAAAAAAGGCGGGAGCATACTCCTTTTTCCAACATATATTGTATGCACATTATGTATACATTTTATGTATATGTATACTAATTGTGTGTGTGTGTGTGTTTTATGTATGATATATATATATATGTTAATCACGTATGTATTCATATATATTTGCATGTATGTATATATTTTATTTATTCCCTATAAATTTAAATATCTTATGTACACATTATATATTTATATTTAAATATATTACATGTTCTAGATGGAGGACATAGGAGTCTATATAATGTAATATTATGCGTACATATTACTTTTATGTTTAAAGGGACATAGGAGTCTATATAGACGTTTACATCTATATAGAGGAAAGGGAGCATACTTCGTGAAGTAGGTAGCCTTACCTACTTCATGTCCATTTATTGCAAATTTTTGCATTTTTTTTGAAAAATACCACCATGAATTTTCATAACTATATTCCTATAATATGTCATTCAAATTTCATCAGAAATATAAAGTCCTATGTCCTCCATCCAAAACAGGTCGATTGCAGTAATATATTTAAATACAAACTCCTATTATAGAAATATAGACTCCTATTAGATGTAGTTCGAAGTAAAAGGAGCAAAGAAATATGAACGAGCATTAGGAAATGTCGTTAACTTCGCTTGGGCATGAGTACCACAAGCGGTCTTCAGCATCCTCTAACCTATGTGACTCGTCAAATACCAACAATGCATCCTTTAAAGCCCTAGAACCCACTTAATGGTCTAGTGGTAGTACAGTGTGTCTATCACACAAAAGACCAGGGTTCAAATCCCACTCTTGCAGGGGTTGCGTTAGGTAGTCGACGGCCAGCGTAAAAAATAGTCGAATCGTTCAACATGGATTTGAGCAAGAATCCATGTAGCCGACCCTACTTATAGTGGGAGAAGGCTCAGTACATTTATTTTATATTTTAGTTTCAGCCCTTTTAGCTTATTCATTGTTTTCAGTAATCTTGCCTTTAAAAATATCAAAAACATTTAGGAAAAATCTAGAGAAATCACCAAAAACATTGGAAAAATATAAAAAGTACAACACTATTTCATTTGCTGAATTTTGACTATTTTCACCTCTTTTTATAAATATTTTATCTCCCTTTTCTTATATAGTATACATCTTTTATTAAAAGAAAAGAAAATCAAAAAAAAATAAAATATCAAAAGAAAATACAAAATTAGTAAATTAAAAATCAAAATATAAGAATATAAAATTAAAAAATTAAAAAAATTTAAAATTTAAAACCCACAAAAATAGCACATTTGTAGGCATGTGATCACTTTCACTCGAGCTTGATTGCCCAATCTATCCTGCTTGTTCCTTGTGTTCGACACTCTACTTGCTTGCACACTATACACATTCATTGTAGAGTTATAATAAATTTTAACTCTGTACTGCTTTTAATTGTTTGATTTCTGTTGTGGGTTAATTGTTGACTTGATATGGGTTATTATTGAGGGTCGCCACAACGACTTTGTCTCCACCTTTTGTGAGACACATTTAGACCCCGATAAATCTGTGTTAATCACCTACCACATAAACACCACGTCGTATAATGGTGGATGGTTGTTATGCCCCTTACTTCCATGTTTGATCTCCTGAGCTAGATCTGCCTTGCTTACTACCTTCTCCATGTCTAATGAGAATGTGTTGTAGGGTGTCATTGATGCTATCAACGGGAGACATTAAGGCAACCGTTCTGACTGATCTTGAAGCTGTCTATCGTAACTGGAAGCAGTGCATATCACAGAATGTCATGGTAGTGGCATCTTTCAATTTCTTGTTCACATACATTCTGGCTGGTGAGGAGGGATTTGCCTTAGATACGCCCATGCTCAAAGATGCGATCGATAGGGGTGGCTTCATTGTGTTAGAGGGATGTAGATATCTGGTGGACTATGGATACACGAACACCGATTCATCCGTCGTGCCATATCGGGGCATTTCATATAATCTACCAGAGTGGTGGGTATTCGACAAGTCGAGCATTACATCTCTCACAAGTGCTTGTTCAGTCATAAACACTCACAACTGTCGCAGTGACGTAGAGAGGAACTTCAGAATATGGAAGATGTTCAAGTATCTAATGTGCATGCCCACCTACTCCTTTGAGACACAATGGGACATGGTAAAGGCCACCGCCATCATTCACAATTTCATAAAGTTATACGGTTCTGACAATTGGTTCGACCATGTTGAAAAGTATTTGGTTCCAGAATCCTTGCACTTGAGGTTAGGGTGATATGCATCAAGATGCAGCTTGGGGAGCGATAGCATGACAACATGGCTCATGTGATGTATAATGATAGGATGAGGCATATGAATCACAAGATATGATATTGCAATATGCGCTTGTATTTAGATATTTGTTTCTTCGATATGTCAATACAATCACTTTTTAGATATCACAGCAACAATTTCATTTTTTAACATTCTCTTAGAGGGGTGTTTTGTACTTCTGTATTTGCATCTATCTGCTTTACTAGTTCAAATTACTGTAAACATGTCATGAACATATTTTATGCCAAAAAGTTGCTATATATTTGCTCATTTCAACTTATCACAATATGCATTTCAGGGACAAAGGTTGTATTTTTGGGATTTTTCTGGAATTTTTAAGAATTTTATGAAGTTTTAAAGAGTTCTGCTATTTTTAAGGGTTTTCTTATGTATTTTATTATGATTTTTGGATTAAAGTTAAAACACACAGAAACAAACATAATGTGATCTTTTTTGGAATTTTCAAGTGGTTTTTATATTTTTTAGGTATTTTCTAATACAGACAGTAGAGAAAATACATGTTTTTGAATTTTTATAAATATGAAAATGCAATAAAAATGCAAAATAAAAATATGGCATGAAAGAGCAACAAAACATGAAGCTATGGTATTTTTTGGGGAATTTTTATAATTTATAGATGCATGAAATAAATGCAAACAATAAAGAGAAAAATCAACACCAACAGGGGTATTTTTTTAAATATCCAGAAGTTCAGGGGCACAGATGCAATTTTTTTCACAAATATATAACACAATATAAAAGTTTCTGGACCAGATACAAATATCTAGACCTGCAGGGGTATATATGCAAAATGTCCAAAGTCACGTGTGCAAGGCACGTGACTAACAAGGACATGTTCGTAATTAATCAAAAATCTCTGGGTCAAGTTGCAATTTCACCAAAAATACTACACTTTATAAAACGTTTCCTGGACGAAAAAGAAATAACAAAACTCGCAGGTGGTCCCTTGCAAAATGTCGACCACCCCACGTGCACGGGGCACGTGAGGTGACTTGTACAGGGACCTGGATGCAAATATGGAAAGTATGGGGGTGTCTATGCAATTATTGCACAAAATATTTAACTACACATGAAAGTTTATGGATTGAACTTTAAATACAAAAACTAGGGGGTATCAGGCAAAATTACCCCCCACAAGGCATTATCCAACAACAGACGTCGCTTCACTTGACACGTGGTAGCATATGGACGCCCGATGACGGTTCGGAATCGACGGCTACAATTAGATCCTCCAAGGCTGATCGAACGATGGCGGCTGGAGGAGATCTCACAGTGGCTGTACACATGGAGCCCTGGCCTAGATCCGACGGTGCTGAAGGGCAGAGGACGAATCGGGAAGCAACGTTGGCGAGGCGAGCCTCCCCAAGCTCGATCTCTGTCCTCCGTCGATCTTTGGACTCCAAAAGTGGTCGGCAAGCCTCATGGGGTCCTCCTCTCGCTCCTGGTGGCTCCAAAAATCTCTGACGATGGCCGGAGTCCTCGCGAGGGCTCGGTGGAGCTGGAAGGCTCCAAGAACCTCTGGCGAGGCTCAAAATGAGCCCCATGTCATTCTTTAGCGTCTCTGGACCTGCGAGAAGGGTGAGAGGGTCGAGGGAAAAGTGCCTCGACCCCGCGATAGTGAAATGGAGGTGCAGAACGGCGAAGAGGTACTCGGCTGGAGCTACCTCCGGCGAGGGGGATCGAATGGGCGATTGGATGGACGAGATGCTAAACTAACGAGGTGAATCGATTCCTACAACTACTTGGAAGAAAATTCATAGAGAAAAATGAAAAGAACAAGGCCCTCGAAGGTGATATACCTGAGGGAGAAGACCTCGACTGCGATGACTTGCCGGAGGTGGTGGAGCCTCGTTGGAGCTTGCTCGACCGACCTGACGCACGGTGGAGGGAGCTGTCACCTTCCTCGCATGATTGAGCACGAAAGGGGGAGCGAAACTCGTGCAAAAGGGGTTCAAAAATTCAAATGAAGGTCGGGGCTCTATAAGAAGGGTTGATGAAGTGGCTCCATAGATCGAGGGACAGTGGGCGAGGCAGTGATTCAAGGGCCGAGGTTTCACGTAGGCGTGAATGCTCGATCTCCCAGGAACAAAAGTTGTGAAGGGACTTAGGCGAAATGGTGCAAGAAGAACTCTCGAGAAAACCAAGAAGTTGGGTCAAAAACGAGGTTCTGACAAAGCTACAGGGCGAAGGACAGCCAATTGATCGAGGTCAACGTTGACCGCCCCCCTGGTTGGTCCACGTGGACCAACCATGAAAAAGCCCCGAACAAATGATTAAAAATTCATTTAAAAATAGTAAAGGAATTTATTATTTTGGATTATCAAATAAAAAATGTTTATTATTTTCTAAATTATTTTATTATGATTTTTATTAATTTTTTTGAGGTTTAAAATTACAAGTTGCCTTTTAAGGGTAATATAGGTATACAAATCTATATATTTTAATATTTTATTTTGTGTATTTAATTTTATTCTTTTCGTTTATCATTTTATATTTTATAGAATATTTTTATATACTTAAATATATTTTTATTTTATTTTTCTGATGTATTTTGTACACTTAATAAAATACAAGTAGTAATTATATAGGTATATGTACATGTACTATACCTATGTGTTTTGTACATGTATTATATTTTTTGTGTTTTCTTTAGGTTTTTATTCTTGTTTTAATATATACATATATTATAAATAATATTTACAAAATTATAAAAATATAAAATTGTAAAAATAATGAATAATAAAGAAAATGAATATTTAATCTATACAAGTATACAATAGGGGTCCAAAACTCAACTTTCAAACCGTAGCTCCGCAAAATACAAGACCACCTTTATTAAATAGCTTATTGAAAATTATATACAATTAAAGGTAATTTTGATGCGTTTTGAGTTTTTATTTGAGAGATACATTTCTGGGAAGTTGAGAGTCTTGAATTTTATTCAGATCATAACTTTTTATTGTACATTATTTTTGAGTGAAATTAATTTTGTATTTTTCTATATTTAGTTATCTATAACTTTTATGTACAAAGTTTCTTTATTTGAGGTATAAAACTTGGAACCAAAAATAGGTCCCAAAATGAATAAAGAAGGAATTGAATAAAAGGAATCTTTATTGGTATTTGGCCCTTATCTGCCCCTTCTTTATTCCTTGTCGACCTAGTCATCTAGATGCCTAGGTCTCGTGGTTTTAGGTCATAAAATATTTACAATATTTTATTCTTGTTCTTTTCTTTTCTTTATTCTATTATTTTAGCATTAAAAATAGTATTTTATACACTATTTACACACATATGCATGAATGCTAAAATACGGAAATTAAGGATATTTACAAGCATTTTCCAGGGTTTTTGAGGCCAAAATGTAGAATAAAGATGATGAAATGTGGATTCATCATCCCCATATACTTGCCTTTGCTAGTCCCTAGTGAACACTTATGCAATAAGTGCAGAAAGAAAAATAAAGAAAAGAAAAAGAAGAAAGATGGATTGAATTTAATTATCAATCTTGTCTTCACAAAATCGAAGTTTGGAGCTTAAGTCGGACCTTTGGAATTTTAGTGCAGGCGAACCTTAATGCGAACCAGATTTGACATCCAACAGCCTTCGAGAATCCCAAAACCCAACTCAAGTCTCCTCAATAGCCAGGTCAGAAATATTTCAACTCATACGCAAACCCTTACGACTATGAATCTGACTCGTACAATGTAAGTTATGGCAGCTCTCCCCATTTAGAATGACACGGAGACTGACTTCTCCAGTATAATGACCCAATGATTCCCTAATCCAATAAGTCCTTCCTCGAGGATCCGGGTATTCCCTATTAAGTTCAAGGGGCAACCAACTCAAGAGGAGGGGGCGAAGAGAAGAATGGACAGTAGCTAGTGTAGCTACCTATCCTAGGATGCAAGACCAGTGTAGTCAAGTCACCCAGCCGCAGTCTCACAAGATTTGACTTTGGAACTCAAGCTTGCTTGTTGACTTTACAACATATGTACACTCCGGTAGGCATTTTATTTTTGTCCAAGCCTGTCCATTTTTTTGAAATACTATTTACAACAGCATTTACATAGGGAGTTTTTCCTCTTGAGCTAGCAGACTATCCCTCTTTTGAAGCTTTATTGCAACCCACACTCTCCTGTCTTTAGAATTCCTCATCACTGGACGGGTTGGGGTGCACTTCCCTCCCTAGAGGAGGACAAGTGTTTCCACTTGTGTGCGTCTCATACCTGCGAATCCAATCCCCTCACCACTTCAACTAAGTTGAGCCATGTGAAAGGTGCATGTGTCCAAGTTAGGTCATTATCAACAAGAGTCGTGTGTGTGTTCCGAAATACTCTACTTAGGCAGTAAAGAATCCATTGAGCTAAGTCCCGTGATCCTCAAAGAATTAAGTCAACTAGACCTGAAGTACCTCAATTCCAGTTCCTATAAGGTTCCTGTTATTAGGTAGATTTTAAGATCCAATCAAGCTCCAATCTCTAGATTTTACTTAGACTTGTTCAACTATTAAACTCAATCCGAAAAATGCGGATGCTATGCAAATGCTATGCAGAGTGCAGAAAATCTTTTTGTGATGTAATTTTTCAAGATTTTGATCTTTTTATGGATTTTTGAAAAGATGATGGATATGCATTTTTTTGTATTTTTCAAAAAAGATTTTTCAAATGTTTTTGGATTTTTTTTGCAAATGTTTTTGGGTTTTTTGAAAATGAAAGATTTTTTTTCTAAGAACTAGGTTATGCATCTCATATTTACAAGAAGTGGATTTTACGAATTTACAAGGGTAAGTGGTCAATTTTATAGATATATATGAATAATGGATTTTGGTGTGATGTATATATTCCTCAAACTTATTTGAAAATAATTTTACAAACAATTTTGAAAACTATAGTCCAAAATTATTTTTACAAACATTTTTACAAACATGTACATACATTTGAAAATCATTTTGCAAAGGTTTTTTAAACAGTATAGATAGATTTTTCAAAATATTTTTGCAACCATTTTTCAAACCATTTTCAAATCATTTTTCAAACATTTTTATTGTACACAAAAGAAAATAAAATTTTCAAAACCAAACATTTTTACAAAGGTTGAAAATATGTAACAAAACGTTTTCCAAATAGTTTTCAAAAGAATTTTCATTAATATTTTCAAATTATTTTTCAAACATTTTGCAAAAAACATTTTCACCAGATTTATTAATAAGTAAATACAAAAAGAATTTGAGGAATAATAGCAACTTTTTATTAAGGGTTTTAATGAATATTAAGGAATTATTAGCCTTAATTATTAAGAAAATACGAAAGTACGAGTTATGGCTAAAGTATATACACAGTATATACGACCCCCCATACTTAACTTGAGCTATATCCTCATAGATCGGAAAGAAAAGAGAAGACATAACTCGTGCTGAGTATAGACAAGTCTAAAGAATAAGGAATAAAGAGATGAAAGAACGAATTGAGAAGTTGGCCGTCCCCCTATATGTAGGATCAAATAATCCTAAGTATAATAGATTGTACACCAAGAAGGGAGGGTCAAGGGTGGGAATGAACAGATCATACTCAGATTGTCTCTCCCTATACTTAGGGTAAGATATCCCTAAGTATAGACAAGAAGAGGAGACAATGGAGAGGATCGAAAAGAGTAGCGAAACTCAGGGTGCACACCTCCCTATACTTAGGACAATGTACATACTAAGTATAGAAGACTGTCTACAAGGAGCGACACCTTTTTGATAGATAAAGAAAATAGAAAAAGAGAAGAAGAAAAGAAGAAAAGAGTAGATCACAGCTCAGTGTGTGCACCCCCCTATACTTAGGACAAGGCATGTCCTAAGTATAGCAAAATCATAAGATGAAGACGGGGTGGCAGACATAACGGAAGAATGAATGAATGATATGATATGGACATGTGGATCTATACAGTGGAAAATGTTAATGATAATCATGTATGAGATGCAGGTGATGTGAGTCAAAGAGCACATCTCATACTAGATGAATGGGGGCAACGTCAACGGTCGGTGGATCATGATCTAGATATAGTTTCAACCGCTGACCGTTAATTCGAAAGGTGGAGGAAGATGACAACTCGGATATATCAATACTGCCATTGTCATGTACCTTCCTGACCACATATGGACCTTTTCATTTACTCTGTAATTTCCCTGGAAATAATTTCAGCCTAGAATTAAACATCATACACGCTGACCGGACTCAAATTGTTTATGGCTGATATGAGAATTGTGCCATATCTTCACTTTTTCCTTATACTATAGGCTGCTAGAAAAGGTTGTATCTCTCAGTTCCTCCAGGGCTGCCAACTCTGCTTTCCTCTGTTCTCCTATACTCTCGGGATCCAACAATAACTCTGTAACTGCCCATAGTGACTTGTGCTTGATTTCTACTGGCAAATGGCACGACTTGCCATAGAAGAGACGAAAGGGAGATGCCCCTAATTGTGTCTTAAAGGAAGTCCAATAGGCCCACAAGATCGAGTCCAAAAGCTGTGACCAATCCTTTCGGTCTAGGCGGACTACCTTCTGTAAAATAATCTTGATCTCCATGTTTGATACTTCGGCAAGACCATTAGTCTGAGGGTGATATGGCGTGGCAACCTGATGATCAATGTCAAACTCATCTGCAAGGGCCTTTACCTTGTCATTGATAAAGTGAGATCCCACATCTGAAATCAGAACTCTAGGGACCCCGAATCGTGAAATGATATTTTCCTTAAAAAATCGACACATAATCTTAGCATCTGCGGCTTGGGCAGGGATGGCCTCGACCCAACGACTCACATAATCCACAGCAAGCAGAATGTACTCAAACCCCTGACTCTTAAGAAATGGGCCCATGAAATCAATCCCCCATGCGTCAAAAACCTCATAAAAGTGAATGGGCTGCATGGGCATCATGTCTCTCTGTCCGCAAGTACCCATCTTCTGACAGTCAGTACATTTCTTCACGAATTCATCGGAATCCTTGAAGAGAGTAGGCCACCAAAGGCCAGATTTGAGCACCTTCTGCATTGTCTGTCTCCCAGAATGATGTCCTCCTGCCTCAAGCTTGTGGCAGTAGGTGAGGATGCTATGATGCTCTTCTTAAGGAATACACCTCCTCCATATACTATCCCCTCCTTCATGATAAAGGATGGGATCCTCCCAATGGTATGACTTGGCCTTCGCAAGGAAGGTCTAAAATTTCTGCCTGGGCCAACCTTGTGGAACCGTCTTGGTGACAAGATAGTTCACAATGTCGGCGTACCATGAAAGCAAGGTGATAGCGAGTATCGCCTCATCTGGAAATGTCTCTGTGATAGGTGCACTGAGCTCAGATTCCTCAAGGTTCTCTAATCGGGAGAGGTGATCTGCCACCACATTTTTAACTCCAGGTTTATCCTTAATCTCAATGTCAAACTCCTGGAGCAGAAGGATCCATCTGGTAAGGCGAGCTTTGGCATCCTTCTTTGGCATGAGGTACCGGATGGCGGTGTGATCTGTATAGATAGTCACTCTAGATCCCAGATATATGATCTGTACTTATCCAAAGCAAAGATAGCATCTCCTTCTCAGTCACAGTATAATTCCGCTGAGCAGCATCCAAAGTCTAGCTAGCGTAGTGAATGACATACGATAATCCATCCCTTCTCTATCCAAGCACATCTCCTACAGCAAAATCAGAAGCACCCTTAATGATCTCAAATGAGAGAGACCAATCGGGTGGCTGAAGGATAGGATCCTTAACAACTAGATTCTTGAGAGTCTCGAAGGACGCAAGACACTTATCATCTATAATGAACTCGGTGTCCTTTGTCAGTAAATCAGTGAGCGGTGGGAAATACGACTGAAGTCCTGAATGAACCGTCAGTAGAAACCGACATGCCGCAGAAAAGATTGCAAGTGACGCAGATTGGATGGTGGATTGAGTTTTCTAATGGCATCTACTTTGGCTGGATCAATCTCCATGCCCGTATTGGAGATGATTATGACCAAGCACCATCCCTTGAGTCACCATGAAGTGACTCTTCTCCTAAGACAAGACAAGATTGACCTCTATGCAGCGCTGAAGCACACGGTCTAGGCAGTCAAGACAAGCATCAAACCCATCGCCATATACTGAGAAGTCATCCATGAAGACCTCTAAACATTCACCCACCATGTCTGACAATATGGACAACATGCACCTTTTGGAATGTCGCTGGGGCGTTACACAAACCAAAAGGCATTTGTCTGAAAGCATAAGTCCCAAATGGACAGGTGAATGCCGATTTGTCCTGGTCTTTGTGCGCAATGGCCACTTTGTTATAGCCAGAGTACCCGTCAAGGAAACAGTAATGACTCTTACCAGCATGCCTCTGGATAATCTGGTCAATGAATGGCAGTGGGAAATGATCCTTCTTGGTGGCCTGATTCAATCATCTGTAGTCCACACATGCCCTCCAAGAAGTGGGTACCTGGATAGCTATCTCCTCTCCAGACTCGCTCACAACTGTAGTGATACCCGTCTTCTTGGGTACCGCATGTAATGGACTAACCCACTTGGAGTCAGAGATGGGGTAGATAAAATCGGCGCTCCACCATTTTGATATTTCCTTCATGACCACATCCCGAAGATTCTGATTTAGCCGTCACTAGAACTCACGCGAGGGCTTAGCATCCTCTTCAAGGTAGATATGGTGGGAGCACAGAGCCGGACTAATCCCCTAGAGATCAGCTATACTCCATCCTATTGCCTTGTGGTTCCTTTCAAGAACATCTATCAAACGAGATTCTTGCTCTCTAGTGAAATCCGCTGAGATAATGACTGGGTGCATATCTAGCTTACCCGCAAGGAATCTGTACTTCAGCGACTGCGGCAAAGGCTTCAATTCCTGGCAACTGGGAGGTGGCATATCTGGCTTCTGATATGTCTGAGTGAAGGCTACCAGATCTGCATGAGAGAACTCTCGTTATGCATGAAAATTTGACGAAGGGAACCCTGGTGGTATCTCTGCAAACTGTGCTGGCTCTCTCTCCGTCCTAGCTGTCAGCTCAGAAGGAATCAAACATGGCAAGTAATCATCAAAGTCTTCCCAATCAATGTCTGAATCCGAGGGATCTGAACTATAAGAACATGAATGAAAATCTGCTTCACCACTCATACCATAATTGTCGGCCTCTAATGTATCCTCTGTCAGGGGTGTGCTATCCAAACTCTCGACTGCCATAAGATGTAAGTACGCTGAATCTGAGGGCAAGGCGAGGGCTTGTGCTACAGGATCTGTCCAAATGGCTTCATCATCGGTCATCATAAAGTCACACTCCTGGTGGACGTCTCGCTCAGCCTCTGTCATCTTCTCTATGTCACTGAACTGCTCTGAGCATGCTGAATCTCTTGCTCTGGTCTCGTCGATCGTCTCTATTTATATACTTTCGCCCTCTACGTGAAAGTACACCTTCCCACTATCATGGATGGTCACCGCCTTGGCACTGGCCAAGAATGGGCGCCCAAGTATGATGGGGGTATTTGTTACCGACTCAGGGATCTCCATGTCCAATACAACAAAGTCCACAGGGAATTTCAGGCCCTGAATGGTGATGACCACGTCTCTCAACAACCCATTCGGCCTCTTATCGACCTATCAGTAAACTGAAGGATTGTCCTGCTCCGATGGAGAGGGCCAAACTCGAATCGGTCGAGTAAGGCTGCCGGAAGGAGGTTGATAGAAGAGCCGCTGTCTAATACAGTACGATCGAACCGCTGCTCCTTAATCTCGCATCTGACATAGGGAGCTCCTGCATTAGGTCTCTTGGCCGGCATTCGGTTATGAATGGCAAAGCATGTGGAATGGGTAAGCACATGGATCTCGTCTCTGCGGTTCCTCCTCTTCCTGCGGACTGTAGTCTTCTCTCTCAAGTTCTTTTGGAAGAGGGGGATGTGCTCTAGTGCCTCCTGTAAAGTCAACTGAATCTGAAATCTATTGATCATATGGTTGCGGAACTCTAACTGGTGAGTCTTTTTTGGATTTTCTTTTTATTCCCCTTCACAAAGTGGAGTGCTTGAGGAAAGGGGATGGTAGGGGCCTCCTCAAATGGAGGGCTAGGAAGAGGTTCTTGTACTTGTGAAGGAATGGAATCCATACAAATATCATAATGCAACACAAATGGACTCGACGTGGATGAAGAACCTTTTAATTTATTCATTTTTTGTTCTTTTTCTTGTTACCACAGTCCTGAGACACAAAAGGTGGCAATACAACATGTGGAAGCTCAACAAAAGTAGAAGTGGTGGCCTATGTACCACCCATGGCATCTGACTTCACGACATCAGCACCGCGCTATGGCTTAGCATCTGGTATAATGGTGGCATCAGCACCACCGTCTACATCTGATGTCACGACGGCCTCAGCACCGTCATCTGGATCTCCATCCTTGGTGTCATCAGCACCACCGTCATCAACATCATCTGCGGCATCAGCACCGCTACTCTCCTCATCTGGCACTCCTGGTTCCTCGTGTGGTTGTTGATCAGATGAGGCATTGCCGGCTGGCATCCTACCGCTCCTAGTAGTCACGAAATCAGCATCACGTATAAAAGAAGACATGTCATTCAAAGAGTCACTAGGAGTGGTATCCTCTGTAAGTTATACCTGCTCAGATTTCCTCTTCAAATTGTTCGGATTAGGCTCGATCTGTGCTGGTATGGCAGCCTTGCCCTTGATGATATCCCTCATCTCCTGCCAGAACTCATCCATTTCCCGCCAGAAGGATGCCTGCTGTTCAGAAAGCAAGCAGGCAAGGTCATCAAGCGCTGGGTTCTCGAAGGTAGGTGCCTGAGAACAGGAAGTGTTCCCCTGCTGGAAATGAGGCTGCTGCTGCTGAGAATAGTGAGGGGGGGGGCTGGGAGTATGTCTAGTGAGGCTGCTGACGCTGCCTCCAGTGCTGTCCCTGATAGAAGGGACGAGGACCCTGCTGGTACTACTGGTGGGAGTAATGGGGCTGTTGCTGGTGGTGCCGGCTGTTCTGAGAGCCCTGAGCTGGAGACTACTATTGGGATGAAGTGCCCTCGGTGGTCCAACGGAATCCGGGGTGATCGCACCGAATCTCGACCTGCTGTGGGTACCGGTCGTACCATATCCTATTGACTTCTATCAAGCTCGAAGGGTGGTGGAGGAAGAACTTCCTGTGGCTGATCCGGCTGGTAGACCACCATCTGAGTGTCCTGAGATGGTGGCGGCAATGGGTAGTGTTGTAGCTGCTGGACCGACTCTGCTTGGATGTGGTGAACCTGGCGGTATGTGGCAGAAGGCTGGGTGGAGCTGCCACTGCTGGGATCAGCATGTGACCTGGGAGGCTACTGAGTGGATGTCTGTGCCTCCTGAATGCATAGGATCTAATTCTTCATGTCACTCATGGTCTTAGTTAACCGGTCCATCTGTGCAAGACCTTGACTCTGCTTCTTCAAGGATCTCGATACGATCTAACTTATCGCTGATGATCCCCATGTCGGTAGCGGGGGACTCATCCTGAGCTACGGCTGCTGACGAAGTGTGGGTACTGACATCGATGCGTGCAATCTTATGATATGCAACTGACTGTGGTGAGATCTTCGGCTGTGTGTAGACTCTGGCTTGGGCCATGGCTATCGAGTTCTCTGCCATTCCTTCATAGATCTCCCAAACTTCATCTTCACCCTTGGAAAAATAAGATCCACCACAAGAGGCATTCACAAGCCCCTGCAGCTTCGGTGTCAGCCCACAAAAGAAACCCTGAACTAGTTTGGGCTCTGATATGTCGTGATGTGGACACCGGTCGATGAGCTCTCTAAATCGATCCCAAGCCTCATGGAACTGCTCATTCGAGATCATAGTGAAGTTGCTGATCATAGCTCGTGCTGAGTTGGTCCGACTGAGTGGATAGTACTTGTTCAAGTACTCGGTCCGGAGCTGTCCCCAAGAAGTGACGTACTTCCCAAGATTCTTCAACCAATAGGCTGCTCGGTCAGCTAATGAGAATGGGAAGGCAATCATCTTAATGTGTCCCCATCCACCAGTCTGTCGTGGACAGTGCTGCAAATCATCTCAAACTCCTGCAGATGGAGATGAGGCTCCTCGGTGGCTAGCCCATGAAACTTGGGCAATAACTGAATGGTCTGCGGGCGAAGCTCGAAGTTCCCAACAATGGGAGGAAGTTGGATCCATCGGTGAGTGAGGGTTGCGGCTGGGGTGTGCAACTGTCTCATGGTCATCGGTGGTGGCCTCTCCTGGTTTGGTTCTCCTCCTCCACCGCCTGCTTCTGGTATATCTTCACCGCCCTTAGATATGTCTTCTCTTTCCGCTTGCATCCACGCCAGTTCTCTCATGATGTCACCCATAAAAGTGCCCTGGTCTCTGATCTGTCTCTGCATAGTCTCTAGGGAAGCTAACAGTGAATTGTTGATGGCAGCCTGATCATATATATATGGAGGCAGTTCCTGCTCATCTGGGTGTTCCTCTCCGCTGGCCATGTCTTGGGTCTCTGCAAAGGCAAAAGTACCCATCTCAGGTGCCGTCAAATGTTCAGAACTCTGTGTTGCACTAAACTCTTATATCACAAGACTGACTGAAGAAGAAGGGTGATCAAGGGGGAACATGGTGGACGTGAACTCAGGCTCGGAGAGTGGGTCTGGACTCCCTGACACTGACCTAGATGAATAGGGAGGAGTGCTCGATAGTGGTGCCACCAAATGTGGCCTAAGGGATCTCCTTCCCATCATCGTGATCTGGAAAAAGGGTGGATGAGATCTGGAATGCAAACAAGATGTGAAAACAAACCCCCTAGTTCACCTACACAACACTAGAGATGATGACCGTAAAGGCTCGGTCAATTATCTTTTCAAATTTAGCTAGGTGATCAATTAATCTATCAGAGCGATTAAGTGATCTAATAGGAACCCGATACTCCTAGGATACTGTCTTAAACTAAGTCTAGATCTTTTCCAGCCAGTATGAATTGCGAACCGTTTACCGACTACCCGATCAATCCACTCTGCAAAGGACATCACGGTCTGCTTTACCGGTTACCGGAGAGATCCTCACTAGAAAACGACTAACCCTAGAACAATAGTATGAGAGGAGTTCAGGTATGGCTCTAGCCTAGTGTGCGGATCACTCTCTCGCTGCAGATAAATCAACCAAGGAGGGGGTTACTCTCCCCAAAGACAAAATTTTTGATGAGGTGAGTTTTAAGGTCAAGTTTGCATTAGCAGGCACAATTTTATGGTTTTCACTTTTTTAGTCTTTTTTTGAATAAAAACAACGCCTAACGAATTTTCTAATTTCCTGGGTTATTTAAAGTCCAATAAAATGAGGGAGGAAGTCGGAAAAGCTGATGCGCGATCAAACACAATGATGCATGCCGAAATAGAAATGCGTACCTTGCTCCAGCACTCTACATGCAGGGTGATCCGTGCATAAATTAAAGACAGAATTAAAAGTACCTATATGATGCAAGAAGAAATCAGCCTTAGACAAGAATTTCTACATGAGAAGAACAATAGCTAATAGGTCAACAAGAGAGGTCGGGGTCCGATCTCTGATGCTGATCGATGTCTGCCACAACGGATCCTGCCAGCGCTGTATACGACCTCTAGCGGCACGTGACCCATCAGGTGACCAAATTAGCTTTGTCTTTTCTGAGTTATTAATTAGGTCCACTTATCGATCTATTGGCACATGCAGAATATTAGGTGTGGGGCCTTATCAATTATGTCACAATCAAAATAAAATCCTAAGTCTACGGGCCAAAATCTTCGTGAATCAAAATGAAAGAAAAGTCGAAGAAAACAAAATCGGCGATAAAATCGAAAAAGCTGACGAGGCCCCCAAAGGAACAATCCCTAGGGTACTGGACATTGTGAAGTGTAGAAGTGTCTAAGAGTCCTGTTTAAGTTACAATTCAAGAATCTCTCTCTTACTTAAATTACACAAATATATGCAAGAAAGAAAATGGAGCTAATCTACAAAATCTCTCTAAATCTTCTTCATGAAGGGAGAGCAGGCCGAAGCCGGCTTCACGTGGGTGCGTAGGTGCCTAGAGAAACGCTCCTCCCTCGATCCGATGTACCTCGCACAAAGTCAACAAGAGAAGGGTTAGACAACTCAAATATATATATATATATATAATAAAGCAAATAAATGAGGTAAAAATGTAGACAAATTATCACAAACAAAAGCCGATCTATATGTTGTTGCTCTTCGGCAACGGTGCCATTTGATTAATATAGATTTATCGGGGTCTAAATGTGTCTCACATAAGGCGGAGATAAAGTCGCCATGATGACCTCAATAAACCTGTATCAAGTCAACAATTAACCCACAACAAAAATCAAACAATGAAAAGCGGTGCAGAGTTAAAATTTGTTATAACTCTACAATGAATGTGTATAGTGTGCAAGAAAGTAGAGTGTCGAATAGTGAACAAGCATGATAGATCAGTCAATCAAGCTCAAGAGTGAAAGTGATCAAATGCCTACAAATGTGTTATTTTTGTGAGTTTTTAATTTTATTTTTTTTGATTTTATATTTTTATATTTTGATTTTTAATTTACTAATCTTGTATTTTCTTTGATATTTTATATTTTTTGATTTTCTTTTCTTTTAATAAAAGATGTATACTATATAAGAAAGGAAGATAAAATATGTATAAAAAGAGGTAAAAATAGTCAAAATTCAGGAAATGAAATATTTTTGTACTTTTCATATTTTTCCAATGTTTTTTGTGATTTTTAGATTTTTCCTAGTTTTTTTTGGTATTTTTAAAGGCAAGAATACTGAAAACAGTGAATAAGCTAAAAGGACTGAAACTAAAATGAGGATGAAAAGAACAAACAGAGCCCAAAATTCTTCAAATTAATTTTCAAATACAGGCAATAAAACAGAGAAAATTCAGAGACAAAGGTTGTATTTTTAGGATTTTCTGGAATTTTTAAGATTTTTATGAAGTTTTAAAGAGTTTTGCTATTTTTAGTGGTTTTCTTTTGTATTTTTTAATGATTTTTGGATCGAAGTTAAAACACTCAGAAACAAACAAAATTTATTTTTGTTGGAATTTTTCAAGGGGTTTTTATATTTTTTTAGGTATTTTCTAATGCAGACAATAAAGAAAATTCATGTTTTTGAATTTTTTTATAAATATGAAAATGCAATAAAAATGTAAAATAAAAATATGGCGTGAAAGAGCGACAAAACATGAAGCTATGGTATTTTTTTGGGATTTTTTACGATTTTATAGATGCATAAAATAAATGCAAACAATAAAAAGAAAAATCAACACTAGTAGGGGTATTTTTGTAAATATCCAGAAGTCCAGGGGCACAGATGCAATTTTCTTCAAATATATAACGTAGTATAAAATTTTCTGGACTAGATACAAATTTCTAGACCCGCAGGGGTATATATGCAAAATGTCCATAGTCAAGTGCGCAAGGCACGTGACTGGTAAGGACCTTCTCATAACTAATCAAAAATTTGAGGGCCAAGTGGCAATTTCACCAAAAATACTACACTTCATAAAACTTTTCCTGGACTAAAACGAAATAACAAAACCCGCACGATGTCCCTTGCAAAATGTCCACCACACCACGTGCACGAGTCACGTGAGGTGACGTGGACATGGACCTAGATGCAAATATGGAAAGTACGGGGGTGTCTATGCAATTATTACACAAAATATTTAACTACACATGAAAGTTTATGGATCGAACTTTAAATACAAAAACTAGGGGGGTATCAGGAAAAATTACCCCCACAAGGCGTGATCCAACGGCGGACGTCGCTTCACTTGACACGTGGCAGCATACGGACGCCCGATGACGGTTTGGAATCGACGGCTATGATTAGATCCTCCAAGGCTGATCGGACGGTGGCGGCTGGAGGAGATTTAACGGTGGCTGTACACCTGGAGCCCTGGCCTAGATCCAACGGTGCTGAAGGGTGGAGGATGAACAGGGAAGCAACGTCGGCAAGGCGAGCATCCCTAAGCTCGAACTCCATCCTCCGTCGATCTTTGAACTCCAAAAGTGGCCGGCAAGCCTCCTGGGGTCCTCCTCTCGCTCCTGGTGTCTCCAAAAATCTCCGGCGGTGGCTGGAGTCCTCGCGAGGGCTCGGCGGAGCTGGAAGGCTCCAAGAACCTACGACGAAGCTCAAAATGAGCCCCAGGTCCTTCCTTGGCGTCTCTAGACCTGCGAGAAGGGTGAGAGGGTCAAGGGCAAAGTGCCTCGACCCCGCGGTGGTGAAATGGAGGTGTGGAACGATGAAGAGGAACTCGGTCGGAGCTACCTCCAGCGAGGGGGATTGAATGGGCGATTAGATGGACGAGATGCTAAACTAACGAGGTGAATCAATTCCTACACTACGGGGAAGAAAATACACAGAGAAAAATGAAAAGAACAAGGCCCTCGAAGGTGATATACATGAGGGAGAAGAGCTCGATGGCAATGACTTGCCGGAGGTGGTGGAGCCTCCTTGGAGCTTGCTCGACCGACCTGATGCACGGTGGAGGGAGCTGTCACCTTCCTCACACAATTGGCACGAAAGGGGGGAGTGAAACTCATGCAAAAAGGGTTCATAAATTCAAATGAAGGTCAGGGCTCTATAGGAAGGGTTGACGAAGTGGCTCCATAGATCGAGGGACAGTGGGCGAGGTAGTGATTCAAGGGCCGAGGTTTCACCTGGGCGTGGATGCTCGATCTCCCAGGAACAAAAATCGTGAAGGGACTTAGGCGAAATGGTGCAAGAAGAACTCTCGAGAAAACCAAGAAGTTGGGTCAAAAACGAGGTTTTGACAAAGCTACAGGGCGAAGGACAGCCAGTTGACCGAGGTCAATGTTGACCACCCTCTGGTTGGTCCACGTGGACCAACTAGGAAAAAGCCCCGAAAAAATGATTAAAAAATCATTTAAAAATAGTAAATGAATTTATTATTTTTGGCTTATAAAATAAAAAATGTTTATTATTTTCTAAATTATTTTATTATGATTTTTATTTATTTTTTTGAGGTTTAAAATTACAAGTTGTCTTTTAAGGGTTATATAGGTATACATATCTATATATTTTAATATTTTATTTTTATTTTGTGTATTTATTTTATTATTTTGTTTATCATTTTATATATTTATAGAATATTTTTATATACTTAAATATATTTTTATTTTATTTTTATCATGTATTTTGTACACTTAATAAAATATAAGTAGTAATTATATATGTATATGTACAAGTATTATACCTACGTGTTTTGTACATGTATTTTATTTTTGTGCTTTCTCTAGGTTTTTTATTCACGTTTTAATATATATACATATATTTTAAATAATATTTACAAAATTATAAAAATATAAAATTGTAAAAATAATGAATAATAAATAAAATGAATATTTTAATCTGTACAAGTATACAATAGGGGTCTAAAACTCAACTTTCAAACCGTAGCTCTGCAAAATACGAGACCTTCATTAAATAGTTTATTGAAATTATATACAATTAAAGGTGATTTTGATGCATTTCGTGTTTTTATTTGAGAGATACATGTCTAGGAAGTTGAGAGTCTGGAATTTTATTTAGATCATAACTTTTTATCTATACATTATTTTTGAGTGAAATCAATTTTGTATTTTTCTATATTTAATTATCTACAACTTTTATATACAAAGTTTATTTATTTGATGCATAAAAAGAGGAACCAAAAATAGGTCCCAAAATGAATAAAGAAGGAATTGAATAAAAGGAATCTTTATTGATATTTGGCCCTTATCTCCCCCTACTTTATTCCTTGTCGACCTAGTCATCTAGATGCCTAGGTCTCGGGGTTTTGGGTCATAAAATATTTACAATATTTTATTCTCTTTCTTTTCTTTTCTTTATTTCTATTATTTTGGCATTAAAAACAGTATTTTATACACTATTTACACACATATGCATGAATGATAAAATACGAGAATTAAGGATATTTACAAGCATTTGCTAGGGTTTTTGAGGCCAAAATGATAAAATAAAGATGATGAAATGTGGATTCATCAGTAGGAAGGCGGATTAGCAGATCCTTCGCTTGAATAACTTTTTGTAGGACCATGTGGATGTGCAATGAAATTGTGGCACCAGAGTGTTGGAACCATTCTTGGAGAACATGGTTCGACTGTGCATAGCCAAAGGCAAAAAGAAAATTTCAAACCTTTTTTATGGTATCCATGTTGAGTGTGTTAGATAAGCACGTACATTGCTCAAGCAACTCCACAAACTTCATTAAAGTCACTACTCCATTTGAAAGCATCTACATGATCATTTCATATGGCTTGCCATCATATTTTCAATCCATATCCGTCCTAGCCATGACCTTGTATCCGGAGGAATTGTGGCATGTAAAGATTCCCCGTTCGCGTATGGCCTCAACGAAAAGGTACAATGCCATCGCATATTACAACTCGATTTCCTCCGATATAATCTCTTCGAATGGATTGTACAATGAATCATCCATCTACATCAATGAAACGGTGTAAGATGCTCATATCAAATATCTTGACATATAACCATGCTTTCAAGCTAAAATTCCATCTACTGCCAAACCATGGCAACCCTACTCACCAACCCACAATTTCGTCAAACCAACATGGATTTAACAACCCATGTTAACATTTCTTCTCAATATACATGAAAGGATATTTTTTACCAACATCACAATGAAGGTTATGTAAAATAAGACGCACAACCTACATTTGAATCTAGGGCACATAAATTCTAGAAATGTAAGGCACCCAACAGATCAATCTGTGATTTATCACTCTAATTAGCTGGCTTCGTCCCGAGTAATTAGGTGCATTCGCATGTTTATATCTCAAAATTAACATTCATGTACTTGTACATAATTTGCATAAATTATCATTCATCCTACATTCATTTCCATGCGTAAATATTCACTTAATTTTACCTATTTTAGTTAGATCGTCCTAACTCCAAGTGACCTAAAACTAACTCCACTGTGTAAGTAATACTAACATTAACCAATGAAAAAACCTAAAAAACACTAACTTGTATATATTTGGAATAAACCCAAACCCTAATTCTAGAATAAAAATACGTAAATACTGATATCTCTCTTATACAATATCTAATTTCACTCTTCTCACTTTAAAATTATGTACATTCAATTATCTACAAATTAAGACCAAATTCAAAAGAATCAGAGTTTATTTGTAAAATATGGGTTTCATGACCTAACTGAATATTGTACATATGTACTGATTTTTGATCTATTATTCCATATGTATATTTGACTAATTTTGATTTATTTATTTTTCATTTCTTTATTTTATTTCATAATCTAACTAATTACATAAAAACTAAAATAAAAAAAATCAGAAAAGCAATGAAAAAGACACGTGCTGACTTGACCTCATTGACCAACTCATGTGTATATATATCTCATTTCCTATCCATTTCTAACTCATAAAATACCAAAAAAATTGTATTTATGTCCATTACATTATTTCACATCATAATTGATTTTTTTCATGCATTATTCATTTACAGAAAATCAGATAAAAATTACAAAATAAAAAAATAATATTTTATATACATAAAATATCACCAAAAAATCATATCTTGCATAGTTTATTCCATTTGCATCTGAATCCTTCATATTCATTGTAGATTGTAGTTAGAGTTACATTTTTTATGTTGGACATTTTTTCATTTGAGTCCATTAACTATGTATTTTCTAGTTTCCTTATATTTTAAAGCATGAGTCAACAATATTTGGCAACATCTATCCACATGCCGCATTGCCTCTGGAGCCACTTCAGCCATTAGATCAAACCGTACAGTCACCCAGTCGAAGGCCCTTGTCGTGTAGCACCTAAACTCTTGGTTGTTGGATCTTGTTTGATCCAATGTCCTGATTCCCCTCGTTCAACTCCACTTCCTCCTCATGTGCTTTGCACGTGACGCATCCCTACCGTTGGATCTAGGAAGATCCAATATCTACTATTGTTCATCTCCTTCCTCCTCTCGTCACCTCCCTCTCCAACCTGATGCCTTCGTCTTTCTGCAATCGACCCTAACCACCTCTATCCTCTCTATCCCCATCTGACTCCAACAACCAAATCGCCACACCATTATCCTTTATCCTCCAGGAACTCAACAGCCAACGACTCTAACCAACATCAACACCTTATCCTCTACGAATAAAACCCAACCACCGACCATCTCCAGGTCACCTGCAACCAAACCACCCACGCCTAATTCAATCCCTTCTTCCTAATCCCGACCAAACCAAGACCTAATCTCCTCCCTATTTAACCCCAACTCCGACTACCAGATTAATCCATCCACCATTATCCGATCCTTATCGAGAAAGAGAGGGAGACGAGAGATCGGTTGGCGACATCAACCCATCTCTCAAGCGAAGAGCCTCTTAGGTGTGATCCACGCCCTCTCGACTGTGTAGCTGCTGCACCTATTACAAGTAGTCGAGGCTTCGAGGAACTCGGTCGTTCCTATGTAGGTGAAAACTGGAGCAAGACCATCTTCCTGCTCCAATACTAGATGACATCGAAGCACCACCCTCTAACTCCCAGGCCAACCTATCAGGTATACCCCCTATCTCCTACCCCCTTGCCTCTATTCCCTCTGTCTTCTTATCTCTTTTCTTCTTATTCTTCTACTTTCTTTACTTCTTCTTCGTTCTGCTACTTTTCTCCGTACCCAAATCTCTGATCTTCCTCTTCACCCCCGATTCCAATATCATCGCCATCTTGAGATCCCGCACTTCCCTTCTTCTCCTCCTACAATCGTCTACCTTTGGCTAATTCATGGCTAGAGAATTTGGTCCCCTCCCCCATCAGTTGTAGGACCTCACACCCATTAGTCATTCATTTGAGCATAACTACAGATCATGGTTCTTTCCTCGAGATTCCTCGATTGTTCGCAAGCACGGTCAGCAACAAGTCCGCCAGGTGCTTCATTGTCAGTTGCTGCCCCGCCACCCCTTGGCCGTGTGTTAGCCACTCGGAGCCATCTGGAGCTCTCACCTCCAAGTCTCATCGGAAAAGGAGGCGAAGGAGCATTTCCCTCACTACATGCATTGTTTCCGTAAAATTCCACCCAAATTGGAACCCTTGGATCGCAATCATCAGGTCCATCTGAACCGCCAATCCATGTCATGTGCTGCCCTCATGCACCCTGGTGCTTTTGTGCTAACACCCCCTCGCTTTTCAATATTCACGGAGAAGCCAAACCACATACATCTCAGTTCTCACATGTGATCGGTAAAATTTGCCGATGTAACCCTACACTTTCTATAATTTATACATATACCATCGCTGGGGGTGATTTACACAGAGAGCCCAATCAGGTTTGAAGAATGGCAAACAAGCCCCCAAAAGGTCCTTTTTGAGAACATTATTAATTATTTTTTTTGCATTTATGCTCGTAGGACTTATTTAAATCACATCTTGCACATTTGTGATCTGATTTTTTGAACTTAGTGTCATTTTCAAGCTTATTTAATTCATCTAGTTATTTATTTTGAGGCATTTTCTTTCATCAATAAATTTGATGAACTATTTTGTTATTTTGAGCACAATTATCCATTGATATTGATTTTTATTACTCAATAAATCTGTGAAAAAATTGGAAGAATTCTTTTGGGATTAATTGATCACATTATCTCCGAAGGAAAGGCTTGGTTTGATTGACGTAGCGATTGTTGTACATTTGTTTATCCTTGCATTCATCTTGCATCATTTTCATCATTTAAAACGCATAAAAATTGCATTTATTTATTTATTTTCACACACTGCATAGATTTATTTTCTTGCATAAAATATTTGTAAAATTCAAGCATCATATTTGTTTGAATTAATTACATCTTTTAAATCTAAAACCTAAAAAAATTGTGAAATAACAAAATACTAAAAAACATTTCTCTGAAAACCTATATTCTGAATTATTTGAGAATTAACCTTAGACCCTCATATTACATCCTTGCATCGGCCTTCGGACTTGCCCAAGTAAAATATATAAATTAACCGCAATAAATTTAAGTCTGTATTACTTTTAGTGTGGTTTTTTTATTAATATTATATTACTTGACTACAACATCGACAAATTAATCAGGATGATTCTGGATCCATCACCAACATCCATGAAATAGCCTATGTTGCAAGTCCAACATCCATGAAATAGTCTATGTGAGAACAAAGATAAAGTGGCACACTACTATGTTGCAAGTTCAACATCCATGAAATAGTCTATTGGCACGAGAGAATGTCCACAGCTGGCATAAAACCTATACAAATTAAATTGCTCATCGAATTAATGGACAGATCATTAATGGGGCAATGCTCATAGATGGTTCCTTGGGGGGTGCATCTGATGATTTACGATTGCCGAAGCATATGATATACCCAAGCTTGCAAATACTCTGGGTTATCCTTGACTGACCGGAACAACTCGCTCCTAGCAGGGTGTGTCAACACATCTACAAGTCGGACATACGCTGCATGAGGACTCACGTGCATCAAACCTGAGGATCTGTGTATTGCCCTACTGACGGAAAGTGGTGTGAGTACCTCATCAACATTCTCCACATCTATATGGTCTTCTTCACTCATCTTCAATCCCCTAGGTGCGATCGTAGCATGTGATGAGCTAGCATACCTTCCAGTAGCAGAATGCTTCCTGACAATGTACGATACTTCCTCGAAGTAAAGGAAATGGGGAGTACTGTACTTGCGGTATGCCTCTCCAACTTGAAATATGATAAATCAGTAATATGTTACGTCAAAAAACACTTGCATCTGGAGTGTCTATATTACAAAATAACTCATACCTCCAACCAAGCGGTCTCATCCGGCATGATCGGATGATTGGAAACATTATCCCACCCCAACTGGACTTGTTACGTAGGTACAAGTAGGCATCGTGATCATTCTTATAGATCTTCCAACAGGATTGAATCCGATCCTTTGTATAGGAAAGACCTGCTTAGTCTTTAAAGTTGACCATGATGGCATTCCATATGGTAGTGGCGAATGACTTCTCACTCTAGTTGTTTCTCTCACGGGCCTGTAGCATACATTGAATCAAGACCCTATCCTACATAGCTGTCCAATTCATAACCCTCCTTGAATTGATAGTGTCACCTTTACATCCCTCAACATTTCCCCTTATCTCAACGAGGCATCTCTATTCTAATGAAATAATCAACTCAAAATGCATGAGGTTGGTGTCAACCACCAAGACAACATGCAAAGGTAAATACGATTATAACATCATTTGCACGTGCTCAGTGACAAAATTAGCATCTCCGATGCTCAGACACATCATCATCGCACCTCAGCATTCATTATCAGTATACATCGGAAATAATTATTAATTATTACTGTGATGGCATCATCACACGGCTCAGTTATTAGAGTATACATCACCCTTCGAAACATTCATATACCATCATTGCATTTGTTCAGAGGGACAATAATCAACGTGCATATTTGCACAATATGCATATGTAAAGAATACGATAAAATTATCACACAGCTCAGTTTAATGATCCATAACCATTCTGAACATCATTGTAGGAGCTCCTGAAGAGTATAAATGCTGCGGTTAAGAACATGGCTAAAATCTCCTCATCACGCCTGCTCAGTTTATCCATATGCCTTTGAAAGTCGGATGTTTTATTAATCAATATTGGAAACATTAGGTAGTTTAACTCATTCAAAATGCATATAGAAAGTCCCCTTCAGAATGCATGGACATGAACTATGCATACAGTATCGACCACAACTGCTTTCAGTCATCATCATAAAATGGAAGTCATCTGTGCATATAAAGGGCCATCATTTACAAATTTAAGGCCATGTCGCTCAATCTATCCCTGAAAAATACATTCATATGCCAAAGTTGTGTTTGACAGAAAAAGGAACAAGATATATATATTTCACAACCGGGTAAACAGGAAAATCATGCACTGCTGTGATACGCATCCAAAAGAGGCAATCCAAAGCAAGAAATTTGATGCATTTTGTTACAGCGTCATACATGAATGATATACACCATATCTTGTGTGGAAATGGCAACTCACTCCCCTATATTATTGGAGAGAAAACCAAATTACGACTACATCATCTCGCCCAAATAATGGGAGAACATATTCCTGCAATATTTTGATGAACTCAATGCAATGTAGAGAGGAGAACATCTCCCCCAAGTAAGTGAAAAACATAGGCAGTATCAGTGGGGAAGGAAATCAAATTACGACTGGATCATCTACGAATCAGAAGAATAACACAGAAATCTATCATGGGATTGGATCATCTTTCCCAAATAACATATGAGAATCAACACAAATCCGAAAGAGCAGAATCAAAGAGCCCCTAATCCGGCTTCATAAGCTGAGACCCAACACCAACAATCTCCCAACATTCGGCAAGATGAACGAGACACAAAAGCCAAAACCAAATATAAGTCCACCAAAATCTGCGAGGCGGAGAAGACAATGACAACCACACACCAAATCGCACAGAACCCACCAGGAAAAAGGTGTTCGAATATGGTTCTCCAGGACTCAATATTCCCGAATAACATCTAAGAACCAACAGCAATCCGAACATTAATCTGAACACGCAGAACAGAGTCCCAGAATAACATCTGAGAACCAACACCAATCTGAACAGATAAGAATTGCAGAGCCCCCAATCCTACTTCGTAATCTGAGATCCAACACCAACAAAACCAAATATGTCATGGTAACTACATACCTTCAAAACACTCCGCACACACCCAGGGTAATTGTGCACCCGAACCCACTCTTAAAAGTTTTTTTTTAAGGAATACTCTTAAAAGTTATGCTAACACATTTTTATATCCATCAATATTCTTTGTGCAGATCCATATCTCAAAATGAGAAAGATACAGTGATATTACTATAGATGCTCGTATCGTAGTAATTCAAATTTTAAATAGAGGAAAGAGAGCTTACTTTGTGAAGTAGGTAACTTTATCTACTTCATATCCATTTTTATCATTTTTTCTATTTTTTTTAAAATACCACCGTAGATTTTCATAATTACATCCCTCTAATATGTCATTCAAATTTCGTTAGAAATAGAGACTCCTACGGTCTCCATCCAAAACATGTGAAATACAACAAATCTGTGACCGTTAAAAGATGACTGTCTAGATGAAGGCCGTAGGAGTCTCTGTTTCTGATGGAATTTGAATGACATATTAGAGGGATATAGTTATGAAAATCCACGGAAGCATTTTTCAAAAAAAAAATAAAAAAAATTGCTAAAAATGGACGTGAAGTAGATAAGGTTACCTACTTCACAAAGTAGGCTCACTTTCCTCTTTTAAATATGTAGCAATTCAAAATTTGACTCATTTAGAGATCTCTCCTCCATCAAGTCCAAATACAAGGAATTACGTTTTTTATTCAAGTCTTACACATAATTTATTTTTTATTCACATAGCTTAGATGTAAATTCTATTCATTGGTATGAATACAATTTCAAATTAAGAGGTATTTGTCTCTGGTCATTAACCTAATTCTTGATTAGGAGAGTGATCAGAGATGCAAGCATACGAAGAAAGTAAAATGAACAACAAGGATAACAATGAAAGATAATAATACCACTTGTCATGAGGGAGAGGTTGAGAATAGGCGGGGAAGTTAATTACCAAAACAATCTAGTTTCATGCACATATGAACGTTTAATCTCAACTCTGAGACCTGATAGGTTTGGGTGAAACTAGAGCAGATCCGCTGTTGTACAGCAGAGATCTGTTGTATATCAGGAGTGTGTTCGAGCCGCTTGATCAAGATCGAGCGGTTCGCATGATAAGAACCTACAAAAATCTAGATTTTGTGTATCGAGCGGCTTGGACACACTCTCAATTTACAATAGATCTTTGTTGTACAACAGAGGATCTGCTCATTGGTGGACAAATGCTCAAAAGAGCCACATCTCCCTGTGAGGAAGGATCGTTGAAGCAAAAAAGAGCATGTTATATCTGTCCAAACTCCGTATACATAAGAACGCGTAAAAGAACTACAACGTAAATCTAAAATAAATAACGAACTATCCTTTTAGCATAATTTGAAAAATCAATGTTATGTTTGGAAAAGTAGGATGCATGTTTCCTCATTACGATGTTAACGAAATAATCGATCAAATGGAAGAAATATGACAACAACTTCTAGATGCAAATTCATTGAAAGATGACAATAACATAATATACTGTGATCAGGAGTTTAGCTGGGCACATACAAGTTCATCATGGAAAATAACATTGCATGCAAATGGATGCCATTGATTAATATTAGGCACTTGCTATTGGGATTGCTACACTCCATATAATATGCCAAAGGCTCAATTATTAGCCAAGTGTGCCACCCTATCAATCATCATAGAATCAACCACAAAGCATATTTTTAAGTCACTTGAAGAATATTATAAAAATGCATCATAATTCTTGTTTTCCATATTATCACTACTTTTTTATACTCTAAATGTTTAGAAAATCAATGACAAGGATGAATGCATGTAATAAGGCAAATGAATACAATATGTAGAGTTAGGGAAATGAATCCTAATCCAAAAATCCAATTACTTATTATAATGTAAAACCAATGAAAACTCCTCTCAAGTTGGACACATATATTTACCATCTCAACTTACCTTCACTCAGCTTAAATTCTACATATGCAGTCCTTTTGTGAAGAGATCAACAAGTCGATGATCATATTTCATATAAGGTAGCACAACTCTCCCTTATCAATCTACTTATAGATAAATGTTTGTCGATCTCTACATACTTGATTCTATCATGCATAACTCCATAACATGATTGTTGGTCAGATTTATTGCAGCTTTGTAGTCACAAAACATAGCCATTGGCATATTAGCTTTTGTGCCCCATTAATTCAACAAAACTTTCAGCCACACATTTTTAGTGATGTTATTTTCAAAGGTACAATATTTAGCTTAAGCACTAGATCTTGAAACACCATTTTGTTTCTTATCCATCAAAATGTCCAAGTTTTCGCATGTATATACTACATAACCTAAAGTAGATCTCCTATATCCATTGAACCATCCCAAACAACATCGGTATATCATTCATTTATCACAATACAATTTTTCTTAAACATGTGATCTTTTCTGATATTCTTTTATATAGCACAATATTCTATTAACAAACATTAACATACGAGGTGGTCGGAGCATGCATGAGCTGACTAACAACACTCACAGCAAATGTGATATTAAGTCTAGTGACAGTAATATAATTTAGTTTTTCAACAAATCTTTGATACCTTCCTCCGTCTACATTGTATAACATAATATTCCTTTCTCTACATCATAGTGATACAATTTTTATCAATATGAGATACTCGGATCTTACATAATCTCCCAAACATGTCAGGATAATTAGATACCCCTAAAATATGCCTCATGTGAAACTGCTCAAATCATCTATCCAAGCATGTGCATGAGAGCCTCATCTTGCCTGCATCACATCGATAACTTTTATTGACATGTGATACATGGATCTCCCGAAATCGCCCATACATGTCGCGATAACTACATACCCGCAAAACACGCCTCATGTCAAACTGCTTAGATCTTTGATCCAACTACGTGATCCTCATCTCCTACATCACAATTATATAAATTATTGACATGTGATACCCGGATCTCTCAGAATCGCTCCAAACATGTTGTGATAATTAGATACCTCCAAAACATGCCTCACAGAAAAATGTTCAGATCTTCGATCCAGGCACGTACATGTGATCATCATCTCGCCCACATCACAGTGGCATATTTTTTATCTACATGTGGTATATGCATCACTCAGAATTATACGAAACATGACACGATAGGATTTGTAAAATCGATTTGCATATGATGATAAGGCCAGTCCGAACCCCAAAATGACGTGAAAATGATGTAGAAATGTTGCGTGGACCAACAACAAGGTGGAAATACCAAAATCTGTGCCTTCGGGGATGTTCCTCCAGATTCCTCCTCCACTTCAAAAACACAATTTTTGAGGTGCTTCTCATGAAACAAACGTGAGAAATGGAAGGACTTCATCACCCTCTTCACGATGTCACCCTCAGCGCGTCGATTAGATGTTGAAATTTCGTTGCCGATGATGAAGCTTTGGTGAATCTTTGGCAAAGATTTGGGTTGAATGAGTGAAGTGGCTTAGCCACTTGGCTATTTATAGCCATTGATTAGTGCTCAAAAGTCGTAAATCGCCTTATTTCACAAGTAACTTTCCAATATGATGTCTATTTTTGATGTTCTTGGGATTGTTGGAAAGGTCTTGAATAGTCTACAAGATAGAGTGATTTTATGTCTTATTTGAATACTGGATCAAGTCAAAAATTGAGTTTTAGTGAAATGTATAATTTGACATCTCATATTATAAAAATCTCAAAGGAAGTCTTGTCCCCGAGTCTTAAGTACGATCTCAAACAAGATCCCAACTTCATGGTATAACAATCTCAAAACAATGAGTCCAAATAAATCTCTAAGAAAATGAAATCCACAAAAATCTCGAAGGGAAATAATCTAGGGTTTGACTTCATAACTGTATACAAGTGAGGGTACTTCTCCCTCATATTTGTCTCAGGCTCCCATATTGCCTTCTCAACTTCACGGCTTCACCTAAAGACATTAACCAATGGAATCCTCTTTCTTGATAGCCTCTTCATTGTTCGGTCCAATATCTACATAGGCACCTTAAGGAAAGAGAGGTTCAGCTCGACAACCAAGTGCTCATAATATATCACATGTCTGGGATCTTTACATACTTTCACTGGTTGGACACGTGAAATGCAATGTGATTACCCTCTAATTGTGGGGGAAGCGCAACTTTGTGTGTCCCATTCCCAACAAGAGCTGGAAACTCAAATGATCTAACAAACCAATGTGCCAACTTACCCTTCACACCAAATATCTGTATGCCCTTCAATGGGGGATATTCTCAACAATACGAAATCCCCAAACTCGAGCTTGAGGTCATGATGCTCCTGACCGGCATAGCTCTTCTGATGGCTCTGCGAAGTTATTATACTCTACCTTATCTTCTCTATGGCTCTACTAGTATGTTCAATGATCTCTGTAGAGTAGATAACATTGTCACCTACCTACTGCTAGCATAAGGGTGTACTGCATCTTTGTCATAGAGGGCCTCAAAATAGTCGAAAGGTGTCATGTCAATGCTAGAATGATAATTGTTGTTGTATGTTAACTCTATTAATGGAAGGTGATCCCTGTTTGTGGATGATATGCACAACTGAGACATAACTCAGTACTCAAGGTTCTCATGAACTCTCCTAAAAATGTGAGGTGAAGCATGAGTATCTATCAAAAAGCACCTCCTTGGGGATCCCATGTAAATGAACAACATGTTGATCGTATAGCTTGGCAAGTTGTGCTAGTGTGTAAGTCATGTTTACTGATGAATACTCATTCATCACTCTTTATTCTTTTATTTTAGCTAAAAATGTTGGCAAAGCATCATGCATATAGTTGTAAATACAATAAATTATCCATCAAGATGCATTTGTTAAATATCAATAATTAGCATGTAGTTGTGCAAAAATAAAAGAATAAAGAATAAAGAAAAAGAAGGAAATATTTAGAATAAATATTGAGTGACCCAAACCCAAGAGAGGGCCCAATATGGGCCTGATCGCCAAATAAAATAAGTAGAGAGAGATAGGGCCACTATACCTTGAGAATATTCCTTCTTATTTATACATATTTTGATTTCACAAAAATAAAATAAAAATATGTTTCTATTATCTTGTATATATATTTCTAAAAATAAAACAAAAATTAGAAAAATAAATTAAAAATAAAAATAAAATAATTTCTCTCTCACCCTTGTACATAATACATGTATATATGAATAATATATCTATTTATTTTACTCTAGTAAATAAACAATAAAATTAAAATAAAAATTATTTTATAATCTAAATTTTATGTTGTAAATAAACAAATTATAAAATTAGAGTATTTGTACAAAAATAAGAAAAATAAAAATAATAATATAAAATACAGAGGTATTTTATACATGCATATAATATAATATAACGTATATACCTTAATTTATTTTTCATAAAAATAAATAAAAATCACTAAAAAATAGTTTAAAAAATTTTAGACATTTTTATTTTGAAAATATTTTAAATTAAAATCATTTTCTATTTTTAATTTATTTTACCAATTTCTTTTTCCTTTTTTCTGATTGGTACAAGAGGGATGATGACCCCGGTCAACTCCCCCTCCCGGACCGGTCTTCGCCCGGATCCGAGTTGCGCTCCCTTTTCTCTGAATTTTCTCGATTGGATCTTGGCCTCTTTTGCTAGGATTCTTTCACCCAATCCTTCCCCTTGGATCCACGACCCTCGCGGATCCCTAGGGAAGGACGGATCACCCTCGGTTCGCGCGCCCGTGCCCGATCTTCTTTGTCACCTGGGAAGTCTTATAAAAGCTTCATTTCATTGCCCAGTCCCGTAGCTCATGCCGCATACCTTTCTTCCACCCTAGAAACCTTCCCTTTGGTGACAGTTTTCGGAAGAGCCCTTTGGTGATTGGAGTAGGCTGTTGCAGCCGACGCTCGAAGCACGTGGCCGGACCTCTGCCGCGTTTGAGCCTCCCTGCCTTCCGCAGCGTGGTAGAGGTGACGACCACCATCGACCTCACCTCCTGGAGCTCAGGATCTTCTTAAGATCATCAGGTACATCTTATTTCGATCCTAGTTTCATTTTATCCCGAATCTTTCATTTGCCCTCCGCCAGCTTCGACCCGACGGTCGGAGCTCCATCAGTCACCCATGTCCAATCCGATCGACTCCCACATTCATTTTCATCCTTCCCCCTCAGTCTGACCACCCAAATCTCGGTTCTACGAGCCGCGATTAGTCTTAGGTTCCAACCCCCGCATTGCCGGAACCTCCCTCCGCCTCCCACCGTCGCTTCCCTTTATCTTTGATCAAATAACCTTGGCCGGAGCATGCGTCCGAGCTGGAGCTTTACCCTGCAGGTTGAGTCACACATGGAGATACCTCAGCTCGCCTTCATCCAGCCTCGTCGGAGCTATCCCAGGTCACCACCACCTTCCCAGAGATCCGACCAATGGAGGCTCCATCTGACCCCGCCACCCGACGCGGAGGAGCGTCGCGAGTCGAGCCCCGCTTCTTGATCGTTCATTGGACGCTCGGAGTACCACAGGTTTTCCGGCGAACCTCGCCCAGACGGAGTTCATCCAGGACCCTCCTCAACCGTCGGATCATCCCTCTTCACCAGTTCTGATCTGAGCCGTCCATCGCCTATGCTTGTCAGGCCGTTAGATACAACATCTAACGTCGTCCATACGCCCATGTTCGCCCCCTTCGTCAGGACGTTGGATCCGCTAGGTGGTAGTGCCAGAGCCACTCGTCTCCAGCCAACTGGAGCACACCACCTGTCACCCCACGTGAGCCGCACGCCCTGCCTGGGTAATTTGCTCCTATGCCCCTATCTTTTTTTTATTTGTCGTTTAGTCTGTAAAATAAAAGTAGCACAGTGGACCATTTTGCATATTTGCACCTGCAGTTTTTGATATTTACTGTTTAGTCCTCCTTGTATGGGTACATGTGCATCGTCACGTATCTTTTTGTGATATTTGCATGGTTAGCCCTGGGTTTTATTGGATGTTATGAATTGAAGTTTTAATTTCTTTATTTACATCCATGCCCTGTGAATGCTGAGTTTCGACATGTGCTAAAATTTGTGGTAAAATTGCAGGAAGGGTCCTATACTTTTGAAGCGTGTTATTGTTTGGCCCCTGGAAGTTGTTTTCATTGCATCTAGGTCCCTGTGTGCTGTGCGTTTTTAATTAGCTTGAATAAATAGTAAATTTCGTCCAAACTTCATGAAATTTGGATACGTAGCTCCTGCCATAGTGTAAAAATTTCTATGAATTTTAGGCTCTTTTTATTTTCATTTGATATTTTTAAAATTTCAAAAACCTCAAAGTTTGCTTTTGTCTAATTTGAAAAATGAACTAAAAATATTAAAAATCCTCTAAAAATCTAAAAAAATTTAATGTTTGCTTGTTTTTTTGTGTTTTTGAGTCAATCCAATTTTCATTGCATTTGAATTTATAAAAGTCCTAAAAATTGAAAAATACTAAAAAACTTAGAAAAATCATTAAAAATTCAGAAAAAAAATCAAAAAATTGCAATTTCAGTTTCTTTGGTTAGATTTTTATTTTTAGTTTCTCATAAAGTTATTGTTGGAATTTTATAGGCACTTTAGGTATTTTTAAAGTGCCTTTAGGTTCTGGATGCACATCATCTCTTGTTTTTAGCCTTGTTTCATTTTTTAAAATTAACTAAAAATCAGAAAAATCCTAGAAAAATATCAAAAATACTTGAATATTCATAAAAATCAAAAATATTTTTATTTTAATTTTCTGACTATTTTTGGTGTGTTAAATAATTGCTTGATTGTGTCTTTTTTATTTCTTTTACATCTTTTTTTAATTGAAAATTTTCAAAAAATTGAAAAACCCAAAAACCACCATTTATTTTATTTTCTTTATTTTAATTGAATTCTCGACTACTTCGTAGCCCACGCATTCCATGCTCCTTGTGTTCGACCCTGGTAGCTATACCAGGTAAAAGAAAATAGCGAGACCGCTATTTAATTTGCTTGATTGATTTATTTTATTGGTGGTCTTGAATTTCTTGATCGACTTAGCCTCACGGTTCGGATTGCAACGACCTTATTTACACCTTAACCCGATCACGGGATTTTGAGTCATTAGAATGGCACCGTTGCCGGGGAGCACAGCTTAGTAGTCGGCTTTCTTTTTCGGCTTTTCTTCATTTTGTGGCTTTTCTTTTTCATTTTCTTTTATTTGTTTTCTTTTAATTTTTGTTTTTATTTGTTTTTATTTGTGTTTTTATTTCTTTTCTTTATGTTTTGTTTTTATTTTATTTTTTCATTTATTTTATTATAATAATTCTGGTCTGACATATCTTCTGTTTACTTTTCTTACGAGGGCCTGAGGATCGAGGCAGCTTTCTTCAGGAAGCCGACACAACCGCGAGTCTTGGAGGCAGCTCTTTTCTGCATAGAGCTGCAGGAGAGCGTGAGAGAGGAGAGCAGGAGTGAGGGGAGTGTTAAATTAGAGTTGCTTAGTTTTATTTCTGCAAGCTTATATTATTGTAATAATACAGGCAGGACTCTCTATCAGACTTGGTGATCTTCGGGTCTGTTTCGCCGAGCATCGGTGTGCTTGGGGGACCTCACCGCAGTTTTTGTCGGATTTGTGTTTTTCGATTTTATTTTATTTGGTTCCCGAGGATTTAGACTTAGCATAGATTTTCTATTGATTTGTGAGTAATTATTAAGGCCCAACCCTAATTACATTTCTGCACCTATAGATCGTAATTAGACCTTATTAATTAAATCACTAATAAAAAGCTAACCTGGTCACTTGAGGGATCACGTGTCGCTAGAGGCCATATACACCGCTGGCAGGATCCGTTGTGGCGGACACTGATCGGCATCAGAGATCGGACCCTGATCCCTCTCGTAGACCCGTTAGCTACTGTGCTTCACGTGTAGAAATTTCTGCTTAAGGTCGATTTCCTCGTTGCATCATTTAGATTTGTTTTATTTCAGTCATTTAAATTTATGCGCAGATCATTTTGCATGTAGAGTGCTGGAGGTAAGGTACGCATTTCTTACTCAGCATGCATCATTGTGTTTAGTCGCGCATCATCTTTTTCGTCTTCTCCCCCTGTTTTTGGACTTATAAATAATCAGGAGAACCGAAAAATTCGTTAGGCATTGTTTGTTTTGAAAAATACCTAAAAAAATAAAAAAACTATAAAATTGGGACTGTTTAAGCAAACTTGACTTAAAATACACTTCATTAAAAATACTTGTCTTGGGAGAGTAATCCCCTCATTGTATGGTTTGGATGAGCGAGAGAGTGACCTGCACCCTAGGTTAGAGCCATATCTGACCCTTCTTCAGACTACTGATTCTGAGTTAGTCATTCTCTAGTGAGGATCTCTCTGGTTTCCGGTAAAGCGGGCCACGATATCCTTAACATAGTGAGTCGATCGGGTAGTCGGTAAACAGTCCACGACTTGTACTGGATGGAAAAGATCTAGCTTTGGATCAGGACAGTCTCCTGGGGGTGTTGGATTCCCAACAGCTTGCTTAATCGCTCTGAAGGACTGTTTGATCACCTAATAAAAACGACAAGATAAAAAACCGAACCTTCACGGTCATCAGCTCTGCGTGCGTAGGTGAATCGGGGGTTTTGTTTGACCGATATTGTTTGCTATTCAGATCTCATCTACTTACTCGCCAGATCAAGATGATGGGTTGGAGGTCCCTTAGGCAGCCTCTGGCTGCACCGCTTTCGAGCACTTCGACCCGCTCATCTAGGTTGGTTCGCGAGAGCCGAGACCAGCTCTCCGAACCCGAGTTCAATTTTTCCCCGTTCCCCCTCGACCACCCTTCTACCAGTCCTGAGGTGCCCGAGTAGATACCGCAGCAACCAGTTGATTTATCGACACCTAAGTTTGGTTCTTTTGCCTTTGCAGGGACCATGGCCAGCAACGACGAGCGCATCAATGGTCCCAGAGGAGAGCAGACTTAAGTACTGGAACAGGGTGCGATCAACAACACCCTGTTAGCCTCCCTTGAGATGATGCAGAGACAGATCCGAGATTAGGGGGCTTTCATGGTAGATATGCGTTGGAAGATGGAGCAAATGCGAGCAGCCAGAGAGCAGCGCAGACCCGGTGGAGGGGATGGACCAGATGACCGACAGCCTGAGGAGCAGCCAGCTCAGCTAGTAGCAGCCGCGAGACCGATGAGCGAGTTGCACAACCCTGGTGCAACTCTCACCCACAGATGGATAGTGTTGCTGGCTATTTTGGGAGATTTCAAGCTCCCACCTCAGACGATCCAGCTTCTTCTCTGCTTCTACGGACTTGCCACGGAGGAGCCGTACCTTCATCTCCAGGAGTTTGAGATGATATGCAGTACTGTCCACGATTGCCTTGTGGACGAGGACACCATCAGGATGATGGCATTCCCTTTCTCCCTCATCGACAGAGCAGCCAACTGGCTGAAGCATTTAGGGAGATTCATCACTACATGGGAACAGCTCCGGAACGAGTATCTCAACAAGTATAATCCACTCGACCGGACCATTGCAGCTAGGGCCCTGATCAACAATTTCTCCATGCTCCCCAACGAGCAGTTTCACGAGGCATGGGATTGCTTCAGGGAGCTCACAGACCGATGCCCCCATCACAACATATCGAAACCCAACCTTGTTCAGAATTTTTTCTGCGGGTTTACACCGGAGCTGCAGGGGTTAGTGAATGCATCATGTGGGGGCTCATACTTTGCCAAGGATGAGGATCAGGTCTGGGCCATCTACGAGGAGATGGCTGAGAACCATACTATGATGTCTCAGACCCGACTCTACACTCAGGGAAAGCCCATTCCACAGGCCATGCCCTATCAGAGGATAGCACGGGTCGATGCTGGTCCTTCTACATCATCAGCGGCAGCAACACATGTAGAGTCGACAGCTGCTGACATGGAGATCATCAGCGAGAGGCTGGACCGTATCGAGTTGATCGAGAAGAAGCAGTGGCAGGGCATGACGCAGATTGATCAGATGGCACAGACGCTGAGTGACCTGAACCCAGATCATGTATCTCTAGGAAGCATAGATGGCTTCTCAGCCCCGTCTCAGGTCACGGGCAGATACCGGCAGCAGCAGCAGCTCGACCCAGCCCTCCGCCCAGTATCGACAGGTTCACCATGTTCAGGAGAAGCAGTTCCAGCAGCAGCAGTACGTTCAACCACCACCATCCTAGGACAGCCAAATGGTGGTGTATCAGCCGGACCAGCCCCTGGCAGTACTCCCCCATCCACCTAAGAGCAGGAGCCGTTGATGGATGTCAACGGGATATGGTATAATCGACCTCAGTCTGGGATCCGACGAGACCATCCCGGATTCCATTGGTCGACCGAAGGTACCAGTTCCCAACAGCAGCCTTCAGTTCAGGGTAGCCAGTACGGCCAGCAGCGGGAGCATCCCCAGTTCCTACCACACCACTAGCAACCACATCCACAACAGTCATACCAGCAACATGGTCCTCATCCCTACCAGCAGGGACAGTCTTGGAGGCAGCAGCAGCAACCTCAGCAGTATCACTCTCAGCCCCAGTATCCCTCTCATTCCCAGCAGCGGCCTCAGTTTCAGAGAGGCCACCCGTTAGGTTCTCATGAGCCCACCTATGAGAACCCTGCCTTAGGTAATTTATCCTGCCTGATCTCCGACCAGCAGGCTACCTTCCGACAGGAGACAGATGAGTTCTGTCAGGAGATGAGAGAGATCATCAACGAAAAGGTTGCCATCCCTGCCTAGATTGAGCCAAACCTGAACAACCTCAAGAGGAAGTTTGAGAAGGTAGAGTTTACAGAGGTTACCACTCCTAGTGATTCCCTTGGTGATATTTCTGCATACATGTTTGGTGCTGACTTTGTCATACTTAGGAGCGGTAGGATGCCAGCCGGCGGTGCCTCGTCTGAGCGACGACCCCATGCAGCTTCAGGAGCGCCAGATGAGGAGGAGAGCGGTGCCGATGCCTCTCGTGATGATGATGATGATGATGATGGTGCTGACGCCACCAAGGATGTTGATCCAGCTGACGGTACTGAGGCCGTCACTTCACCAGATGGAGGAGGTGGTGCTGATGCCACCAAAGTTGCTGAGCCAGAGCGCGGTACTGAGGCCGCGAATCCAGATGCCGAGGGTGGTACTGAGGCCACTAGTTCTTCTCCTGTTGCATTTCCTGCTATTCATGTATCTCAGGGCTGTTTTGAGAATAAAGGAAAGGGTTTGTCATTTGCGAGTCCATCTGTGTTGATTGATGATTTATGTATGGATTCTACTTTGCCACAACAGCATAGACCCGATCCTAGCCCTTCATCTGAGAAGGGCCCAGTCGTCCCCTTTCCCTAAGCACTCTACTTGGCTAAGGGGCCTAAAAAGAAAATCCAGAAAAAATCACATCAGTTAGAGTTCAGCCAGCAGATGATGGACAGATTTCACATACAACTGACTCTACAAGAGGCCTTGGAGCACATCCCTCTCTTCTAGAAGAACCTCAGAGATAGGACTACTATTCGCAGGAAGAGGAGGAACTACCAGTTAGAGATCCATGTGCTCACTCGTGCCACCTGCTTCGCTATCCAAAACCGTCTGCCAGCCAAGAGCCCAGATGCAGGAGCTCCCTATGTCAGATGCTATATTCATGAGTAGAGATTCGATCGGACTCTATTAGATAGTGGTTCTTCCATCAACCTACTTCCGACAGCCTTACTCGACCGATTCGAGTTTGGACCTCTCCGACAGAGCAAGATGGTCCTTCAGTTTGCTGATTGATCTGTCAAGAGGCCGAAGGGGTTGCTGAAGGACATTGTCATCACGATTCAGGGCCTGAAATTCCCCATGGACTTCGTTGTGTTGGACATGGAGATCTCTGAATCCGTGACCGATACCCCCATTATTTTAGGACGCCCGTTCTTTGCCACAGCCAAGGTAGTGTCTGATCATGATAGCAGGAAGGTATACTTTCGCATCGAGGGCGAGAGTATACAAAGAGAGACGATCGAAGAGACTAGAGCCAGAGATTCAGCTTGCTCGGACCCGTCTACAGATTCAGAGAAGATAACAGAGGCAGAGCGAGACATCCACCAGGATTGTGATTTTGTGATCACAGACGATGAGGTAGTTTGGGCAGACCCAGTTTCACGAGACATCCTCTCACCTTCAGAGTCTGCTGATGCACAGATGCCAATAGAGGAAAGCTTGGAGAGCACATTCCTAGTACAGGATACAGTTGAGGCAACAGATCGTGTTCTCGAGAGCAAGCCAATTGATTTTTGTTATTCAGATTCAGATCCCTCAGAGTCAGATATTGATTGGGCCTAGTTCGATGATATGATTTCAGATCTGACGTCCACAAAGCCAGCGGCTAGGGTAGAGGCTGATCCCATTCAGAGCAGAGACACACCAGCAGAGCAGTCTTCACCAGATTCTGATTTTCAGCGAGAGTTCTCATTCTTCCATATAGATTTGGTTGCATTCACTCAGACTTTTCAGAGGCCAGATCCGCCAGCACCCAGTTGTCCAGAGCTGGAGCCCTTGCCATCAACGCTGAAGTATAAGTTCCTTGCGGGTGAGCCTGAGATGCACCCAGTCATTATCTCAGCGGATTTGACTGGAGAGCAATAATCCCGTCTGATGGGGGTTCTTGAAAAGAACTGCAAGGCGATATGATGGAGCATAGCCGATCTCCAGAGGATAAGTCCGGCCCTGTGCTCCCACCATATCTATCTCGAGGAGGACGCGAAGCCGTCGCGTGAGTTCTAGTGGCGGCTGAACCCGAATCTTCGAGAGGTTGCCATGAAGGAGATCTCGAAATGGTGGAGCACCGATTTTATCTACCCCATCTCCGACTCCAAATGGGACAGTATGTTACATGTGGTGCCCAAGAAGATGGGCATCACCACATTTGTTAGTGAGTCTGGAGAGGAGATCGCTACCCAGGTACTGATAAACACGAAATCCGATGCGGTCGTGTCAACTCACAAGGCGAGTCAACAGTCGGTGTATTGACCACACAAATCCCATGTCTAATCAACAATTAACCCACACTAAAGATCAACAAATTAGAAATAATGTGGAGTCAAAATTTATTTTTAACTCTGCACAAATGGTGTATAGAGACAAGTATGCAGAGAGTTCGAACTCAGGGAGCAAGCAGGGTAATTCAAACAATTATGCTAAAGTGTGTGTGTGTGTGTGTGAAGTGTCTACACTAAGCAAACAAGCAAAGGGAATTTTTATGGGTTTTTAATTTTTAATTTTTTTTAATTTTTAATTTAATTTTTAATTTTGTATTTTGGTTTTTAATTTTCTGATTTTTATAATTTTATATTTTATATTTTTTTCTTTTTCTTTTTCAATATTGGAATTTAAAGACAATGGAATAAAAGGCAAGGTGAAATATTTATAAAAATAAGTAAAAATTACCGAAAATTCAGAAATAAAATGTTTTTGATATTTTTAGGATTTGTTACTGTTTTTGTGAATTTTGGGGATTTTTGAAGGTGTTTTTGGTATTTTTAAATTACTGAAATAGCTCAAAACAGTGAAACAAGGGCTGGCTGTGAATAAAATAGGGTTGAAAAATTAGCAACCAGTATTCAAAATTTTTCACACTATTTTTCAAATAAAAAGAACAAAATAAGGAACAAACAGAACCTGAGTTTGTATTTTTTAGAGTTTTCCTTGATTTTATATCTTTTTTTGACGTTTTTGAGTGTTTTTAAATTTTTAGTGTTTTTCCTTTGAGATTTTTAATGATTTTTGGACTGACACTAAAAGATAATAAAATAGACACTAGGTAATTTTTTTTGGAATTTTTAGAGGTGTTTTAATATTTTTTTAGCATTTTCTAAGCTAGACAGTGCACAAATAGCATGTTTTTGATTTTTAATAAATATAAAATGAAATAAAAACAAAAACTAAAATTGTGGCGTGGAAGTACAAGTTCCCAGGTGCTTAAGTTCAAAATTTGAGAATTTTTGGGGTTCAAATAATGCCTTAAATAAATACTACAAGCTCACAAGAATATTAAGACTGGCAGGGGCATATATGTAATAAGCGAAATATCCAGGGGCCTAAACAAAATTTCCACGTAAAACTTTGAACTGAATACAATATTTTTGAGACTAAATGTTAATAGCAAAAACTTGCAGGGGCCTTGCCCGCAAAATTCCCCAAGCGCACGTGAGTTACCCGCGCACCTGGGAGGGGCACGGATGCAATGTCTCAAGAGCACGAGGGCTTAAATGCAAAACATCCAAATATTTTATACTGCATATGAGAATTTAGGCACTACAAAGAAATAAGGGAAACGCCTGGGGTGTCTCTGCAAAAAGGCCGAGGTCACGCGCACGGTGCACGTGACCTGGGCGGGGATATAGATGTTATCTGTTAAAAAGCCAAGGTTTCCAATGCAAATGTTACATAAAAATTACACTACCAATAAATGTTTAAGGGCTGAATACGAAATGCAAAAACGGACTGGGTACAACGCAAAATTACCCAAATCTTGGGATCAGACGGTGGATGCGCGCCCCCCTGCCACGCGTCAACCCACGAGAGCCCGATACCGCTTCGTCCGTGCAGCCAGGATTAGATCATCATCGGCGATCAAACGGCAGAGGAAGGCTTCGAATCGGACGGCGGCTGTTGTATCTGGAGAGACCTTCCTGATCGGACGGCGCGGAGGTCCCCCGCAAGAACAACGAAGAACTCGAGCGTGGCGAGTTATGATCGGCCAACACTCGAGATTCCCCGCGCCTGGGCGGTCCGCGACCGTCGCTTCGTGCTCCTGGAAGGCTGTTCCGTCGACCGGAGGTGGCAAAAAGAGCGGGAGAGCTCCGAAGGTCCACTGCCACGCCAAAGACGAGGAGACGGTCCCAGAAGCTCCAGCCGCTCGCAAAATCACCTCCAGCACCTGGTCGTTTCGATTACCTGCAACAAAAATGAGTGAAGGAGGCCGCGGGCAAAATGCCGCGACCCTCCAGCGGCAAAGAGGGGGTCTGTAGGCGGCGGATGGTGGAGAAACCAACTCGCCGGAGCTTGCTCCGGTGAGGTAGAGGCGACTTCGAATGAGTGGAAGATGGAGTCTAGATGTGGGTTTCGATGCTGACACTATTGCTACGAATAAAAGTACGAGAAAAAGCAAGCAAAACGGACCTCAGAGCTGCAAGCTCGAGATTGACCTCACGGTGGCTAGGCCGCCGGAGATGGAGGTTGGAAGCCGCCGCCAAGCTAGTAGATCACCTCGATAAGGTAGAGGGTCTTCCCTCTGTCACAGGGGACCCCGTCGTAATCCCTCGGAGGGTGTAGCTCAAGCACAAGCGGTTCGAAGGAAGAAGGGATGAAAGGGGGCTAGTTTTGAACATGGCCGAGTGGGCACCTTCAACGAGGCGCACGAGGCGCGTCAGTGATCCATTCCCCGAGCAATTCAATGGGCGAGTAAGAGGACATCTCGAGGAGAAAAAGTTGTTTAGGACGCATCATGAGTAGATGCAAGGTGCGGCCCCCAAAAAGGGGCGAAAATCAAGAAAACTCATTTCTGACAAGTAACAGGCTGGGGTCAGAGAGTTGACCGCGGGTCAACTCTCCAGCCCCCCTGGTTGGTCCACGTGGACCAACCAGGAAAAAGCCTGAAAAAATGATTTAAAAATTCATTTTAAAATAGTAAACGATTTTATTTAATTATGGTTACAAAATGAGAAATGCTTATAATTTTATAAATTATTTTATTATGATTTTTAATTATTTTTATGGGTTATATTTTTACAAGTCGCTGTTATACCCCTATATAGGTATATTATCTATATACTTCATTGCTTTATTTTTATTCTGTGTATTTTACTTTTATTATTTTTATTTATTATTTTGTAAAATTATAAAATACTTTTATCTACACAAATATATTTTTATTTTATTTTTATGAAATGTTTTGTATATTATATAAAATATAAAGGTATAATGTATAGGTATGTGTATAAGTAATGTATCTATGTATTTTATTTTTAAGTATTTTATTTTGAGTTTTATTTACATTTTTATTCTGATTTCAATATACATATTTATTATAAGTAATATTTACAACATTATAAAAATATAAACATGAATAAATAATTAATAAAGAATACATTGAATATTTTAATCAGTATAGCTATACAACGGGGGTCCAAAACTCAACTTTCAAACCGTAGCTCCGCCAAATGCGAAACCACCACCATTGGATAGATTATTTTCTTCTATATACAATTAAAGGTGGGTACGCTGCATTTGGAGTTTTTATTTGTGAGATACGGGTCTGGGAAGTTGGGGTTCTGGATTTTTATTCAGACCATAACTTTTTATCTGTACATTATTTTTCTGTGAAATCAATTTTGTATTTTTCTTTGTAAAATTATCTACAACTTTCATGTACAAAATTTCTTTATTTGATGTATAAAAAGTGGAACCAAAAATAGGTCCCAAAATGAATAAAGAATGAATAAAATGTATAGGTGTTTTATCTGTGTTTTTGACCTTATCTCCCCCTACTTTATTCCTTGTCGACCTATTCATCAAGATGCCTAGGTCTCGGGGGTTTTGAGTCATAAAATATTTACAATATTTTATTCTTTTTCTTTTCTTTATTTATTCTATAATTTTGGCCTTAACTACAGTATTTTAGACATTATCTGAATGCACATGCATGGATGCTAATATGCTTGATTTAAGGGTATTCACAGGCATTTACTAGGGTTTTTGGTGCCAAAGTGATAGAATAAAGATGATGAAATGTGGATTCATCATCCCCCTATACTTTACCTTTGCTAGTCCCTAGCAAACACTTATGCAATAAGTGGAAAAAGAGAAAGAAAGAAAAGAAAAAGAAGAACTTGGATTTTATTTGATTATCAAACTTGTCTTCACAAAGTCAAAGTTTGGAGCTTAAGTCGGACCTTTGGAAATTTAGTGCGGGCGGAACCTTAGTGAGAACCATGTTTGAAATCCAACAGTCCTTGAGAATCCCAAAACTCTGTCCAAGTCTCCTCAATAGCCAGGTCAGAAATACTTCAACTCATACGCAAACTCTTACGACTATGAATCTGACTCGTACAGTGTAAGTGATTGTGGCTCTCCTCAGCTAGAATGACAAAGAAACTGACTTCTCCAGTATGACAACCCAATGATTCCCCAATCCAATGACTCCATCCTCGAGGAGCGGGGTATTCCCTTCTAAGTTCAAGTGGCAACCAGCTCAAGAGGAGGGGGTGAAGAGAAGAATGGATGGTAGCCAGTGTAGCTACCTATCCTTGGATGCAAGACCAGTGTAGTCAAGTCATCCAGCTGCAGGCTCACATGATATGACTTTGGAACTCAAGCTTGCTTATTTTCTTTGTACATACTTGCAGGCTTTTTATTTTTGTACATGCCTGAACATTTTTTTTTGAATACTATATACAACAGCATTTACATGAGGAGTTTTTCCTCTTGAGCCAGTAGACTATCCCTCTTTTGAAGCTTTATTGCAACCCACAGCCTCCTGTCTTTAGACTTCCTAATCACTGGACGGGTTGGGGTGCACTTCCCTCCCTAGAGGAGGACAAATGTTTCCACTTGTGTGCGTCTCATACCGGCAAATCCAATCCCCTCACCACTCCAACTGAGTTGAGCCATGTGAAAAGTGCAGGTGTCCAAGTTAGGTCATTATCAACAAGAATCGTGCGTGTGCTCCGAAATACTCTACTTAGGCTGTCAAGAATCCATTGAACCAAGTCTCGTGATCCTCAAAGAATTAAGTCAACTAGACCTGAAGTACCTCAAACCCAGTTCCTATAAGGTTCCTGTGATTAGGTAGATTTTACGGTCCAATCAAGCTCCAATCTCCGGATTTTACTTAGACTTGTTCGACCACCAAACTCAATCCGAAAAATGTGAATGCTATGCAAATGATATGCAGAATGCAGAAAATATTTTTGTGATGCAATTTTCAAAGATTTTGAACTTTTTATGGATTTTTGAAAAGATGATGATGATGCATATGCATTTTTTTTGTCAAAAAGATTTTTCAAATGTTTTTGGATTTTAATTTTGCAAATGTTTTTGGGCTTTTTGAAAAGTAAAAGTTTTGGCTGAAAACTAGGTTAAAAATATGTACACGGGAGTGCTTCTTATATGTACAAGAAGTGGATTTTAAGGATTTACAAGGATAAGTGATCAATTTTATAAGTATATGTATATAGTGGATTTTGGTGTGATGTAAATATTCCTCAAACTTATTTGACACAAGCTTTTCACACAATTTTTGAAAACTATAGTCCAAAATAATTTTTACAAACATTTACACACATTTGAAAATCATTTTGCAAAGGCTTTCAAAACAGTATATATAGGTTTTTCAAATCATTTTTGCAACCATTTTCAAACCATTTGCAAATCATTTTTCAAACATTTTATTTCACACAAAGAAAAGAAATTTTACAAACCACACAATTTCACACAGGTTGAAAACATGTAACAAAATACTTTCAAAATAGTTTTCAATAAATGTTCACAAAGTTTTTCAAACTATTTTTCAAACATTTTGCAAAAAACATTTTCACCTGATTTATTAATCAGTAATTACAAAAAGAATTTGAGGAATAACCACATCTTTTTATTAAGGATTTTTAATGAATTTTAAAGAATTTTTAAAGAATTATTAGCCATAATTATTAAGAAAATACGAAAGTACGAGTTATGGCTAAAGTATATACGCAGTATATACGACCCCCCTATACTTAGCTTGAGCTATGTCCTCATAGATCGGGGAGAAAAGAGAAGACATAACTCGTACTAAGTATAGGAAAATCTAAATAATGAAGGAACAAATGAATCAAACGAATGAGAAGTTGACCGTCCCCCCTATACTTAGGATCAAATAATCCTAAGTATAGCAGACTGTACACAACACAGGGAGGGTCAAGGGTGGGAATGAACAGATCGTACTCGGATTGTCTCCCCCTATACTTAGGGTAAGATATCCCTAAGTATAGACAAGAAGAGGAGACAATGGAGAGGATCGAAATGAAAATGAAAGGAACTCGGGGTGCCAACCCCCCTATACTTAGGACAAAGTACGTCCTAAGTATGGAAAACTATCTACAAGGGTGGCACCTTTTTGATAGATAAAGAAGATAGAAGAGGAAAAGAAGAAAAGAAGAAAAGAAGAAAATAAGATGAGATTGGAAATGAGATCATGAGAATGTACACGTCACTCCCCCTATACTTAGGGTAAAAGAAGCCCCAAGTATAGGCAATAACAGGAGTGATGACTCGGAACGAAGAAAGAACACTCAACTCGTCTACCCCTCCTATACTTAGGACAAAGTACGTCCTAAGCAAAGCAAACACGAGAAATGGGTAGACGAGCAAAAATGGGAGATAGAAAGAGTCACAAGAGAGAATCTACAACATAAAAGGGTGATCATCAGAAGATGGAAAGCAAACCTTCTTGCGGGACCCCTGAGGGATAGATCGGATATGGTGTATGTCGACATCGGGGTCTACAGTGGACGGAGGCCGATCAGGGTCGACACGGTGAAGGCCCTCAGTGGAATCAAAACGAAAAGGGACGAACTGATCGATGGAAGCAGTGTGGCTAGGTTCTCCCTTGGTTGTCCTATGGTGTGAAGGCACAGACGGGTGAGTGGAAGAAGTACGACTAGGTTCGGCATTGGAAGTCTCGCAGATGTCAAAGTGAAATGGGACAAACTCATCGTCCTCGGAAGAAGTGTAATCGGAGTCGTCCTGCGAGTCCTCGTTCAGGTCAAAATCAAAAGGAACGAAATCATCAGTGGAAGTATACGAACTCAGATCGTCCTCAAGAGTCTCAACCGGATCATCTTTCTCATCAAAAGGCCCAAATTTCTGAAGAAAAGTGATCAAATCAACTTCGGCCTTTGGCCCATCAGAATCAACATGGACAGGAGTGGACTCATCAGTGGAAGTAGTCAAAACAGGTCCGTCCTGTCTAGTCTTACATGGGTCATTTGTTTCCTTATGAGGTCTCTCAAAGTAATGGGCAACATCATAAACTTCCTCAATTATTTTGGTATCTGCCCCCTGCTCAAATGGTTCAATCACATAAATACTCTGGATCTCATCAACACATCGCCACACACCAGGAGGAGGATTAGTGAGGTCCATGCTTTCCGACTTCCTCCCCTTTCGGGGGATCCGTCGGGGCTCATCAGGGATCGCTAAGGAAGTATCTCTAGTAGCATCAGATAGGTCACGGGCCTCAGAGTCAGCTATAATCGGTGAAGGCGCATCAGGTGCGGGTCTATGGTCAACTGTGGGTGCGGTGATCGTCATTTCGCTCCCGCCAACAGGACGGAAGCGAACCTCTCCTGATCCATAACCAATAACGACCCTCGCAGAGGCGAGGAATGGTCGTCCCAGGATGATTGGAGATGGATCCCCTGTGGAGTTCTCCATGGGCAACACGACAAAATCAACACGGTGGTTTGTGCCCTGAATAGAAATGACGGCGTTTTCAAGGATACCCTTCGGCCTCTTGATAGATCCATCAGCAAACTGAACGATCATCCTGGTCTTCTTGAGAGGCCCTAAGTGAAGAGACTGTACCAGCGAGAAGGGTAATATGCTAATCGAAGCACCGCCGTCTAGGAGAGTGCGATCGCAAATATGGTCAGAGATGGTGCAAGTGATGAAAGGTGTAGCTGTGTTCTTCTTCTTGGGAATGGGACGGTGTGTGATGGCGAGGGCAGTGGCCATGGTCAGAATGTGACGCTCAGATCTGCTCCTCCGCTTTCTCTTCTTGGGAAGAGGAGCAGATATATGGGTCATGGCCAGCTGAAGTGGGGCACGGATAATCTCATGAATAGCATCCACCACTTCGGGTTCAGATAACATTTTTTTGAATTTTTGGACTTCCGCCATACAAGGGAGGAAGTCGGAATCAGCGTATACACGAGGCATGCCAAGAGCAGTCTGTACAGCGGCATCCTCGGGGACAAAGGTGGGACTGGGTGTGAATGCATGTGTAGTCCAAGGTTCCGGCAAGTGGACTCTCTCCTCAAAATATTGATCAACCAAGTGTCTCCCGATCTCTTTTTGGATTTTTACATTTTTCTCATTTTTTTGTGTTTTTGGTGATTGCAAGCTCCCATGATCACCTACAAGTAAATCCGAATCCTTGACGGAAGGAGCATTAATCTGATTATTCCTCAAGATAGTAAGATTATCATTCAACAAATCAATGCGCTTGTTCATCTGATTCAAGATATCGCTCATAGAGATCGAGGGAGGTGACTCCATCAGGTCAGACTCGGGTGGATGTGAAGGTGGAGATGGATAATACACAGGCGGGGTGGATGTGGGTAGAAGTCCGAGTCGTGATACTGTGGCTGAGGTGGGTATGTACAAAAATCAGAAAAAATAGGAGGAGGATCCTCCTGATAAAAGGGAGGTGGACCGGCTGGAGCGAGCGAGGGGTCCGCAAAGTCCGGATAAAATGCACTCCAGGGGTCCATCTCGAAAACAAAAGGGAGTGATTCAGGGGAGCACGAAGGTCAAGTCAAAAGAGCGAAGAAAAAGGCGCAAATACGCAGAGGAGATCTAGGACACACAAAAACAATCATAGACAAAAATGAAAATAATGCAAACCCTCAATTCACCTACTCAACTCAGTAGAGACCGTAAAATGCGGTCTTTTAATCTTGTCTGTTTTAGAGTTAGGTGAGAAGTCAAAGAATTTCACACACACTTAGGGGGCTTGATGGGATGTGGGCACTACTCCTTAAGGTGTGCGCGAGCAAATAAAAGCGAAGACAATGAGGGAATTACTCGCCCAAATACAAGATTTTCTTTTTGATTAGTTTTAGGGTCAAGTAAAATTAGCAGTCCCAATTTTATTTGGTTATCACTTTTTTTGGATTTTTAATGAAGAATGCACGAGCCTAACGAGGAATCGATTCCTTTGAGCACCTAGGTTGGCAAAATCAGAGGGAGAGTCGGAAAAGCAATGCAAGCGTCAAATCAATGATGGATGCTAAAGAGAAATGCTCACCTTGCCTCCAGCACTCTACATGCACGGATGCTCAGCAGAATTGAAACCTATCTATATGCAAATGCAAAAGCCGATGAAATCGCCCTAAGTTTTAGAAATTGCTATTATCGTGAAGAACCACAAGCTGACCACCAACCCTCAATCCTAATGTCCGGTCTAGGCTCACCCCTCCTCTGCTCAACACATTTGAGTTAGGAGAAAGCGCTTGTTCGGAAATGAGCTCGCGGCACGTGGATCGAAAGCTAATGATCAACTGTTTAAAATTTGACTAAGTCCAAACGAGACTATAGGTGCATGCAAAGTATTAGGTGTTTGGCCTTAATCTATCACAAGCAATCCTAAAAGCTAAGGGCTCAATCACACAAAAGAAAGAAAATCGAAAAACAAAACAAAATAAAAAGAGTGCGAGAAAAGCCGACAAAAGCCACGACGAGCCCCCAAGTGAACAATCACTTGGAAATTAGGCTCAAGAGTTCAAGTCCGGGGGTACCTGTATTATTACAATAAAGGAGTCTCTCTCTCACTTAAATTACAAACTAAATGCAAGAGAATAAAGGAAATAGAATTGTCTTCAAAATTCTCTCCTAGCCCGCCTTCGTGCTAAGTCAAGTCGCCTCACGTGGGTGCGCAGGTGCTCCCGGAAGAGAGCTCCTCCCTCGATCCGCGTTCCTCGCAAGAAGTCAAACAAGAGAGAGGTTAGACAATTCAAACAAGCAATCTTAAAAATAAGGAAAATAAAATAAGCAGAAAGAAAACCGCAAAGGTAGACAAATGATCACAACACAACAAAAATGAGAACTACGCGTTGTTGCTCCCCGGCAACGACGCCATTTGATAAACACGAAATTCGATGCGGTCGTGTCAACTCACAAGGCGAGTCAACAGTCGGTGTATTGACCACACAAATCCCATGTCTAATCAACAATTAACCCACACTAAAGATCAACAAATTAGAAATAATGTGGAGTCAAAATTTATTTTTAACTCTGCACAAATGGTGTATAGGGACAAGTATGCAGAGAGTTCGAACTCAGGGAGCAAGCAGGGTAATTCAAACAATTATGCTAAAGTGTGTGTGTGTGTGTGAAGTGTCTACACTAAGCAAACAAGCAAAGGGAATTTTTGTGGGTTTTTAATTTTTAATTTTTAATTTTTTTTATTTTTAATTTAATTTTTAATTTTGTATTTGGTTTTTAATTTTCTGATTTTTATAATTTTATATTTTATATTTTTTTCTTTTTCTTTTTCAATATTGGAATTTAAAGACAATGGAATAAAAGGCAAGGTGAAATATTTATAAAAATAAGTAAAAATTACCAAAAATTCAGAAATAAAATGTTTTTGATAATTTTAGGATTTTTTACTGTTTTTGTGAATTTTGGGGATTTTTCAAGGTGTTTTTGGTATTTTTAAATTACTGAAATAGCTCAAAACAGTGAAACAAGGGCTGGCTGTGAATAAAATAGGGTTGAAAAATTAGCAACCAGTACTCAAAATTTTTCACACTATTTTTCAAATAAAAGGAACAAAATAAGGAACAAACAGAACCTGAGTTTGTATTTTTTAGAGTTTTCCTTGATTTTATATATTTTTTTGAAGTTTTTGAGTGTTTTTAAATTTTTAGTGTTTTTCTTTTGAGATTTTTAATGATTTTTGGACTTACACTAAAAGATAATAAAATAGACACTAGGTAATTTTTTTTTGGAATTTTTAGAGGTGTTTTAATATTTTTTTTAGCATTTTCTAAGCTAGACAGTGCACAAATAGCATGTTTTTGATTTTTAATAAATATAAAAATGAAATAAAAACAAAAACTAAAATTGTGGCGTGGAAGTACAAGTTCCCAGGTGCTTAAGTTCAAAATTTGAGAATTTTTGGGGTTCAAATAATGCCTTAAATAAATACTACAAGCTCACAAGAATATTAAGACTGGCAGGGGCATATATGTAATAAGCGAAATATCCAGGGGCCTAAACAAAATTTCCATGTAAAACTTTGAATTGAATACAATATTTTTGAGACTAATGTTAATAGCAAAAACTTGCAGGGGCCTTGCCCGCAAAATTCCCCAAGCGCACTTGAGTTACACGCGCACCTGGGAGGGGAACGGATGCAATGTCTCAAGAGCACGAGGGCTTAAATGCAAAACATCCAAATATTTTATACTGCATATGAGAATTTAGGCACTACAAAGAAATAAGGGAAACGCCTGGGGTGTCTCTGCAAAAAGGCCGAGGTCACGCGCACGGTGCACGTGACCTGGGCGGGGATATAGATGTTATCTGTTAAAAAGCCAAGGTTTCCAATGCAAATGTTACATAAAAATTACACTACCAATAAATGTTTAAGGGCTGAATACGAAATGCAAAAACGGACTGGGTACAATGCAAAATTACCCAAATCCTGGGATCAGACGGTGGATGCGCGCCCCCCTGCCACGCGTCAACCCACGAGAGCCCGATACCGCTTCGTCCGTGCGGCCAGGATTAGATCATCATCGGCGATCAAACGACAGAGGAAGGCTTCGAATCGGACGGCGACTGTTGTATCTGGAGAGACCTTCCTGATCGGATGGCGCGGAGGTCCCCCGCAAGAACAACGAAGAACTCGAGCGTGGCGAGTTATGATCGGCCAACGCTCGAGATTCCCCACGCCTGGGCGGTCCGCGACCGTCGCTTCATGCTCCTGGAAGGCTGTTCTGTCGACCGGAGGTGGCAAAAAGAGCGGGAGAGCTCCGAAGGTCCACTGCCACGCCAAAGACGAGGAGACGGTCCCAGAAGCTCCAGCCGCTCGCGAAATCACCTCCAGCACCTGGTCGTTTCGATTACCTGCAACAAAAATGAGTGAAGGAGGCCGCGGTCAAAATGCCGCGACCCTCCAACGGCAAAGAGGGGGTCTGTAGGCGGCGGATGGTGGAGAAACCAACTCGCCGGAGCTTGCTCCGGCGAGTTAGAGGCGACTTCGAATGAGTGGAAGATGGAGTCTAGATGTGGGTTTCGATGCTGACACTATTGCTACGAATAAAAGTACGAGAAAAAGTAAGCAAAACGGACCTCAGAGCTGCAAGCTCGAGATTGACCTCACGGTGGCTAGGCCGCCGGAGATGGAGGTTGGAAGCCGCCGCCAAGCTAGTAGATCACCTCGACAAGGTAGAGGGTCTTCCCTCTGTCACAGGGGACCCCGTCGTAATCCCTCGGAGGGTGTAGCTCAAGCACAAGCGGTTCAAAGGAAGAAGGGATGAAAGGGGGCTAGTTTTGAACATGGCCGAGTGGGCACCTTCAACGAGGCGCACGAGGCGCGTCAGTGATCCATTCCCCGAGCAATTCAATGGGCGAGTAAGAGGACATCTCGAGGAGAAAAAGTTGTTTAGGACGCATCATGAGTAGATGCAAGGTGCGGCCCCCAAAAAGGGGCGAAAATCAAGAAAACTCATTTCTGACAAGTAACAGGCTGGGGTCAGAGAGTTGACCGCGGGTCAACTCTCCAGCCCCCCTGGTTGGTCCACGTGGACCAACCAGGAAAAAGCCTGAAAAAATGATTTAAAAACTCATTTTAAAATAGTAAACGATTTTATTTAATTATGGTTACAAAATGAAAAATGCTTATAATTTTATAAATTATTTTATTATGATTTTTAATTATTTTTATGGGTTATATTTTTACAAGTCGCTGTTATACCCCTATATAGGTATATTATCTATATACTTCATTGCTTTATTTTTATTATGTGTATTTTACTTTTATTATTTTTATTTATTATCTTGTAAAATTATAAAATACTTTTATCTACACAAATATATTTTTATTTTATTTTTATGAAATGTTTTGTATATTATATAAAATATAAAGGTATAATGTATAGGTACGTGTATAAGTAATGTATCTATGTATTTTATTTTTAAGTATTTTATTTTGAGTTTTATTTACATTTTTATTCTGATTTCAATATACATATTTATTATAAGTAATATTTACAACATTATAAAAATATAAACATGAATAAATAATTAATAAAGAATACATTGAATATTTTAATCAGTATAGCTATACAACGGGGGTCCAAAACTCAACTTTCAAACCGTAGCTCCGCCAAATGCGAAACCACCACCATTGGATAGATTATTTTCTTCTATATACAATTAAAGGTGGGTACGCTGCATTTGGAGTTTTTATTTGTGAGATACGGGTCTGGGAAGTTGGGGTTCTGGATTTTTATTCAGACCATAACTTTTTATCTGTACATTATTTTTCTGTGAAATCAATTTTGTATTTTTCTTTGTAAAATTATCTACAACTTTCATGTACAAAATTTCTTTATTTGATGTATAAAAAGTGGAACCAAAAATAGGTCCCAAAATGAATAAAGAATGAATAAAATGTATAGGTGTTTTATCTGTGTTTTTGACCTTATCTCCCCCTACTTTATTCCTTGTCGACCTATTCATCAAGATGCCTAGGTCTCGGGGGTTTTGAGTCATAAAATATTTACAATATTTTATTCTTTTTCTTTTCTTTATTTATTCTATAATTTTGGCCTTAACTACAGTATTTTAGACATTATCTGAATGCACATGCATGGATGCTAATATGCTTGATTTAAGGGTATTCACAGGCATTTACTAGGGTTTTTGGTGCCAAAATGATAGAATAAAGATGATGAAATGTGGATTCATCAGGTACCCACTTCTTAGAGGGCCTGTGTGGACTACAAACGATTGAACTAGGCCACCAAGAAGGATCATTTCCCGCTGCCTTTTATTGATCAGATTATAGAGAGGCTAGCCGGGAAGAGTCACTACTGCTTTTTGGATGGGTATTCCGGATACAATCAGGTGGCCATTGCGACCGAAGACCAGGACAAGACTACATTCACCTGTCCCTTTGGGACATATGCTTTCAGACGGATGCCCTTTGGTCTGTGCAACGCTCCGGCGACATTCCAAAGGTGCATGTTGTCCATCTTTTAGGACATGGTGGGTGAGTGCTTGGAGGTCTTCATGGACGACTTTTCGGTCTATGGCGATGGGTTTGATGCTTGTCTTGACTGCATAGACCGCGTCCTTCAGCGATGCATTGAGGTCCATCTTGTACTTTCTTGGGAGAAGAGTCACTTCATGGTGACTCAAGGGATGATGCTTGGCCATATCATCTCCAACAGGGGCATGGAGGTTGATCCGGCCAAGATGGATATCATTAGGAAACTCAGTCCACCGTCCAACTTACGACAGTTACGGTCTTTTCTGGGTCACGTCGATTTTTACCGACGATTCATTCATGATTTCAGCAGGATTGGCCTGCCGTTGACTGATTTGCGGACGAAAGATACCGAGTTCATTGTGGACGATAAGTGTCTAGCGTCATTTGAGACTCTCAAGAGTCTAGTTGTTGAGGCTCCTATCCTCCAGCCGCCTGATTGGTCTCTCCCATTCGAGATCATGACGGACGCCTCCAATTTTGTCGTAGGGGCTGTGCTGGGACAGAGGAGGGATGGAGTTCCATTTGCCATACACTATGCTAGCCGTACTTTGGATGTCGCTCAGCGGAACTACACCGTCACTAAGAAGGAGACGCTAGCCGTAAAGTTCGCCCTAGATAAGTTCAGATCGTACATCATTGGATCTAAGGTGACCATTTTTACTGATCATACCGCCATCAGGTACCTCATGGAAAAGAAGGATGCTAAAGCTAGATTGACCAGATAGATCCTTCTACTCTAGGAGTTTGATATTGAGATTAAGGATAAGCCTGGAGCCAAGAATGTGGTGGCGGATCATCTCTCCTGATTAGAGCATCTTGAGGATTCTGAGCAGATTGATCCTATATCTGAGACCTTCCCAGATGAGGTGATCCTTTCTATCGCCTCTCTCCCGTGGTACACCGATATTGTGAACTATCTTGTTGCCAAGAAAGTTCCACAAGGTGGCCCAGGCAATGACTTGAGACCTTCCTCGCGAAGGCCAAGTTCTACCATTGGGAGGATCCCGTCCTTTATCATGAAGGAGGGGATAGCGTCTACCGTCGGTGCATTCCTCAGGAGGAGCACAATAGCGTCCTCACTTACTGCCACAAGCTTGAGGCAGGAGGACATCACTCTGGGAGGAGAATGACACAGAATGTGCTCCAATCTGGCCTATGGTGGCCTACCCTCTTCAAGGATTCTGATGAGTTCGTGAAGAGGTGTACCGACTGTTAGAGGATGGGCACTTGTGGACAGCGTAATATGATGCCGATGCAGTCCATTCACTTCTGTGAGGTTTTTGACGCATGGGGCATCAATTTCATGGGTCCATTCCCTAAGAGTCAGGGATTTGAGTACATTCTATTGGCCGTGGATTATGTGAGTCCTTGGGTTGAGGCCATCCCTGCCCGAACCGCAGATGCTAGGTCTGTATGCCGATTTTTGAGGAAGAATATCATTTCACGGTTCGGGGTGCCTAGAGTATTGATATCTGACGGGGGGTCTCATTTCATCAACGACAAGGTAAAGGCCCTTGCTAGCGAGTTCAGCATTGACCATCGAGTAGCAACATCGTATCATCCTCAGACCAATGGTCTTGCTGAAGTGTCGAACAGGGAGATCAAGACTATATTGCAGAAAGTCGTCCGCCCAGACCGAAAGGATTGATCATAGCTTTTGTACTCGGTCTTGTGGGCATATCAGACGTCCTTCAAGACGCCTTTTGGTACATATCCCTTTCACCTCGTTTATGGCAAGCCCTGTCATTTACCTGTTGAGCTGAGACATAGGTCACTTTGGGCAGTAACAAATATACTTTTGGATCTAGTGAGTGTAGGAGATCAAAGGAGGGCAGAGTTGGCAGCCCTGGAGGAGCTTCGAGATGTAGACTTTTCAAGCAGCCTACAGTATAAGGAGAGAGTGGAGGAGTGGCATGATTCTCATATCAGCCACAAGCAGTTTGAGCTAGGACAGAAAGTATGGTTGTTCGATGCCAGGCTTGATTTATTTCCAGGGAAGTTGCAGAGCAAATGGAAGATACCCTATCTGGACCTAAAGGTATACGACAATGGAAGCATCGACATATCCGAGTTGTCATCTGAGTCTACCTTTCGTGTTAACGGGCAGCGACTCAAACCATATCTAGATTATGAGCCGTTGGTCGTTGACGTTGCCCCTATTCATTTTGCGTGAGATTTGGTCTCTTGACTCACATCTATTGCATCTCACGCCTGATTATCACTGTCTTCCGACTTGTATAGATCCAGATGTCCATATCACACTATTCTTCATTCCAACACCCCATTTGCATCTTTAATTATGCTATACTTAGGGTGCACTTTACCCTAAGTATGGGGGGGTGGGACTTTTGATTTCCTTTTGATTTGTTTCTATCTCTGTTTTGATGCATATACTTAGGGATATTTTACCCTAAGTACAAGGGAGGTAGACCATGTACATTCCCCACTCGGATTTCCCTTTGTGTACAGCCTACTATACTTAGAATTACTTGATCCTGAGTATAGGGGGAAAACCCCGAGATTCTTTTCATTTCTATTCTTTCATTCGTCGTTGTAGTATATGTCTTCCTTTTCACTTTCCTATACTCAGCACGAGTTATGTTTTCTTCATCGCTCTTGATTCACTCTGAGGACATCATTTGAGCTAAGTATAGGGGGGTGTCGTATATATTCCATATATACTTTAGCCATAACTCGTACCTTGTGTGAGTGTGTAAATAAATAAAATGGCTAAAACCCGTAAAAATCCATAAAAATTTAAATTTTTTTCTTGTACATAAAATTCTTTATTGCACATACATAGCTATTTATAAAATTATTTTTGTACAAATATTTGTAAAAATCTTTTGTGTGTAAAGATTTTGTAAATATTTTGATATCAAAATTATGTATATAGTACAAAATTTTTTGTAAAATGTTTGAAAAACAAAAAGTTTGCAAAAACCCTTTTGTAAATGTGTGTAAATATTTTGCAAAACTTCTGCATTGATACATCCATGTTTTCAAACATTTTCAAAAATTTTGCACATTTTCAAAAATTTCTACAAATTGCATTTTTGTAAATATATGTATAGTTTTTCTGAATCATAGTTGACATTTAAACTAGCCTGTATGTAAATTGAAAAATGGAGCTTGGTTAAGATCTTAATCCACCTAATTCTTAGAGAACCTTATAGGGCTTAGGGTTGAGACTTTTCAGGTCCATGGTGACTTAATTCTTTGAGTCCACTAGGCTATGATCTTATGTCATCTTGATGAGCCTAAGTAGAATACTTAACAACACGCACATGACTTTCACAGATAATTGCTTTACTTGGACCAACACTTTACACCTAGCTCTCTACGGAGGAGGTGGTGAGGAGGCAGTCTTCTTTGACTTGGGGTAGCATATGAGGGTACTACTTCTACGCATAACCTTTCTTCTTCTTTTAGTGAAGGAAGTACGTCTCAACTTGGTCTGGTAGCAGTGAGGTCTAAAGACGGGAGTTGTGGGTTGCAATAATGCTTCAAAAGAGGGATAGTCTACTGGCTCAAGAGGAAAAAATCCTTATGTATATATGTTGCACCATGTAGATATGTTGTACATATGCACATCAAAAAAATGTGCAAAAAGAAAAGAACTCCAAAAAAGTGGTGGGTCTGATAGAAAATAAAATACCCACTGGAGTGTATATAGTCAAATAAAGCAAAGCTTATATTACCCATGCCCATCTCATGAAGCTTGCAGCAGGGAGACTTAGCTACACTGGTTAGGCTCCCAAGGATACATGGCTACACTGGCCATGGTCCATTCTCTTCGTCCTCCTCTTCTTGAGTCGGTTGAACTTGAAATTAGAAGGGAATACCCCGCTCCTCGAGGAAAGAGTTGCCAGACCAGCGTATTAGAGTTACCTTGTTAAGGGGGGTTGTCACTTTACCATTTCTGAGGTGGGGAGCTACATATCACTTCACAGTAAAAGAAAAGATTCATGGTCATCAGAGTTTGTGTATGTAGACTTGTTCCGATCTGGATTGTTGAGGAGTCTTTACTATAGAATAGTGGAACTTAGAGGTTGTTGAGTTTTAAACCTAAGTCCAAATAAGGTTCCGATAAATTAATAATCCAAAGATCTGACTGAGCTCTATACTTCAATTTAATGAAGACAAGTTTAATAATCAACCTTGATTCACCTTCTTTTTCTTCTTTTTCTTTTCCTTTCTCTTTTTCACTTCTTTTCCAAATAAGTATTTGCTAAGGGATTAGCAAAAGTAAAGTACAGGGGATGATGAATACTCATTCATCACTCTTTATTCTTTTATTTTAGCTGAAAATCTTGGTAAAACATCATGCATATAGTTGTAAATACAATAAATTATCCATCAGCATGCATTTGTTAAATATCAATAATTAGCATGTAGTTGTGCAAAAATAAAAGAACAAAGAAAAAAAGGAAATATTTAGAATAAATATTGAGTGACCCAAACCCAAGAGAGGGCCCAATATGGGCCTGATCGCCAAATAAAATAAGTAGAGAGAGATATGACCACTATACCTTGAGAATATTCCTTCTTACATGTACATATTTTATTTTCACAAAAATAAAACAAAAATTGTTTCTATTAACTTATATATATTTCTAAAAATAAAACAAAAATTAGAAAAATAAATTAAAAATATAAACAAAATAATTTCTCTCTCACCCTTGTACATAATACATGTATATATGAATAATATATCTATTTATTTCACTCTTGTAAATAAACAATAAAAATAAAATAAAAATTACTTTATACTCTAAATTTTATGTTGTAAATAAATAAAATATAAAATAAATGTATTTGTACAAAAATAAGAAAATAAAAATAATAATATACAATACAGAGGTATTTTATACTTGTATATAATATAATATAATGTATATACCTTAATTTATTTTTCATAAAATAAATAAAAATCACTAAAAAAAGTTTGAAAAATAATAAACAATTTTATTTTGAAAATATTTTAAAATAAAATCATTTTCTATTTTTAATTTATTTTACCAATCTTTTCTTTTTCCTTTTTTCTGATTGGTCCAGGAGGGATGTTGACTCCGGTTAACTCCCCCTCCCGGACCGGTCTTCGCCCGGATCCGAGTCGTGCCCCTGTTTCTCCAAATTTTCTCGATCGGATCTTGGCCTCTTTTGCTCTGATTCTTTCGCCCGATCCTTCCCCTTGGATCCATGACCCTCGCAGATCCCTAGGGAAGGACGGATCGCCCTCGGTTCGCACGCCCGTGCTCGATTTTCTTCACCACCTGGGAGGTCCTATAAAAGCTTCATTCCATTGCCTAGTCCCGTAGCTCACGCCGCATACCCTCCTTCCACCCTAGAAACCTTCCCTTTGGTGACATCTTTTGGAAGAGCCCTTTGGTGATCAGAGTAAACTGCTGCAGCGGACGCTCGAAGCACGTAGCCGGACCTCCGCGCGTTTAGCCTGCCCGTCTTCCGCAGCGTGGTAGAGGCGACGACCCCCATTGACCTCACCTCCTGGAGCTCAGGATCTTGTTAGGACCATCAGGTACATGTTATTTTGATTCTAGTTTCATTTTATCCCGAATCGTTCATTTGCCCTCCGCCAGCTCCAACCCGACGGTCAAAGCTCCATCAATCACCCATATCTGTTCCGATCGACTCCCACGTTCACCGTCATCCTTCCCCCGCAGTCTGACCACCCAAATCTCGGTTGTACGAGCCACGATTAGGTTTAGGTTCCACCTCGCATCCCTGGAACCTCCCTCATCCTCCCACTGTCGCTTCCCTTTATCTTTGATCAAATAACCTTGGCCGGAGCACGCCTCCGAGCCGGAGCTTTACTCCACAGGTCGAGTCGGGCGTGGAGATACCTCAGCTCACCTTCATCCAGCCTCGCCGGAGCTATCCCAGGTCACCACCACCTTCCCTGAGATCCGACCCGTGGATGCTCCTTCCGACCCCACCACCCGACGCGGAGGAGCATCGCGAGTCGATCCCCGCTTCCTGATCGTTCATCGGATGCTCGGAGTACCGTCGATTCTCCAACGAACCTCGCCCAGATGGAGTTCATCCAGGACCCTCCTCAGCCGTCGGATCTTCCCTCTTCCCCAGTTCTTATCTGAGACGTCCATCGCCTATGCTCGTCATGCCGTTAGATCCAACATCTAACGGCCTCTGTACGCCCACGTTCGTCCCCTTCGTCAGGCCGTTAAATCTGCTAGGTGGCATTGCCAGAGCCACTCGTCTCCAGCCAACCGGAGCACACCACCTGTCAGCCCACATGAGCCACACGCCCTGCCTGGGTAATTTGCTCCTATGCCCCTGTCTTTATTTTATTTATCATTTAGTCTGTAAAATAAAAGTAGCACAGTAGACCATTTTGCATATTTGCACCTATAGTTTTTTATATTTTCCGTTTAGTCCTCCTTGTATGGGTGCATGTGTATCGTCACGTGTCTTTTTGTGATATTTGCATGGTTAGCCCTAGGTTTTATTGGATGTTATAAAATAAGTTTTAATTTCTTTATTTACATCCATGCCCCTATGAATGCTGAGTTTCGACATGTGCTAAAATTCTTGGTAAAATTACAGGAAGGGTCCTATACTTTTGAAGCGTGTTATTGTTTGGCCCCTGGAATTTGTTTTCATTGCATCTAGGTCCCTATGTGTTGTGTGATTTTGATTGGCTTGAATAATTAGTAAATTTCGTCCAAACTTCATGAAATTTGGAAACATGGCTCCTGCCATAGTATACAAATTTCAATGAATTTTTGGGATCTTTTTGTTTTCATTTGATATTTTTAAAAATTCAAAAACCTTAAAATTTACTTCTGTCTAATTTAAAAAATCAACTAAAAATATTAAAATCCCTCTAAAAAATCTAAAAAAAATATTATTTGCTTGTTTTGTTGTGTTGTTGAGTCAGTCCAATTTTCATTGCATTTGAATTTATAAAAACCCTAAAAATTGAAAAACACCAAAAAACTTAGAAAAATCGTTAAAAATTCAGTACAAAATCGAAAAATTGCATTTTCAATTTCTTTAGTTAGATGTTTATTTTTAGTTTCTCATAAAATTGTTGTCAGAATTTTATAGGCATGTTAGGTATTTTTAAATGCCTTTTAGTTCTGGTTGCACATCATCTCTTGTTTTTAGCCATGTTTTATTTTTATAAAATTAACTAAAAATAAGAAAATCTAAGAAAAAATTTTCAAAAACACTTGAATTTTCATAAAAACCAAAAATATTTTTATTTTTATTTTCTGCCTATTTTTGGTGTGTTAAATAATTGCTTGATTGTGCCTTTTTTATTTCTTTTACATCTTTTTATTAATTGAAAAATTACAAAAAAAATTTGAAAACCCCAAAAACCACCTTTTATTTTATTTTCTTTATTTTATTTGAATTCTCGACTACTTCGTAGCCCATGCATTCTGTGCTCCTTGTGTTCGACCCTGGTAGCTATACTAGGTAAAATAAAATAGCGTGGCCGCTATTTGATTTGCTTAATTAATTTATTTTTATTGATGGTCTTGATTTTCTTGATCGACTTAGCCTCGCGGTTCGGGTCGCAACGACCTTATTTACACCTTAACCCGATCACGGGATTTTGAATCATCATTTACCGATATGAAATGGGTTGTCTTGGTCAACGATCATCCAAACTGCATTCTTACCTCATGTAGTGCGCGTTAGTGATGTCACAAAATCCATTGAATAGCTCTCCCACTTTCACATGGAATGAGAGAAGTTATAACAAACTAGGAAGGTGTTGATGATGTGCCATCACAATCCAACGGGTGAGGAAACATTTAACGCATGATGTTACATCCCTCTTCATGCCATCCCACCAAAACTGTTGGTGTAGAACTCGATACATTTCAGTGCTTCTTGGAGGAATAGAAAGTATAGAATTGCGGGCCTCATCTAGGATGTCTCTCCTCAGCTCCTCAACATCAAGGACACAAACACAGTCTCCTTTCCAAAAGATAGACTTGTAAACATTGAATCCATCATACTTGTCCTTCAGACAACAATGACATATGTCTTGTAGTCTTTGGTCTGAATGTTGGACCTGCAAAATGTGGTCCTACAAACCACTGTACTTTGCTGGTCATTGTATGATGCACTCTGTAATGGATGCTACTCACTAAGTGCCATGAGTACATCCCAAGTTTGAAGCCAAGTTGATGAAATGATGTACGTGCTCACCTACTCAAGCCATATGCCACAATATTCCCTTACCACGATGGTAAGATATTGTGCAATCATATGCCTTGAATAGCTTCCTCCAATGTATTTGCCTCATGTTAATCTCTTGTTGATCAGAGATGTACTCGAGACTCTTGTGATATAAAAAGATCAGTCTCGAATGTAACACTGTATAAGTAATGACACCATATCTTCAATGTAAAGACTATAACCACCAACTACAACTCATGTGTGGGGTAATTAAGATAATGACGCTTCAGTTATCATGACTCATACATCCCATCCTATCCTCCCTGCATTAGTACAATGTCCAATACTTCATTGTGTGCATTTGTGTACACGGTGAAGTCCAAACTACCAGAAGGAACAATCATAATGGGTACAATAGTCGATCGCTCCTTGAGAGTACAAAACTCAGCTCATATTTGTTTTTCTAGACAAATGGCACATCGTTCTGCATTAACCAAGTGAGAGGTAGGGCTAACTGATAAAAGCCTCTAACAAAATGCGGTATTACCCAGCGAGGCCATAGAAACTGCAAACCTCTGTGACTGTCACGGGCTGCTCGAAAGACACAATGTTTTCAATCTTCGCAAGATCTATTGAGATCAATATCTTTAAAATCATGTGGCCAATGAATGTCACCTCAAGAGGCTAGAACTTACACTTGTTGTACTTTACATATAATTGATGCTCTCTCACTGTCTGTAGAATAACGCCAAGATGTGACTCGTGTTTGTACTCGTAGAGAGAATAAATCAGCACATAATTAATGAAAACTACCACAAATCTATCCAAGTACGACTGGGAGGACCTTTTCATCATGTCCAAGAAAGAGATAGGTGTATTCGTGACTCCATATGTCATCACGACAAACTCAACTGTCTGTATCTTGTACGAAAGGCATATTTTGGCTCTTCTGAATTTTTGGTCCTCAACTAGTGATATACAGATCGCATACCTATCTTGGAGAACAACTTTTCTCCCTACAATTGATCGAAGAGATAATCTATCTATAGGAGTGGATAATTGTTCATGACCATTTGCTTATTCAGATGTCTATAGTCAATGAAGATACCTCATTCTTCTTCACAAAGATGATTGATGCTCCCCATGGTGATATATTATGGAAGATGAATCCCTTCTTAAGCAATTCCTGCATATACCTTGAGCTTATTGAGCTTAATAGGTGCCATCTTTGGAGGAATTGATATCAACCAGGTGTCTATCAACATCATGATCTCAAACTCTATCTTTGTTTCAAATGGTAAACCATGCAAATCAATCAGAAACACGTCTTGAAACTCACATACAAATCTTGCATCATCAATCATCCTGGGCAGATAAATCAATAATGTAAGCGAGAAAGCCTACGCCCCTGATTGAGATATTGATGTGACCTCAAAATAGATATGTAATCGACTTCACTATTTGAGGCACATTTGTCGACGTGAAAAGTTAGCAATCTTGGAAAATGGAAGATAACTATCTTCCCAGAACAATTCAAACATGTATGGTGCTTCTACAACAAGTGTGTGCCCAAAAAAGGATGTCAACCTTGATGCATTAGCTTTTTGACTTCCATATAATCTTCTAGTCCAGATCATCTTCCCATTGATTCATCTCTTACAGATCAGATGGACAACCTCTTTTCAGCAGAGCCACTATTATCAATGCTTCCTTTAATTTCTCACTCTGTACAATAGCGACTGACGAACTTCTCTCTCTCATTCTTAGCTCATGCCTTAGGCTAAGGCAAGACTCTGTAGGCTCCGAAGGTTAGAGCTAGCAACCGTGCTCCATAAGGGCAAAGTCCAAAGTCAGTCTGTCTCTCTTCTAGATTTTAGAAGATTTTCTTTGACAACTGCGGTTGATGAGTGATGTACATCTCTTGAAACCGGAAAGCCGCATCTCACTTGATTCAACACAGATGATTTCAAAATCCTCTAACTAGATCAACAATAGAAACATGAGCATCACATGTCCCCCTATCTGATACTACATCCTCTACTCCATGTCGTGTGATAAACAACTGGCTCCCTATACCCTTGATGCAATATGTAAACAGAACACTCGTCGTCAACTTGCTTGGTGTGGGTACTAAATGGTGTACAAGGAATGAGTATGCGGTACCAACATCAAATAAAAGATGAAGTGAGCGCTCATGTACTGAAACCATACCTCTTACCCTCTTCTCCACGTTCTGAGCAGAGCACACTATAGAACTTCTCCACAAAAGTCTCCCAAGTGATGGTCTTAGTCATATGCTAGTTGATCGTGTACCACCATCGCTCGATGTTACCGACCAATGAGTACTATATAAAATCCAACATGTATCATCAGGTATGTGAATTATCCTTAGCACCTTGGACATGTGGTCCAACCAAAACTAGGCCTTATATGGTGTAGAGGTGTGAAAGAATTGTGACACCTTAGTTCTATCGTCTGTAGTGTATGTACTTTGATAAGCATCCAAATTCTCGACCCCTTCCAACTTCAAAGACATTGAAGGGCAGACACTACCCTCCTCCTTGCAAGAGGGATGGTATGAGGAGTCATCCTACTATTTTGGTCTTTGATTTATAGCCTCCTAGAACTATTGCATATAATGTACAATCTGAACTAGCAAGGCCAACTATTGTTCCACATTTGGCTTTACTTGGTTCAACATGTTTCTTGCAAATCAAACCATGACATTAATACTTGTTCAAGTACTTATAGAGATATGAACATGATGTATTACTTATGCAATTCTCCTTTAGCTCTTGTCTGAATTAGAAGACTCTGAACACTATATCGTATTTCAAATACCGATTACTATATAATGTTTATGAAAATAATGGAGTATCATAGCTCTGATACCAATCTGTAACGCCCCCATATCAGAATACTTAGTAACCAACTCACTAACACCATATTCACATTCGAAACATGACAATCGATATGATAATAGAAGAGCATAAGCACATAAAAGGAAGTGAATATGATGGTTTCACTTCCCATTGATATATCGTAAAATATAACAACCATGTCTATCATCAGAGTATAACAAAATACATTGATCATAAAAAAATTTCCCTCACAAGTAATAAAAAGTAAAGGGGGAGTAGAAATTATACAAGTATGATCAGTAAAATGTAACATGCAACCTATTTGGTGCCGAACAATCCTAAAAGCTCCTCAAGTACAAGCTGGTATGGTTGCGACATCGTGTCATGTGAACCTATTGGGTCACACAGAAGAGGAGTATGTTATTAGCAATTTTTTAATATAGATTCATTGTACTCAGGTGTAAAGTAGCAAATGTAACTGAAAGAAAGTAATTGCTAGAAACTAATGATAGTAAATATAATAGAAAAGAGAGTAACTATAGGGTGACTATCACAAGTACTTAAGTAGGGTGAACAACTCTCTCCCTCACTCCAGTGGATTCCCTAGTGACTTTATTATTCAAATTATCACTTTTTAAGTTATTTAAGTTTCCATTATAATTATTTCATTTAACTTGTTAGGATAGTAAAGGAAAGATTGTGGTCTTGACTAATGAAGGACTCACATTATAAATCTAAGATACGAAATATCTTATGTTAGAGTTCTTCTGTAGGCATGCGGTGAAGTAAGTGCATCCTAATTAAGTTCCCAATACATCCATGTACTTCTGATGTACACAACCTTTGATTTATACAACCTTTGATTTCCATCATAATTAAGTTCCATCCTAATTCATCATTGATTTATACAACCTTTGATTTCAACTGTATCCAACTCCTGTCAAAGAGAAACCACAAGTAAAGTACAACTGGCTGAGGCAAACTCACTTGGAACTCGTTATACATCGGTAAGAATCCATGACGGTAGGCACATATGGATTTTGAACTAGGGATTTGATTCTCAGCTCACTCATTATAGTTGGGAGACCTATGATTAGCGTTCATTTTTCTCCGAACACGATACAAATGGATAAGTTCAACTCATTTGCTATCGACATCTCGGAGATCCCTTCATAGAACTAATATAATAAAACAAGGGATTTTTACCCAGCAAACCCTATAAACTTTGTCAATCACCTCCACGACCTTTTGCATAACGTAGTTACCCTACCGACCCTATAAATTACCCCAAGAATCCTCGCGAGCTTCAAACAGAGTAACCACAAGGTTCATAGGGTAAGAGTTGACAAGTTTACAGGGTCGAGGGGAGAATTATGTTGTTTCAAAGGTCGTGGAGGCAATTGGCAAAGTTTATAGGGTCTGCCAGGTAAAAATCCCATAAAACAACTCGAGTGATCGTCCCTAATTGACCTCCCATATTAATCCTATGACTGAAAGCGAAGATAGACTACCAACCGTGCATCAATGAAAGTCATCGTCACGAGATACTCGGATTTTGCATTGGGGTGACATTGGGAACTACTTGTCACCTAGTCAATGCTCTCTATCCGGAGACACATACCCACCTCTTGCGGTTACTATCTTCAACTACCCAAAGCACCATGGCAAATCTGCATTTGTATGGAACAACCTCAACATGTGAAATATCATATGTAGCGACAACAAAGGCACACGAGAATTGTGCATCCGTGGCACTGATAATAACCATCAAATGCATCTAATTCTCAATTTGCACTAATCTAGACAATAACTCGACTATCGAGTATATTCTAACACTCAAAAACTTCCAAAAGATATAGTGTCGTAGATTCTAACTTAAAGATCAAACTTCATTTTTATCCATGTAATAAATCATTGATTAATTTAGTACATTCCATGTACCTACAATGCATGTCATCATTATATATTCATTCATACATTAATCTATTTTTAGTTCAATATTTTTAATATTAATTAGTCACATCATATTAGTACTATGCATAAAACTTCGTTCAATATGAATGTCGGATAGCTCGGAAATCGATCTTGAACTTAGTGATGCAATATGAAAAACTGCTAAAATAAGCCCTAGGAATGCCTAGATCTTTGATCTGAGCATGTGCATATGATCATCATATCGCTCACATCGCAATGATATGATTTTTATTGATATGTGGTACCCACATCTTCCGAAATCATCCCAAGCAATTCGTAATAACTAGATACCCACAAAACACGCCTCACGCGAAACTGCTCAGATCTTCAATCCAAGCACATGCATGTGATCATCGACTCTCTCACATCACAGTGATATAAATTTATCAACATGTAATATTCGAATATCCCATAATCGTCCCAAACATGTCGTGATAACTAAATACCCTCAAAACACACCTCACGCTAAATAGCTCAAATCTTTAATCCAAGCATGTGCATATGATCCTCATCTCGTGCACATGATTCTTCAAAACATATCCGGATATCCTCATCTCGTGGGTATAAGGGCCGATCCACACCTCCAAAAAGTGAAAATGGTGTAGAAAGGTTGTGTGGACCAACAACAAGGTGGAAATACGAAGATCTATACCTTCGAGGGCATTCCCTTAGATTCTTCCTCCTCTCTGAAAACATGGTTTTCTAGGTACTTCTGTGAAACACGTGCAATGAATGGAAGGACCACGTCGCCCTTTTTAAGATGACGTCCTTGACTTGTCGATTGGACATCAAAACTTTGTCGCTGGCGATGAAATTCTAACGAGTCTTCATCGAAAGCTTGGGTGGATTGAGATAAATGACTCAACCACTTGGCTATTTATAGCCTCATGTTCGTGGCTCAAAGGCCATAAACCACCCTATTCCATGCTTATATTTCATAGACGATGTCTGTTTTTCTTGTTCTTGGTCTCGCTGGAAAGATCTCGAAGAGTGCTACAAGATAGATGCTGAATCTGTGATTCATCACTTCAAAAGTCAAAAATAGAGCCTTGTTCCCGAGAAAATAGAGGCATATTTCCCCTTATATTGCATAAATAGAATTCATGCATGTATTCATAACTCATGTAGTTTAGGAGCTCATTTTGCATCTAAATAAGAAGCCAAAAATCCCTTGTAAAATACCTCTTCACCAAAATAACATCTTCTCTATAATCTATACTCCTTAGTTAATAACATAGGGAAGAATGTCAAAAACCACCGTTGTAAAATAGCCAATATAGCCTGAGAGCCCTTGTACACTAAAATACACATAAAGCCCTCATACAAAGCCTGAATTAGGTCTACTCACTCTTAGAATATTACATATCAAAAGACCTTTAAAATGAGACTAATTTCATTGAATTTGGAGCTCGTATGAGAAACTTGGGTTTTTGGATCACTTTGTATACTACAGATGTATATTTATGTATCCTTGTATTTATGTATCATATTTGACCTCATCTCCGTCTTTGGTCAACATGAAACTTGTATATCTCATCGAGATCTACAACTTTCATGTTTTGAGTTTTTCCAAATTCGGCTCCCTCTTCTCTCTACACGTGTCTCTTATTCCAGCCACTCACAGCAGGCCACGTGGCGCCCTCTGGTTGCGCCACACGGCCCGCCTCCCATCGCCTCATCCGCCCGCGCCTTCAGCCGTTGGATCTCGCTCTAGATCCAACGACCCAGCGCTGCCCACGCCGCCCCTCGCCTGGACCATCAGATCTTCCCTAGCTGTGATCCACGCCGCTCATCCGCGCCTTCACCAGAACCTTCCACGTGGCCGCATCTGCGCCGCCTGATCAGACCTCCGATCTCTCCATCCCAGCCGCCCCTCTGCCAGCGAATCTCGACCTTCTGATCAACTCCATCCTCTCATCTAAACTGCTCGCTCGCGTGTCGCCACAACGCGCCACGTGGCGCCATCATAACCCATCATCTACGCACCTCAGATCTAATCCTACCCGACCAAATCCCCCTTGATCCCCACCGTTGGATCTCAAGATCCAACGGTGGAGACCTCGTCTCCTACCTCCAGGCGCCCCTCTCCCCCACGTCCCTTGCCTTGCGGGAGGGGCGCCCCCTTTCCTTTTTTTGGACACACGTCAGCCATCTCCTCCGGCCGCTGACCCCCCCACGACGTCACCCACTCATCCCTCTCCCTCGCCAGCTCCCTCAAGCTCCACCACCTCCACCATACTCGCCCCACGACGACCACCAACCTTGCCAATCCACCAGCCAACCCACCTCCTTCGCCTTATAAATACGCCACCACCGGCGCCGTTCACCCCCATCCGCCACTCCAGAGAGGTCCCTCAAGCTCCAAGCTACTCATTGGTGACAGCAATTTGGTGAGTTGTCGAGCGAAGACAGGGATCCAACTCCGGCGAGATCCACGACCGCCACTGCCGTGCTGCAGCCTCCCTCGAGCAGCTGCCCGAGCTCGGGACCCTACCGACCCCTTGAGCGAAGACCTTGAGCTCAAATCTGAGCCCCATTCCCCAGGTAACCCCCTCCATTCGTCCTCCGATCTTCTTCTTTATTTTCTTGCTTTTTCTCCGATTTTATTCATCGCCATTGGCCACCCTCGCGCCTCCAAATCACCTCGACGAGCTTCGCGTCGAAGCTCCCGTCCTCGCTGACCCATTTTCACACTTCATCGACGCGTTTCACGCTACTCCGACGAACAGCTCCGCCGTTTGGCCGGAGCTTGCTTGCCGGACAACCACACTCCACGTCAGGCCTCGCCGATCACTCCACACTTCCCCACGAACACTTGCACGCCTCGGCTATACACCTAACCCCTTGCAGGTACTCATTTCTTCATTGGCCGGAGCTTCACCGGAGCTCCCTTCGAGCTTCATCGCCATCACGCCTCAGCCCCTCGTCACAGCTCCTGAGGCCACCGGAAGCTTCGTCGTACGCCCCCGCATCTTCCGAGGTACTCGGGAGCCGACGACGCTCTTCATCGACGCCTAGCGACCGAGGCGGAGCAAGGCCAGCCTCACCGGAGCTCCGCCTTCTCCTCCGCAGGTGGCGGAGGACCGTTCGAGATGAAGAAGCAGCAGTCGTTCGATCAACCGATCGAACGGTCCTCGTCCCGCCACGTGTTCCATCACCGCGCCCGTCCTCGACCGTTAATCGCGCCTCAGATCTGACGGCTCTCCAGTTGCCACGCGTCTTCATCGACAACCCTTGGATCCATCTTGATTCGAGGGCCTTCAGGCCGCCACGTCTACGAGTCCGAGCCTCGGCCTCCAAGCCAAGGCTCGGGCAACCCGAGGCTCGCTCGAACCTAACTCCAGACCTCCAGAGCGCCCAAGCCTCGCTCCGAGCCACCGACGACCTCCGAACCTAGGCCGCCCACGTGAGGAGCACGTGCGGCCTGGGTTAATTGCACAGAAGCCCCTGAAGCTTTCCTAAATTACAAAGAGGTCCCTGTGAAGCAGACCCCACGTGAGGAGCACGTGTTCCGTGGAGAAATTGCACAAGAGTCCACCATATTATCGGTAATTGCATTTTAGTCCCTGTCAGCATATTTGCTTTTTGTAATTTTAATTTCCAGTATTGCATTTACACCCCTGTGTTTGCACGTGTCCCTAGAGTGCATTTTTAATTATTTTGAGATTCTAAAAATTGCATGTTGTTGGAAATTTTGTCCTCCATCTATTAGTACACGTGTCTGATTTTTGTAGGCTTATTTGAATTATTAATGAATTAATTGGTTCATTGTTGACACATTTTGCCCAGTGATGCCTTTTGATTTTTAATTAATTATCTATGCCTTCAAAAATTATCAAAAATTCACAGTAGCCTAAGGACATCATTTTTGACATATCATAAAAATTTCATAACATTTGCATGCATATTGAGGCCTAAATAAATTGATCAGTGATTTTCTTAAATTAATTTTAATTAATTCATTTCACAGTGAAATTAAGTTCTATTAATTTTCCTAGGTCCGCCATCATTAGAGTAACCTAGGATAATTTTAGTTCTTGGAAAAATTGTGGTTTGATATTTATTAAAAATTAAATACTGAAAATCATCTGGTCTGTTTGTTTAATTCACAGTAAATTTATTTTGAGTCGAAAAATTCCAAAAAAATTAGTGTAGGTCATTTTCATCTTGATTAACCATCTGGCCAATTTTCATGATTTTTGGACTTGATTTGATACATTAATTAAATTACACAGTGAATTGTCTTGCCTTGTCTGCATAAGTCTGCATAAAAAGTAAAAAGACCAAAAAAATTATTCCTCGAAAATCAACACCTGAATAATTGCTGAAATTCACCTAAGGAGACAGATGCCTCCCTGAGATCGACCTTAGACTTACCCCAAGTAAAAAAATATTGCCGCTTAAAATTAACTTCAAATTAATCAATAAGTGGTTTTTGATCAACATCTCGTATCCGACTACAACGAATTACATTAATTAATTTGGACATTAATTTGCCTGAATTAACTAAGGGTGCGGGAGCGTTATCAAAATGGCGCCGTTGCCGGGGAGGCACGGCTTAGGTTATTTGTAGCATAATTTTGAGTGTTTGATTTTCATTCCCCGGGTAGTCTGACCCCCGGTTTTCTTGTAATTATTTTCTCTCCTTTATTTTTGCATTAATTTATTTTTGTGTAACTCTCTGACCTCTAATTATTTTTTGTGCGAGGACCGCGAGGAGTCGGCGACGCTTCGAGGACTTAGCATTTAAATTTTTGAGTGAAAGAGAGGCTTTGTAATTACATTTTATTTTATTTCTTTTTCTTTCGCATCATTTCCAGCGGTTCCCGTCTGGGATCTCGCGCGTGTAAAGATAGTGGAACTGTGTCCCGTGTGCTGTGTGGGTGAATTGTAACTTAGCTTGCACTAGTGGCTCCTCGAGCCATTCTAGGAATTGTTTGTGCTCGTAATCAATAGGACCACACATCACACATAAAAGACGCACCTAGACCGCAGGACTTAGTCCAAATTAAACTGTTCTTCACGCTAATAGAACTGCCTGTCTAGGAGCGGCTTTCATCGCCTGCATTTGCATGTAGAATAAAGTTTTCAATTCTGTATTGCATCCTGCATCAAAAAGCGAAGGGATCACTGTAAGTACTCTCTACTTAGCATACGCATCATCGATTTCAACTTGCATCGGCTTTTCTCGATTTCCCCCTCTGATTTCCTCACTTAAATTAAACAGGAAATTGGGACTGTCCGATAGGCGTGCTTTGTGGTGGATTAATTAAAGTGATAACCTAACTTTAAAATCGGGACTGCTAACAGTATTGACCTAAAAAGAGGAATAAAATCTGAAAATTGTTTGCGGGAGACTAATCCCCGACCTTGTTTTCAGGCTGAGTGAGGGTACCTGAGTGTGTGTGAACACCCTAAGGTAGAGCCCAAATCCCCGTCTTCCATATCACGTTCTAACTGATCCTAGCAAATATCACGAGCCGAACATTTTCAGATTCTTTGACTAGTACCAAGTAGCCTCCGCCTGTCTCAGGTAGATAGGGGCGAAATTGCGGTACTTCGCGACAAGCTGCCAGTAACCCCCCGGGGTGAAGTTCCGGCCTTGTCAGCCTCCGCCTGCTTGCAGGTAGATAGGGGCGTGGTCACTGAATCCATCGGCTTGGGATAGGAGCGAAGAAAGGAAGGAGCGGCGGTATCTTAGATGACAGGATAAATAGGGAAGACGCATCCGGCTCTGAGCCGACTTCCCTTTAGGCCGCGTAATCCTTGCTAGATTTGCTTGAATATCACACTTAAAAACTACAAGATAAATTGGACTCAACTTTGAGTCCTTCACTGTGTTGAGTGTGAATCCAGGGTCTTGGATTGATCTTGTGCTTGCTTCAGGTAGGAGTAAAATCCTATCTTCTTCTTGCTTCACCAAGATGAGTGACTGGGGAGATCTCGACGCACTATTCACTAATCTCTCTATGAGTCCCCCAAGTAACTCGTCTTTCTCGGTCCGAGCGTACCTTGGACCACCCAGGACTCATGACCCTCTTGAGTCCTGGTTCCCTCATGCTCAGGGTGGTTACTCTCAAACCAACCCTTTTATCTCCTCTGAGATTACCGAGGAAGACCATTGCCTCGGTAATCCCTTCCTTGATTCACCCTCTAACACCGATCTTATTTTCCAATCCCCAGAACTAGAGGGAGAAATGCCGCCAAGGATGCCGCCCGATGAGGACCAAATGAGACAGATTCTTAGACGCCTTGCCGAAGCCGAACAGAAAAATGCTGATCTCATGGCACGGATGGGACAAATAATAGTAGCTGAAGGGATCGACCGACCAATGGTCGATACCTACAACCCGGCGGAGAACGAGATCCAAAATTGGCTAGCACCTGCAGTTCCCGACCAGGCATTCGAGCTGAAGCCCCACTTCCTTAGCATGCTGCCGAAGTTTAACGGAAACCTCAGTGAAGAGCCTTACACCTTCCTCCGTGACTTCGAACTAGTATGCAACAATCTTAGCCATCCCAATGTTGGCCAAGATTATATCCGGCTGAAGGCCACCCCGTTTGCCTTAGGAGATAGGGCTGCACATTGGTTGAAAAACTTAGGGGTGGTATGTACTACCTGGATGCAGTTCAAGGACCTCTTCTTGAAGAAGTTCTACCCTCTCAGTAGAACCAATCATATGCGAACGAAGATTGCCAGCTTCGCCCAAGGACCCTGCGAACCGTTCCATGAGGCTTGGGACAGGTTCAATGACTTAGTACAGAAATGCCCATGCCACGGCATTTCTAAGGCGATCTTAGTCCAGACCTTGTTCTGCGGTCTAACCCCAGAGATGCAGGGGTTAGTCAGCGCCGCCTGTGGAGGAAGCTATCTGAACAAGAACGAGCACGCCGTGTGGAAAATCCTAGAGCAGATGGCAGAAACCGGCAGGTCACAGGCCACAAGGGCTTATCAGTTGTCTCCCTCGATCTTATCCAATGAGACAACTAAAAGGACTGTTGCAGATCTGACTGAGGACCTCATCCCCAGCATGGGGATGATTGCCGACAAGCTTACCATGGTCGAGCAGATCCACAAGAGAGTCGCGGAGATGGAGTCTCTTTCGAGCCTTCCCAAGAAGGTGGAGGAACTCTCTGAAAAGGTAGCCAAGATTAAGATACCCACCCCTTCTGCACCACCTGTACCTGTACATCGAGTCCATCTTGTACAGGAACAGGCACCGGGGTCTCAGAGCAGCTGGGATCAGACTTATACCCAGCCGAACCATCATGCACCCCCACCAGTGGAAACAGAATACGAGGAGCCTCCGCCCGTTTACGAGATCAACGGGCTCTGGTATAGCCGTGACCCGCTAGTCCGGCAAATCGAGATGGGGAAGGATCAGGCACACCGCTCAACCCCAGTCTACCAAGAGACCAGGCCCGTCACAGTCCCGCGATACCAGTCCAGGCCAGAACATGGGTACCAGCCGCAGCAGCGCACCTACCAGCAGGGGCCAGCACCATCCCATCAGCAGCAGTATCGGCACGGCCAGCAGGGCCAGTACAGGACCGCATCCACTCAGCAGCCAGCCCAACCCACCGAATTAGAATCCCTCACCTTAGCGATCCAGACCCTGTCTGATAGGGTCCAACAGATGCAGAATGACTACCTGGACATGAGGACCGACATCAATCGGGTCTCTCGTGCTCAGGACCAACAAATGGCGCCAAGGACTCCAATTCCCGCACAGGTTCAGGCCAACCCAAACAGCATACACCAGGGCCAGAACCGACCCCGAGATCAGGTATACTATTCAGATAATTATTTATCTGAACATGAGATCCTTTCGTACGATAATGTTAACCATATGTCCCTCAGGAGCGGAAGGACCGTGACCATACCTGATCGGACACGGGCGCAAAAAGAAGGAACCTCCGAAACTCTACCTGAGGAGAAGTCAGAGGAAGAAGAGGAGGAGCATCACCACCGCCACCGCCAGCAGAAGAAGAGGACATCTGATTCCTCGAAGCAGCATTCCCACATCCATCCAGAGTCAGACGACGCCGATGAGCCCGCACCTCCATCTGAGGAGGATCGTCCAGAAGAAGCGGAAGAAGCATCACCGGCCTCGCCCCAGCATTTTCTTTTCGGTCAGAGTCCAAGTCCGAGTCTGTATCAGAGTCCGAGTCAGAGTCGTGTTCAGAACTCAGTTCCAGAAATTAATGAAAATATTACAGTTCCAGAACCTGAGTTAATAATCCCTTTCCCCCAAGCTCTCAAGGGTGGAAAGAAGAAAATCAAAAAAATCCAAAAAGATGACCCTGAGATGGCTGAATTTTGCAATAAACACATCAAGGTCACAATCCCTTTTTCATGTTCGTGGAAATGACCCCTGCGTTCCAAAAATACCTTAAGGTGAGATGCACACCTACTAGGGTTAGCAGGAAGACCAAAAGCCGTGTTGAGAAACACGTTCTATCAGTAGCCACGACTTGTGCAATCAAGAACTCGTTTCCTCGGAAATGAAGAGACATGGGTGCACACTATGTAGTGAGTCATGTTGATGACATAGCGTTTGCACGCACTCTCCTGGACAATGGTTCCTCAATCAACTTAATGCCCACAACCCTCTATGAGCGGCTTAATCTCGGACCTCTTAGGAAATCTAGAGCTATTCTGCAGTTTGCTGACAAATCCACTAAGAGGTCCCAAGGAGAGTTAAGGAACATTGTGATCAAAGTCGAGGGGCAAGAATACATGGTGGACTTCACTGTCCTGGATATGGAAACCCCTCGTAATTGGAGAGATTCCCAGATCATCTTAGGTAGGCCCTTCCTCAGAACAGCAGGGGCCTTATTCGATTACAAGAATGGGAAGATTCAGTTCCAAACTCCAGGCGGAGATGAGGAACTTGAAATGAAGCAGACAAGATGGCAGCGACCGGACTCCGAATCCAGCACCGAGTACTCTTCTATCGGAACAGACTGTGAGCATGTAGACGTAGTTGGGCCATGGAGACAGAACCCAGCCAGCACCGATGTGTCCATCTCCTTTGAAGATGATCCAGTGCATGAGTCAGTCTGCGAGATCCTCAGGAACGAGTACAGCTCTGAGCCTGCATCGCCCTACATCTTCGATGACGTAGAGGCCCGGTTGGGCCTGTCAGTCCTTACATCCTTAGGACAATCGGAAGATGAGGATGACGAGTCGGACGAGGCGTTTGCCGATTGCATGGAGACCTTTGACGATCCGACTCCAGAGCCGAGTTTGGTGGCAGCTACTACAGAACATGATCGAGCCACTTCCAACACCAAACCAGATCAGATTGAGCCAGACTTTCTAGACGATCACACTATTCCTGAGCTCAAACCTTTACCCACAACCCTGAAGTATGCCTTCCTTGCGGGCCAAGACAAGAAATTTCCGGTCATTATCAGTTCGCAATTGACCGAGGAGCAGGAATCTCGCTTGCTAGAGATCCTGGAAAAGAACCGCAAGGCAATAGGCTGGAGCATTTCCGATCTCCACGGAATAAATCCCGCTCTGTGTTCGCACCATATTTACTTGGAGAACGAAGCCAAACCCTCTCGTGAATTCCAACGCCGGTTGAATCCAAATTTACGAGAGGTAGTGAAGAAAGAGATAGAAAAATGGTGCGACGCGGGTTTTATTTATCCAATCTCCGACTCTAAGTGGGTGGCCCCAATCCATGTTGTCCCGAAAAAGTCGGGAATTCAGACGACCATTAACGAGGACGGAGAGGAGATCGTGACGAGAGTACCCACGTCGTGGCGCGTCTGTGTGGATTACAGACGCCTGAATGCCGCGACGAAGAAGGATCATTTCCCCCTACCGTTCATTGATCAGATCCTAGAAAGATTAGCGGGGAAAGAATTCTTCTGCTTCCTTGATGGGTTCTCGGGCTACAATCAAGTAGCCATAGCTCCGGAGGACCAGGAAAAGACCACGTTCACATGCCCCTTTGGTACCTATGCTTTCAGGCGCATGCCTTTTGGGCTATGCAATGCTCCAGGTACTTTTCAAAGGTGCATGATTGCTGTATTCGCCGAAATGGTCGGCGAATTCCTGGAAGTCTTCATGGATGACTTCTCGATCCACGGTGATTCTTTTGATTCCTGTCTTCAGAATCTGGACCGAGTCCTCAAAAGATGTTGTGAGGTCAATCTGGTGCTTTCCTGGGAGAAAAGTCACTTCATGGTGACGGAGGGCATAGTGTTGGGGCATGTCATCTCCAAGAGAGGAATGGAGGTTGACCCTGCCAAGGTGGACGTGATCAGACGACTCCAGCCACCAACCAACGTGAGGCAGTTGCGGTCGTTCCTCGGGCATGTCGGATTTTATCGAAGATTTATCAAGGATTTTTCTAAGATTGCCCGACCGCTAACTGAGCTTTTAGGCAAAGACACGGAGTTTATTGTAGATCACAAATGTCTTGAGGCCTTTAAGCTTCTACAAGGAATAATCATGGACGCACCCATCTTACAAGCCCCAGATTGGTCTTTACCTTTTGAGATCATGACGGACGCCTCAGATTATGCTGTTGGGGCTGTATTGGGACAAAGAAGAGATGGCGTCCCGTTTGCAATTCACTACGCAAGCAAAGTGCTTGATTCTGCTCAGCGTAACTATACAGTTACAGAAAAGGAAATGCTTGCAGTAGTGTTTGCCTTGGACAAATTCAGATCTCACCTAATCGGATCCAAGGTAACTGTGTTCACAGACCACACGACACTACGATATTTAATGGCAAAGAAGGACGCAAAGGCGCGTCTTCTTCGTTGGATTTTACTTATCCAGGAATTTGATTTGGACATCCGTGATAAACCTGGAAAGAAGAACGTAGTAGCCGATCATCTTTCTCGTCTCGAAGATCTTAATACTTCCGAGGTTTCCCCGATTCGAGACTCCTTCCCTGACGAGTCGATTTTTGTTATCGACTCACTCCCATGGTACGCCAATATCGTGAACTATCTTGTCTCCAAGAAAGTTCCCGAGGATTGGCCCAAGAGCCAAATCGACCGACTAAAGTCGGATGCTAGACACTACCATTGGGAGGATCCGATCCTTTTCTTTGAAGGACCGGATTGTGTCTGGAGACGTTGTATTCCTCAGGAGGAATACCAGAGTTTCCTTTCTTTATGCCATAGCTTAGAGGCAGGAGGACACCACTCCGGGAAGAGGACCGCATGGAAGGTACTTCAGTGTGGCTTTTACTGGCCGATTCTGTTTCGCGATGCCACCGCCTTCGCGAAGTCGTGCCCAGTTTGCCAGAGAATGGGAGGAACCGTTGGTTCCAAGGATGAGATGCCAATGCAGCCGGTCATCATTTGTGATGTCTTTGACGCCTGGGGCATCGATTTCATGGGCCCATTCCCTGTCAGCCACGGGTTTGAATACATCCTTCTTGCGGTAGACTATTTGTCCAGATGGGTGGAGGCTATCCCGACCCGAGCCGCAGACAGCAGGACTGTCTGTAAATTTATCAGAGAGCACATAATCTCTAGGTTCGGAATCCCCAAAATGATGATATCAGACGGGGGTAGCCACTTTGTGAATCGGGAGGTGAAGAAACTCCTGAAGGACTACGGCATCGAACACCATGTCGCGAGTCCTTACCACCCACAAACTAATGGTATGGCTGAGGTGTCCAATAGGGAGGTGAAAACCATATTGCAAAAGCTTGTCCGCCCGGACAGGAAGGACTGGTCTCAGATCTTGGATCAAGTCCTCTGAGCGTATAGGACGGCTTACAAGACACCGTTAGGCACCTCCCCATTCCGAATGGTATTCGGAAAGCCGTGCCATTTGCCCGCAGAGTTAGTGCACAAATCAGAATGGGCAATTAAGAAGGTCAACTGGAACACACACCTGGGTCAGAGACAGAGAGACATGGATCTGAATGAGCTAGTGGAAGTCAGAAACCGAGCATACGACAACAGTTTGGTATACAAGGACAAGGTGAAGCGTTGGCATGATAGATATATCAGACGAAAGACCTTTGTTCTTGGACAGAAGGTATGGTTGTTCAATGCTAGGCTGAAGATTTTCCAAGGCAAGCTGAAGTCTAAGTGGACGGGACCATTTGTCGTCCGTACGGTGCATGATAGTGGATGTGTCGAGATCTCAGATCTCGCAGATGAAGCACCGACATTCCTCGTAAATGGGCAGCTGTTGAAGCACTTCGTCGAATCCAATGAACAGTTAGTCCATGTGGAGGAGATTGTATTCATGCGCGAGACAGATACAGCAGATGCATCTCAAGCCGCGTATGAGACCTTGCAGCAATGAACTCCAGCCATCAGCAGCATCTTCAAAAGATTCAAACCGACTCATCTGTATATATATCATTCTTCCTGTATATCCTATCCTTTACCTCCACGATTCTAGTAACCCATCCCCACATCATCGAACCATTATCTTGGACTATACTTAGGATGACCAGATCCTAAGTATAGGGGGGAGGGGTGACCCGAGTCGATTCACTGTACATTCTCCAAATCACATCGGTTCTCACACTCATTCCTGTCCTATACTTAGGCTGACTAGAGCCTAAGTATAGGGGGGAACGATGCCCGCATTGTATACTCAATCATTTCTCATATTTCCCTCGTCCGCCCCATTCCTGATCTTCGTCTACACTTAGGCTGTCATAGCCTAAGTATAGGGGGGCGAGACGACTTCTATATTTTTCTGTTCCTTTTGGCTCTCCTACGCTTAGCACGAGCTATGTCTTTTTCCTCGCTCTTCGTGCTCTGAGGACATAGCACACGCTAAGTATAGGGGGGCGTGTATATATTACGTATATACTTTACCCATAGCTCGTACTTGCGCGTATTTTTGTATATTTTACAATACTAACGGGTGGGTAAAAAAAATTTGAAAACTATAAAAATAGGCTTCTTATTTACTCTTGCATATCATCTCTGCATAGAAAAATAAAAAGAGTCTTGCATTTTCATAGCATGACATCTCATCTCATCTGCATATCTTTGCATATGTAAAGTTAAAAGCTAGTGGGTTCTGGACCAAGTTATGAATGGATAGTGAGGATGGACTTGATTTGACCTTAATCCACCTAATTTCAGAGGAACCTTACAGGAACTGGAGTTAAGATTTCTCGGGTCAAGTGACTTAATTCTTTGAGTCCGCAAGTCTATGTTCACATGTCATCTTGATTAGTCTAAGTAGAATATCTCGTGCACACGCATGATTCTTATAGACAGTGACCTAACTTGGACAAGCACAATGCACGTAGCTCTTCATTGACGAGGTGGTGAGGAGGTAGAATCCTTTAGCTTGGAGTAGCACACGGGTGAAAACATCCGTCCTCCTCTAGGGAGGGAAGTGCGTCTCAACCTAGTCTAGTGGTGTTGACATCTAAGGACAGGATGCTGTGGGTTGCAATAATGCTTCAAAAGAGGGATAGTCTACTGACTCAAGAGGAAAAACTCCTGATGTACATGCTGCTCTTTTGTGAAAAAAAAAATATTGCAAGAAAGAACTCCAAAAAAAATCAGACAGGTCCAAGAAAAAAAATAATACCTGTCGGAGTATGTAAACTAGTAATGAAATGCAGCTGGATGACTTGGCTACACTGGTCAGGCATCCCGGGATAGGTAGCTACACTGGCTACCATCCATTCTTTTCTCTACCCCCTCCTCTTGAGTTGGTCGCACTTGAACTTAGAAGGGAATACCCCGCTCCTCGAGGAAAGAGTTACTGGACCGGGTTATTTGAGTTACCTTGTTAGAGGAGGCTGGTTCCGAGCCATATCTGACGTGGAGAGTTACAAATCACTTACACAGTACAAGTAAGAATCATAGTCATCAGAAATTTGCGTTTGAGGATTTGTTCTGACCTGACTATTGAGGCGTCTTGAATAGAAGACTTGTGGAACTTGAAGTCTGTTAAGTCTTAAGTCCAGGTCCCAATAAGGTTCCGCCACACAATTAATCCAAAGGTCGAGTCAGGCTCCATTTTTCAACTTTTGTTCATGACCTTGGTTTGGAACCCAAAATCATTTCACTCTTGCATTTCATTTAGTTGCTCGGGGACGAGCAAGGTTTAAGTATAGGGGGTTGATGAATCTGTGATTCATCACTTCAAAAGTCAAAAATAGAGCCTTGTTCCCGAGAAAATAGAGGCATATTTCCCCTTATATTGCATAAATAGCATTCATGCATGTATTCATAACTCATGTAGTTTAGGAGCTCATTTTGCATCTAAATAAGAAGCCAAAAATCCCTTGTAAAATACCTCTTCACCAAAATAACATCTTCTCTATAATCTATACTCCTTAGTTAATAACATAGGGAAGAATGTCAAAAACCACCGTTGTAAAATAGCCAATATAGCCTGAGAGCCCTTGTACACTAAAATACACATAAAGCCCTCATACAAAGCCTGAATTAGGTCTACTCACTCTTAGAATATTACATATCAAAAGACCTTTAAAATGAGACTAATTTCATTGAATTTGGAGCTCGTATGAGAAACTTGGGTTTTTGGATCACTTTGTATACTACAGATGTATATTTATGTATCCTTGTATTTATATATCATATTTGACCTCATCTCCGTCTTTGGTCAACATGAAACTTGTAGATCTCATCGAGATCTACAACTTTCATGTTTTGAGTTTTTCCAAATTCGGCTCCCTCTTCTCTCTACATGTGTCTCTTACTCCAGCCACTCACAGCAGGCCGCGTGGCGCCCTCTGGTTGCGCCACGCGGCCCGCCTCCCATCGCCGCATCCGCCCGCGCCTTCAGCCGTTGGATCTCGCTCTAGATCCAACGGCCCAGCGCTGCCCACGCCGCCCCTCGCCTGGACCATCAGATCTTCCCTAGCTGTGATCCACGCCGCTCATCCGCGCCTTCACCAGAACCTTCCACGTGGCCGCATCTGCGCCGCCTGATCAGACCTCCGATCTCTCCATCCCAGCCGCCCCTCTGCCAGCGAATCTCGACCTTCTGATCAACTCCATCCTCTCATCTAAACCGCTCGCTCGTGTGTCGCCACAACGCGCCACGTGGCGCCATCATAACCCATCATCTACGCACCTCAGATCTAATCCTACCCGACCAAATCCCCCTTGATCCCCACCGTTGGATCTCAAGATCCAACGGTGGAGACCTCGTCTCCTACCTCCAGGCGCCCCTCTCCCCCACGTCCCTTGCCTTGCGGGAGGGGCGCCCCCTTTCCTTTTTTTGGACACACGTCAGCCATCTCCTCCGGCCGCTGACCCCCCCACGACGTCACCCACTCATCCCTCTCCCTCGCCAGCTCCCTCAAGCTCCACCACCTCCACCATACTCGCCCCACGACGACCACCAACCTTGCCAATCCACCAGCCAACCCACCTCCTTCGCCTTATAAATACGCCACCACCGGCGCCGTTCACCCCCATCCGCCACTCTAGAGAGGTCCCTCAAGCTCCAAGCTACCCATTGGTGACAGCAATTTGGTGAGTTGTCGAGCGAAGACAGGGATCCAACTCCGGCGAGATCCACGGCCGCCACCGCCGTGCTACAGCCTCCCTCGAGCAGCTGCCCGAGCTCGGGACCCTACCGACCCCTTGAGCGAAGACCTTGAGCTCAAATCTGAGCCCCATTCCCCAGGTAACCCCCTCCATTCGTCCTCCGATCTTCTTCTTTATTTTCTTGCTTTTTCTCTGATTTTATTCATCGCCATTGGCTACCCTCGCGCCTCCAAATCACCTCGACGAGCTTCGCATTGAAGCTCCCGTCCTCGCTGACCCATTTTCACACTTCATCGACGCGTTTCACGCTACTCCGACGAACAGCTCCGCCGTTTGGCCGGAGCTTGCTTGCCGGACAACCACACTCCACGTCAGGCCTCGCCGATCACTCCACACTTCCCCACGAACACTTGCACGCCTCGGCTATACACCTAACCCCTTGCAGGTCCTCATTTCTTCATTGGCCGGAGCTTCGCCGGAGCTCCCTTCGAGCTTCATCGCCATCACGCCTCAGCCCCTCGTCACAGCTCCTGAGGCCACCGGAAGCTTTGCCGTACGCCCCCGCATCTTCCGAGGTACTCGGGAGCCGACGACGCTCTTCATCGACGCCTAGAGACCGAGGCGGAGCAAGGCCAGCCTCACCGGAGCTCCGCCTTCTCCTCCGCAGGTGGCGGAGGACCGTTCGAGACGAAGAAGCAGCAGCCGTTCAATCAACCGATCGAACGATCCTCGTCCCGCCACGTGTTCCATCACCGCGCCCGTCCTCGACCGTTAATCGCGCCTCAGATCTGACGGCTCTCCAGTTGCCACGCGTCTTCATCGACAACCCTTGGATCCATCTTGATCCGAGGGCCTTCAGGCCGCCACGTCTACGAGTCCGAGCCTCGGCCTCCAAGCCTAGGCTCGGGCAACCCGAGGCTCGCTCGAACCTAACTCCAGACCTCCAGAGCGCCCAAGCCTCGCTCCGAGCCACCGACGACCTCCGAACCTAGGCCGCCCACGTGAGGAGCACGTGCGGCCTGGGTTAATTGCACAGAAGCCCCTGAAGCTTTCCTAAATTACAAAGAGGTCCCTGTGAAGCAGACCCCACATGAGGAGCACGTGTTCCGTGGAGAAATTGCACAAGAGTCCACCATATTATCGGTAATTGCATTTTAGTCCCTGTCAGCATATTTGCTTTTTGTAATTTTAATTTCCAGTATTGCATTTACACCCCTGTGTTTGCACGTGTCCCTAGAGTGCATTTTTCATTATTTTGAGATTCTAAAAATTGCATGTTGTTGGAAATTTTGTCCTCCATCTGTTAGTACACGTGTCTGATTTTTGTAGGCTTATTTGAATTAATAATGAATTAATTGGTTCATTGTTGACACATTTTGCCCAGTGATGCCTTTTGATTTTTAATTAATTATCTGTGCCTTCAAAAATTATCAAAAATTCACAGTAGCCTAAGGACATCATTTTTGACATATCATAAAAATTTCATAACATTTACATGCATATTGAGGCCTAAATAAATTGATCAGTGATTTTCTTAAATTTATTTTAATAATTCATTTCACATTGAAATTAAGTTCTGTTAATTTTCCTAGGTCCGCCATCATTAGAGTAACCTAGGATAATTTTAGTTCTTGGAAAAATTGTGGTTTGGTATTTATTAAAAATTAAATACTGAAAATCATCTGGTCTGTTTGTTTAATTCACAGTAAATTTATTTTGAGTCGAAAAATTCCAAAAAAATTAGTGTAGGTCATTTTCATCTTGATTAACCATCTGGCCAATTTTCATGATTTTTGGACTTGATTTGATACATTAATTAAATTACACAGTGAATTGGCTTGCCTTGTCTGCATAAGTCTGCATAAAAAGTAAAAAGACCAAAAAAATTATTCCTCGAAAATCAACACCTGAATAATTGCTGAAATTCACATAAGGAGACAGATGCCTCCCTGAGATCGACCTTGGACTTACCCCAAGTAAAAAAATATTGCCGCTTAAAATTAACTTCAAATTAATCAATAAGTGGTTTTTGATCAACATCTCGTATCCGACTACAACGAATTACATTAATTAATTTGGACATTAATTTGCCTGAATTAACTAAGGGTGCGGGAGCGTTATCAATAGACTAGTCATTTGTCCTATTTGGATAATGAATTTGGTCGGAAGTTCTCTTATAGAACATGCTATCGGCTTCTTGCTTTTAATGTGATGGCGACTAGCATTTTTCACGTCAACAACCATTGTGATACGGTTTCTTTTCTTTATTTAGCTCTTTCTCATACTTAAGCTCCTAATAATAATCAATCCCATGACCACTCTTTTTTGCAGATGTTCTTCCAGTAACCCTTATCACTGCCTTTGTTAAGTAAAGCAAACCCCTCAATAGATATAACATGTTCATCATTCATAGTCGCACAATGTTGTTCTTCATATTCAATAGTATAATATACTCCCTCAATATTGGATCATGTCCTGGTAGTCAGAAGTTGACTCCTAGTTGCTTCAAACTCAGTCTCAAGGACACCGCACAACAAGACAAAGCCTTCTCCCACAATTAAGTAGGGTTGTCTACATGGATTTTCTGCCTCTATTCAGATCTATTTTGAGTCATTCTCAAGCTTAAATTCAGGTAACTAGGATCCCTGTGGATATTCTCATTCCAACACTTCTTGGGCCTTCCTCGCCTCTTTTAACTAACTCAACAACCAAAGTCTCACATCTTCTAACTGGTGCATCAACAGACCTCCTTTGCAAATGACTAAATCATCTTAAGAGATTTTCTCTCATATTATCTTCTATCGATGTTACGCCAACTTTTCTTCTTATCGCATCGTTCCAAATCTGATTTTTCCATATATGACCACACATCCACCTTAGCATTTTTTTCTGCTATAGTCATTTTCCACACATGTTTATTGTCCACAAGACAACATTCTGATCCATAGAGCATAGCAGGTCTCATGACTACTTGCAATACTTTCTTTTGACTTTCAAAGAGATTTTCTTATCACAAAGAACAATAGATGGTCCTCTCCACTTTAGCCAACCAACATTTATTCTATGAGTAAGATCTCCATCAATTTCCTCATCTTGTTGCAAAATAGATTTCAAGTATCTAAATGAATCTTTCTTCTGAATGTTATCATCTCCAATCTTCACCTCAAGTTTTCTACTATTGTTTCCATCAAATATGCACTCCATATATTCGGTCTTAGCCATAGTTATATGGATTCCTTTAGTCTCTAAGGCATATCTCCAAGCCTCCAGCTTCTCATTTACTCCATCTCTTGTTTCATCAATCAAGACAATATCATCGGCGAACTCCAAGGTATATCATCCTGAATATGACTAGTCAACTCGTCCATAATCAAAGCAAAAAGATTTGGACTCAAAGCTGAACCTTGATGTATACTGATGTTGATGTAAAAATAGTCAGTCTTCCCATACTATATCCTTAGACAAGATGAAGCAATATGATACATATCCTTTACAAGTTTAATGTATAGGACATGCACTTATCTCTTCTCCAAAACTCCCCATACTGTCTCCCCTGGGACTGAATCATAATCCTTACCAAATCAATAAAAATCGTATGGAGGTTCTTCTTTTTAGCTATATAAATCTTCATTGTTCTCCTCAACAAGTGGATAGTTTCAATAGTAGAACGATCTAGAATGAATCAGAATTGATTTTCAGTTATTTTGAAAACTTGCCTCAACCTTCTTTCGATCACACGTTCTCAAATTTTCATAGTACGACTCAGTTTGATACCTCTATAATTTGGACAATTTTGTATGTCTCATTTACTCGTATAAAGAGGCACCACAATGCTTCCCCTCTATTCGCCAGATATTTTCTTCCTTCACCAAATAACATTGAATAAATTTTTGAGCCAAATCAAACCAAGACCACCAAGAATAATAAAACCATTTACTTGCACATCTCGTCCAAATACTTATTTTGATCGACGAAGCTCATCCAAGAGTCATCACCGTAATAATGCCCTCTTCTCATAAAACTTTATTATTGTAGTTGTCTCTGATACTCAGCGTAAAAAATTGGGTTATCGAGTTGGACTATAATAGGATTAAAACATATATCAGTTAGGATTATTGTACCATCTTACTTCAATATGATCAGTTTTTCATCATGGTGATGGAATGAATCAATGAAGGCTCGTGATATCGATTTGGGTTCCAAACCTATGAAAGAAATGTGCATTTCTAGAGCTTCTGGTCCAAGCCCAAAAAAGCCCAAATAACAATGAGTGTATATACACACATAGAAAGGGACTAAAGTCAATTCGACTATCTTAAAGAAATAATGTATAGGTGTTCTCAGAATTGGTGGAACTTCTAAAATCATACGACTTATCTGGATTTCTGTAATGTAATATGACTTCCGGCAATGTTTTAAGTAAAATTCGATTTGGGTGTTTGGTGTTAATGCAAGTCATAATCAGTATTTTTGAGATAAAGTCCTTCGTAACTAAGACCAGTTAAAGAAGTTATTGTTATTAGGGGTAGAAAACATTCCAATTTCTCTGTCCTATCGCTCTTTTGATTATGCCATCACCCTTTTGATTATGCCATCTAAGTAAGGATGTTGAAATGATACGAAAATATATTTACACACAATAAGGGACTTTTCAAATGAGGTAGGTCTTTCTGAGATTGTAAAGGTCACTGTCAATTTAGTAAAACTCTGTAACAATTTTGTAAAAGTATAAACTGCATATTGTAAAAAAAATAATTTTTGTAAAATATAGCATCCAAATTTAAATTAATATTTTTATCTAATAAAATAATATTCTTATAATTTTATTTCACTATACATGTTGTGTTAATATTTATTATTAAATCTATGAAATAAGAAATTGTAAAATATATTGGAAAGATGCATAAACTGAGGGTGGCTCACCATATATATGGTGATACCCTGCCTCATTTGAAGTTTCTCCTATACATACATACATGCATGCATGCATAAATACATACATACATACATATATGGTTCAATGGGCCCCAACATGGCTACCCCCGTCCCATTTTCTGGCATTTTTTTATTATTTTTTTCAAAAATAAAGTAATGTATTTTATCACTATATTCTAATATGTTATTCTAATTTCGTCAGAAACAGAGACTCATATGCCCTTCATCTAAAACAGGTTGATTACAATAATTTTATGACCGTTAAAATTATATGTTATAGATGGAAGGCATAGGAATCTCTGTTTCTGACGAGATTGGAATGACATATTAGAGGGATATAGTGATGAAAATACATGATTTTATTTTTGAAAAATAAAAAAATCGGAAAATAGGGCATGTGCACCCCCATTTTTTCTACACACACAATAGAATACGTATACAATTTGTATTATAGCTGCACATTATAAAAACAAAAATGCATACAAACTGCACGTTATAATACAAACATTAAAACAACACACTATAATATAAACTACATATGTATTCTACTAAAGTCATCGTATTTTTTTACAAAAAAGGTCGGCCTTCTTGAACTCAAGAAGGACTCTAACCTATTGGAAGGAAATCCTAGATATATATACATATATATGGGTTCAACTGGGGGCAGCCAACATGACTGCCCTAGCCCCATTTATCGACATTCTTTTATTTTGTTTTGCAAAACAAAACCATGTATATTTATCTACATATCTCTCAATATGTCATTCGAATTTTGTCAGAAGCGGAGACTCCTATGCCCTCCATCTAGAACAGGCGGATTATAACAATGTTTAGACCGCTAAAATTACTTGTCTAGATAGAGGGCATATGAGTCTCTATTTTTGACAAAAATCGAATGACATATTTTAGGTATATGTAGATGAATATACATAATTTTTATTTTGCAAAAAAAAATATAAAAAATATCGAAAAATGGGACAGGGGCAACCCATTTTTTCCTACACACACATAGGGTAAAATGGGCTGCCTGGGAAGCTAATTCGGTTCCCCTACCTAATTTTCCCCATATTTTTCTGAAAAGTACTTTCGTGGAGTTTCATTATTATATCCCTATGTCATTCAGTTTGTGCAAAACAGAGACTCTTACGGCCTCCATCCAGACGTAATAGATTTCAACAACTCCGCGGTCGTTAAAAAATGGTTGTCTAGAGGGAGATCATATGAGTCTATTTTCTCATGAAACTTGAACGACATAATATAAGGATATAGTGATGAGTTTCCATGGATTTATTTTTAAAAAAATTATGGCGAAACGGGTCGGGGGAGGGGGAGCCAAGTTAGCTCCCCCTATGGACAGTCTCATTTTTTTCATATATATATATATAGGAAAAAATGAGTATGCTCCCTACGTGTAGCTAACTTACACGCTCCCACCTCTTTTCCCTGTATTTTTTTATTTTTCTGAAATGAAAACTATTGGAATTTAGATCACAATATGTCACCATGGTGTCACTAAAATTCGACTTAATTTGAGACTTCTATCGCCTCCATCAAGACTGTCAAATTTTAACGAATAGTTAAAATTGACCCCTTTAGATGGAGGTCATGGGCATCTATGTTTCTAACGAAATAGGAATGAATGTTAGGGGGATATATTATGAATATACATATTTTCATTTTCCAAAAAATAAAAAAATAGGGGAAAATGGCGGTGAGAGTAGCCAATTGGCTACATCCAAGGTATAGCCTCATTTAACCCATGTGTGTGTGTGTGTTTGTGTGTGTTTGCGTGTTTGTGTGTAGAAGATATATCCAATAAGGTGCTCCTTTCCTGGGTGCAAGGAAAGGCCACCATCTTAACCATTTACAATCAATCTGATGGTTATCATTAATAGCTCATTATTTAGATATTTTTAATGTTGAAAAATCTATTATGTTCATTTTAGCATATTCTATATTTAGAATGCAACAAATATCTCCATAAATATCTCCTCTCTCTCTCTCTTCCCCTCTCTCTCTCTCTCGATGGTGGCACGAGGTTCCTCTCCATCTATCTCTCTCTCGATGGCGGCATGAGGGAGGGAGGTTGCTGCTCGTCGGTGATGGCGTGCAACGACAGTAGAAGGAGAACGTTGGATGGTGGATGCAGTGTGCTGCTCTACGGTGGCCAGTGATGGCATTCTCTAAGGTTGTTTTCTTGTAGGCAATGGAGGCGGCGTTACGTGGAGGTGGTGGATGCGTGTGGCGAAGGTGAATCGTGGAGGAGATGGTTGAAGGAGAGCATGGATGGAGCAGGTGTGTGGGTGGAGGAGGACGTGCATGTAGGAGGTTGGTCGTGGAGGAGAAGGGCGGAGGAGGTGCGGGTAGAGTAATGATGCTGGAGAAGGAGTGCATGTCCAGTTTTTACAATCAGAGATCATTTTTTTCATTATCAAATCTTTTTTTACTATCTCAGATCGTTTTTTACAATCTCCTATAATTTTTTACAAAGTTTAGATTGTTTTTACATTTATTGTTTATTTTATATAGTTCTAACCTTCTACGTTTTGTTACAAGAACATAATATAAATTTTACAACAATCGATCAAGAAATGTTACAAATGTAGCATGAGCATTACAAACCTCAATTTTTTTTCATTTTTCTTTCTGATTAATAATTGATAAATTACTAACTATCTATTTTTTTGCAGATCTCCATACCTATATTACAAAACAAGCACAAAGTTTTACATATGCATTATGTAAATTCCAATTACAATAATAAACGTATTACTAAGTATAAATTTATTTTAGAAAGTAGAATTTAAATTTTACAATGTCAATGCATATTTTACAAAGATGCCAGCATTCTACATAGCGCGAAAATGCCACCACATTGGCGAAACGTCATCGAATAAATAACAACAAAAATTGCCAAATCAGACGGGCTAAAAATAGTAAAAATGAAAGGATTAAATGAAATGTAAATTCAAAATGAAATTACATTGACTAAAATACCCTTTTGGATAAGGAACCATTAGATTGAGATCAAACGGACGAGATGATGGAGCTTTCCATGCATCCAGGGAAGGTGTACCTCATTGGAAGGGCCCTCTCTCTCTCTCTCTCTCTCTCTCTATATATATATATATATATATAGGAAATATTTCCAATGAGGTGCACCTTTTCTGGGTGCATGGAAAGGCCATCATCCCAACCATACACAATCAATCTGATGGTTGTCTTTAATAGCTCGTTATTAATATATTTTTAATGTTGAAAAACCCATTATGGACATTTTAACATATTCTAAATTTATAATGCAACAAATATCTCGACAATTATCTCCTCTCTCCTCTCTCTCTCCCCTCGTCTCTCTCGATCTCGATCTTGATTGCTGCACGAGGTTCCTCTCCTCCATCTCTCTCTCTCTCTCGACGGTAGCATGAGGGGTGGAGGTTGCTGTTCGTCGGTGATGGCGTACAAGACGGTGGATGCAACGCGCTGCTCTACGGTGGCCGGTAATGGCATTCTCCAAGGTTGTTTTCTTGTATGTAATAAAGACGGCGTCGTGTGGGGGTGATGGCTACGCGTGGAGGAGGTGGATCATGGAGGAGAAGGTTGAAGGAGAGCGTGAATGGAGGTGTGTGGGCGGAGGAGGATGTGCGTGGAGGAGGTGGGTCGTGGAGGAGAAGGACGGAGGAGGTGTGGGTAGAGTAAGGATGCTGGAGATGGAGGGTGTGCCTAGTTTTTTTACAATCAAATATCCTTTTTTGCAATCTCGAGTATTTTTTACAATCTCAAATCGTATTTTACAATCTCATGTCATTTTTTACAAATTTTAGAATGTTTTTTTACATTTATTTAAATTCCGTGATATGGCAAAAACTATTTAAATGAGATAAATATTGCCCACGCTACCTACGGTAACATATGGGAGTATCTACCGAGTTGAACGAGTCATGTTGAACTCGGACTCGGATTTATCTCGAAAATACGATTTGAATTCGAATTCAGACTCAGATAACGTTCGAGAGGGGGATTTTACAATCTCAGACCAGAATTTACAAATACCAAGACATTTCCTAAATATATGAGACTGTTTTCTACAAAGACATTACCAAATTTACAATTACAATAATAATTGTATTACTAATTGTGATCTTATTCTACAATGTAGGTATACAAATTTACAATATGGATTCGAATTTTACAAAGATGCTTGGATTTTTCAGGGCGCGAAAGTACCGTACATTTTTGTGAAAAACACACATAATTGTGGGTGTGGATTTACAATCTTCATACAGATTTTACAAAACGTGCATGAACTTTTACAATAGTGTTTTCAAAATTACAATTACAATAATATAACTATTACTAATTGTGATTTTATTTTACAATGCAGGATACAGTTCTACAATATCAATGGGAATTTTACAAAGAGATCTGCTATTCTGCATTGCGCGAAAATGCTACCATGTTGGCGAAACTTCATTAACTAAAAGGCAACAAAAAATACCAAATCAGATGCGCTAAAAATGGAAGAATACAAGGACAAAATAAATTTCAAATTCAAAATTAAATTCAAATTTAAAACGAAAATGTATGGACTAAAATACCCTTTTGGATGAAGAACCACTAGATCGAGATCTAACGGATCTCGTGATGGGCTTTCCATACACCCAGGAAAGGTGCACCTCATTGGAAGGGCCCTATATATGTGGATTTAATGGGGCTGCCCCCTTAGGGCAGCCAACATAACTGCCCCGCCCCTTATTTTCGGCATTTTTTTATTTTTTTGAAAAATAAAATCATGTATATTCATCTATATATCCCTTCTACATGTCATTCCAATTTCGTCAGAAACAGAGACTCTTATGCCCTCCATCTAGAACATGTAATTTTAATGGTCTTATAATTGATGTAATCGATATGTTCTATATGGAGGGCACATTAGTCTCTGTTTCTGAAGAAATTTGAATGACATGTAGGAGGGATATATAAATGAATATACTTGATTTTATTTTTCAAAAAGAAATAAGGGGCGAGGCAGCCATGTTGGCTACCCTAAGGGGCAACCCCATTAAACTATATATATAGGGCTTATCCAGTGAGCCCTGTGCCCATTTGGGTTGTGATGAGCACCAAACGTGGGCTCGCCACGTGTATATGTTGGTTCTATTTGGTAGGGGACAGTTTTGGCAATAACAATGTACTTTGCATTATTAACGTAATAAGAATTCGAGTTAAATCATTTCCTTAAAAATAGGTGGTCGGTTTTAGTAAGATAAAAAAATACACATTTAGATTATTGCTGGCATACATTCTATTTATGGAATGATCATTCCACGTATAGATTAAAAAAGGTAAATTACTGATTATAATTATTGATTACGTCAATTACTAATGTCCATACAATAATTACTGATTACAAATATGCATATTACTGAACGTATTATGATTGTTTAGCACTTCTGTATATGTACTAGACAATTGAATAGATTAAATAATTATGTTAATATGAACAATTACTGAATATTCATGTCCATATTACTGACTCAATGTGATTACTTACTGAAATTATAGTTACAGAATGATCAGTTACTGAAGTTATACTTAATAATGTTCATATATCAATTACTAATTACAAATATCCATATTGCTGAACTCATTGTAATTGTTACTGAAGTTATAGTTACTAGTATGCATACATTAATCACTGATTATGTAATTATTAGTGTTCATATAATATTTACTAATTAAAATATCAATATTACTGAACCCATTCTGATTAATAATGAAGATATAGTTACTTATTACTTCTGAATAATTACTAAACAATTGAGTTGGAATATTACTGAAGTTATATGCACAATTCTTGAATATGCATGTCCATATTACTGGCTCATTGTGATTAGTTACTGAAATTATAGTTACATATCAATTATTTTTTGGTAATTACATTTGTTAATTAACTCTTTTATTAGTTACATAATGATATGTTCTTAATATTATTGTCAGATATGTTAATCTCGCCTCTTTAATCAATAAGTATGCAACGATTATCAACACTTCTTATTTTTTTTCTTTCATGCAACAAAAGAAATGTTCGGACATTTGGCATACCTGAAATAATAAATTATCAGTAGCATTTGTGAAAATGCATCAGTAACAATGTAAGACATATATATATACATATATATACATGAAAAGTAATAATTGTATTTATAACAGTAACTCAATGCAAAGCATAGGTAATTTGACGAGCTACTTAAGTAACTTATTGAATTGAGCAGTAAGATAAACTTCAGAATTCATATCAGTAAGAATTCACTATTTCGAAAGTAAGTAGATTTATTTTGCAAAAAGAATCAGTAACATTTATATCAGCAACTAATTTCAAAGGACAAGTAAATATATAAATTACTTAGGAAACTTGTAGAATTTTTATCAGTAATAATGACTATAAGAGCAGTAACTTAGTAACACACGGAAGTAACAATTATGTTAGCATTCGTAACATAAAATATCTTATAAGTAAATTAAGTAAAATACATCAGTAACTTAGTATATCTTCAAAATAACGCATTAAAAGTAACAATTATGTTAGCAATAGTAACATAAAATATCTTATAAATAAATTAAGTAAATACATCGGTAACTTAGTATATTTTCCAAGTAACGCATGAAAAATAATAACTGTGTTTATTGTAACTTTTTATTATATGAAATCAAAATACATTCGATAAAAAAATCGAATATGACTACAGATCATGTATCAAAACGAATAAAATTGATATTATGAATACCACTTTCTCATATTTCAATCCTACTTCTCAAAAAAAATATTGCTTATGATAATAAATATGAAGTTTCATAAAATAAATATTACTAAACTCATCATCTCACTCTTTTTGATCCCAAAACAAACACTGCTAATAGAACAAAAATATCATTAAAACAATGAAATTATGATAGAAATAAGCGATCAAATCATGAAAATAATTACATACCTCTCTTCTTGCGTTGGAACGAAACAAGTGCCTTGCGTTGGAATGAAATGGTAGTTTTAGGAATCATATACGTACACCTTGCACTTTCTAGAAACGTAAAGCTATTTTTAGAAAAGATTTAATTTCCGAATTTGTTTTATTTCCATACAAAAAATAGTTCCTATTTTTTGGGGATTTAATCTTGTAGATGGACAACTATAATTGGGTGCTCACCACATCCCAAATGAGCGCAGGGCTTACTGGATAAATTCTCTCTCTATATATGTGTGGGGGGGGACTTATCCAATAGACCCTGTGCCCATTTGAGATGAGATGAGCCCACTCATATTTTACCAATATTTTCTGTCATTTTGAGTTCAATGTTTATTTATTTACAATTGTTATATCATATTCTTACTATTAGTAACTATTTTCATATAAAGAAAATCTTAGATTCACAGGACATGGTCATTAGTAAAAATAAAAACGACACTAGTAATACGAATAATTATACAATCATTTCGTATGAATTTAAGATTTTTTTTCTGAAAATCGTTACTAGTAGTAAGAATATGATATAACATTTGTAAACAAATAACTATTAAGCTCAAAATGATAGAAAATAATGGTAAAAAATAAGCGGGCTCATCTTATCTCAAATGTGCATAAGGCTCATTAGATAATCCCCCCCCACACACACATATAGGATATCTTTCAAATGAGACATGGTCCTTCCATCTCAATGGAAGGCCAATGATCCTGTGCGTCGATCATTAATCAGACGGTTGTTATTAAAGGCATGTTAATATTATTATTTAATTAATCAAAAACCAATTTTGGTCATTATCAATTATGTAAATATAGTATGTAACTACCTAAATTATCTCTTCATTAATTCCTCTCTCCTAATTTGTCATTCACGTTGCATTCCTCTCTCTCTCTCTCTCCTAATTTGTCATTCGCGTTGCCACATTCACGTCTCCTCCAGTCGCGATGGGCGACTGGGATGCGAGGCGATGCTCGACGCGATTCTCGATCTGGGGTGATGGTTCCTCCTCCGGGTGGTCTGGTAGACTGGATTTGATGTCGAGTGCAAGGAAGCGAGCAACGAGCGGGAGAAAATGGAGGATGAGTACCTTGTGAGCGTCGTCGACGATGACACAGACGATTGCAATGAGGAGGACGTCGGGTGCGGTGGCGCAGATCATGTATCGAAATCTAGCAGCTTGAGAGCAGAGATGAGGACGGGTATTGTGTTGGATCGTGTGATGGATGTCTTATTGGCAGGATCGAGCGAGATCGTACGTCAGATCGTATGATGTACGCGGCAGCGTTGGACAGGAGCACAAGGGAACACAAGATGAGAAATGGACACAGCGTGGCTAGGTCCCGTCAAGTCGGAGATACAATATTGATGTGCATTATACACTTTTTTATGTGTATTTTACAATTTTGACGTGTATTATAGATATTTGATATGTATTTTTACATATTAATTGAGTGCAAATGATAGTTGTAGTTTTTTATGCATATTGTATATTTGATGTGTATTACACATTTTAGATGTGCGTTATACATTTTGAATGTGTATTATACATATTTCGATGATATTTTACTCATTGATTGAGCATGAATGACTACTACATTTTTACAAATAACCATAGAAATTCTATTCTACAAATAACCATGCATTAATTGCTAATATGAATTGTATTCTACAAAGAACCATACAGAATTTACAAATGGATGATTAATTTGGAAAGAAACACAGTAAATACAAAAAACATACACTCGTTATAAAAGGAACAACGGATTCTACAAAAAACACATTAAGATACAAATATTGCCCTACGTAATGTCGTCCAGAATAAAACTGGATATTTTTTAAATATGGTATTATGAAAAATACCAAAAATAAAAATAGCTAAATTTAGCATTTCGAAATATTTATTGGCGTGCATAATTAATGCGAAAGTTGATGCCCAAAATTCCCTTTTGGCCAATAAATTGATGATGCCATTAGATTTGAATCTAACGACCATGATCGTTGGCCTTCCTTAAGGATGGAAGGACCAAGTCCTATTTGAAAGGCCCCCTATATATATGGGTTTGATGGGGCTGCCCCGCCCTTTTTTCCGCATTTTTTTTAATTTTTTTGAAAATTTTCACCATGTATATTCATATGTGTACCCCTCCAATATGTCATTCGAATTTCGTCAGAAATAGAGACTCCAGTACTCCCCCATTCAGAACATGTGGATTACAACAATCTTTAGACCGTTAAAATTACCTGCTCTAGATAGAGGGCATAGGAGTCTTTGTTTCTGACGAAATTTGAATGACATATTGAAGCAATATATTGATGAATATACATGGTGAATTTTTTCAAAAAAAATAAAAAAATTGAGGAAAAAAGGGACGGGACAACCCCATTTTTCCTATATATACATATCTATAGATCTGTAAAATCGATTCATAGTAGCATATTCATTATTATATTTTTTCTTAGTTTTAGATTTAACAATGAATATTATTTATTGCAGCATTATCTTTTATTATGATAATTTATAACGGATGTCTATGCTCGTTGATTTTTTATTAAATTTTGTATTAATATTTTCTAATTTAATAATGACAAGAAGGAAAATTTATCAATTATGATTATCATAAATTCATTGTTAGCTATGTTGCAACGAATACGATATTCATAGGGAAACTGAAGATAAATTTACAATGAAAATATGTGTGGCTATAAATTAACTTTAGATGATATGATATTGTATATGAAAGTAGCTATTTGTTGTTATAGACCAATTTTACTATAGTGTATAGATATTCTTTCAAAAAAATATTGCATTACAATAAGATGAGCATTTAACATTAAAATATGTAAAGAGTCATCTTAATACCATTCGACATTAAATATAAAGGGGATAATATTTATTACCAAATACTCGGAAACTTGCACTATAAAAAATTGGCATGTAATACCAAATAACTTGAACATACCGTTTTTATATCTTCCGATGTCAAATATCACTACAATAAAGTTGGCCTAAGGCAAATTTAAAGAATTTAGTGATGAATCCTTATTCATCACTCTTTATTCTTTTATTAGCTAAAAACCTTTGCAAAATACCATGTAGTTACCTGTAAATAGAATAAATTACTAAAAAGCATGCATTGTGTAAATAATAATAATAATTTGCATGTTTTTGTGCAAAAATAACAGAATAAAGAAATAAAGAAAAAGAGGGAAATATTTAGAATAAATATTGAGTGACGTGAACCCAAGGGAAGGTTCCACAAGGGCCTGACCGCAAAATAAAATAAGTAGAGAGAGATAGGGTAACTGAACATGGTGTAGATACCCCTCTTTATGTAAATAATTTATTTTAAATATATATATATATATATTTGTGCTTCTCATATTTTGTACATATTTATAAAAATAAAATAAAATTAGGAAAAAGAAAAGAAAAATAAAAATAAATAAATTCTCTCTCATCAGTGTATATATACCATGTACATAAAATAAAAGTTGTATTTATTTCACCCTTGTAAGTACTTAATAAAAAACAAATAAAAAATCTTTTTATATTCCATATTTTATGGTGTAAAAAATAAAATATAAAATTGGAATAAATGAACATATATAAAATAATAAAAATAAAATTAAAAAAATACATAGGTGTACTTACCTGTATATAATAATAATATAATGTCAATACGTAATTTATTTTTCAAAAAATAATTAAAAATCACTAAAAATACTTTGAAAAAAATAAACATTTTTCATTTTGTAAATATTTTCAAATAAGGTCATTTTCTAATTTATTTTGAATTTTCAAATCCCTGATTTCTCATTGGTCCACGGGGGATTGTTGACCCCCGATCAACTCTCACCCCAGGACCACTTCCAGGCGGATGTGCACTTTTTACCTGATTTCTCCCATTTATCGTGCCTCGATCTGCCAACCATTTCTCTAAACCTTGGGCCCGATTAGACTTGATACATCCCTAATCCACGCCCTGGGATCTTCCTAGGGATCTGTGCACCAAAATTCCATACCCGACTCCATATTTGATGGATCCCTACCACTATATAGTCGCGTCTTCCTCCACAATTTGCGGCACCTTTGGCTCCCGTCTTCGACTCCCAGGACCTCCACTGTCATCCTTGAGTGACAACGAGCGATTGCGAGTGTTGCGGTGAGGATTTGGAGGTGTGTAGCCTAGGTCCGACGACCCTCGTCGTCGAGCTCCACCACCGGCGTAGCCCGAGCCTCTAGAGGTGACGCTCCATCGAGGCGAAGACCACTGGAGAACCAGCGTCTCCTACACAGTCGACTTCGACCATCAAGTATCACCTTTAGGTTCCATTTCGTCAGTTAGCTCCGCCAGCTCCGGCCCAGTGGCCGGAGCCCCGCCGCTTCACCCCATCCGTATCGATCGACTCCTCGACCCATTGCCACCTTCCTTCCACGATATGATCACCTTGAGCTGGGCTATCTGAGCCTAGATCGAGTTGGGTTCCATCCGCCAACTTCGCCGGAACCCCCCATCGACCATCCACGCCGCTTCCCTTTAGCATTTATCTAATAACCCATGCCAGAGCGTCCCTCCGAGCACGAGCTATCTTTTGCAGGTCAATAAGCGCAGGAACCCCCCTTGGCTGTGCTTTCCACCCCTTCGCCGAAGCAGCCCAGGTCCTTCTTCCCTTGCCGGAGGATCCGACCGTTGGGAGCTCCATCTGAGGCCACCACCCGACGCGGAACGCCATCGCGAGGAGAACCCCCTTCTCCGATCTTCCATCCGTCATTTGGATCGCATCCAGATCGTCGGAGAAGCTCGCCCAGGAGGAGTTCTTCCAGATCATCTTGCAGCTGTCGGATCGTTCCTCTGCATCAGTTATCATCCGAGCCGCACGTAGCCAGCCACCGTCAGACCGTCAGATCTATGATCTGACGGCCACATGCGCCTTACGTTCTCCCTCGCGCCAGCACCGTTGGATTCTCCCGGAGACGTCATCAGAACCGTGCACCTACCAACCACTCCCCGCTCGACACCTGGCGCTCACGCGCCCCGCACGTGCATCAGCTGGGTAATTTGCGCCCGAACCCCTTGCAGTTTTCTTTAGTTTTTTTTATTTTTTATCTATAGGATTCAAACCCTGGTCCTTTAAAGTGGGAGCCACTGCTTCTACCACCAAACCATTAGAGGGGTTCTCAGTTTTCTTTAGTTTTCATTTAATCTATTAAATATAATTGCACACTTGGTTAAATTGCATATCTGGACCTCTAGTTTCATGTATTTGCTTTTTAGTCCCTGTTTGTGTGGAACACATGCTTCGACACGTGCTTTGTGGACTTTTTGCAGTATTTATCTTGTAGTTTTGAGGTGTTATGGTTTACATGTTTATTAATTAGAATGACATTTTGGTCCCTGTGAATGTGAGACACGTTCTAGGCACGTGATATCTTGGGCTTTTTGCATTATCTGGGCTGGGGTTTCTGATTGTTCTGGATTGATATTTATGTTTTGAATATTACACTTATACCCCTGTACGTACAATATTGGGCATGTGCGGATTTGAAGCGATTTTTTGCATTGATACCCTTCTAGATTTCACACGTGTCATCTATTTAGCCCTGAAACTTTGTTTCTTTGCATATAGGTCCATGTGTGCGATAGCCTTTGTAGTGATTGAATAAAGAATCAAATTAACCCCAAATCGAGTGAAATTTGGATACGTGGCTCCTGCCACTGTGTAAAAATTTCATTAAATTTTTGGGACATTTTTGTTGCTTTTTATTATTTTTAAAAAAATCAAAAACCTTCATTTTTGTTACTGTTTGAGATAGAAAATCAACTAAAAATATAAATTATTTTCTAAAAATTATAAAAATTAGGTAGTGTTTGTTTTGTGGTCTTTGAGCTTCTATCCAATTTTCGCATTATTTGGATTTGTAAAACCCATAAAAATTAAAAAACCCTAAAAATCTTATAAAAATTCTTAAATATTATATAAAATCAAAAAAATGCAATTTTGATTTCCTTAGTTTAGTTTTTATTTTTATTTTTATAAAAATTGCCTTCAGATTTTTATAGGCTAATTATCCAATTTTAATTAGCCTTTCAAATCTGGTTGCACATTTATTAACTGTTTTTACCTTTTTCAATTTTAACAAAATCAACTAAAAATCATAAAATTCTGAAAAAAATTATCAAAAACACTTAAAAATATAAAAAAAACACAAAAACAATTTTATTTGATTTTTTGGCTTTATTTAATGTGTTGAATGAATTGTGCTTTGTGTGCCTTTTACTCTTTTCTTATATTTTCCTTATAATTAAAAATAAAAGAAATTTAAAAATATTTAAAAATCCACCAAAAATACTCTTTTTATTTTATTTTCTTTTTTGACTACTTCGTAGATCGATTCGGCCAATCCGTGCTCCTTGAGTTCGATCCTGGTCGTTATACAGGTTAAATAAATAGCGAGGACCGCTTTTGATTTTATTGATTATTTTACTTTATTTGGTGGTCTCTGATTTTCTTGATTGACCGATCATCGAGATCCAGGTAGCAACGACCCGTGTTTTTATACCTTCACCCGGGTCTTGGTCATTTTTTCCGTTCATCAGAATGGCGTCGTTGCCAGGGAGCACGGCTTAGTAGTCGTTTTATTTTCGTTTTTATTCGGTTTTCATTTTCGCGACTTTTCCCGCAGCTTTTCTTTATTTGTGGCTTTTCACGGCTTTTTGTTTTTCTTTTATTTTATTTTCTTTTCTTTTCTTTTATTTTATTTTGTTTTTGCTTGTTTTTATTGTGCTTGTTTATTTCCATTTTTGCATAAATTTTGTTTTATTTTATTTTGCCTTCCTTAGTTTATAATAACCATTTCTGACGCTTCTATTTGACTTCTTGCAAGGACCCGAGGACTGAGGCAGCTTTCTTCGGAAAGCTGAAGCAACCGCAGATGCCGGAGGCGGCTCCGTTCTGTTCGGAGCTGCAGGAGAGAGCGGGAGGTTGAGCGGGAGAGGAGAGTTTTTAGTTTTAGTTTTATCTGATTATTGTAATAATACAGGGACAGCCAGACTTTCAGCCAGACTTGTGATTGCGTGGTCTGTTATGCCGAGCACCGGTGTTCTCAGGGGACCTCACCGTGATTTACGCCGATTTTGTTTTATTTTTCGCTTTTTATTTACTGCTTATCTGATTTACGCGGTTTTGTCCTTGGCTTAAGATTTTCTGCTGATTGTGCCATAACTGATTAGGATCCAAACACCTAATTATCTACATGTTCCTATTAGATCGTAATTTGGACCTAATTAAAAAATTAATAAAGAAAAGGCTAACCTGATCACTTGAGGGGTCACGTGCCGCTAGAGGCCGTATACAGCGTTGGCAGGACTCGTTGTGGCGGGAACCGATCGACATCCGAGACCGGACTCCGATCCCTCTTGTTGACCCGTTAGTCATTGGTTCTTCCCGTGTAGAAATTGCTTCGCCTAAGGCCGATTTTCTCGTGCATCATATAGATAGTTTATTTTCTGTTTTTATTTTATACACGGATCACTCTGCATGTAGAGTGCTGGAGTCAGGTACGCCTTTCTTACTTGGCATGCATCATTGATTTTATCGCGCATCGGCTTTTTCATCTTCTCCCCCCATTTTCTGGACTTAAAATAATCAGGAGAACCCGAAAAATTTGTTAGACTTTTGTTTGCTTGAAAATACCTAAAAAAGAAAAACCATAAAATTTGGGACTGCTAAAACAAATTGGACCTAAAAAATACTTCACAAAAAAAAATCTATATTGGGACAACAACCCCCTCCTTGTATGGTTTGATTGGGCGAGAGAGTGACCCACACACTAGGTAAAGCCACATACGATCCCCTTTCAGATTACTGCTTCTGGGCTAGTTGTTCTCCAGTGAGGATTGCTCCGGTTTCATGTAAAGCGGGCCACGATATCCTTAACAGAGCGAGCCGATCGGGTAGCCAGTAAACGGTCCATGACTTGTACTGGCTGGGAAAGATCTAGTTCAGGATCGAGACAGTCTCCTCGAGGCGTTGGATTCCCAACAGCTCGCTTAATCGCTCTGTTAGACTATATTATCACCAAAATAAAAAAAAGACAAGATAAAATATCGAACTCTTACGGTCATCATCTCGCGTTGCGTTGGTGAATTGAGGGTTTCTTTGCATGATCCTATTTGCTTTCCAGATCCCATCCGCCCGACTCGCCAGATCACGATGATGGGTCAGAGGTCCCTTAGGCAGCCTCTGGCTGCACCGCTTACGAGCACTCCGTCCCGTTCATCTAGGTCGGTTCGTGAGAGCCAAGACCCGCTCTCCGAACCCGAGTTCGCTTCCATCCTGTTCCCCCCCCCCCCCGACCACCTTTCTTCTGACATTCTAGAGGTGCCCGATCAGACAGAGCAGCAGAGAGATTATATTTCGGCACCTGAGCTTGGGTCTTTTACCTTTGCAGAGACCATGGCCGACAGCGTTGACGACCGCACTGGTGGCCCACGAGCAGAGCGGACTTATGTTCTGGACCATGGTATGATCAACAACACCTTGATAGCTTCCCTCGAGACGATGCAATAATAGATTAGGGATCAGGGAGCTTTCATGGTTGAGATGAGGAGAGAGATGGAGCGGAAGAGAACCGACCGCGAGCAGCGCAGGCCCGCAGGAGATGGGTCAGAGATACCAGATCAGCCCGATGAGCCAGTCTAGCCGGCAACAGCAACAGGAGCCAGACCGATGTGGGAGTTGCACAACCCCGGATCGATGCTTACCCACCGATGGATTGTTCTTCCGACGATCGTGGGGGACTTCAAGTTCCCCCCGCAGACCATACAGCTTCTACCCCGTTTCCACGGGCTTGCGACTGAGGAGCCCCATCTCCACCTCCAGGAATTTGAGATGATCTACAGCACCGGCCACGATCGGCAGGTGGACAAGGACACCATTAGGATGATAGCCTTCCCCTTCTCCTTGGTCAACAGAGCAGCCAACTGGCTGAAGCATTTGGGGAGGTTTGTCCATACCTGGGAGCAGCTCCGCACCGAGTACTTGAACAAGTACTATCCACTCGGGCGGACCAATCCAACGAGGGCCCTGATCAGCAAATTCTCCATGCTCCCCAATGAGCAGTTCCATGAGGCATGGGAGAGGTTCAGAGAGCTTACCTACAGATGTCCGCACCACGACATCTCGAAGCCGAACCTAGTTCAGAGCTTCTTCTGCGGGTTGACACCAGAGCTGCAGGGCCTGGTGAATGCTTCTTGTGGTGGATCCTACTTCGCCAAAGATGAGTATCAGGTCTGGGCTAACTACATCGTGATGTCCCAGACCCGACTCTACATCTAGGGACACCCACAGCCACAGACCGTGCAGTTTCAGAGGATAGAACGGGTCGATGTCGGTCCTTCTACTTCGTCCGCGGCAGCTGCACAGGCCGAGTCTACAGCCGCAGACATGGGCATCATCAGCGAGAAGCTGGACCAGATCGAGCTGATCGAGAAGAAGAAGTGCCAGGGCATGACGCAGATCGACCAGATGGCACAGATGCTGAGTGACCTGAAGACACAGATCTTGTGTCTCCAAGAGGCACAGACGGTTTCCCATCCCCGTCTCAAGTCACGAGGAGATCCGAGCAATAGTGGTAGCTCATCCCAGCACTCCAGTCAGCCTAGACAGGTTCACCATATCCATGTGGAGTCGTACCAGCAGCTGCCGCAGTCTTACTAGTCACCACCATCCCAGGACACTCAGATGGTGGTGTATCAGCCGGATCAGCCCCTGGCAGTACTTCCCCCTGCCTTCGATCGAGCAGGAGCCGTTGATGGATGTCAACGAGATTTGTTACGAACGACCCCAGCCCGGTACGCCGGCAGTTCCCAGCAGCAGCCTCCAGCTCAGGGTGGCCAGTACGGCTAGCAGCGTGAGCAGCACCAGCAGCAGCAACCCCCAGTTCAGCAGCAGCAGTCATCCCACTACCAGCAGTACAGTCCTCATCCCTATCAGCAGGGACAGCCTTGAGGCGAGAGCAGCCTCAGCAGCAGCAGTATCATCACCAGTACCCCTCTCACCCTCACCACCACCAGCAGCAGACTCACTACTAGTGAAGCTACCCATCAGGTTCTCATGGGCTGACCTATGAGAACCCCGCCTTGGATGATCTAGCACGCCTCATGACCGAGCAGCAGGCTACCTTTCGACGGGAGATGGACGAGTTCCGTCATGAGATGAGGGAGATAGTGAGAGGGAAGGCTGCCATCCCTTCCCAGATTGAGCCGAACCCCAACAGCCTGAAGAGGAAATCTGAGCAGGTAGAGTTCATAGAGTCCACCACTCCTAGTGATTCACTGGGTGACATTTCTGCATATCTGTTTGATGCTGACTTTGTTACACTTAGGAGCGGTAGGATGCCAGCAGGCGGCGCCTCGTCTGAGCGACGACTCGATGCCACTACAGGAGCGCCAAGCGAGGAGAGAAGCGGTACTGGTTCCGCCAGAGATGATGACGGTGGTGCTGACGCCACCACGGATGTTGATCCAGCCGATGGTACTGAGGCCGTCGTTTCACCTGATGGAGGAGGTGGTACTGATGCCACCACACGTATTGCCGAGCCAGAGCGCGGTACTGATGCCGCGAATCCAGATGCCGAGGGTGGTGCTGAGGCCACCAGTACTTCTACTGCTAGTCATGTTGTTTTTCCATCTGTTCATGTACCTCAGGACTCTGTGAATAAAGGAAAGGGTTTGATTTATTCTGATCCACCTGTGGTGATTGATGATGTATGTGTGGATTCTGCCGTGCTTGAGCAGGCAAAACCCTTTCCTAGTCCTTCATCTGAGAAGGACCCGACAGTCCCATTACCCCAAGCACTCCGCTTGGCTAAGGGGCATAAAAAAGAAAGCCCAAAAAAATCCTACCAGCTAGAGTTCAACCAACACATGATGGACCACTTTCAGATACAACTGACTCTACAGGAGGCCTTGGAGCACATCCCTCTCTTCTAGAGATCACTCAGAGACAGGACCATTGTTCGGAGGAAGAGGAGGAACCACCAGTCAGAGATCCATATGCTCACTCGTTCCACGTGCTTCACGATTCAGAACCTTCTGCCAGCCAAGAGGCTAGATGCAGGAGCCCCGTATGTCAGATGCCATATTCAGGAGCAGAGGTTCGACCGTACTCTATTAGACAACGGGTCTTCGATCAACCTACTTCCAGCAGCCCTACATGACCTCTTCGAGTTGGGCCCTCTACGACAGAGCAGGATGGTCCTTCAGTTTGTTGATCGATCTGTCAAGAGGCCGAAGGGGTTGCTGAAGGACGTTGTCGTCACGATTCAGGGCCTGAGATTCCCTGTGGAATTCATTGTGTTGGACATGGAGATCCCTGAGTCCATGACCGATACCCCCATCATTTTAGGATGCCCGTTCTTGGCCACAACCAAGGCAGTGTCCGATCATGATAGCGGGAAGGTATACTTTCGTGTTGAAGGAGAGAGTATACAAATAGAGATGATCGAGGAGACTAGAGCCCGAGATTCAGCTTCCTCCGAGCAGACTTCAGATTCAGAGCAGATGACAGAGGCAGGGAGAGACATCCACCAGGACTGCGACTTTGTGATCACAGATGATGAGGCAGTTTGGGCAGACCCAACAGCACATGACATCCTCTCACTTTCAGAGTTTGTTGATGCACAGATGACAACAGAGGAGAGCTTGGATAGCGCACACCCTGGTCCAGGATACATCTCAGGCAGCAGTGTCAGTCCCCTATCGTGATGCAGATATTTGTGATTCTGATACAGATCCCTCGGAGTCAGATTTCGACTGGGCTGAGTTTGATGACTTGATACCGTGTCTGAGTTCCACAGAGCCGACATCTAGGGAGGAGGGTGATTCCACACAGAGCAGAGACACACCAGCAGAGCAACCTTTGCCTGATTCAGATTGCGAGAGAGAGTTCTCATTCTCCCATGCAGATTTGGCTGCATTCACTCAAACCTTTTAGAGGCCAGATCCACCAGCATCGTGTTGTCCAGAGCTGAAGCCGCTTCCTTCATCGCTGAAGTATAGGTTCCTTGCGGGGGAGCATGAGATGTACCCAATCATTATCTGAACAGATTTGACTGGAGAGCAGGAATCCCATCTGATGGGGGTTCTTGAAAAGAACCGTAAGGCGATAGGATGGAGTGTAGCCGATCTCCAGGGGATAAGTCCGGCCCTGTGCTCCCACCATATCTATCTCGAGGAGGACACAAAACCGTCATGTGAGTTCTAGCAGCGGCTGAACCCGAACCTTCGAGATGTTGTCATGAAGGAGATCTCGAAATGGTGGAGCGCCGATTTTATCTACCCCATCTCCGACTCCAAGTGGGTCAGTCTGTTGCATGTAGTGCCCAAGAAGACAGGCATCATTACAGTTGTCAGCGAGTCTGGAGAGGAGATCGCTACCCGGGTACCCACTTTTTGGCAGGTGATGAATATTCATTCATCACTCTTTATTCTTATATTTTAGCTACAAAAACCTTTGCAAATACATGTAGATATGTGTAAATACAAATAATTACCAAAAGCATGCATTGTGTAAAAACCTATAATTAGCATGTTTTTGTGCAAAAATAAAAGAATAAAGATTAAAAAGAAAAAGAGGGAAATATTTAGAATAAATATTGAGCAACCTAACCCAAGGGAGGGCTCAACATGGGCCTGACCGCATAAAAGCCAAAGTAGAGGGAGATAGGGGCTCATGTGTGTAAATACCTATGTAAATAAAATAAAATATTTTCCTCATAAAAATAGACTTAAGTAGGCTTGTAAATATTTGTATATATTTATAAATATAAAACCAAAACAAAAATTTAAAAATTAAAAAGAAAACAAAAACACAACTTGTACATGATCACATTATACATGGAACCACCATCATCCTTATTTATTCTTATAAATAAATAAAATTAATTTCTAAAATTTTTGTACATATCCTATATTATATAGTGTAAATAAATTAAATAAAAACAATTAAAACAAAAACAAAATAAAAAAAACAAAATTAAAAACACAAAAATATATTGTAAATATACCATGTATATAAATGTATATATGTATTTATTTCACCTATGTATATAAATAATTAAAATAAAACAAAAATATCTTTTTATTCCTCATTTTATAATGCAAATAAATAAAATATAAAATAGGAATAAAATTGCATAAAAATAATAATTAAAAAAATCAAAAATTAAAAACCCTATATAGTGTACATATACCTATATATTACATATTATGTATATACCTTATTTTTCTTTTAAAAAAATAATTAAAAATCACTAAAAAATATAAAATAAATAAAATAAAAATATTTCATGTTTTAACTTTTTACAAATTAGGCTATTTGCAACATGTTATTTCACTTCCAAATCATATCCACGTGGTCGTTCCCTATTGGTCCTGGGATTGTTGACCGCCCGGTCAACTACCCCGCCCCCCCCCAGGACCACCTCCCACGGATGAAGGCTTCCGACCCAATTTCCCTAATTTCTAGCGCCTAAACCCGATTAACTCCCACCTAAACCCCGGGTCTGTTTCACTCCTGCCACATCCGACACCCTCGCCGGGGTATCCACCTCGGGATCCACGCGCCTCCACTCCCTACCCGACCTCATCTAGCCGGACCCGCACCCATATTTAGCCGTTGCTCCGCCACCCTAATTCTCTATCTTTGGATCATTTGCTTTCCATCCAGTGACCTCCACCGTCTTGACGAGAGTGACAGCTCGCCCCTGAGGGTGTTGCAGTGAGGAGAGAGCAAGGAGCCATCGATCCAGCGAGCTTCCGCCGTCGCGCGCTGCCTGGAGGTAGCGCCAGAGCCTCGGGCCACGACGACCCGTGAGGTGAGGACCTAGAGCACCAGCTGCTCATCCCCAGTCGACCCATCCACTCAGGTAGCTTAGATTCTTTCCCTTGTTCTTTAATTTCTAGTTTGCCCCAAATCGACCCTTCGCCGTTCTGCACCGATTCCGACCACCGCACCCATCGCCTCGATCATCGGAATCCCCCATCACATTCACCCTTCTCCCGCACACCTTCTCCGCCCCTCCGTTCAACCCAGCTCGCACAGAAGCTGGGGTTCGAACCCCTTCGCCGTCGCATCGCCGGGGTTCGCCCGCACCACCGCGCCGTCCATCTTCACCACCGCTGACAGGGTCGAGGCATTTTGCCCTCGACCCAGGAGATCTTTGGTTACATTTTGCAGGTTCCAGGAAGGCTATCTGAGGTCTTCCCACTCGAGCACCGGAGCTCCACCTCCGCTGGAGTCGACAGTGCTCTCCGGAGCTCCGTTGATTCATCGGAGACATCCCACAGACGCGGGAGGCTAAGGCGAAGCTTCCTCGGTCATCAGAAGCCCCCGCGGAGGCTCGGAGCGTGCGTACTGGACCGGCGAACATCACCGGCCACTTGTTCAGCGAGAACATCCAGCAGCCGTTGGATCACCCTCCAGCTCTAGAATGCATCCCAACCATCCATCTGAGGAGCGTCGCCACCGTTAGATCCAGAGGAGGATTGATCCGGACCGCACGATCGGAGGAAGGGGCACCCGCGATTAAGAGCCGTCTGATCTCCACGTGTCGCCTTCTCCGTCGTCGATCACCTGAGGGTTTAGCCACAGCATGCGAGGACCGTTCGATCAGCTACGTGGCACCCATCTGATGGCCTCATTAATAAAAGGGTAATTTATCCCTTAGGCCCTTCTGTTTATTTTATTTCGCATTTAGTCCTGTAAATACCTTAGTCAGTTATTTTTATTTGGTGTATTTGCACTCTGGACCCTGTCTTGTTTGCTATTTGCATTTATACCCCCGTCTGTAGTGTGTCACGTGCTTCGACACGTGTTTTTCTGGGATATTTGCATTGATGCCCTTGTAGTTCCTGGATGTTATGAAATGAATGAAACTTTTTAGTTATTTGCATTGATACCCCTGTGCGTGGTTTATTTGCGCATGTACGTGATTTTATTGGGTAAATTATATTAAGTTCCCTGGGCTTTTAATACTTGCTATTATTTAGCCCAAGAACTTAATTTCTTTGCATTTAGGTCCCTGAGTGCCCCAGACACGCGCGACGCGCGTGATTTCGTGGGATTTTTGCACCGGACCCCCCAGACTCTTGGGTATTTGCACTTTGGTCCCTGTGCACTATGCCCCCTCTTTATTTTTGAATAAAATAGCAAATTTCCTCCAAATCCAACGAAAATTGGACACATGGCTCCTGCCATAGTGTAAAATTTCCGAGGATTTTTTAGGACATTTTTGTTTTCATTTGGTATTTTTAAAAAATAAAAAACACTTAATTTTGCTACTGTCTAACTTTAAAAACCCCCAAAAAAATATTAAAACTCATTTAAAAATTCCAGAAAAACCTACTGTTTGGTTTACTTAGCTTGATTTTCTAGCCAATTTTGGCTATTTTTCATTATCTAAGACACCTAAAAATTGAAAAACACCTAAAATCTTATAAAAATTCTAGTAATTAAATCAAAAATCCAAAAATAATAAAATACGTGCTTAAATTTTCCTTATTTTATTTTCTTTACAGGAAAATTACCTCCCAGCTATTTTGGGGCCTTTAGATATTTTATCTAGGCCCTTTTAGCTCGGCTGGACAGTACCTACTGTTTTACCTACTTTTTGATTTTAAAAAAATTAAATAAACATCAGAAAATTCTCAAAAATTCACCAAAAACACTAAAAATCCCAAAACTTAAAAATATTTTTGTTTGAATTTTTGGTTGATTTTTATTGCTTTTAATAATTTGTTGAAGTGTGTGTTTATTTACTTTTCCGATTTTCTTAATACATTAAAAATCCAAAAAAATATAAAATAATTAAAAACCACCAAAAATATTTGCTCTTTTTATTTTATTTCTCTTTTTGACTACTTCGTAGGCCGAGAGGCCAACCCGTGCTCCTTGTGTTCGACCCTGGTCGCTATACCAGGTTAATCTAATAGCGAGACCGCTTTCGTGTTCTGAGTGATTTTATTTATATTAGTGGTCTATTTTTCTTGATTGAGCGCATTTGATCGCGTGGGTCGCAACGACCGATTTAACACCTATACCCTAGCCCTTCGGATCGCTCATCAGAATGGCGCCGTTGCCGGGGAGCACGGCTTAGTAGTTTTTATTTTATTTTCGTTTTTGTTTTCGCGGCTCTTTCAGAGCTCGCGGCTTTTTCGCGGCTTTTGTCTCTATTTTATTTTTGTTTTATTTTGTTTTATTTTCTTTTCTTTTGTTTTTGTTTTATTTTGAGTGTTTATTTTACTTTGCATTTTTGCATATATACCCTCATTTTCATTTGTATTTATTTTCCTTATTATTATTATTTGATTATTTTGGTCAGACCACTTGTCTCTGTTTCTTGTGAGGGCCCGAGGACCGCGGAGGCGACTTTCGAGGAGCCGACGCAACCGCAGGACTTGGAGGCGGCTCCCTTCTCTACGGAGCCGCAGGAGAGAGCGAGAGAGAGAGTTGAGTGGGTGAGGTTTAGATTAGGTTTTCTTTTTTATTATTATTATTGTAATAATACAGGGACTCTCAGACTGGACTTGAGGACTTTATCTGCTTAGCGGGTCTGTTTCGTCGAGCACCGGTGTGCTCGGGGGACCCTTAGGAGCTTTTCGCGGCTTTTTACGCGGTTTTGTTTTCTTCTCTTTTTACTTCCTTTTCCGGTGTTTACGCGGTTTTTCATCGAGCCCCTAGACTTAGGATTTTCTCTTGCTTGTACCGTAATTAGTAGGGTCCCCACACTTAATTATCTGCATGTTCCTATAGTGCGCTTAATTGGAACTACTAATAATTAATTAATAAAAATAATCGACTCATCTCCTTCGTAGCCTACGTGCCGCAGTCCACCCTGTAAAGCGCTTTCTCCTACCCCCGATTTGTCGGGCAGAGGAGGGGTGGGCCAAGACCGGACCCTTTGTCTTGGAGGTCGGTGACCGATTAGATGGTTCTGCGAGTAGAAATTGCTGATCTAGGACTCGGTTTTTCCCTCTGCATCATTTAGGTAGTTTATTTCCTGTCTTTAAATTCTGCGCGGATCACTTGCATGTAGAGTGCTGGAGGCAAGGTACGCATTTCTATCTCAGCATGCATCATTGATTTTATCGCGCATCGGCTTTTTCGTCTTCTCCCCCTGTTCTGGATTAAATAAACAGGAGAACCGAAAAATTCGTTAGGCCTTTGTTTTTCATTTGAAAAATATTAAAAAGAAAAATCATAAAATTGGGACTGGATAAGACTATTGACCCTAAAAGACACTCACCTTAAAAATTTGTCTTGAGGAGAGCAACCCCCTCATTGTTTGGTTTGATTACGTGAGAGAGTGACCCGCACCCTAGGTAGAGCCCTCCGGTGTTATTCCCGACTGATTACTGACTCTTCCGTACGAGCCAGTCGGTTGGGGTAGCATCGGGTATCCTAACAGGTCACGTAAGCGCTCTGATATCTTATGTGTTCACCTAATAAAAATTGACAAGATAATTTGACCGAGCTTTTACGGTCTTCAGCTCGCGTTGCGTTGGTGAACCGGGGGTTTGCATTTTGATCATAGTTTCTCCAGATCTCATCCGCACTACTCGCCAGATCAAGATGATGGGTAGACGCTCTCTTAGGCAGCCTCTGGCTACACCGCTTTCGAGCACGTCTACCCGATCATCTAGGTTGGCCTGCGAGAGCTGAGACCAGCTCTCCGAGCCCGAGTACGATTCCGCCCTGTTCCCCCTCGACCCCCTTTCTTTCGGACCTGAGCGACATGAGCCCGAGGAGAGATTATCAGATTTGACAGCACCTGAGTGGGGCTCATTTGATTTTGCAGACGTTATGGCCGGCAGTTCTGAGGATCGCTCCCGTCAGCCTGAGCACTTCGTATTGGATCAGGGAGCGATCAACTCAACCCTGATCGCCTCGTTAGAGACCGTCCAGCAGCAGCTGAGGGATCAGGGAGCATTCATGATCGACATGAGGAGAGAGATGGAGTAGATGAGAGCAGAGCGAGATCAGAGGAGAGAGGGACCGAGGATCCCAGATGATGCGGATGCAGCAGCCGCAGCAGCCGCCGCAGCAGCGGCATCCGCCGCAGCCGTGGCCGGAGGACCACCGAGACCGATGCGGGAGTTACACAACCTCGGATCGACGCTGACGCACCATTGGGTAGTACTTCCAGCGATCGTGGGGGACTTCAAGTTCCCCCCGAACACTTTGCAACTACTCCCCCGCTTCCACGGACTCGCGAAAGAGGAGCCCCATCTCCACCTCCAGGAGTTCTTGATGATATGCAGCACTGTCCACGACCGTCAGGTGGACCAGGACACGATCAGGATGATCGCCTTCCCCTTCTCCCTAGCAGACAGAGCAGCCACCTGGCTGAAGCATTTGGGGAAGTTTGTTTACATCTGGGAGCAGCTCCGCACCGAGTACTTGAACAAGTTATCCACTCGGGCGGACGAATGCAGCGAGGGCCCTGATCAGCAACTTCTCCATGCTCCCCAACGAGCAATTCCATGAGGCATGGGAGAGGTTCCGAGAGCTCACAGACCGATGCCCACACCACGACATTTCGAAGCCGAACCTTGTGCAGAGCTTCTTCAGCGGGTTGACACCAGAGCTCCAGGGCCTGGTGAATGCTTCTTACGACGGGTCCTACTTCGCCAAGGACCACGACCAGGTATGGGCCATCTACAGGAGATGGCCGAGAATTATATGGTGATGTCCCAAACCCGGTTGTACACTCAGGGGAGACCCCAGCACAGCCAGGACCCGTGTAGTACCAGAGGATAGCACGGGTCGACGTCGGTCCGTCCAGTTCATCCGCAGTTGCAGCAGCACAGGCAGAGTCGTCCGCTGCGGATATGGGTATCATCAGTGAGAAGTTGGACCGGATGGAGCTGATCGAGAAGAAGCAGTGCCAGGGAATCACGCAGATGGAACAGATGGCACAGACTCTGAGCGACATGAAGACCCAGCTCATGTGTCTCCAGGAGGCACAGACGGCTTCCCAGCCCCGTCTTCAGTCGCGAGGCGATACCGGCGGCAGCAGCAGCTCGTCCCAGCGCTCCAGCTCCTTTCAGCAGCTTAGACAGGTTCACCTTGTACAGGCGGAGCCGTACCAGCAGCAGCATCCCACCTACCAGACACCACCATCTCCAGACTTGCAGATGGTGGTATACCAGCCGGATCAGCCTCTGGCAGTACTCCCGCCAGCCCCATACGATGCAGAGCCATTGATGGATGTCAACGGGATTTGGTATGACCGCCCCCAGCCTGGGATCCGACGAGACCATCCCGGATTCAGGTGGGGGAGTGGAGGTACCCAGGCCCAGCAGCAGTCATCCGGTCAGGGAGGGCAGTATGGCCAGCAGAGGGATCACCAGCCGCAGCAGCAGTCCCCAGCCTATCAGTCACACCAGCAGTCGTCCTTCGTTCCTCGTTCCTATCAGCAGCAGGGACAGTCTTAGAGACGTGAGCAGCAGGCTCACCCACCACCCCAGCAGCAGCATCCTTCCTCCTACCCCTCTCAGCAGCACCAGCAACAGTTCCAGCAGCCTCATTACCAGAGAGGCTACCCGTCGGGCTCCCATGAGAGCCCCGCCTTGGATGACATAGCCCGCCTCCTCACGGACCAGCAGGCTAGCTTTAGACGGGAGATGGACGAGTTCCGCCAGGAGATGCGGGACCTGGTGAGAGGGAAGGCCGCCATCCCTGCACAGATAGAGCCGAACCCCAATAGCCTCAAGAGGAAGTCTGAGCAGGTAGTTCACACTGAGCATGCCACTCCTAGTGATCCATTTGATGATATGTCTTCGGATCTATTTGATGCTGATTTTGTTACACTTAGGAGCGGTAGAGCACCAGCAGGCGGCGCCTCGTCTGAGCGACGGCACGAGGATTCACCCAGGGCACCAGACGAGGAGGAGGAGAGCGGTACTGATGCCGCGCATGATGGTGACGGTGGTACTGATGCCACCAAGGATGCTGATTCCACCGGCGGTACTGAGGTCGCCACTTTACCAGTTCGAGGAGGTGGTGCTGATGTCACCAGAGTAGCCGAGCCAGCCTGCGGTACTGAGGTCGCGAGACGTCCAGCAGCAGAGTCAGCCTGTGGTGGTACTGAGGCCACCGGTGTTCATATAGATAGAGATGTTGTTTTTCCTCATGTTGATGTATCTCAGAACACTGTTTTGAATAAAGGAAAAGGTTTAGTTTCTTCTGGTCCCACTGTGGTGATTGATGTATGTGTGGATCCGGCCGTCGAGCCGTCTAGGCCTTTTCCTAGTCCTTCATCTGCGAAGGACCCTGTGATCCCCTTCCCTATAGCCCTTCAGATGGGGAAGGGAAAGAAAAGAGAAAAAGACCCAAAAAAGAGAGAGCGGGAGGAGTTCAGCCAGAGCATGATCGACAGATTTCACATACAGCTGACCCTTCAGGAGGCTTTACAGCACATCCCCCTTCTTCAGCGATCTTTGAGAGATAGGACCACAGTCAGGAGGAGGAGGAGGAACCACCATTCAGAGATACATGTGCTGACGAAAGCCACGTGCTTCGCAATTCAGAACCGTCTGCCAGCCAAGAGGCCAGATTCAGGAGCCCCGTATGTCAGATGTCAGATTAGTGAGCAGAGGTTCGATCGTACTCTATTGGATAGCGGATCGTCGATCAACCTCCTTCCGGCAGCCCTTCTCGACCGCTTCGAGTTGAGCACTCTTAGACAGAGCAGGACAGTTCTTTAGTTTACTGATCGATCTGTCAAGAGGCCGAAGGGGTTGTTGCGAGATGTTATCATCACTATTCAGGGCCTACAATTCCCCGTGGACTTCGTAGTGTTGGACATGGAGATCCCTGATTCAGTGGCCGATACCCCCATCATCCTCGGTCGTCCGTTCTTGGCCACAGCCAAGGCAGTGACTGATCATGATAGCGGGAAGGTATACTTTCGCGTCGAGGGCGAGAGTATACAAATAGAGACGGTCGAGGACTACAGAGCCAGAGAGAGAGCATGCTCAGAGACTAGCACAGATACAGAGCAGCTGACAGAGGCCGGGCTAGACAACTACCAGGACTGTGATTTTGTGATCACAGATGACGAGGCAGCATGGGCAGACCCTTCAGCACAGGCCATCCTCTCATTTTCCAGACACCACTGATGCAGAGATGACAGCAGAGGAGAGCTTGGAGAGCACAACCCTGGTCCAGGATACTACAGAGGCAGCAGAGCCGGTTCTCGACCACGACACGACTTTTGGTGATGGTGGTGCTGAGGCCACCTTGTGTGATGGTGGTACTGATGCCACCTTATTTGATGCAGATCCCTCGGATTCAGAGTCTGATTGGGCAGATTGTGATGATCAGATGCCAGACTTGAGTCCACCTGAGCCTACAGATGAGGAGGAGGTAGAGGCAGAGCAGATCAGAGACAGCACAGTCGAGCAGCCTTCTCCAGACTCAGTTTGTGAGAGTTCGCTTTCTTTCTCCCAGGAAGATTTGGTAGACTTAGCAGCATTCACACACCTTCTTCCAAGGCCAGATTTGCCAGCACCCAGCTGTCCATGCTGAAGCCGCTCCCTACTTCGCTGAAGTATCGGTTCCTTGCGGGCGAACCTGAGATGCACCCAGTCATCATCTCTGCCGATCTGACTAGAGAGCAAGAATCCCGTTTGATGGGGGTTCTTGAAAAGAACCGCAAGGAAATCGGATGGAGCGTAGCAGATCTCCATGGGATTAGTCCATCAGTGTGCTCCCACCATATTTATCTCGAGGAGGGGGCGAAGCCGTCGCGTGAGTTCCAGCGGCGACTGAACCCCAACCTGAGAGAGGTTGTGATGAAGGAAATATCAAAGTGGTGGAGTGCAGATTTCATTTATCCCATTTCCGACTCCAAGTGGGTCAGCCCCTTGCATGTGGTGCCCAAGAAGACGGGCATCACGACTGTGATCAGTGAGTCGGGAGAGGAGATTGCTACACGAGTACCCACCTCTTGGAGGGTCTGTGTTGACTACAGGAGACTCAACCAGGCCACCAAGAAGGACCATTTCCCCCTGCCTTTTATTGACCAGATCATTGAGAGACTGGCAGGGAAGAGCCATTATTGCTTCCTGGATGGGTACTCGGGCTACAACCAGGTGGCCATCGCTCCTGAGGATCAGGAGAAGACCACCTTTACCTGTCCCTTTGGTACATATGCCTTTCGACGCATGCCATTTGGGCTATGCAATGCCCCTGCGACTTTTCAGAGGTGCATGCTGTCGATCTTTTCGGACATGGTAGGGGAGTGTTTGGAGGTCTTCATGGACGATTTCTCGGTCTACGGCGACGGATTCGACTCCTGTCTTGACTGCCTAGACCGAGTACTCCAGCGATGTATTGAGTACCATTTGGTTTTATCTTGGGAGAAGAGTCACTTCATGGTGACTCAAGGGACGGTGCTTGGCCATATCATCTCCAACAGGGGCATGGAGGTTGATCTGGCCAAGGTTGATGTCATTAGAAAACTCGCACCGCCGTCCAATTTGAGGCAGCTACGGTCATTCCTGGGGTACGTTGGATTTTATAGGAGATTTATTCAGGATTTCAGCAGGATTGCCCGGCCGTTGACTGACCTCTTGGCGAAAGACACCGAGTTCCTTGTCGATGACAAGTGTCTTTTGTCCTTTGCGACTCTCCAGCAGTGTGTTATTGAGGCTCCTGTCCTCCAGCCGCCTGATTGGTCTCTCCCATTCGAGATCATGACGGATGCCTCCAATTTTGCCGTAGGGGCAGTGCTGGGACAGAGGAGGGATGGAGTTCCATTTGCCATTCACTACGCTAGCCGCACATTGGATTCCGCCCAGCGAAATTACACGGTCACAGAGAAGGAGATGCTAGCCGTAGTATTTTCCCTAGATAAGTTTCGATCTTATATCATTGGATCTAGAGTGACTTTGTACACAGATCACACCGCCATCAGGTACCTCATGGCAAAGAAGGATGCCAAGGCCAGATTGACTAGATGGATCCTTCTACTCCAGGAATTCGACATTGAGATCAAGGATAAGCCTGGAGTCAAGAATGTGTGGGCGGATCATCTCTCCCGTTTAGAGCAGCCTGAGGAGTCTGAGCAGATTGACCCCATTCGAGATACCTTCCCAGATGAGGCGATCCTTGTTATCGCCTCACTCCCGTGGTATGCCGATATTGTGAACTTTCTCGTTGCTGGGAAAGTCCCACAAGATTGGCCCAGGCAGAGGCTTGAGACCTTCCTTGCGAAGGCCAAGTCCTACCACTGGGAGGATCCCATCCTTTACCACGAAGGAGGGGATAGCGTCTGGCGTCGGTGTATTCCTCAGGAGGAACACCATAGCGTCCTCACTTACTGCCACAAGCTTGAGGCAGGAGGACATCATTCTGGGAGGAGAACGGCACAGAAAGTGCTCCAATCCGGCTTGTGGTGGCCTACCCTCTTCAAGGACTCAGATGAGTTCGTGAAGAGGTGTACTGACTGTCAGAGGATGGGCACTTGTGGACAGCGTGATATGATGCCGATGCAGCCCATTCACTTCTGTGAGGTTTTTGACGCATGGGGCATCGATTTCATGGGTCCATTCCCTAAGAGTCAAGGATTTGAGTACATTCTGTTGGCTGTGGATTATGTTAGTCGTTGGGTTGAGGCTATCCCCGCCCGAGCCGCTGATGTGAGAACAGTTTGCAGATTTTTGAGGAAGCACATCATCACGCGGTTCGGGGTTCCACGAGTTTTGATTTCTGATGGGGGGTCTCATTTCATCAACGACCAGGTGAAGGCCCTTTCTAGCGAGTTCGGTATAGACCATCGTGTTGCTACACTTACCATCCACAGACGAATGGTCTAGCCGAGGTGTCGAATAGGGAGATCAAGACAATATTGCAGAAAGTCGTCCGCCCTGACCGAAAGGATTGGTCACAGCTTTTGGACTCGGTCTTGTGGGCATATAGGACGTCTTTTAAGACTCCATTGGGCACATCTCCCTTTCGCCTCGTATATGGCAAGCCGTGCCATTTACCTGTTGAGATGAGGCACAAGTCACTTTGGGCAGTTACAGATATTCTTATGGATCCAAATGGTGTAGGAGACTAGAGGAGGGCAGAGTTAGACGCCCTGGAAGAGATTAGAGATACTGCTTTCTCAAACAGCCTACAGTATAAGGAGAAAGTGAAGGAGTGGCATGATTCTCATATCAGCCACAAGCATTTTGAGATTGGACAGAGAGTATGGCTGTTTGACGCGAGGCTTCGTTTGTTTCCAGGGAAGCTACAGAGCAAATGGAAGGACCCTACTTGGTCAGAAAGGTACATGACAACGGTAGCATTGATATATCCGAGTTGTCTTCTGAGAGTACCTTTCGAGTGAACGGCCAGCGGCTCAAGCCATTTCTAGATCATGAGCCCGCGGGTCGCTGATCTTGCCCCTATTCATTTTGCGTGAGATGTGGTCTTTGACTCACATCTAATGCATCTCACGCATGAGTTTCACTGATCTTCCACCTTGTATAGATCCAGATGTCCATATCATACATTCTTTAGTCCCACATCCCTTTCTTCATCTTATGATTATGCTATACTTAGGGTGCACTTTACCCTAAGTATAGAGGGGATGTGAGACCTTTGGGCATTTCTTTTGTTTCTTGCTACCCCCCGTTTTGCTGCCTATACTTAGGGATAATTCACCCTAAGTATGGGGGGGTAGACCCTGTACATTCTCCACTCGGTTTTTCCCTTATATACAGCCTGCTATACTTAGGATTACTTGATCCTAAGTATAGGGGGAAGACCCGAGACTTCTTTTGACTTTTCTATTTCATTCTTCTTCTTTGTATATAGCCTTTCTTTTCACTTCCCTATACCTAGCACGAGTTATGTCTTCTTCATCGCTCTTGACTCTGAGGACATCGTTCGAGCTAAGTATAGGGGGGTTTGTATATATTTCATATATACTTTAGCCATAACTCGTACTTTGTGTGAGTGTGTTAATAAATAAAATGGCTAAAAATCACAAAAATTAAAATTTTTCATGTACATAAACTTCTTTTATTTGCACATAAATAGCTAGTGTACAAATTATTTTTGTAAAAATGTTCTCAAAAATCTTTTGTGTAAAGCTTGTGTAAATATTTTTGTATCAAAATTATGTATATAGTACAAAATTTTTCCAAAATGTTTTGAAAATCAAAAGTTTGCAAAAATATTGTGTAAATTTGTGTAAATATCTTTTGCAAAACTTGCACTTCATGCATCATCCATTCATGATTTCAAAACATTTTTCAAAAATTTTGCATGATTGTAAAATTTGTGTAAATAGCATCTTTTGTACATATGTATATTGTTTTTCTGGATGATGGTTGACATTTAAACTAGCCTGGAATCAAATTGAGAAATGGAGCTTGATTAAGATCTTAATCCACCTAACTTCTAAGAGGAACCTTATAGAGCTTAGGTTTAAGGCTTGTTCAGGTCCATGGTGACTTAATTCTTTGAGTCCACTAGGCTATGATCATATGTCATCTCAATGAGCCTAAGTAGAACACTTAACAACCCACATGACTCATATAGATTATGGCTTTACTTGGACACCAGCACTATGCACCGAGCTCTCTACGGATGAGGTGGTGAGGAGGCAGTCTTCCTTGACTTGGGGTAGCATATGAGGGTAGTACTTCTAGGCGGAACCTCTCTTCTTCTTTTAGTGAAGGAAGTGCGTCTCAACTTGATCTGGTTGCCATGAGGTCTAACGACGGGAGTTGTGGGTTGCAATAAAGCTTCAAAAGAGGGATAGTCTACTGGCTCAAGAGGAAAAACTCCTTGTACATATGCTGCACATATGTTGTATAGATGCACTCGAAAAAAAATGTGCAAAAAGAAAATAACTCCAAAAAAAGTGGTGGGTCTGAGAGAAAATGATAATCCCACCGGAGTATGTATATAGAGTGCAATAAGCAAAGCTTGAGTATCATGATCCACCTGATGTAGCTTGCAGCAGGGAGACTTGGCTACACTGGTCAAGCTCCCAAGGGTACTTGGCTACACTGGCCTTGACCCATTCTCTTCTTCCTCCTCTTCTTGAGCCGATTGAACTTGAACTTAGAAGGGAATACCCCGCTCCTCGAGGAAAGAGTGGCCAGATTGAGGTCATAGAGTTACCTTGTTGGGGAGGGTTGACAAGTTGCCATTTCTGAGGTGGAGAGCTTAGACTTCACATTCACAGGACAAGAAAAGATTCATGGTCTTCAGGGTTTGTGATTGATGACTTGTTCTGACCTGGAGCATTGAGGAGTCTTGGTTATAGAATAGTGGAACTTAGAGGCTGTTGAGTTTTAGACTTAAGTCCAAAGAAGGTTCCGACACATTAATAATCCAAAGATCTGATCGAGCTCCATACCTTAATTTAATAAAGGCAAGTTTAATAATCAGCCTTGATCCATGTACATTCTCTTTTTCTTTTTCTTTTCTTTCTTTTTCACTTCTTTTTCAAATAAGTGTTTGTTTGCTAAGGGACTAGCAAAGTTAAGTATAGGGGGGTGATGAATACTCATTCATCACTCTTTATTCTTATATTTTAGCTACAAAAACCTTTGCAAATATATGTAGATATGTGTAAATACAAATAATTACCAAAAGCATGCATTGTGTAAAAACCTATAATTAGCATGTTTTTGTGCAAAAATAAAAGAATAAAGATTAAAAAGAAAAAGAGGGAAATATTTAGAATAAATATTGAGCAACCTAACCCAAGGGAGGTCTCAACATGGGCCTGACCGCATAAAAGCCAAAGTAGAGGGAGATAGGGGCTCATGTGTGTAAATACCTATGTAAATAAAATAAAATAATTTCCTCATAAAAATAGACTTAAGTAGGCTTGTATATATTTGTATATATTTATAAATATAAAACCAAAACAAAAATTTAAAAATTAAAAAGAAAACAAAAACACAACTTGTACATGATCACATTATACATAGAACCACCATCATCCGTATTTATTCTTATAAATAAATAAAATTAATTTCTAAAATTTTTGTACATATCTATATTATATAGTGTAAATAAATTAAATAAAAACAATTAAAACAAAAACAAAATAAAAAAAAACAAAATTAAAAACACAAAAATATATTGTAAATATACCATGTATATAAATGTATATATGTATTTATTTCACCTATGTATATAAATAATTAAAATAAAACAAAAATATCTTTTTATTCCTCATTTTATAATGAAAATAAATAAAATATAAAATAGGAATAAAATTGCATAAAAATAATAATTAAAAAAATCAAAAATTAAAAACCCTACATAGTGTACATATACCTATATATTACATATTATGTATATACCTTATTTTTCTTTTGAAAAATTAATTAAAAATCACTAAAAAATAGAAAAAAATAAAATAAAAATATTTCATGTTTTAACATTTTACAAATTCGGCCATTTGCCACCTGTTATTTCACTTCCAAATCATTTCCACGTGGCTGTTCCCTATTGGTCCTGGGATTGTTGACCGCCCGGTCAACTACCCCCCCCCCCAGGACCACCTCCCATGGATGAAGGCGCCCGACCCGATCTCCCTAATTTCTAGCGCCTAAACCCGATTGACTCCCACCTAAACCCCGGGTCCGTTTCACTCCTGCCCCATCTGACACCCTCGCCGGGGTATCCACCTCGGGATCCGCACGCCTCCACGCCCTACCCGACCTCGTCTAGCCGGACCCGCACCCATATTTAGCCGTTGCTCCGCCACCCTAATTCTCTATCTTTGGATCATTTGCTTTCCATCCAGTGACCTCCACCGTCTTGACGAGAGTGACAGCTCGCCCCTGAGGGTGTTGCAGCGAGGCGAGAGCAAAGAGCCATCGATCAGGCGAGCTTCCGCCGCCGCGCGCTGCCTGGAGGCAGCGCCAGAGCCTCGGGCCACGACGACCCGTGAGGCGAGGACCTAGAGCACCAGCTGCTCATCCCCAGTCGACCCATCCACTCAGGTAGCTTAGATTCTTTCCCTTGTTCTTTAATTTCTAGTTTGCCCCAAATCGACCCTTCGTCGTTCTGCACCGATTCCGACCACCGCACCCATCCCCTCGATCATCGGAATCCCCCATCACATTCACCCTTCTCCCGCGCACCTTCTCCGCCCCTCCGTTCAACCCAGCTCGCACAGGAGCTGGGGTTCGAACCCCTTCGCTGTCGCATCGCCGGGGTTCGCCCGCACCACCGCGCGGTCCATCTTCACCACCGCTGACAGGGTCGAGGCATTTTCCCCTCGACCCAGGAGCTTTTTGGTTACATTTTGCAGGTTCCAGGAAGGCTATCTGAGGTCTTCCCACTCGAGCACCGGAGCTCCACCTCCGCTGGAGTCGACAGAGCTCTCCGGAGCTCCGTTGATTCATCGGAGACATCCCACAGACGCGGGAGGCTAAGGCGAAGCTTCCTCGGTCATCAGAAGCCCCCGCGGAGGCTCGGAGCGCGCGTACTGGGACAGCGAACTTCGCCGGCCACTTGTTCAGCGAGAACCTCCAGCAGCCGTTGGATCACCCTCCAGCTCCAGAATCCATCCCAACCATCCATCTGAGGAGCGTCGCCACCGTTAGATCCAGAGGAGGACTGATCCGGACCGCACGATCGGAGGAAGGGGCACCCGCGATTAAGAGCCGTCTGATCTCCACGTGTCGCCTTCTCCGTCGTCGATCACCTGAGGGTTTAGCCACAGCATGCGAGGACCGTTCGATCAACTACGTGGCACCCATCCGATGGCCTCATTAATAAAAGGGTAATTTATCCCTTAGGCCCTTCTGTTTATTTTATTTCGCATTTAGTCCTGTAAATACCTTAGTCAGTTATTTTTATTTGGTGTATTTGCACTCTGGACCCTGTCTTGTTTGCTATTTGCATTTATACCCCCGTCTGTAGTGTGTCACGTGCTTCGACACATGTTTTTCTGGGATATTTGCATTGATGCCCTTGTAGTTCCTGGATGTTATGAAATGAATGAAACTTTTTAGTTATTTGCATTGATACCCCTGTGCGTGGTTTATTTGCGCATGTGCGTGATTTTATTGGGTAAATTATATTAAGTTCCCTGGGCTTTTAATACTTATTATTATTTAGCTCGGGAACTTAATTCCTTTGCATTTAGGTCCCTGAGTGCCCCAGACACGCGCGACGCACGTGATTTCGTGGGATTTTTGCACCGGACCCCCCAGACTCTTGGGTATTTGCACTTTGATCCCTGTGCATTGTGCCCCCTCTTTATTTTTGAATAAAATAGCAAATTACCTCCAAATCCAACGAAAATTGGATACATGGCTCCTGCCATAGTGTAAAATTTTCGAGGATTTTTTAGGACATTTTTGTTTTCATTTGGTATTTTTAAAAAAATCAAAAACACTTAATTTTGCTACTGTCTAACTTTAAAAACCCCAAAAAAAATATTAAAACTCATTTAAAAATTCCAGAAAAATTGTCTACTATTTAGTTTACTTAGCTTGATTTTCTAGCCAATTTTGGCTATTTTTCATTATATAAGACACCTAAAAATTGAAAAACACCTAAAATCTTATAAAAATTCTAGTAATTAAACCAAAAATCCAAAAATAATAAAATAGGTGCCTACATTTTCCTTATTTTATTCTCTTTACAGGAAAATTACCTCCCAGCTATTTTGGGGCCTTTAGATATTTTATCTAGGCCCTTTTATCTCGGCTGGACAGTACCTACTGTTTTACCTACTTTTTGATTTTTAGAAAATTAAATAAACATCAGAAAATTCTCAAAAATTCACCAAAAACACTAAAAATCATAAAACACATAAAAATATTTTTGTTTGAATTTTTGGTTGATTTTTATTACTTTTAATAATTTGTTGAAGTGTGTGTTTATTTACTTTTCCGATTTTCTTAATACATTAAAAATCCAAAAAAATATAAAATAATTAAAAACCACCAAAAATATTTGCTCTTTTTATTTTATTTCTCTTTTTGACTACTTCGTAGGCCGAGAGGCCAACCCGTGCTCCTTGTGTTCGACCATGGTCGCTATACCAGGTTAATCTAATAGCGAGACCGCTTTCGTGTTCTGAGTGATTTTATTTATATTAGTGGTCTATTTTTCTTGATTGAGCACATTTGATCGCATGGGTCGCAACGACCGATTTAGCACCTATACCCTAGCCCTTCGGATCGTTCATCAGCAGGTCTGTGTGGACTACAGACGATTGAACCAGGCCACCAAGAAGGATCATTTCCCCTGCCCTTTATTGATTAGATCATTGAGAGAGTGGCAGGGAAGAGCCATTATTGCTTCTTGGATGGGTACTCCGATACAACCAGGTGGTGATTGTGCCAGAGGATCAGGACAAGACTACCTTTACCTGTCCCTTTGGGACATATGCTTTGAGACAGATGCCCTTTGGATTGTGAAACGCTCCGGCGACATTCGAGAGGTGCATGTTGTCCATCTTTTCGGACATGGTAGGGGAGTGCTTGGAGGTCTTCATGGACGATTTTTCGATCTACGGTGATGGATTCGATTCTTGTCTTGACTGCCTAGACCGCATCCTCCAGCGATGTATTGAGGTGCACCTGGTGCTTTCTTGGGAGAAGAGTCACTTCATGATGACTCAAGGAATGGTGCTTGGTCGTATCATCTCCAACAGGGGCATGGAGGTTGATCCAGCCAAGGTGGATATCATTAGGAAACTTAGTCCACCGTCCAACTTGCGACAGTTATGGTCTTTTCTGGGATACGTCGGTTTCTACCGACGATTCATTTATGATTTCAGACGGATTTCCCGACCGTTGACTGATCTGCTGACGAAAGACACCGAGTTCATTGTGGATGATAAGTGTCTAGCGTCATTTGAGACTCTCAAGAGTCTAGTTGTTGAGGCTCCTGTCCTGCAGCCGCCTGATTGGTCTCTCCAATTCGAGATCATGACGGATGCCTTCGATTTTGCCGTAGGAGCTGTGCTGGGACAGAGGAGGGAAGGAGTCCCCTTTGCTATTCACTACGGTAACCGGACTTTGGATGCAGCTCAGAGGAACTACACAGTCACTGAGAAGGAGATGCTAGCCGTAGTGTTTGCCCTAGATAAGTTAAAATCTTACATCATTGGATCTAGAGTGACCATCTTCGCTGATCATACCGCCATCCGGTACCTCATGGAAAAGAAGGATTCCAAATCCAGATTGACCAGATGGATCCTTCTACTCCAAGAGTTTGACATAGAGATTAAGGACAAGCCTGGAGTTAAGAATGTGGTGGCGGATCATCTCTCCCGATTGGAGTATCTTGAGGATTCTGAGAAGATCGAGCCTATTTGTGAGACCTTCCCAGATGAGGCGATCCTTGCTATCGCCTCTCTCCCATGGTACACCGATATTGTGAACTTTCTTGTTGCGAAGAAAGTCCCACAGGATTGGCCCAGGCAGCGACTTGAGACCTTCCACGCGAAGGCCAAGTTCTACCACTAGGAGGATCCCGTCCTTTATCATGAAGGAGGGGATAGCGTCTGGCGTAGGTGCATTCCTCAGGAGGAGCACCACAGCATCCTCACTTACTGCCACAAGCTTAAGGCAGGAGGACATCACTCTGGGAGGAGAACGACACAGAAAGTGCTCCAATCCAGCCTATGGTGGCCTACCCTCTTCAAGGACTCTGATGAGTTCGTGAAGAGGTGTACTGACTGTCAGAGGATGGGCACTTGTGGACAACGTGATATGATGCCGATGCAGCCCATTCACTTCTCTGAGGTTTTTGACGCATGGGGCATCGATTTCATGGGTCCATTCCCTAGGAGTCAGGGATTTGAGTACATTCTGTTGGCCGTGGATTATGTTAGTCGTTGGGTTGAGGTCATCCCCGCCCGAACCGCAGATGCTAGGACCGTTTGCCGATTTTTAAGGAAGAATATCATTTCACGGTTCGGGCTACCTCAGGTGTTGATATCTGACGGGGGGTCTCATTTCGTCAACGACAAGGTAAAGGCCCTTGCTAGCGAGTTCAGCATAGACCATCGAGTAGCCACACCACATCCTCAAACCAATGGTCTTGCTGAAGTGTCGAACAGGAAGATCAAGACTATATTGCAGAAGGTCGCCCGCACTGACAGAAAGGATTGGTCACAACTTTTGGACTCGGTCTTGTGGGCATATCAGACATCCTTCAAGACACCGTTGGGTACGTCTCCCTTTCACCTCGTTTATGGCAAGCCCTACCATTTACCTGTTGAGCTTAGACATAGGTCACTCTGGGCAGTCACGAACATTATCTTGGATCTAGTTAGTGTAGGAGACCAGAGGAGGGCAGAGTTAGCAGCCCTAGAGGAGCTTCGTGATGTAGACTTTTCGAGCAGCCTACAGTACAAGGAGAGAGTAAAGGAGTGGCATGATTCTCATATCATCCACAAGCAGTTTGAGCCAGGACAACGCGTATGGTTGTTCGATGCCAGGTTGAGATTATTTCCAGGGAAGCTACAGAGCAAATGGAAGGGACCCTACTTGGTTAGAAAGGTACACAACAATGGGAGTATTGATATATCTGAGTTGTCTTCTGAGAGTACCTTTCGTGTTAATGGGCAGCAGCTCAAGCCATATCTAGATCATGAGCCGCTGGTCGTTGACGTTATCCCGATTCACTTTACGTGAGATGTGGTCTCTTGACTCACATCCATTGCATCTCATGCCTGATTATCAATGTTCCCCGACTTGTATAGATCCAGTTGTCCATATCACACTATTCTTCAGTCCAATACCCCATTAACATCTTCGACGTTACTATACTTAGGGTGCACTTTACCCTAAGTATAGGAGGGGGGTGTGGGACTTTTGAGTTTCTTTTGATTCATTTTTACCTCTGTTTTACTGCCCATACTTAGGGATATTTTACCCTAAGTATAGGGGAGGTAGACCCTGTACATTCTCACTCGGATTTCCCTTTGTGTACAGCCTGCTATACTTAGGATTATTTGATCCTAAGTATATGGGGAAACCCTGAGATCTCTTGAATTTCTATTCTTTTATTCGTCTTTGTATATAGTCTTCCTTTTCACTTCCCTATACTAAGCACGAGTTATGTCTTTTATTGCTCTTGACTATGAGGACATCGTTTGAGCTAAGTATAGAGGGTTGCATATATTTCATATATACTTTAGCCATAACTCGTACTTTGTGTGAGAGTGTTAATAAATAAAAATGACTAAAATCCAAAAATCCATAAAAATCAAAAAAAATCCTTGTAAATAAATTTCTTTTATTGCACATACATAGCTAGATGTACAAATTATTTTTGTAAAAATATTTGTAAAAATATTTTGTGTAAATAGCTTGTAAATATTTTGATATAAAAATTATGTATATAGTACAAAATTTTTGAAAATGTTTTGAAAATCAAAAGTTTGCAAAAACCTTGTGTAAATATTGTGTAAATAGCATCTTTGTAAATACTTGTATAGTTTTTCCTGGACATTTAAACTAGCCTGGAATTAAATTGAAAAATGGAGCTTGGTTAAGATCTTAATCCACCAAATTCTAAGAGGAACCTTATAGGGCTTAGGGTTGAGATTTTTTAGGTCCATGGTGACTTAATTCTTTGAGTCCACTAGGCTATGATCATATGTCATCTCGATGAGCCTAAGTAGAGCACTTAACAATACACACATGACTCATATAGACAATGGCTTTACTTGGACTAGCACTTTACACTGAGCTCTCTACGGATGAGGTGGTGAGGAGGCAATCTTTCTTGACTTGGGGTAGCATATGAGGGTAGTACTTCTAGGCAGAACCTCTCTTCTTCTTATAGTGAAGGAAGTGCGTCTCAACTTGGTCTAGTTGCCATGAGGTCTAATGACAGGAGTTGTGGGTTGCAATAATGCTTCAAAAGAGGGATAGTCTACTGGCTCAAGAGGAAAAACTCCTTATGTATATATGCTGCACTTTGTAGATATGTTGTATATATGCACAAAAAAATGCAAAAAGAAAAGAACTCTAAAACGTGGCAGGTTTGATAGAAAATGATAACCCCACTGGAGTGTATATAGTGCAATAAGCAAAGCTTGAGACTCATGTTCCATCTTATGAAGCTTGCAGCAGGGAGACTTAGCTACACTGGTTGCGCTCCTAAGGATACATGGCTACACTGGCCATGGTCCATTCTCTTCTTCCCCATCTTCTTGAGCCGGTTGAACTTGAACTTAGAAGGGAATACCCCGCTCCTTGAGGAAAGAGTGGCCAGACTAGGGTCTTAGAGTTACCTTGATGGGGAGGGTTGTCATTTTGCTACTTCTGAGGTGGAGAGCTATACCTCACTTACACTGTACAAGGAAAGATTCATGGTCTTTAGGGTTTGTGTATGTAGACTTGTTCTGATTTGGATTATTGAGGAGTTTTGACTATAGATTATGTAAAGCCTTGAACTTGGCATATCTCGGGTCCTACATAATAAGATCCGGCTCGTCAAGAGGAAACCAACAGAATTTGTTTCGTGTGAATCAGACTCCGTTTCGATTTGTTATGAAGTTCAGAAAAAAGAGAAGGAATGCTAAGATGTCATTAACCCATAATGACTGTCATTAAGACTAATTAAACATGATTAAAGAAACCAATGATCGATTAAAAACCGCTAATGATCATTAGTAAACACTAATCAATAGTTAGCAAAAGATAAGCGTAAGCCGCGAAAGATAAATCGCGATTAGTGAAAGTTAATCACGATTAGTGTTAATTAAGCATCATTAGCGAATCTAGAATCCTCTAGAAGGTTCTAACTTAAGCCCCAAGTTTGGGATAAGTTTTGGCTAAAGCCATGGGCCAAAACCATGGGCCACTAAACCATGGTTAAGGTCTAAACCATGGTTTCTAGCCATGGTTAGTGGTTTTCTGGGGCCTATAAATAGACCCCCTACCCATTCATTCTCTACGACTTCCACTACCACCACCACCCCAAGGGCTAGGGTCGAGAGGTCGGGAGGAGGAGTGGGAGGCGAGGGAGGAGCGCTAGCGAAGCGCTGCCGGGAGAATGAGGAGGAGAAAGGTATGATCCTCTCTTAATTTGCTTCGTAAGCTGGGCTTTCAATTCATACTCTTGTTCTTCCAGGTTTTGTTCGTGAATCATCTTTCTTTCCGATTCGTTTTCTGTTGTGGATCGAGGAGAAATCTGTGTAACACCCTACTTAGGTGCGGGCGGCTATGCACGTCAGTGACCCTGTAATTCGTCACATGTTCACTCATCTAAGACGCGTGGTGTCTACCGATTCTCCATCGTTTATGTTTCTATTCTTCATATTATGCTTTTATAGTTATTTTGATGGAGAAATCTGTGTAATACCCTACTTAGGTGCGGGCGGCTATGCACGTCAGTGACCCTGTGATTCGTCACACGTTCACTCACCTAAGATGTGTGGTGTCTACCGGTTCTTCATCTCTTGTTGTTGAGTATATTCTTTCAGTTTCATTGCTATTTTACTCTTGATTGATTTTATAGAGGAAACTCTTTCCGTTTTTATTTTGAAATATGTCTCGATATAAGGGGAAACTCTGCCGAAATTTTCCGAGAAATATGTCCCGATATAAGGGGAAACTCTGCTGAAATTTTCCGAGAAATATGTCCCGATATAAGGGGAAACTCTGTCAAAATTTTAAGAGAAAATATATTCTTGACGTTCTTCGTGTTCTTCGCGTTCTTCGCGTTCTTCGTTCGTTCTTCGCGTTCTTAACATGTTTTTAGCGTTTTGATACGAAAATGAAATTCGATCTTTTCAGGAGCCTTAAAATAGACTTTCTAAAAAACGAAACACGATAAAGCCTTGCATACTCGAGAGAGAGCTCTATTAGGTAACGAAATCCTTCCTTTTGCTGTTGGGTTTCCATAAGAAATTATTGAAATTCTTGATTTTATGTTCTTTGCTACGAAGAACCCTAATTTTGGCTATTTTTGAAAAGTCTGAAGAATTGCTTTGTGATTCCCACTAAAATAAGGTTTACGCATCAAATTGATGCGTTGGCTTTGAAAGTATGGGTTTGGGAGCTAAAACAGGCATAAATACGAGTATATATGCATATTAATAATATATATGTAAGTCTATACTATTGATTATGCAAATCGAAGACTTAATGAAAGAATTACATCATGTGAATTGATGTGGTTTGAGTTGGATCCTGAAAAGGATCGTGTGTCACGTTAAGGATGACTGGGAGTAGAACGACAGGTCGGGCATGCAACCTGTAGGTTTGTCGGAAGGAACCCGTTGATGATTACTTGATATGTTGTGATAATAAGCTCAAATTATGTGAAATACAATATCAATTCCTAGGTTTCAAACTCTAAATTCACATAATATTTGTCTACATTATTCCATGCGCATAAGCGTATAAAATCATCATAAAAACATCTAATAAAATATTCTCATTAATCAGATTTATCAGAGAGAAATTAAGTACACTCGTAGAGCACTAATTTAATCAACATTCAACATATTGACTTGGCTCTACAAAATATCTCTTACATTTTGTTGGAAAGAAAAGGGGAGGGTTGAGAATGAAAATTTTCCAATATTTAATATCATGTCTAGAGCAACTCATGAACATGCATGTAGATCCCCTTCATTTACTCTCTCTCTCTCTCTCCCATTACTCATGAAAGTAGCCATCCATATTCTATCTTGCCCATGTATCTCCCCCATGCATGAATGAATTTATTGTTTTTGTCTTTATATGCATGGGGTGCTTCCCTTGAAGGTAAATAACATTCTTCTCCCTTCCCCATGCATGAATGAATTTATTGTTTTGTCTTCATGTGCATGGGATGTGTCCCTTCATTCCAAGCAACATTCATCTATAAAAGGAGGCATGACACATGAAGTATAGTCTCCTCGTACTCCCCCTCTTCTCTCTTTATTCTATCTCTCTCTCTCTCTCTCTCTCTCTCTCATTTTCTCATACAGGTATAGAAGTAGCGCACGGCCAATGGCCCTCTCCCCTCGCGCACTCCCTCCTCCTTGTGGTTCTCCTCTAGCCCGTAGCAGCCTGTGCGTCCACACGCACGGCCATCTCCTCCAGTTCGTAGTAGCCTGCACGGCTATCTCCTTCCGCGCTGCTGTGACGCATCTCCTCCTCGACGACCTTCTCTCTCTGGCTCCATCCTTGTGTGTGGGATCAGCCCACGCATCTCCCCGCACACTCCCATCTCCGCCATCATCATCGTCTTCACTCCGGAATCAAATAGAGAAGCATTTCTTTCCCATCTTATTTGTCGCTTGTATTTTTTTCTACCTTAGTTAATTTGTTTAAGTTGAATTTGCAAGAACAACTTTTATTGTGTAAGCTATTGTCAACTCCATTTTTCTTGAAAATATATGCAATGCAAGTTTTATATTTCATCATTCTCTCTTGAAAGCTTCCAAGTAAATCTCATCTTCCCATATTAAATTGCAAATCAACCCCCACTTCCTTACTTAGTTGCACTCATACCATCATATACTTATTCTAAGTTCTAGGAAGTATTCTCACCGTAGATTGTATTCTGTTACAAGTTTTCTTTCATTACAATAGATTTAAAATTTGAATCAAGTTTTAAAGAAGAACAAAAAGAGCGCGTTTGCCTAGTCCCTACGGATACGAACCTCTACTTGCACTATATAACTCATATTTTTCTAACATGCTTGTAGTTGTAATCTTATTTGTTTGATTGCGGTTTTGCGTGGAACAACAATGACGTGGTAAAACCAACTTTTTAAACCACATAAAATCGCATCAACATTTTGGCCGTTGCCGGGGACTAAGCAACGTTTGCATTTTTTTCCCTTCATTCTAACTTAATATCAAGTTTCTAATCCGTGCATTTTTTTTGTTTTGCAGGTACTTAGGCTTCAAAAAGAAAAAAATATACTTGTCTTTTCATGCATTTTGTTTTAGCAAACTTGTAATTTGGTAAAAAAATTGTAATCTTAATTTCCCCCTCCTTCTCGGAAAAGCTCGCCATCAGCAGGATAAAACATTACGGATTAGCGCCAGAAGTGCAGGCACTGTGAGCCCCTCTTTCTCTTAGGCATCTTAGGCTTTTAAAATTTCTTGCATTTGTTTGTGCTCCAAACTTAAACTGAAAAAAAATTAAAACATACTTCTTGATTGCATCATCTCTGTGGTCTTCTCCCTCTGATAATCTAATTCAAAGACCATCAAATCGTGCACTGATCATTTAAAAAGATAAGCTTGAAAGGCCACCGCAGTGGCCCGAGCAGAAAGCGGACAAATTCTGAATGCTTGTTTGATGCACGTGTATGACACAAAAATCACGAGCACATATAACCCTTGGATAGAGACAAAAATCCATGGTGCTACGTGGGATTGCAGGGAGAGATCGTAACTTCTCGACGCGTTGGGCACAGGTTCTTGTGGGAAGAAGCAGATCCTCGATCTGAGTACCGCATCCTGGATCCCCCAACCGGATTATGACATCGATTTCTCACAATCTTCCACACCCACCTCATCCTTAAGGACTCTAATTTCTCTGAAAACTTTTGTTGAATCACTAAATTAAAATCGAAAAGATAACCGCTTCCGCGGCAATTTTTGTGTGAGTTGGTGAAACAACAAATTGCTTGGTGTTTGTGCTGTGTATGCTAGGTCGTAGGTCTCTGAAAAATCTAGTGCAACAACCATTAGAGTACGACCCGATTTATAGGAGAAAACCCAACCCATCTCCTTCAACTGAGAAACCTGAGAATTCACCTAAGAGACATGAGAGCAGAGAAACTGAACACCATGGACCTCATCTTCAAACAGCTACAACTTTTTAGAGAAGAGAATGCGACAATCCGACATACCATAGCTCCTCTCATCCGACCACCGCCCATCAACACACGTTATTTCTCTACAGCAGAGGACACAGTCCATTGGGTCCAAAATTACACCCAGCCCAAACAACTGATTGAGCCCTTACTGACACAACCAACCTCATCTGTAGATTTTGATGCTTTGACCCAGGCCATTCAGCAACTGGCTGCAACACAACAAAAGTCCAATCAAGCCAATACACTAAATGAGAGATCCAACATACTTGAACGATCGTTCTTGGTCACTGCCAAGGTACATTTTGACTGTGAAGATGAGAGAGTGGAATTGAAAATCAATAATAAAGATATTCCTATGGATCATGTCACCCCTACTTCTGGTGACTCTGAAATTGAGGATTGTGGATGGATAGAGAACTGTGCTATTCTTGATGATATTTCGCCTGTCCGTCTTTCCAAAGGTCCTATGGAGGTTAGTCTGAACACCTCACAACTCCCTCATAAGGACATGTCTCATCTAGACTATGCCCTTGAAGCCCCACCATGTCCTCTCACTAGTCGGACAATTTTTGAATTAGATGAAGCCTGGGAAACACTAAATCCTGATCTCAAATTAACTTCAGCCCTGGGTATGCCAAAGATGAAGATATGTTTTGATGATAGCATTGATCCTTCCTCAGAAGATTTTGAAAGTTATGAACCTCGGTGTATTAATGATATTGATTGGTCTGAGACAAAAGTTAAAATTGAGGATGGCACTTATGTTGAGTGGGAAGAAGAAACAGAAGGAGATATACCATTTGATGTTGATTCCGGATGTGATTTTTCAATTAAGGAAAGTACAAATTTTGATTTGGAATTTGAGGACATATCAGACAATGAGTTGACTTCTTCATGTACCAAAACTCCCTTCCAGCCAACACATGATGATATGCTGAAGATTTTTTGCAATGACTCGTTAAAAGATAAATTTTCCAATTCCATTACCCCCACCACAAGGAAAGAAGATCAAATCAATTCAGTCGATGACTATATGGATACATCTTCTACTACCGAGTCTGATCAGAGTGATTTTCTATTCTCTGATCCTTTTTGGGATGATACCGAGGAACTACCCAAACAATCGAAAAAAATCATCCATTAGCCAATATTCCCCCGCTCCTGGCCTCTGAATCTCCTAATCATATGTCTTGGAAAGAATTATCTTTGTGGCTCAAGAAGAGAACTGAAATGAAATTCACAATAGATGCCACTGAGGATAGCCATGATGATTATTTAAGGAAAAATGATGATTTATCACAAGATACAGAGGACCACATGGAGGAATCAATTCTTGATCATGTAGAGCTCGACTTCAATACATCATATCTGGTCCATGAGCCCTTCACCAGTCTACCCATTTCCCTCCCATCACATCCAATCCAAGATCAAACTGATTCATCTCTCATTCCGATTCATCAACCAATTAATGTCTTTACCGTAATAATGAGCGCACACATTTATCAAATTCATCAACCGCACTCTCACGTCTGGGTCAGGATATCAGTATCATATCAAGAATTTCATTTCGATTTTCTGAATACAGCTTCTGCACTCACACGCAACACTGGATACTCTTGATAAGCTGAATCGTCGAGTTGGGACGTTAAACCAACAACATTTTGTGGGTCCACACCCATAGGTATCTTTTCCTTTCTTTGTATCCTTCCCCTTACTGCATTGCATTAGATAAGTATGGGGGTCAACCTCCACACTTCACAAAAAACCAAAAATACTTTTCACAATCACTCATCCCTTCTGATCCTCCTATTACACTTTGTCTTCACCATGAGGACATGGTTTCTGATAAGTATGGGAGGGGTGTCTGCATAGTTTTCAAAATTGCATACTTTTCAAAACAAAAAAATCTTCAAAATTTTTGCAAAATTTCCTCAAAAAAATATTCAAGAAAACCGCCTAAAATACATCCTTCCTAGTTTTATCCTATCTTTTGAGAAAACAGCTCTTCATTGCATAGATCATAGACAGAAGCTGAGTTGACCCTAATCCACTTAACTTCATCAGAATTTCACTAGGCATGAGTTTTTAAGCTTTCTTCATGTCCATATGGACTTTATTCTCTCAGTTCCACTGACTCTACTGGTGAATGAACTTCTGTATCTAACTAGATCACCTGAGAAACTAGTAGCACTCTTAAACTCTTCATTGGATATTAAGCATCTGCACATTGCACTTAGCTTGATTGAGTTTATTTTACGAGATACAATTACAATCTAGTTGAGGTGAGGAGTTTTCCTCTTGGTTGTGCCAATGCCTGAACCTTATCTATAGTCAGTGAAGGAACCTGACTCAGGAGCAACATGATCTCTCTAGTCTAAGTGTGTCAGCAATTAAGTCAGTATCGTGCCTCCAAAGTCAATATTTAGCCGATACTACCTTTTTGATGCCAAACCCAAAACAAAAACACCACAAAAGGCATATCTCAATACAAAATGCCAAAAACCACCAATCATGCAAAGATGTGCGAAGCAAAAGCCAGGAAAGAAGACCACCAAATAACCCTCCACCACCAAAAAGCCGTGGTAGCAGCCCAATGATGCTACCTAAATTTTTAAAAGAGGCCCAAAAAGGCCCAGGATTATGCTCTGCAAAAGGAAAAGAATGAGAGGAACGGACCAAAGCGGTCTACGGAAAACCCCAAAATTAAGTCCCATTCTCCAATAAACTATGACCTATTTTTCTATGCTGACATATTCGGGTGAAAGGAGATTATGCATGAATCTAGGTGAGGACCGAGGCTATATGTATAGGGAATCATTCGGTACCTTAATAGATTGTGTTGTTAGCTCGTTCTCTTGACTCACGAAAGCTAAAACTATCAGTAACACTGTTTATATCCAGTCAAGGTCAAAGAGAATACATGTTTCTTAGGGATGAGCTGACCTGATCGACCTTCTGAAATCATGTTTGATTTTGTTGGAACTGAGAGGCTGTTGAAACTACAAAACTCGAGTCAAGTAGACGATTCAAACAAATCATTAATCCATGCGTCAACTCTACTAAAGTTTGTATATTTGTGTAGTTAGGAACTGAAAAACTCAAAGACTTTGTGGGAGTGTCTGCTGCAAACCCTCACAAGATCTACCCTGGCTAAATTCCCTATCCTTCATTATTACTTATCTTACTCTTGCTCGGGACTAGAAAGACTTAAGTATGGGGGTGTGATGATTACTTGATATGCTGTGATAATAAGCTCAAATTATGTGAAATACAATATCAATTCCTAGGTTTCAAACTCTAAATTCACATAATATTTGTCTACATTATTCCATGCGCATAAGCGTATAAAATCATCATAAAAACATCTAATAAAATATTCTTATTAATCAGATTTATCAGAGAGAAATTAAGTACACTCGTAGAGCACTAATTTAATCAACATTCAACATATTGACTTGGCTCTACAAAATATCTCTTACATTTTGTTGGAAAGAAAAGGGGAGGGTTGAGAATGAAAAATTTCCAATATTTAATATCATGTCTAGAGCCACTCATGAACATGCATGTAGATCCCCTTCATTTACTCTCTCTCTCTCTCTCTCTCTCCCATTACTCATGAAAGTAGCCATCCATATTCTATCTTGCTCATGTATCTCCCCCATGCATGAATGAATTTATTTTTTTGTCTTTATATGCATGGGGTGCTTCCCTTGAAGGTAAATAACATTCTTCTCCCTTCCCCATGCATGAATGAATTTATTGTTTTGTCTTCATGTGCATGGGATGTGTCCCTTCATTCCAAGCAACATTCATCTATAAAAGGAGGCATGACACATGAAGGATGGTCTCCTCATACTCCCCCTCTTCTCTCTTTATTCTATATCTCTCTCTCTCTCATTTTCTCATACATGTATAGAAGTAGCACATGGCCAACGGCCCTCTCCCCTCGCGCACTCCCTCCTCCTTGTGGTTCTCCTCCAGCCCGTAGCAGCCCGTGCATCCACACGCACGGCCATCTCCTCCAGTTCGTAGTAGCCTGCACGGCTATCTCCTTCCGCGCTGCTGTGACGCATCTCCTCCTCGACGACCTTCTCTCTCTGGCTCCATCCTTGTGTGTGGGATCAGCCCACGCATCTCCCCGTACACTCCCATCTCCGCCATCATCATCGTCTTCACTCCGGAATCAAATAGAGAAGCATTTCTTTCCCATCTTATTTGTCGCTTGTATTTTTTTTCTACCTTAGTTAATTTGTTTAAGTTGAATTTGCAAGAACAACTTTTATTGTGTAAGCTATTGTCAACTCCATTTTTCTTGAAAATATATGCAATGCAAGTTTTATATTTCATCATTCTCTCTTGAAAGCTTCCAAGTAAATCTCATCTTCCCATATTAAATTGCAAATCAACCTCCACTTCCTTACTTAGTTGCACTCATACCATCATTTGCATATTCTAAGTTCTAGGAAGTATTCTCACCGTAGATTGTGTTCTGTTACAAGTTTTCTTTCATTACAATAGATTTAAAATTTGAATCAAGTTTTAAAGAAGAACAAAAAGAGCGAGTTTGCCTAGTCCCTACGAATACGAACCTCTACTTGCACTAAATAACTCATATTTTTCCAACATGCTTGTAGTTGTAATCTTATTTGTTTGATTGCGGTTTTACGTGGAACAACAACGACGTGGTAAAATCAACTTTTTAAACCACATAAAATCGCATCAACACCCGTATTGGCTTTTCCCTACCTAGGTGGTACACGATTGCCCTGTTATGATAAGTGCACACAAATTGAATATTTTGCAACGCGTGGTACCGGGAGCCAATATATTCGGGTTGTAACGACGGAAGATGTGGTCGTGCCATGTGGAGGCATGGGTGGTTCAATAGCGGCTGGGTCACGATAATATGTATTTAAAGCCGCTAGGTTATATGATTAAATGTTAGCCTGTGGTTTTAAGCAACCGAGTCCTCGAGGACGGTGTGCTCATTTGATTTTCCAGGCTGAGGGTTGAGATCCTGTTTAATAAAAGAAAAGGAAATTGTTAGGGTAGTATTGGAGGATTAGTTGAGGCGACGTGCGGCAGCATAAGATTACCAAGATCAACACAATCTCCAATCCCGAAGTGTCCACAGCTTCGAAGTCGAAGAATGGTGGGGTTCCCATGGACTAATCCATGATGTGGAATAGAAAGGAATATGACTTAAATTTATGAGAAAGAATGAAATTTTTGTGATATCAAGTTTTGAAAAATTACACAATTTGTTTGCTTTTCTCTTCTTTGTTACTTAGCATTCGCTAATTTTATCCTATGATTTATGGAAAACCCAACAGGTATCGGTGAGCCATCGCAAGGACTTTAAAAATTCATCCAGCTTACATACTAGAAATCCAGCCAGCCACAGTAGCTTTACTTTTTAAGGTAGTTAGTAATCTTTTGTATATTTTCCTTTCAAGCTGATGTACATGTAAATGGTTATAGTGGGACAGTGTATCATCTGAACTTTATTTTGTGAATGGAAAAGTGTTGAAATACTTTCTTCTGAGTATTTTTATTTGTAGTCTATTTCTGAATGTTAGTTGTGATTGCTGAATAAATTATTGCTGAGTAACCATATCCGGATATGGGAGGATCCGACGGCCCGGGAACGGGGTAGCAACAGATTGGTATCAGAGCCCGGTTACTCCAGTAATTTATTTAGTACTTAATAACTATGAGCGGTATTCAGAAACTAAGGTTGTATTAAGATCCTTTGATCTTAATAAATGACTGTAGTACTATTCACAAGTCATTGTCCCTTATGTACATCATGCTAAGACATATAGGATCTGACCTTTGACATTGACTCATCCCTGGATCATGGCAGACCAAGACATGTCTAGACAATTAGCATCTATGATGGCAATGCTCCAAGATATGGGGTAAAGGCAACAAGCATTGGAGGAGAGGCTCAATGCGCAGGCTGAGAGACCCGAGGCATCTAAGCCTGCGGATGCCAGGATTGAATGTTCTGTCCATCTTTCTGAGGAAGAATCTAGTTACCATCCTTCAACTGAGTCTGCTACTACCCCAACTGAAGGAGCAATGGAGAAGGCCCTTCTTAGACACCAAACATTACTAGATAATTACCGAAAGGGAAAAATTCCTTGATTCAAAGGTGTAAAGACACCTACCGAGGCTGAGTTATGGCTCGATGACGTTATCAGGATGTTGAGGATAATCCATGCACCAGTCGACACCTGGGTGCACTTTGCTGATTACTCCCTAGCAGATTATGCACGACGATGGTGGAGAACAATTTCCAAGAAGTTAGCAGATCATGTTCCATGGGATATCTTTGAAGAGAGGTTCCGAGCTCACTTCTGTCCCTCTCATTGGGAAGAATTAAAGAAGAGAGAGTTGGCTTCTCTGAATTAGGGTTCTAAGACCGTACGAGATTATCATATCCACTTTACTGAACTACTACGGTACTCACCAGCTCTAGAAGCTTCACCACAAGAGTGTCTTACCAAATTTGTTAGCGGTCTTCAGGGAGATCTACGAGAAAAGCTTGCTAGTTTTAGAGCTACAATCATAGATGAAGCAATGGACATCGCATCTCGTATTGAGATGGAGAGGGATGAAAACCGCCAAAGAAGAAGTTTCCACTTTAATGGTGGACCATCCAAAAGCAAGGCACATTATAATCGTATAGATCGTCGCTATCATCCAGCCGGTTCCAATATAAGATTACCACAAACCTTGGGTCAGGAATTATCAGAAAGAAGGGGTTTCTCTAGACCTCCACTATATCCTCGCGACTCAGCAGCAGGAGCTAGCACCTCTGTGGCTGGATCTTCAGCTCAAACAAGAGCACGTGTGTGTTTTTACTGTCATCAGGAAGGCCACAACAAGAAAGATTGTCTGAAGTTGAAAGGATTAGGGTTTAAATCAACCTCAATTAATAGTATAACATCCACCTCGAGCAATGGAGCAACACATGGAGGAAGACATGGTAGAGGTCGGAGCTCACAAGGATCGTCTCCTACACAACAACCACCACAAAGTGTTGCGGGTTCTAGCTTGCCTATTCCTAATGGCCATCTCAATGCAATTACTGAAGAACAAGCCTACAATTCAGGCACAGTCGTACGAGGTACTGTTACTATTCATGGCTTTTCAGTACATGGCTTATTTGATTCTGGTACTTCACATTCATTTATTGCTCAACGGTTAGTACCCACTTTGGGTAAGATACCAGTAGAAGTACAACAGTCCTATCTGATCAAGGGACCAGGAGGACAAGTGTTTATAATCCGAGAAATCCTGGATAATTGCATAGTAGTGATAGCGGGACATCAGTTACCTGTTTCACTACTACTAATCGAAATGGAGGACTTTGATCTTATACTAGGAATGGATTGGTTAGAAAGGCATCATGCATGTCTTGACTATTTCCAGAAGATAGTAACATTTCACCTTCCTAACTCGATAGAGTTTCAGTTCATTGGAAAGACATCCAATGATAATATCAAATATATCTCTACATTAAAGGCACAACAGTTGTTAGAGCAAGGGTGCCAAGGTTATTTAGTTTATGTATCCACTACATCAGGGTTAGAAAGAATGATAGAAGATGTGCCTATAGTATGCAAGTTTACTGATGTATTTCCAGAGGAACTACCTGGATTACCACCTGAGCGAGAGATTGAATTTGAAATCTCTCTTATGCTTGATACTCAACCTATCTCTATCCCTCCGTATTGTATGGCACCAGCTGAGTTACGAGAGTTCAAAGTACAATTGCAAGAACTGTTAGATAAAGGATTCATTCATCCTAGTACTTCACCATGGGGTGCACCTGTCTTATTTGTTAGGAAAAAGGATGGGTCGATGCGGTTGTGCATTGACTATAAACAACTAAACAAGGGGACAATAAAGAATAAGTATGCTCTATCAAGAATAGATGATCTCTTTGATCAGTTATAGGGTTCAACTGCGTATTCCAAGATTGATTTAAGATCTGGATACCATCAGTTGAAAATTAAAGATACAGATATTCCCAAGACAGCTTTTCGAACTAGATACGTGCATTATGAATTCTTAGTTATGCCTTTTGGACTAACAAATGCCCTTAGCAGAAGAACTTATTCACCTGGGTTAGTAAGTGCTATCCACTTCTGGGGTTTACTATCAACGTTGAGTGAATGGAAACCATTTGATAGTAGTGTTGATACTATAACTATTCCTCATCGATACAAACCAGAGATCTGGGATAAAACAAAGAAAGGACAGGAGGATGATCCAGTCCTTAAAGACTTGAAACAACAACTTGAGAAGAATGAGATAGAGGGATTCCTGATACAAGATCGGTTACTGTATAACCATCACAGAGTTTGTGTACCAAACACACCTGAACTAAGGAAAGACATCTTACGAGAAGCGCACTGCTCAAGATTATCTATTCATCCAGAAATTACAAAGATGTATAAGGATCTTCATTCATACTTTTGGTGGCCAGAAATGAAGAAAGATGTTGCTGAGTTTGTGAATTCTTGTTTCACTTGTCAGCAGGTAAAGGCTTCACACCAAAAGCCACCGGGATTATTGCAACCCCTCCCTATACTTGAATGGAAATGGGAAAGCATTTCCATGGATTTCATTACTGGCTTACCTCAGACGACTGGTAGTAAAGATAGTATCTGGGTTATAATAGATCGTCTGACAAAGGTAGCACACTTCATTCCAATAAGTTTATCTTTCACTCCAGACCAGCTTGCTGAGTTATATATTACACATGTGATTCGCCTCCACTGTATCCCAAAGGAAGTAGTTTCCGATCGAGATTCACGATTCACCTCACACTATTGGGAGAACTTCATGAAAGCCTTAGGTATACAGTTATGCTTAAGCACAACATATCATCCACAAATAGACGGTTTGTCAGAACGTACGATTCAGACATTAGAGGATATGCTACGAGCATGTGCCTTAGAATGGAAGGGATCGTAGATTAAACATTTGCCTCTTGCAGAATTCACCTACAATAATAGTTACCATACTAGTATTGGCATGGCACCATTTGAAGCACTATATGGACGAAGGTGTACTACTCCTTTGTGTTGGGAAGAGGTCGTAATAAAGAACCTTTATGATTCAGATAGACTTCAAGAGACACGGGAAGCTATAGAGCTTGCTAGAAAAAGACTATTAACTGCCCAGAGTCGCCAAAAATGTTATAGTGATACCAGGCGAAGAGACCTTGAATTTGATGTAGGTAAATTTGTATTTCTCAAAGTATCACCTATGAAGGGTGTTCAGAGGTTTGGCTTGCGTGGGAAGTTAGCACCCAAGTTCATGGGTCCCTTTGAAATTATTTAGCGCATTGGAAAAGTGGCATATAGACTTGCACTTCCTCCAAATCTTTCGGCAATACATGATGTATTTCATGTATCAAATCTGAGAAAGTACATTAGGGATCCAGAGCATAAGATAAATTATGATGATTTACATGTTGAGCCAGACTTGAAATACCAAGAGATACCTGTGCAAATACTTGAAAGGGATATCAAGAAGTTGAGAAACAAAGAGGTGCCTCTAGTTAAAGTATTGTGGCAGAACCAAGAGTTTGAAGAAGCCACATGGGAACCTGAGGCAGAAATGAGAGATAAATACCCGCACTTGTTTGAGTAATAACACACTGTGTATTGTATATCTTCTTTATAAATGAAATGACGTTCATTCTCTTTAAGGTTGTTATGGTTTCAATCCTCTTTAAGGTTGTTATACATGCATTTCTAGTCTCGAGGACGAGACTTCCTTTAAGGTTGTTATAATTGTAAAGCCTTAAACTTGGCATATCTCGCGTCCTATATAATAAGATCCGGCTCGTCAAGAGGAAACCAACAGAATTTGTTTCGTGTGAATCGGACTCCGTTTCGATTTGTTATGAATTTCGGAAGAAAGAGAAGGAAGGCTAAGATGTCATTAACCCATAATGACTGTCATTAAGACTAATTAAACATGATTAAAGAAACTAATGATCGATTAAAAACCGCTAATGATCATTAATAAACACTAATCAATAGTTAGCAAAAGATAAGAGTAAGCCGTGAAAGTTAAATCGCAATTAGTGAAAGTTAATCACGATTAGTGTTAATTAAGCATCATTAGCAAATCTAGAATCCTCTAGAAGGTTCTAACTTAAGCCCCAAGTTTGGGATAAGTTTTGGCTAAAACCATGGGCCAAAACCATGGGCCACTAAACCATGGTTAAGGTCTAAACCTTGGTTTTCTAGCCATGGTTAGTGGTTTTCTGAGGCCTATAAATAGACCCCCTACCCATTCATTCTCTACGACTTCCACTACCACCACCACCCCAAGGGCTATGGTCGAGAGGTCGGGAGGAGGAGTGGGAGGCGAGGGAGGAGCGCTAGCGAAGCGCTGCCGGGAGAATGAGGAGGAGAAAGGTATGATCCTCTCTTTGTTTGCTTCCTAAGCTAGGCTTTCAATTCATACTCTTGTTATTCCAAGTTTTATTCGTGATTCATCTTTCTTTCCGATTCGTTTTCTGTTGTGGATCGAGGAGAAATCTGTGTAACACCCTACTTAGGTGCGGGCGGCTATGCACGTCAGTGGCCCTGTAATTCGTCACACGTTCAGTCATCTAAGACGCGTGGTGTCTACCGATTCTCCATCGTTTATGTTTCTATTCTTCGTATTATGCTTTTATAGTTATTTGATGGAGAAATCTGTGTAATACCCTACTAAGGTGCGGGCGGTTATGCACATCAGTGACCCTGTGATTCATCACACGTTCACTCATTAAGATGTGTGGTGTCTACCGGTTCTTCATCTCTTGTTGTTGAGTATATTCTTTCAGTTTCGTTGTTATTTTCCTCCAGATTGATTTTATAGAGGAAACTCTTTCCGTTTTTTTTTGAAATATGTCCCGATATAAGGGGAAACTCTACCAAAATTTTCCGAGAAATATGTCCCGATATAAGGGGAAACTCTGTCGAAATTTTCCGAGAAATATGTCCCGATATGAGGGGAAACTCTGTCGAAATTTTAAGAGAAAATATATTCTTGACGTTCTTCGTGTTCTTCGCGTTCTTCGTTTGTTCTTCGCGTTCTTAACATATTTTTAGCGTTTTGATACGAAAATGAAATTCGATCTTTTTAGGATCCTTAAAATAGTCTTTCTAAAAAACGAAACACGATAAAGCCTTGCATACTCGAGAGAGAGCTCAATTAGGTAACAAAATCCTTCCTTTTGCTTTTGGGTTTCCATAAGAAATTATTGAAATTCTTGATTTTGTGTTCTTTGCTACGAAGAACCCTAATTTTGGCTATTTTTGAAAAGCCTGAAGAATTGCTTTGTGATTTCCACTAAAATAAGGTTTACGCATCAAATTGATGCGTTGGCTTTGAAAGTTTGGGTTTGAGAGTTAAAACAGGCATAAATACGAGTATATATGCATATTAATAATATATATGTAAGTCTATACTAAGTATTGTTGATTATGCAAATCGAAGACTTAATGAAAGAATTACATCATGTGAATTGATGTGGTTTGAGTTGGATCCTGAAAAGGATCGTGTGTCACGTTAAGGATGACTGGGAGTAGAACTACAGGTCGGGCATGCAACCTGTAGGTTTGTCGGAAGGAACCCGTATTGGCGTTTCCCTACCTAGGTGGTACACGGTTGCCCTGTTACGATAAATGCGCACAAATTGAATGTTTTGCAACGCGTGGTACTGGGAGCCAATATATTCGGGTTGGAACGACGGAAGATGTGGTCGTGCCATGTGGAGGCACGGGTGGTTCAATAGCGACTGGGTCACGATAATATGTATTTAAAGCCGCTAGGTTAGATGATTAAATGTTAGCCTGCGGTTTTAAGCAACCGAGTCCTCGAGGACGGTGTGCTCATTTGATTTTCCAGGATGAGGGTTGAGACCATGTTTAATAAAAGAAAAGGAAATTGTCAGGGTAGTATTGGAGGATTGGTTGAGGCGACGTGCGGCGGCATAAGCTTACCAAGATCAACACAATCTCCAATCCCAAAGTGTCCACAGCTTCGGAGTCCAAGAATGGTGGGGTTCCCCTGGACTAATCCATGATGTGGAATAGAAAGGAATAGGACTTAAATTAATGAGAAAGAATGAAATTTTTGTGTTATCATGTTTTGAAAAATTACACAATTTGTTTGCTTTTCTCTTCTTCATTACTTAGCATTCGCTAATTTTATCCTGGAAAACCCAACAGGTATCGGTGAGCCATCGCAAGGACTTTAAAAATTCATCCAGCTTACATACTAGACATCCAGCCAGTCACAATAGCTTTACTTTTTAAGGTAGTTAGTAATCTTTTGTATATTTTCCTTTCAAGCTGATGTACACGTAAATAGTTATAGTGGGACAGTGTATCATCTGAACTTTATTTTGTGAATGGAAAAGTGTTGAAATACTTTCTTCTGAGTATTTTTATTTGCAGTCTATTTCTGAATGTTAGTTGTGATTGCTGAATAAATTATTGTTGAGTAACCAGATCCGCATATGGGAGGATCCGACGGCCCGGGAAACGGGGTCGTGACAGATTAGTGGATCTTAGAGGCTGTTAACTTTTAAACTTAAGTCCAAATAAGGTTCCGACACATTAATAATCCAAAGATCTGACTGAGCTCCATACTTCAATTTAATGAAGACAAGTTTAATAATCAGCATTGATTCATTCATTTTCCCCTCTTTTTCTTTTTCTTTTCTTTTTCACTTCTTTTTCAAATAAGTGTTTGCTAAGGGACTACCAAAGTTAAGTATAGGGGGTGATGAATCCTTATTCATCACTCTTTATTCTTTTAGTTTAGCTAAAAACCTTTGCAAAACACCATGTAGATACCTGTAAATAGAATAAATTACCAAAAAGCATGCATTGTGTAAATAATAGTAATTAGCATGTTTTTGCACAAAAATAAAAGAATAAAGAAATAAAGAAAAAGAGGGAAATATTTATAATAAATATTGAGTGACCTGAACCCAGGGGAAGGCTCCACAAGGGCCTGACCGCAAAATAAAATAAGTAGAGAGAGATAGGGTGACTCAACATGGTGTAAATACCCCTCTTTATGTAAATAATTTATTTTCTAAAAATAAATATATACTTTTATGCTTCCCATATTTTGTACATATTTATAAAAATAAAATAAAATTGGGAAAAATAAAAATAAATAAATTATCTCAGTGTATATATATCATGTACATAAAATAAAAGTTGTATTTATTTCACTCTTGTAAATACTTAATAAAAATCAAATAAAAATCTTTTTATATTCCATAATTCATGATGTAAATAAATAAAATATAAAATTGGAATAAATATACATAAATAAAATAATAAAAATAAAATACATAGGTGTACGTACTTGTATATAATAATATAATGTAAATACGTAATTTATTTTTCAAAAAAATAAAGAAAAATCACTAAACAATACTTTGAAAATAAATAAAAATTTTTCATTTTGTAAATATTTTCAAATAAGGTCATTTTCTAATTTATTTTGAATTTTCAAATCCCTGATTTCTCATTGGTCCACGGGGGATTGTTGACCCTCGGTCAACTCTCCCCCCAGGACCACTTTCAGGCGGATCTGCACCTTTTACCCAATTTCTCCCATTTATCGTGCCTCGATCCTCCAACCATTTCCCTAAACCATGGGCCCCGATTAGCCTTGATACATCCCTAATCCACGCCGGGGGATCTTCTTAGGGATCCGTGCACCAAAATTCCATGCCCGAGTCCATCTTTGCCGGATCCCTACCACTATATAGTCATGTCTTCCTCTGCCATTTGTGGCACCTTTGGCTCCTGTCTTCGACTCCCAGGACCTCCACTGTCATCCCTAAGTGACAGCGAGCGATTGCGAGTGTTGCAGTGAGGATTTGGAGGTGTGTAGCCTAGGTCCGGCGACCCTCGTCGTCGAGCTCCTTCGGCGGCGTAGCCCGAGCCTCTAGAGGCGACGCTCCATCGAGGCGAAGACCACCGGAGAACCAGCGTCTCCTCCACAGTCGACTTCGACCATCAGGTATCACTTTTAGGTTCCATTTCGTCAGTTAGCCCCGATCTTTTCCACCTAGCTCTGTCAGCTCCGCCCCAATGGCCGAAGCCCCGCCGCTTCAGCCCATCTGTATCGATCGACTCCTCGACCCATCACCACCTTCCTTCCACGATCTGATCACCTCGAGCTAGGCTATCTGAGCCTAGATTGAGTTGGGTCCATCCGCCACCTTTACCGGAACCCCCCGTCGACCATCCACGCCGCTTCCCTTTAGCATTTAGTCAATAACCCATGCCGGAGCGTCCCTCCGAGCACGAGCTATCTTTTGCAGGTCAATAAGCGTAGGAACCCCCCTTTGCCGCACTTTCCACCCCTTCGCCGGAGCAGCCCAGGTACTTCTTCCCTTGCCGGAGGATCCGACCGTTGGGAGCTCCATCGAGGCCACCACCCGACGCGGATGCCATCGCGAGGAGAACCCCCTTCTTCGATCTTCCATCGCCCGTTTAGGTCGCATCCAGATCGCCGAAGAAGCTCGCCCAGGAGGAGTTCTTCCAGATCATCTCGCAGCCGTCAGATCGTTCCTCTGCGCTAGTTATCATCCGAGCCGCGCGTAGCCTGCCACCGTCAGACCGTCAAATCCATGATCTGACGTCCACGTGTGCCTCACGTTCTCCCTCACGCCAGCACCGTTGGATTCTCCAGGAGACGCCATCAGGACCGTGCACCTACCAGCCACTCCCCGCTCGACACCTGACGCTCACGCACCCCGTATGCGCCTCGGCTGGGTAATTTGCGCTCGAACCCCCTACACTTTTCTTTAGTTTTCATTTAGTCTGTTAAATAAAATTGCACACTTGGTTAAATTGCATATCTGGACCTCTAGTTTTGTGTATTTGCTTTTTAGTCCATGTTTGTGTGGAACACGTGCTTCGACACGTGCTTTGTGGACTTTTTGCAATATTTCTCTTGTAGTTTCGAGGTGTTATGGTTTACATGTTTATTAATTAGAATGACATTTTGGTCCCTGTGAATGTGAGACACGTGCTAGGCACGTGATATCTTGGGCTTTTTGTATTATCTAGGCTAGGGTTTCTGATTGTTCTGGATTGATATTTATATTTTGAATATTACACTTATACCCCTGTGCGTACAGTATTGGGCATGTGCGGATTTGATGCGATTTTTGCACTGATACCCTTCTAGATTTCACACGTGTTATCTATTTAGCCCTGAAACTTTGTTTCTTTGCATATAGGTCCATGTATGCTGTAGCCTTTGTAGTTATTAAATAAAATATCAAATTAACCCCAAATCGAGTGAAATTTGGACACATGGCTCCTGCCACTGTGAAAAAATTCATTAAATTATTGGGACATTTTTGTTGCTTTTTATTATTTTCAAAAATTAAAAAACTTTCATTTTTGTTACTATTTGAGATAGAAAATCAACTAAAAATATAATAACTTTTCTAGAAATTATAAAAAAAATTAGGTAGTGTTTGTTTTGTGGTCTTTGAGCTTCTATCCAATTTTCACATTATTTGGATTTGTAAAACCCCCAAATTAAAAAACCCTAAAAATCTTATAAAAATTCTTAAAAATTATATAAAAATAAAAAAAATGCAATTTTGGTTTCCTCAGTTTAGTTTTTATATTTATTTTTCATAAAAATTGCCTTCAGATTTTTATAAGCTGATTATCCATTTTTAATTAGCCTTTCAAATCTGGTTGCACATTTATTCACTGTTTTTGCCTTTTTTGATTTTTATAAAATCAACTAAAAATCATAAAATTCTGAAAAAATTACCAAAAACACTTAAAAATATAAAAAAACACAAAAACAATTTTATTTTATTTTTTGGCTTTATTTGATGTGTTGGTTAAATTGTGCTTTGTGTGCCTTTTACTCTTTTCTTACATTTTTCTTATAATTAAAAATACAAAAAATTAAAAAATATTTAAAAATCCACCAAAAATACTCTTTTTATTTTAATTTCTTTTTTTGACTACTTTGTAGGCCGATTCGGCCAATCCGTGCTCCTTGAGTTCGACCCTGGTCGCTATACCAGGTTAAATAAATAGCGAGGACCACTTTTGATTTTATTGATTATTTTACTTTATTTGGTTGTCTCTGATTTTCTTGATTGACCGATCGTCGAGATCCGGATCGCAACGACCCGTATTTTTATACCTTCATCCGGGTCTTGGTCATTTTTTCCGATCATCATTTAGCAATGGTTAATATTTGATGTTATACATTTAGATACATGATAGTCTAATTTTATTGTAGTGTCCTAACAAAAGACCTATTCTTTGTTATATTTTTACTCTTTCTTCTGACCATAACTGTTTCTAGCAACAAAATATACAGTAACAATTATTCATTGACTTTTTCTCAAATCATCGCTAATTTAGCTAAATCGATTTAAATTTTAACAAAAACAAGTTGATGGATAATCACATTACAAATAATATGCTAGCTTTAGCAATGATTAGAAGAAAATGTCAACATATAACGATGAGAAGAAATAAGACAACAGATAACTGTCTTCATATGATTTGTTGTTAGCAATAGAGAAAAAATATAATATTCATTGTGAAATTAAAGAACCAATCCGTAAATAATATTTTTTGTTATATATTTTATTAGAGAAGATATGCCATTGAATATTAAATTATTCATTTTGATAGACTAATTTTGTTGAACCCTAATACATGTCATATTCTTTGTTATATATTTACTCTTTCTTGTGATCATATTCACCGCTACCAATGAATCATGTGATAAAATTTATTTGTGACTTTTCCTCTAATTGCTAAATTAGCAAGATCCGTTAGATTTAACAAAACAAGTCAACTGATAATCACAATCATGTGTAGTAACTTTTAGCAGCGAATATTACATTCAATGTAAATAACAATAATAAAAGATAATTTTTCAATAATGATTTTTATTGTTATAAATTAAATAATGGAATGTATGGCAATAAATATTCAAATTATTTATGACGCTAAGCTAATTTTGTTGTGATATTTAGATAAACTCGTCTATGCTCAAACCCAACCATTTATTACTTTTAGAAATAGTTGTTCGTTTCCAAGCTCCCTAACTGCGAATGATTGTACACAAATTAATCTTTCCAATCCAAATAAAATTTGCTCTGATTTTATTACAACTTTGCAGATCAAATCATGAAAGAGGTCGGAAATATACTACTCATTCTTAACTACTTGACGATAAGAAAGAAATCCCTCCTACCACTCGTGCAAAATGATGCTCTTCTAGAAGCAAATTAATAAAAAAAGATCCAACCTTTCCCATATTTTCCATTTGTTTATAGACCTTTGCCAATGAAATCATGATGCCCTTCCCCTTCCTATTCCATATAAAATAACACCTATTAATAAAGGTGATTTTACAAACCATGCTCTCATAAACTTTACATATAACATGTGTGTCTTCGTCCTCCACCATATTTATTTATATAGAATAATACCTACAAGTTACATAAACACGTACATATATAGTTGTAATTATATATAAATACATATACAATACATGTGTGTATATATGTATGTGTTTGTGTGTGTATATCAATATATGCACTAAAACAGAATTGGCATGCAACAATAAATAATTTGAATATTCATTGTCTTTCTTCTAACGTTGAATTCGTAAGAACAAATATTATTCATGTCAAATTAATTTTTAGTTTATAGCTCATAACAAATCTAATATTCCTTGTGAAATGTTTATATAACGACGATCTGTTGAATTTTTCATCAAATTTTTTTTCTAATAGATGCTAATTTAGCTTAGCAACAATACTAAAGCATGTAAATAACTAATCATTGTTGTATAATTTGTTGCTAGCTACATAGTCCAAATAAACTATCTTATGCAAATTTAAAGAATGTTGTAACAAATAATATTCCATTGCCATAAATTTAAAGAAAGATATCACTACAACAAAATGACTTTATAGTGATGTTTTTTATATATAATCTTCCAATATAAAGTTTGTTGTTTACTACATAATGACGATATTATTCTATGCGAAATTACTTTTTTACTTAAAATTAATGACATATGTCATAACTGTTGATCATATCATGGGTGACGATCCATGTGTAATGCTTAACCCTTGCCATTTTTAGAAATTTTAACTACTTGCTAAATTTTGAACTTAAAAATTAGCGACAGTAAGCTGAAATTTGAAAAAAATAGCAACAAATAAATTTTGTTATATGAACCATCACTAATAACATAACTACAAATGTGACATGTCTCGGTAATTTTAAGTCTAGAGAATATTTACACAATGAATAATATTACCGCTATATATAAAAAGCATCAATATAGATCCGTCTTGTTGTAGTATATAATAATTAATATTAGATTATTTGTCACCAAATCTCTATTTTTTGGTAGTAGGAGGTACACATGCAAAACTCATCTTTAATTCAGTAGACCTTAAAGAGGAAGGACAAAACAACACGACTCTATCTCTTTCTTCGTTACAATATCAAACTTCAATTGTTTTTTTCTAAGAAAAAAGGAACGTAAGTAGGTCAACAACAAGACCAACATAAAGTCTAAATCAAAGCAGCACATCATGTTCTTCTTCACCTTCACTTTATAGATAAAAAGGTGTCGTCCTGTTTTTTTCCTATGTCACTCTTTTCTTGACATTATGACATCAAAAGCAGCACTTTTTGGAATTCTTGAAGTCCTTATTGACCACTTTTTTTCTCCAATAATTGTACAGGAGACCAGATTATGATCATAATCTAAGATGGTGGATGGAAGATGAGAATGGGAACTATGCTCTTGTGATACCTTTTTGAAAGAGTTTCGTATGCCAACAATGACCAAAACCTTTTTTTTATTTTCAAAATTTCATTGTTTTTTTTGCACAAAATAAGTTCAAATTTATGGTATTTAATAAATAGAAGATGCTTTTTCTAACCACCAACAATTATTGCATAGTTTTTGTGATGAAAATCAATGTAAGAATCACTTGAGAGTGCATTATAAGATCAATTTGAGAAGTGACTTTGCATACATTTTCAATATATATGGATTGGAGTTCTATCGATGGAGTAATTACCATTAAGGAAAAAGTCAACCATCAACTTTACTCATATTCCACTTGTTTTTCCATCCATTTCCTATATATTTATCATGTGTTATAGTAACACTTTCTTTCATTATTAATCATTTAAAATATACATAACAACTCCACAAACTCCTCTTTTCAATTATTTTTCAATCATATACCATAATCATTTTTGGATTCTATTTCAATACTAAACATAAATCAGCTATCATCCAAATAAATTAACTCTCAAAATAACTCATATATCAACTTAAAACATAAAAGCTATCATTCTAATGTTTAGCACTCAATCCAACGAGAATAGTTGGACTTGAGGGTGCGATGGTAGTTCTCCAAGCATGGATAACCACATCCAATCAATTGTTATCGTGTTCGACAAGTAGAACTCGACGATAGTTGCACTCTTACATCAGCAGAAGTGGGCAAAGACATGTTTTGGCCTTAGTCTAATTCAGTGAGGACTAATCAATGAGGAGAACATTAAACACTAGTATTTTTCATTCATTCTTGTTCAGTTGTTTTGTAAGATAAGGAGTGAAGACACAATGAACGATATATGTGATGTGACCATCTTATTCTGAGTCGGCTTGTTTCAAGTTAATTTTTTTATATAATTTTCGGAATAATGAGATTGTATTCCTCATCCAACTTTTTGTTTATTTCAGTTTTTCTTAGCTAATTCAATCTTATAATATCATACATAAGTACTAATAAAGTGGATAGGGAAGGGATCTTATATTAATTAACAATAAAGATGTGCATCACCTACACTTCTCTTAGTCAATTCAAATAGTTTGAAATTAGACTCCAATATATATATATATATATATATATATATATTTTGATGAGATTAAATATGATGTTGGCAAAGAGAGACGAAAGTATGTATATAATAACACATAGATACTCTCTAGGAAGCTTCCTTCCTTCCCGTCGTGATATTACATCGCACCTAATTAACTAGTGGCATATTATATTATTTGGTCATAAAACAATTATTTTGGTAATTTATTATTTGAAGATTGGCCATGAATCATGATTATGGATAATTATCTTGGTAACATATTTTTTGAAGAATGGTCATGAGTCATGATTATGAACTGATATTTTTCGACCCTCAACGTAGGAAAACAAAGATACGGATCTAATTTGCAGTCTTAGACAAGGGATGTCGTATCGTCAGATTTTATTACAAAGTAGAATTATTTCATATGTAACAAAATCTGATTAGAAATGATTAAAATATGATCATTCTCATCTCGATATTTTTCTATAAAATATCGGATAATTTGAATATTCGTTTCTATATCATTCAATGTTAGGTACATATATAACACTTCTTTATAAAATTGTTTTTCTTGAAATTTATTATGAATGTTATGTTCTTGCTAACAATGCATATAAATATAATTCTCCATTAACTCTTTCAATAAAGCTTGTAATAATTATCTCTGATTTAGTGAAGAAAAATTTACGAAAAGTCAAGAGGTAATAGTTTGTTATATGATTATCAACTAACAATATATATAGCAATAAATACAACATTAGTTGTGATTTTAAGAATCAAAGAAAATTTTACAATAAATAATAGTCATTATTGTCAACTTAAAATCAAAAGATTTAGCAATGGATGATCAAATTATATGTATACGGATAGGTCTTCTTTTTGTTCCAATGGTCGACTCAAGTTTTATTACCCAATTGTATTATCTCTTTCTTATTATCTCTTTCTTACCTAATTGTATTATAATAAAATGTTCCAACCAAATTTTGACCGAATTGAAGAAGACTATACGCATATTTTGAAGGTCAATGCTCACTTTTCTAGGGGTAGACAGTAATTGCATTCATCTATAAATCTCTTTTAAAATCTATACATACGATACATAGATCAAATGGGCAAGAAAGAGAGTCTTAAGTAATACAAAATAAAAGATAAGAGGTAAGATAAGCGATATGCAAGATCTTCCGGCTATACATAAACTGCAAACCAATAATTTAGTATTTGTTGTTGTATCTTTCAATGGTAAATTTATAAAGATGAATATTATTAGAATAAAAAGATTAGTATACACGACGGTGGCCTGTCATCTCTGATGACCATCCGAGAAGATATTTCACAAAGAAAAAAGCACACGCAATTCTCTATGTTTAGACGTTCTCCATTTATTTCTCTTTCTTTCTCTTGCTTAAGTAGCACCCCAAACATAGTCATGAATCTAGTAGTCACAAAATGCGATGCAAGGGATATAAGTAGTGTGGACTACTACTAAACAACATGAACTTAAGCGTTTTAGGTGGTGGTCAATAGATCCAACTGGGTTCATGTATTACAAGTTGTTTGGGCCAGTAGTCATCCATAACGAATCGGGACTATGACTCAGATCTTACATATGGCATCAACACAGTTTAAACTAATAATGAAAAAGTCTACCCAAGAGGTGGAGTCAACTCTACCAAAGAGCATGGGGCAACCACTATTATTGTGAGTAACTGATATCCCAATTGTCAACTAGGATGTTGTACATATAAGCGTGGGAGATTGTAGTATCCCAAATATATTACCACATCTGGTATTCACAAATTGTGATAGTAGGTTGTAAGTACTGAGGGCTACTACTAAACAACTTTGGCAAAACATATTGGGTTTTGGTCAGTGGGCCTAGGTGGTCCCAAAGCTCAACAAGTTGTGTGAACCAATAATCCTCGTTAATGGATCGGGTGTAATCCCGAGACATTATAGTTTATTTCTTATATATGTTCAAGTGTGGAGGTAATGCCTCACTTCTCTATATATAGCTTAAGTAAATATCTATGGTCATTTCCCTATATGGACTCTAAAGAAATACAATTCTATGATAATTAGGACTAGGCATCTATTATTTTAAAATTTTCAATTAACATTAACTTATATACTTAAGAATACTCCTCTTGAATTAAATGACATCACAATACCTATGTTATCTTTAATCTCTTCTCATCGTCATTTGTAACATCCTCTTGCAAGATGTTTACCATCGTTCGGCATCACATCCATCATTGTATGTTTGATGAACAAGCTCTTCACCACTCTTAATTATAAAGAATTATGTCAATTGTACCAAGTGATAAAGAGCGATTTATCAAAACCACAAGAAAATAATTATTCAATTCATATGTATAGTCGCTTCATTACAAGAAAAAATGCATGTGGCTAGTACAATTGTCCTCTCCTAGTGCACTCTAAGTGCTCACCAAGTGACTTGGAGAGCACATTTACTAGCGAACATTGTTCTTATTATTACTTTGGCTACTAGCTTATATTGATGAGCACATGTGCTCTTGAAGTGCTTGCCAACTCAAATAGGATATCACATGTCTGGACAAAGTCCTAGCTAAGTGTATTCCATGTCTTGTCTTAGCAAAAACTTGTGCTCGTCAACTACAGAGAATCAGGAAAAATATATATACATGTTCTACGAGGTTTCGAAGCCTTGTCAAACCTATAACATCTATTATAAATTCATTGTCGAATATGTATCATATGAAAACATATTAAATGTCACGTTCGATGTCACATGCATTCTTCTATTAAATTCTAAGTTAAAGATCCATCTTCATTGAATACACACACTCCTTTTATTTCATGCATAACACATATATACACACATGCTTACTTTAGTGCACAAACATACACACTAACACCATAACATCATACTAACACTTCTCTCTCTCTCTCTCTCTCTCTCTCACACACACACACACACACCAACTCACGCATACACAATAGCATACACACAAGCACACTTAAACACACATGAATCTAAGACGAACATACACATAACACACACCCTCTCTTTCATAATATCACACGTATAATCTATAACACTCACAAACATACTGTAACACACACAAATACACACTAGCATACACATATTAACACTTTAACACACACATAGACACACGTGCACTAACTTTGTTTTCTTAGTGAAGTGGATCCTCCTTATCTTATTCCTATCATATTTGATAGGGTTTTTATCGGTTGTGCCCTCTAAGATATTGCAATATCAGTTACGCTCCTCTTTTTTGTAACACAATTCGATACCAGACTTCTTGTCGTTTTATCATGGGTGCCCTTCTGTTACTTTAGCCATCAAGGAGTTGAACTTAACCATGATTTTTTTCAAAACAAGGTGCAGTTAAGAAGGGCATAACTGTCTAAACACTCCCCTCACCCATCCTCCTCTTATGGACCTTCCTCCTCCGCCCTTGGTTGCCCTCCTTGGTGGACATGTAAACCCATGTCGAACCATTTTGCAATAAAAGTTATTACAAATCCCTCTGTAATATGAAATAAGGAATAATTGATTTGCATTATATGTCCCTTATTACAATTAAGATTATGTTCCATAGTCATCTTGATGATCATACAATTGTTGATTCAAAAGTTGGATCATAAAGGTTGGTGCTTAGATTAAATCTAAAGAGTTAGATTGAGGACATATCGAGCACCATCAAGTGATTGTCAAGAGAGGATCTCAAGCATGAGAAGGAGATGGCAATCCTTACTCCAAAGGCTGATATCCGACCAACCTCTTGATGCAGGTCCCTGATGAATCTCCATTTCATCACCTTTATTCTATCATTTTGGCCTTAAAAACCCTAGCCAGCATGTAAATGACATTAATTAGCATCCATTATTTATTGTATTTATTGTGTATAGAATAAGGTTTTTAATGCCAAAATTATAAAATAAAGAGAAGAAAAGAAAAAGGAATAAAATATTGAAAATAGTTTATGACCGTAAACCCCGAGACCAAGGTAAGAATTAACTTGGTCGACAAGGAATAAAGTAGGGGGAGATAAGGGCCAAAAAAATACAATTTCTTTATTCTTCAATTATGCATTTTGGCACCTATTTTATTCTTTATTTATTCTTCAAAAAAGAAACTTTGTACATGAAAGTTGTAGATAATAATGTAAATAAAAATACAAAATCGAGTTTGTGGAAAAATAATACACTGTGTGCATTTTATACACAAAATAAAAAACCAGAAACCAAAGTTCATAGCCTCACATCTTTTCAATAAAAACACAAAACATAGAAAAATCACCTCTAATTGTATATAACTCTTCACAAGCTATTTAATAGTGGTGGTTTTATATTTTTTTTGAGTTAATGCGTGAAAGTTTGGTTTTGGGTCCTCGTTGTACATTCTACCGATTAAAATATTCATCTTATTCATCCCTTTTTATCTTTACAAATTCATATTTTTATAATTTTGTAAACATTATCTATAACATATGTGTATATTAAAATTAGACTAAAACTAAAAATAAAATAAAAAATAAAATAAGTCTATGTAATTATATATGCAAAATACCTATATTTCTGCTTATATATAAATAAAAGGGAAATATATTCTTTTATTCTTTATTCTTTCATTTTTTTAAAAATATTGTAAATATTATTTTTATTCCATTAAAATTACAAAACCAAAATAAAATTTATTAAAATATAGTAAAATAAAAAGATGTTCATAAAACATAGGTAAAATACCTGTAAATAGACCTATATAATATACTTACCTATTTATGTAAAGTATACAAATAACATTATAAAAATAAAATAAAAATATATTTATACTCACAAAAATAAGTTATAAATATATAAAATGAAATAATAAATTATAAAATAAAATATACAAAATAAAAATAAAAATGCACAAAACATAAATGGATATACCTATAAATACAATAATAAAATATAACTACTAATAAATAAATCCAAAAAATAGATAAAAATCATAATAAAATACTACATAAAATAATAAACATTTTTTATTTTTACTCAAAAATTAATAAAAATATTTACTGTTTGAAATTAATTATTTTCGAATAAAACTTGTTGTTTTGTCGTTTAGCGGCTGATATGGACCAATAGGGTCGCGTCAAATGTTGACCTAGGTCAACTTCCCCATCTGTTCCAATCTGACGCATCCCATCTTTTCCCTGAATTTCCGCCCTTTTTCCCGGGTGTTCCATCCATCTATCACGGATGCTTCCTTCACAAGAAATAATCTCTGATTATCCATGATTCACATCAGATAATTGTATAATCTATGCATAATATTGATTCATCGTTCTAGGCTTGTCATTAAGGGAGCATAGCAAAGTCTATAAATAATGCCCTCCGCCGCCTATTCCAAATTTGGTCATCATTAGAGCCCTAGGAGCCCTTGCCTTGAATATCAAACGTCTGCTCGTGATAGGAGGAGGTGGTGCGTGCTTCGGTGAAGCTTTAGGAGGCCGGGGTGCACCCACGACCGCCATCGCCGGCGACCCTACTCCCTGGGCGTCCCCCAGGTATAAGAGCTATCCCTTTCTCTTTCTTTTTACGTATTAGAGTTGTAGGTTTAATTTCTTATCCTTAGTTTAGAATTTAGTTAAGTAAATCATCCGTCAACGCTCACCCCATAGTTCGTCGGAGTCGAGCTCCGACGAGCTCCTCCGCGCGCACTCGGACCATATCCGCCCTTATTTTCACCTTCACCTTAATCCTCATCGCCTTATGATCGCTTCATATATATCCAATACCCCGGGATCGCCTAGGTTCTGTGAATCGAGGATCTCCTCCGCCGCATCGCCAGAATCCTCTCCGTGCACCCTTTTTCTTGTGTATCCAGCTTCATTTCTGGTCGAGGTGGCCGACCTTGTTTAGAGATGCCATTGATTTTGTACGATCGTGCCCGATTTGTCAAAGGATGGGTGGGACAGTTGGACAGAGAGATGAGATGTCCATGCAACTGATGATTATTTGTGATGTTTTTGATGCATGGGGCATAGATTTTATGGATCCCTTTCCCAACAACCAAGGATATGAGTACATATTGTTGGCGGTTGATTATTTATCCAGGTGGGTGGAGGCTATCCCAACCCGAACCGCAGACAACAAGACTGTTTGTAAGTTTGTGAGAGATCATATTATTGCTAGGTTCGGGGTGCCAAAAGTTTTGATATCTGAGGGGGGTAGCCACTTTGTGAATCGAGATATGAGATCTTTAGCTAAGGACTATGGATTTGAGCATAGAGTTACTAGTCCTTACCACCTACAGTCAAACGGCATGGCAGAGGTTTTGAACAGAGAGGTGAAGAGTATTTTGCAGAAATTGGTTCGTCCTGATAGGAAGAACTGGTCTCTGCTCTTGGACTAAGTTCTGTGGGCCTATAGGACAGCCTACAAGACACCATTGGGTACTTCACCATTTAGAATGATCTATGGAAAGCCATGCCATTTGCCCGCAGAATTGATTCATAAATCTGAATGGGCAATTAAGAAGATTAATTGGAGTTGTCACCTAGGGAAGCTTTGTCGAGACTTGAACTTGAACAAGCTCGTGGAAATCCGAAACATGGCATATGACAACAGTTTGATTTATAAGGACAAAGTAAAGAGATGTCATGTATAGCACATTAAGTGCAAAGACTTTGTCCCTGGACAAAAGGTATGGTTGTTCAATGCCAGGTTGAAGATGTTCCATGGGAAGCTCAAATATAAATGGACGGTTCCCTTTGTTGTTAAGAAAGTGCACGAGAATGGAAGTGTAGAGATAGCTGATCTCACAGATGGTGCACAATCTCATGTGGTGAATGGACAACTGTTGAAGCATTTTGTTGATTCAAAAGAGCAGTTAGTCCAAGTTGAGGTCATCAACTTCATACAGAGTAAAGCGGTTACCTAGATTTGATTGTGAAATCAAAGATACCACATTCACCCATGTAAGAATCGATGATGATTAATATCCTCCCGACCTCCGTGTTGGCCAAGCTCAAACTCGGATCTGTCAAGAAGTCAAGAGAGAGATCATTCAGTTCATCTAAATAATTCGTGTTCGTTGTAGCACGTGTACTTAGCGATTCGGTCAGAACCGAGATGAGATCTCCGTGAAGAGTGTCTCGGCTTAATTTATATCCCGGGCAAGTCCGGGGTCGAACACAGGGAGGCAAAGGAACAACTTCGGGTTTAATTCGAAAACTTAGGTATAGATTTCCAAGCGGTATATTTTTTTAATTTTTTTATGCAAAACGAATGCCAATGCAAGTGAATTACGACACTAAGAAAGCATATAACAAGGCCAAATTAATTTAAGTAGAAAATAAGTCCAATTTAGCAAAATTATATTTTTCCTTGAGTCTTAATCCAGAGATGAATGCAATGTACGTTTTTTGAAATTTTATGGATTAAAATGCAACAATGAAAAATACGCACTTTTTACGGGGTTTTTCGTAATTTCTCACACAAACAGAAAGCAAAAATTATGAAAAATTTACTGAAATATAAACATGATGCAAGGAAGGTACATTAGTTTTTTTCGAATTTTTTAACAAGTTATGAATTTTTATGGATTTTTTAGTGAAATCAGAGTGACAGTGAGTAAATAATTTCTAATAAATCCATATCCATATTATCAAATTAATTAGAGTGCGAATTATCCCAGAAAGATATTTAGATAAGCAATCCAGGAGAGTTGAAATTTTGTGAAAAGGATGTATGTGGATTTAATTTAAAATCAAATACTAAAAACACTCTACAATTTATTTCAGATACTAGACATCTCCACTTTGGATGAAATTTGGACAGTAAGTTAATCACATATCAAGCCATCATTCCTAGTTTTTGTGGAATTTTTAGAGCAACTGTGAGTTAGATATTAATTTAAGAGTCCAGATTGGGTAAAATAGGCAATATTTCAGTTAAATAATTTTAATTAATTACCCAAATATCATAAAAATATAAATAAATTTCCAGGTGGTAGAGAATTAGGTTCTCAACATGAAAACATTTTTCATTACATAAAATGATGCAAAAGAGAGGTCCAAATTATTAGTCAAACACAGGGGTATGCTTGCAAATACAAAAAACAAAATAAACAAACAACTTTATACAGGGACCTATTTGTAATTACAGAAACTATAAATAAAATATTTACAATTTTTACAATAAAAAATAATAAAAAATGAATCTTTCTTCTTCCTGGAGCCGATGGGATGAACCCAAAGGGGAAGAGGGCGGTGCCGGCGGCGCGGTCGCGTGTGGCCATGAGGAGGCGGCGGTAGGGCTCGCAGACGGCGGAGGCGCGGGGCCGCGCTCGCGGGCGGCGGTGTTGGATGGTGGAGGCGAGCGGCGGAGTGGCGGTGGCCTGTGGCTTTGACGGGGCTGTGTTGCACAGCTCTGTTCTGCGGAAGGGAGGAGGCGAGCCAGGGGTGCTACGGCGGCGGGTGCCGCGACGGCCGATGGCGTGGGGGTGCGGCCGCGCTGCACTGGCAGAGGTGCGGCGGCCGGTGCCGCCCGTGGACGAAGGGGGGGCGGCGGCCGCTGCTCCTCCATTTTTTTTGTTTTTTTTATTTTTTTACTTTTGCTATTATTGTAATAAAAGGCTTTTTTGTTTTAATTTTTTTATATTTCTTTTTTAATTTTGTTAAAACAGGGAATGAACAAGATGAGAAGGAAAAGAAAATGTGATGGTGGTGGAGATGATTAACTAACGGAGTTATGTGGGTAATGATATGATGTAGTAGAAAATGCAACACTAAAAAAATTTGATAAGATGAAAATAAAAATAAAAATTACCTACGATGGACGGTCTCCTATGGAGTGCTCACGAGAGCACGGTCTTCGCTCGAATCGCCGGCGAGCGATGAGCTCGAGCAACGCGCGGATGCGGCTGCGATGTTGGCCAAAAAGCCAACGGATCTCACCGGAGAGAGGGCTGTCGTCGCTCGATCGTGGTTGCGTCGCTGTCACCGATTCAACTCTGGGAACAAGGCTCTCCTCACATAAAGATGGATCAAAGGCAAAAATGAGAAGAATGACATGTATTTAAAGATGATGGAATGATTGGTGGGAGGTTATTTTATTAATGGAGTTGAATGGGAGGTTTATAAAATGGTGGGGTTGAATGGAGGTTGGTGGTAGGATGAGTAGAATGGTGGTTATTGTAGAGAATGTAAAATAAATAAATAAATGAAATAAAGTTGGCTACTTTAATTACAATAGAATAAAAAAAGAAGAAAATATATATAGTGGAGAATTTACAAGGGAAGACAAACAACATGTACATTTTTTTACTTTTCTAATATGTAATTTTTTTATCTTTTTAATAAGAGATATTTACAACAGAAAAATACAGTAAAATACTACAATTAAAATACAACACAAGTATGATTTTTTTGTATTTTTAGTAATTAAGAAAGATACAATAAAAATTGAAGAAAGAATGAATATATACATGATATACAATGTACATCTAGGTCCCAAAACCCAACTTTTGCAAATGAGCTCCGATTTTATGAAATCACTTCCGTTGGATAGATAATTTTCTAACTTGAAATTTAAAAGTGAGTTTGGTGAATTTGGAGTTCAGACGGAGCGGGATTTTGGCTTGGAAGTTGGACTTTACGGCTTTTTCTCTTTGGGATCTAGGAGCATTTATTTGAGATGAAATTTATTTTGTATTTTTGTATTTTTATATACATTTTTATGAACAAGTTAAAGAAAGAATTAGCCAAAAAGGAGTTGAAATAAAATTATTAAAAATCTATAAAGTTTTAGGCTATTTACAGGTGAAAAACTCCTTTAATTTGCAGCTTTTTAGTGTTAATTTATTTTTTACAATATAATATAAAATAATTAATGTATTTTACTCACAAGAGTCATTTTGTTAATTTAATGATTTCATGTACATTTATTAGGGAATTTACTCGTGGATTTTGCTAAGATCAAGATATTGAGATGATGAATCGTGGATTCATCACCCCCCTATACTTAAACTTTGCTAGTCCTCGAGCAAATAAAGAATGAATAAGTTGGGTTAACCCCTGACTGTGCATGTGAATACAAGACTTGATCCGTTCAAGAACTCTCGGTTTTAGAGAACTTAAAATTCTTAGCTGAACCAAGCTCTAGTCAAAAGGTATCCAATTTCCCTAATCATCAGACTCTCTCTATATACATATATAGTAGGGATATGACTTTAAGTGTTGACCGCAGTGACAAGAGTAGAGTCGCAATGTCACTCAAGGTTCCAGTCCAAGAGACTCTCCTAATAACCCGATCCTCAACACTAGGGAATAAACCATTTCTTGCATCCAATCCACCGTCTCTTTAGTTGTCAGACTTAAAAGTGTAGATGATGGAAGGCCAGTTGATGGAGGGTATAGGACTGTGTCATTTCTTCTCTCCCTCTCATTGGAACAAGGATCCTCTCAAGTGCCTTATTACGCAACGCATATTTTTGGTGATGATCAGTGCATCCGTCAAGAGAAGTTGGAGCCGTCTGCACTTGTTTTCCTGGGAGTACACCGGGGTGTGCCTTTTTTGAGTACCTATCGTACCTTCTACACCCAGACTTGTAGCATTTACGATGCAGAGCCCTTTTATGGTGCAAGCCCGACTCCTGGTCCTAATAGCGGTGGTCCAAGTGGACACTTTGAAATAGTTGGGAGCGCTCGCCTTTGGTGGAAGCTCTTTAATATTTGACTTTGTGGAATGAGAGCTTTTCTTTGACATTTCATTACTTTGTAATATTTGTGGCTAGCTCCACTGCTTTTACCAAGAGTTGGTGCATACTGATCAACACTTTTTTATTTTATCACACCCTGGCACATAGGTAAATGTCAAGAGATAGTACAAGAACCATGTTCTCATACTGGCTAAATGTGCTTACACTCAGGTTTCATGAAGCCTTCATTGATTTTATCCCATCCTAGAGCATCATTAAATCAAGTCCGAACTCAAATCCCTCATCCTAGTTCCTCAAGTGACATTTCAACTCATCTCATCATAACTGCAGTCGTGTATGTGAGGTGCTGATCATATTCTTAAGGTAGAGACTAAGCATGCAATATAGCACACAAATCTTTCAAACTAGGGAAATGTGAATAATTAAGTCAAGGACCCTAATGACTATGGCTGGTTAACTCAAAATCTCAAGACCTCATAAACCAAGTGTTCTTGAACATCACTAGTCTTGTGTGAAAGTGAATTGTGTCAGGGATTAAACCAACTTATTAGTTAGTTTTTTTTAAGTTTTTTTTATGATTGATTTTTTTTTAAAGTTTTAGAAAAAGTTTTTTTTCTTAAAAAAAGTTTTGATTTTTTTCCAAAAGTTTTTTTGAAAAAGAAAGTAAATAAGAAAGGACTTTTTTTTGAAAAAGTTTTTAAGCAAATAATGAAAATAGTTTTTTTTAAAGAGAGTTTTTTTTGACAAAAGTTTTTTACCCACCCCATAATTATTGTATAATATATACAAAAATACGTAAAAGTACGAGCTATGGGTAAAGTATATATGTAATATATACATGCCCCCTATACTTAGCATGTGCTATGTCCTCATGGCACTAGGTGACAAAAAGCCATAGCTCGTACTCAGTATAAGTGGGTGAAAAGAATCGAACTGAAAAAAAAAAGTGTGTGGATAATACACAACGGGCATCGACCCCCCTATACTTAGGCTCTGGTCAGCCTAAGTATTGGAAAGAACACAAGAATAGGGTCCAATGAGAATGGGAAAGAATATACAAAAAGAAAATAAAAAGAAAAGATGGAGCAACTCGGGTCGCTCACCCCCTATACTTAGGATCTAGTCATCCTAAGTATAGCCACAAAATGGAAACAATACGGAACTGGGGCGAGTGATGCGAATCACGGGGGAGGGAGGGAAATAAAGGAAGGAAAATATGTACAAGGAGGAATGAGAATATACAAGGATCAAGAAGGTTTTTGACGGACCTTCTTGCGGGAGCGATGGGGAGGATAGTGTACATGTGTGTCGCTGTCAGAATCGTCCGCAGAGGAATAATAGTGAGGTGTGGGGAACGTCCAACGAGGATCGACACACGACTGCTTGCTCAAATATGGCTTCAGAACAATCGAACTAAGCTCACTCATGTAGATCACCTCATCCGGACCTGATGAGGACTCCTCAGAAAGTTCCTTCTCTGGACATCGAAGGTAACCTTCTTAGTCGATTTTCTAGAACTGAAGCATCAAGAGGAAGAGGAGATTGATACGTCTTAAGGAGTTGGGGGAACACCTCAAGGAATCAACACCCGTCTTCTTCTTACCAGATGACCGACTAGAGGATGGAACAACCGATTTATCAAGATTGGTCAATTTGATCCTAGTTATCGCCTTTGGTGTATGTCCAGGATGTGGTGTGTGTGAGGTTCTGATCAGAGGTTCATCATCAGATGAGTCACCATATGCATTGTAATACTCCTGCAGGGTCAGCACACGTCTCTGATAAGGCACAATGTTCTCAGTTGGCTTGATATTGTTGGGTTCTTGTGTCGGATCATCGAAATGATCAAGGCAATCCACAAAGGTAATGTCCGACTCAATGATAGCTTCTGGTTGTGAGTCCTCTCTAGGAGCTGTCGCGGTGGTGGTGCAAGCAGTAGGCGGTGTGTGGTTGTAGGAAGTCTCTAAACCATTGGTCGTCTGGACAGTCGGTATCTCAGGTGTAGTAGAGAGACAGGACTCAACTGTCTCTCGAAGGTCACGACTGTCTGCAACTTTACGGGATACCTTGGAATATCGTGTGTCCTCAAAGATCGGGTGAGGTCGGAGTGCTCCCAATGCAGAGAAATCGATCTCCCGAGTCTCACAATCTATAGTTGCCTTAGCCAAGGCTAAGAACGGCTTCCCAAGAATGAAACTAGCCGATTACTAGGTAAAGAATCTTGGAATCATTGTCACCACTTATACCCAGTTCAAGGACCTATTCCTAAAGAAGTTCTACCCTTTGAGTAGAACTAACATGATGAGGACGTGACTTACGAGTTTTTCCCAGTTACCCCATGAAGCTTTCTGTGATGCTTGGGAAAGATTCAAGGACATCCTGCAGAAGTGTCCCTGTCACAATTTAGATGATAACATCTTGGTCCAATCATTCTTCACTAGTCTCAACCCTGAGATGCAGGGTTTAGTGAGCGATACCTATGGAGGCAGCTACACATCACGAGGAGCGGATACCGTCTGGATGGTATTCGAGCAGATGGCTGAAACTAGCCGCTCACAGATGGCCAATAGAGCCTATACACCATCCCCCAGTTCACTCTCATTTGGAGGGGAAAATCAGCTATAGTCGATCTCTCTCAGGACGAGATCCCTAGCATGGGACTTCTTGCAGACAAGCTTACTGTAGTTGAGCAGATCGACAGGAGGATTGATGAGTTAGACCGGAGCGTCTCCAAACTTCCAAAATAGATGGAGGAGTTGAGTGAGAAGGTATCTAAGATAAGGATACCCGCCGTAACTGCACCCTCTGCTCCCGTATACCGAGTTCACCATGTTCAGGAGTAGTTGGTATCAGGGCAACCCCAACCGTGGGAGCAGGACCAATCCTATGCCCACTCTTTCCCAGCAGCCACCTCCATTAGCAGAGACATCCCAGGAGGAGCTTCCCCCAGTTTGGGAGGTGAATGGGATATGGTATACTCAGGACCCTGCCAGGCAGGGAAGTACGGGAGACCGACAGACCTATCAGCGTCCCCTGACCTTTCACAACACTGCATTCACCTCCGCACCACCTCCTTCATAGCAGAGCCCTGGATTCCAGCCACCCCAGCAGCAGCGGCAGCAGTACCAGCAGTATGGCCGACAGGGCCATTACCAGGTGGGCTAGTAGGGTCCGCAACCCCTGCAACGACGCCATCTGACGAGTCGCTAAATACGATAAATAATTCGTGTTCGTTGTAGCATGTGTACTTAGCGATTCGGTCAGAACCGAGATGAGATCTTCGTAAAGAGTGTCTCTGCTTAATTTATATCCCGAGCAAGTCGGGGTCGAACACAGGGAGGCAAAGGAACAACTTTGAGTTTAATTCGAAAACTTAGGTCTAGATTTCCAAGCGGTATATTTTTTAATTTTTTTATGCAAAATGAATGCCAATGCAAGTGAATTACGACACTAAGAAAGCATATAACAAGCCAAATTAATTTAAGTAGAAAATAAGTCCAATTTAGCAAAACTATATTTTTCCTAGAGTCTTAATCCGGAGATGAATGCAAGGTACTTTTTTTGAAATTTTAGGGTTTAAAATGCAACAATGAAAAATACACACACTTTTTACGGGGTTTTTCACAATTTCTCACACAAACAGAAAGCAAAAATTATGAAAAATTTACTGAAATATAAAAATGATGCAAGGAAGCTACAATATTTTTTTGGAATTTTTAAGAAGTTATGAATTTTTTATCGATTTTTTAGTGAAATCAGAGTGATAGTGAGTAAATAATTTTTTTTATATAAATCCACATTATCAAATTAATCAAAGTGCAAGTTATCTCATAAAGATATTTAGATACGCAATCCAGCAGAGTTGAAATTTTGTGAAAAGGATGTATGTGGATTTAATTAATAATCAAATACTAAAAATACTCTACAATTTATTTCAGACACTAGACATCTCCAGTTTGGATGAAATCCGGATAGTAAGTTAATCACATATCAAATCATCATTCCTAATTTTTGTGGAATTTTTAGAGCAACTCTGAGTTAGATATTAATTTAAGAGTCCAGATTGGGTAAAATAGGCAATATTTTCAGTTAAATAATTTTAATTAATTACCCAAATATCATAAAAATATAAATAAATTTCCAGGTGGTAGAGAATTAGTTGCTCAACATGAAAACATTTTTCATTTCATAAAATGATCAAAAGAGAGGTCTAAATTATTAGTCAAACACAGGGGTATGCTTGCAAATACAGAAAACAAAATAAACAAACAACTTTATACATGGACCTATTTGTAATTACAGAAACTATAAATAAAATATTTACAATTTTTACAATAAAAAAATGAACCTTTCTTCTTCCTAGAGCCGATGGGATGAACCAAAAGGGGAAGAGGGCGGCGCCGGCAGCGCGGCCGCGTGCGGCCGCGAGGAGGCGGCGGTGGGGCTCGCGGACGACGGAGGCGCGGGGTCGCGCTCGCGGGCGGCGGCGTTCGACGGTGGAGGCGAGCGGCGGAGGGGCGGCGATCTGTAGCTTTGACGAGGCTGCGTTGCGTAGCTCTGTGCTATGTAAGGGAGGAGGCGAGCCGGCGGTGGTGCGGCGGCGGGTGCCGCGACAGACGATGGCATGGAGGTGCGGCCGCGCTGCACTGGCAGAGGTGCGGCGGCCGGTGCCGCCCGTGGAGGAAGGGGGGGCGACGGCCGCTGCTCCTCCGTTTTTTTTTTATTTTTTTTATTTTTTTACTTTTGCTATTACTGTAATAAAAGGATTTTTTGTTTTAATTTTTTTATAAATTTTTTTTAATTTTGTTAAAACAGGGAATGCACAAGATGAGAAGGAAAAGAAAATGTGATGGTGGTGGAGATGATTAACTAAGGGAGTTATGTGGGTAATGATATGATGTGGTAGAAAATGCAACACTAAAAAAATTTGATAAGATGAAAATAAAAATAAAAATTACCTACAGTAGATGGTCGCCTATGGAGTGCTCACGAGAGCACGGTCTTCGCTCGAATCGCCGACGAGCGATGAGCTCGAGCAGCGCGCGGATGCGGCTGCGATGTTGGCCAAAAAGCCAACGGATATCACCGGAGAGAGGGTTGTCGTCGCTCGACCGCGGTTGTGTCGCTGTCACCGATTCAACTCTGGGAACTAGGCTCTCCTCACATAAAGATGGATCAAAGGTAAAAATGAAGAGAATGACATGTATATAAAGATGATGGAATGAGAGGTTATTAAAATGGTGGGAGGTTATTTTATTAATGGAGTTGAATGGGAGGTTTATAAAATGGTGGGA